>JAUCBN010000043.1:4415000-5665000 GCA_035048815.1 Abelmoschus esculentus | reverse complement strand
AAATGAAAAATTGAAAGAATCAATCACAAAACTCCACCATGTGTTTGATGAATTGCCAACACCTACGGATGACGAACTTGCAAGGGACAAAGGTGTAACCGATAATGCAAACAAGGAAGATAATGATGGCATGGGGAAAGGCAAAGCACCATTTAGAGCATTTATAGACTGTGAACTTCAAATGATGCGGTTGATGCGGTAAATTAATTTCAAAGATTCAAATATGATAGGTAAAACTTTAGGCATTTATTTCAGTAAAAAGATACATTAGACACCTATCTCAGAAAAAATATATAGTTTAAGTATTTATTTCAGCCAAAAAAACATTAGTCACCTATTTTAGAAAAGATATATACTTTAGGCACGTATTATTAAGTTAAACCCATTATAAATTTATAAATAAAATAAATTGAGCCGGAATCATTATTTAAGTCCAATAACTAAAAATCCCCTCACATGGCATCGATTGCTGTCCCATTTATTTCATAACCGATATCATGCAATGTGTTGTCCCTATCTTGCGTTGACAACTAACATATTAGAACCGTCATACTTTTCACCTAATGAAATCAGTCTTTCATTTTACTACGTCTGTCATTCACACAATAAGGTGAAAATCACAGAGAATTATAGATGATTGGAATCAAGAGTTTAATGAGCTGTGACCAATAAATTAATATTACTTCTATTCTCTTTCTATATCTATCTATCTATCTATATGATGTTTTTTTTTATTTTAAAATTGTCTTATTAAAAAAATCAACAACTTTTATAAGGTATATTTTCCTTTTTATCCTTTCTTTTGTTTTCTAGTAAAACAAAATTTAATTTTTTAAAGATAAAATTATTTTTTTAATTATTTTATATTATATTTTTTATATAAACTTTTTTTTCTTTAAAACTACGTGACAAGTTAACGATGGAAAAAAATGTGAGATGAAAGGAGTATGATTTTACTAAATGTAGGAAACTATAGCATGTTCTATTGCTTTATAAATTATGGCGTTCCTTAGTTTCTCATATCACCTTTGCGCCAACCGAAAAGATGAGCGAATCCGGCTGCTCAAAGCTTCACATCACTCCATGGGTTGCCTATGGTCATTTCGTCCCCTTCCATCATCTCTCAAACAAACTGGCTCAAAAAGGCCATAAGATTTCATTCCTTTTGCTTAAAGGAGCGCAATCAGTGCTTGAAAACATGAACCAATTCCCCAACCTGATTCAATTCTTTCCCATCGTTATTCCTCAAGTTAATGGCTCCCTCCGGTTGCTGAAACCATATATGTAGTCCATCTGAACAAACAAAAGTACCTTGCTTTTGCCGTCGACCAAACCAGAGATGAGGTTGAAAAGACCCTCAAGGTTCTAAAACCTTATATGTTTTTTTTATGATTTCTGGTTTTGTATCCCTCATTTGGCTCGCCGATTCGGGATCAGTCCCATATCCTATGCAGTGGCTTCCTCGGTGATGATAGGGATGTAGTTAAACCCTAAGAAACTAACCAAGGAGACGACTGTAGAAGAGGCGATTGAATTGCCTTCAGGTTACCCTTCTTCTAGTGTGAAACTCAAATCTAAAGAGGCTCCTATAATGTTGTTCCTCGTTGAGGATTTTGGGAGTGGACTATCGTTTCAACAACGGATAATGGTAGGTTTGATGGAAACTGATGCCATTTTTTTCAGGAGTTGTCGTGAAATCGAGGGACCCTTTCTCGAATCTCGACTACGCTGCTCAAGAATCTAGGAAACCGATTTTGTTATCAGGGCCTTGCTTACCTGAAACAAAAACACAACGAATCGATGACGAATGGGCAAACTGGATATGCCATTTCTAGCCAGGCTTTGTGATGTTTTGCTCATTTGGAAGCCATATTGTGTTGAAGAAAGATGAGTTCCAAGAGTTAGTTCTGGGGTTCGAGTCATGTGGTTTACCATTTCTGGTAGCTTTAAAGCCACCCCAAGGATACTCCAATGATGAAGAAGCACTGCCTGAGGGGTTCCGAGAGAGGGTTAAAGGGAGAGGACTGGTTTATGGTGGTTGGGTTTCACAGGAATTGTTGTTGCACCACCCCAATATCGGGTGTTTTGTGAACCACTGCGGGTAAGGAACGATGTAAGAGTTTCTGCTGAGTGACTGAGATATTATTGATTCTTGAAATTGTAGACCAAATTCTGAATACGAAGCTGATTGTACATGAAGCAACTTAAAGTATATATTTAGATAGAGAAAACACCAGGAGCCTAAGCCCAAGCTGAGGCACCTCCATCTGTTATACTTATAGTTGGCTAAAAAGGCTGACCCAAGTAATTTCCCTGAAAATAATGATTGGCATTTTGCATCAAAACAGGATCCACTTCAGTTTTCCCTAATCTGTTTCCTGCACTCCTTTGAGATCCAGCTTCTCTAATATGTGGAGGGGAATTTCCCCTATAGTGGGACATAGTGAAGGATGCAGGATCCATCGTTCCAACCCCATCAGGATTCTTAATGTTTAATGTTTTAATGGAGGAACTCAAGCTTGATGAGGCATTGGAATGCTAAAAATTTCCGGGGATTCGAATTCTCTCTCTTATATAAGCCTCTAACATTATCCATGAAGTGGCCATTTCTTGCATATTCATCAGCAGACACTCCAATGGGATCATAGTTGCTGGAAGAAGGAATCAGATCTGTGATTCAATGATTTATGGGAATACTGGATGAAGGACTAGCCGCATAAGGAACATAATAGTTGAATGCACTTCCAATACCAAGATCAAGATTCGGGGAATGATGATGATGATGAACACCAGGGTACGGCGGGAACCCATAGAACATATTGTTGTCATAATGCTCAGGTAAGGGATGCCTATCAACGTTATTTGTGTTTCCTGGAGCTGTCATGGCCATGAGGATATCAGATGATGGTAGTTCGTAATGCCGCTCAAAAGGATGCAGGTTTCTGAAGACTTTAAATCAATTAGCATTCGAATGAAATTGTCCAGGAATAAAAATTACTTACAAAAGGAAAATTTCCCGCAAAAGGAAAATTGCTCGGGCAATTAACAAATATAATACTATTTTGAAATCCTTTTCTTTTATTCTTTGAATTTTCACACGCACCAATCACTACCACACTCTTACTCACTTTCTCTCACACTCAGATTCTCACTCACACTCACATACTCATTCACTTTCTTTCACTCACTCTTGCACACCACCATTCGTGGCTCTCTCACACTACCACTGTAACCCCTTATTCTTGACTTGAGGTGTACGATAGGTTAAAATTGATATTTTAAAAATTTATCGACAAGTAAAGTGGATAAGTAATTTCAAAACCAAATTTATAACCCAAACAGTATAATACAATTTAATTATAAATATTCTAAATAATATTATTTAAAATTGAAGAAACGAAATAACACATGTAATTAAAAAAATATCTCAAATCCCTAATAATCCAAAAAATAACTAAAGTAAAATTTTGGTAGCTAACATACTGAACATAATAAGAAAATAATTGTCCGATTGAGCTCTGAGTACCAACTCCTATGACCGGGTATCTAAAAGGTTAAATTAAAAGAATGATCTATAAAGCCCAGTGTGTCTCTGTAACCCCCTCGACCCAGTCTATACGCCACCCAACTCGAACGAGCTACACGGGAAATATCGAGGCTAATCTAGAGACTCGCCTCGATTAATGATCCTAATTTTTTTATCTTATCTAAATGCTTTAATTAGATCCTACATGTTCATGCAAGGACTGAATTCATTTGCAGTGGAAATTAATGAGAAACGAGTCCTGATTTGGTTGAACAAGTTTTATAGACCTAATTGTAATTTTCCAGAAATTTGTATTCGAATTGTGAAATTAAAGTTATCAATATTAATTTCAGCTTAAATTTCATGCTTAAAACGAGGTCTACAAGGGACTTAATTGATTACTAGATGTTTGGGGACTACTAGGCACTTAATTGATTACTAGGGGGCTAAAACATAAGAATTTCATATATCCTTTTAGCATATAACGACTTTAACAAACATGGGTATCGATACCCCTAGGACCTGTTTCGATACTGGTATTCACAGGAAAGAGGTGGTATCAAAACAATGGCCTAGGTATTGATACTCCTTCGATAACTCAAGCGATGCCCCACGCATCAAGCCTGCGTTTCGATACAGCCTTGACCCCGGATTGATACCATTTTTAAACTGTAAAGATTGGTATTGATACCAAGACCAGGTGTATCGAAACACCTGCTTGTGTATTTCATATTGTTTCGAAACCAGTTCAAGGGGTTTCGATACCTAGGCCAAATTTTTCAGAAAACCATCGTATTTTTGCCTAGGTATCGATACCTTATGAATAGGTATCGAAACCTCCACCCAAAAAATGAAGATTTCACAAGTATCAAGTCTTAAACGAAAAAGTAAGGTTCTCTAGATGCATACAAGACCCTGATCCACACTTCAAACATCATCCCTAGATGCAAAGTCACCTAATTCCAAAGGCAAAGTACATATATCATAAGCATAATTCAACATCAATATATATGGCAACACATACTTCAAAAGTCTTAACAATTCTCATATAACTCAATAACTTAATAGGTTCAATAACAAGGGTTCCAAAATAGAATTCCAAACTCAAAAATCCTCTAATCCATTGCTCTCAACTCCTTTTCTTTCCGATTGCTTTCAACACTTACTTATCTACATTGCAAGGAAAAGAGAGTGATTAAGCTTAAAGCTTAGTGAGGACAATAAAACATTTAAAAACATCACTTACAATGCAAGTGTCATGCTTCTTTAAAACAACATAAACATGGTTATCAATGCCATTAGTAAAACAAGCAAGTGTTAACAAAATCACGGCTTACAAGCCAACATAAAGTACCGTTAAAAGCCCTTTTTAAAAGATATCTCATGCTTTCAAAGCAAAACAAGGTTATCATGCTAATCACTTAGCAAAGCCTAAATTCACATAACACTTGCGATTTCAAATAGAAAACATAAATTATATTAAAGCTCGTGATCCGATTTGTACTACTCCAAATCGTTAGGATAAACGAGTAACCGCATGTTAGTACTACTCCTAGAGCATAAGCATGTTGATACTACTCTCAACATGAATTATCTCACCTTGGTGTCTGGTGACAGTACTACTCCTATCAACCCGGATGTGACAATACTATTCCTATCACACAACATTAGACTAAAAGCCCAAATACAACACACAAGAAATTCAAACACGTACGAGTTTTGAATATTTATAGTAAACTCTAGACCCTATTGATCGATTAACTTATTCCATAAGGTTCTTCACTTACTAGCCAATATATTATCAAAACCAATGCTCAAACTTAATTCAAAACAGAATTAAACACAAGCTTCCCAATATTTCAAGTTTTAAAACATAAAGCGATAAAATCACATTTATCTCAAATTTTCTAAAATAAAACATGGGAGCATCAATAGTTTACCAAAACCATTATAAAACAGTGACATGAGCATTAAATCGTCTTGTATAAACATCTATGCAAAAATCAACACTAAGCATGACAATTATATGGTAAAAACATAGAGTAATATGTGAACCCTTTTGCGAAAACTTAAACTTTACTTACTTCTGAGTATATGGAGGTTTTCACACCTTCCCTACACACTCAAACCTCTTTAAAACAAGTTTAAAATATCGCCGAAGCAACCATTCTCAAAAATCACTCACTGATAACCGTTACTTGCTCGCCAAGCCACCGAAACGAACTGAAACGCCTTCAAACGCGACCGCCTAACTCTTGTACTTTTTCAAGCATCAAAACCAAGGGTTTTAATGCTCCCAAACACACAAAAGAAACCCTCAATTCGGATCCTTACATAGCAACCCTATAAACCTAACAAAACCTAAACCGAAAACTTTCCGAAACACACCAAAGTTCACCTAAGCCTATATTCCGGGATTTGGGATTTTAAAAACACTTTATAAACTTTCTAAAACATTAAAAATAATCCATTTAGTATCCAAAAGCATTGGGTAAAAATCCTTGAACGAAAATTGGGATATTTAACCGAAAAACCGATTTTTATGAAATTAAAGGACTAAAACGATTTCTACAAGCCAATAACTTGGGAATTTCAGTAAAGAACTTTATTTTTCTATAGGTTTACGAAATCTCACCTCAAAATTGATCCAATTACTTTCCGGGTTTTAAAAACGGAAAAACGATGAGAAAACGAGAAAACTTAAAGAAGAAAAGTTGTAATAATTATTGGGAATAAAATTAATTGAAAAAGAATGAGTTTTTACCTTGAAAACTTGATGAAAGGCTGCCTACAATGAGGGAAAACGAAAATTAGAAAAATATGTGATGTTTAGGTTAATTAAAAAGGGTTTTAAGAGTTTAAAATTAGATTTAATTAAGTTATTTAATTTAAAATAGGTTTTGGGTTTAATTAATTAAAATTTGGAAAGCCTAGACCATCTAGGATTATAATTGGATCAATGAACCTTAAAGATTCAAAATTTTGGCTTGTTTTAAAAAATTGTCCTCGAATTTTCAATTTTTACAAATTGGTCACTAATTTCAAAATCTTAGGGTTTCAAGGGTTAATTTTCAAAATTGAATTGAAAAAAGTCAAATATATGTTAAATAAGGATTTTTGAATATTTTTCCTCAATTTATTTCGATTAAAAACTATTTTTTAAGTATTTAATCTTGAACTAGGCTAAACCGGGTCACTAACTCTTAAGCCCATTTTGGGGCGTTACAGTCTCTAAAGTGCAGTCACAGATCACATTATCACTCAGTTCACAATCACAAATATAATATAGATAAAATCACAATAAATAAACACAACGAGTGATGAATGCAATGTCATAAAGAATCCAGTTTCATACTCTAAACACCAAACACAATGGTGGCAAAGCCAACCGATCACAGTGGAGGTAGTTCCCCCTCACCCCTCACCCCTTATTTTTTCAAACACAGTGTGGTAAAACCACCTTCCTCCATATATTCCACCCCATGCACATGTAATACAATCAATGCTAATGATATCAAATGTCTCAGCACATATAATCGTATAGAATATAAAACACACAATTTAGATAATTTGATCATAGTATCACAAGAAATCTTAAGATCACAGTATCACAATAAACAATTAATCATAAAACACAAATCTAGCACAAGAAGAGAACACACCTCTAGAAGCATCGTTCTAACGTCAACGGTAACGTTTACTTGGATCTAAATTATCTCTTTCTCTAACAGGGTTAGATCGATTATTATGTAGAGGATTTTCCGAAACGTTTTAAATAGGCGATGGAAGTGATGGTACAATCTTATCTTCGGTGCCAATATTGTCTCATAATCCCCAATGTTTAGTACATTGAGTATTTCAGACAAAATTCCTACCATCTCAAAGTCTAGTCCCATTTTTCCATATTAACCAATAATATCAAAATTACATTGATAAAAGTCTAGTGCCAACTTGACTCCATTACTCAAACTTACCTCACGTAAACCTTCCTTATCAAAAATGCCATTTAAACCCTCAATGCTAATTGAGCCCAGATTCAATCTTACTATTTCTAGACTGCTCTCCCCTAAATTCTTTAACTCCCAGCACAAATGCAAAATTTTTCCCGCTAACTTCTCTCCCGATTTCACAACCACCCGAATCATAGAATGCAACTATTAACCGCTTCCCTCATATTTTCATAGACCACAAGTATCTTAAAAAACAAATTCATCTAAAATTTATCATTTCCTTTATTAGAACTAACAATTTAAAATCATTAAGTAAAACCTTGATATCACTAGAACTCTAATGTTGTCTTTGGCGATAGATCCATCGCCGGAATCGGTCAAGTCGAGAGTTGATAAGTTAGCCCTTGCGGCCTCACAGGAGAGAACGGTGAACGACACGGTGACAATGGATAAAGAAAAGGAGCTTTGGTCGACGATCTTACATGATTCAAGCAACGATGACATGGTTGATCCTTCCACAACCATGGGATTTTTGGGAAAGTTAAATGCTAAATAACGACGAATATGGAGAGTGTGATGTAAAATAGATCGTTTCAGTTGTTGTGATTTTATTTAGGCTCTAGAGTTTTCAAAAAGAGCACCAAATTTTTCTTGTTTTACAAAAAGGTTCCCAAACTTCCATTACCAAACAATTATGTGACTAAAAATTCAATTTAAATCTCAAATAAAATATAGGTTTTAAAACTAAAATTCCCAATTATTAGGTTCTGAATTAGGGGTTTAAATAATTATTGATATTTGAATTAAAGATAATTTAGGGTGTTACAACCACATTCACTCACTCACACATTATAAAAGGAATAGACAATGCCTTTATATAGACATTAGACATTACTACATAATCAAACCTAATAAAAACCATAACACCTATAATTACTATATTAAACTCCATAATGGCTATTAATTCTCATATTAACTTTTGGTTTTTCAAATTTGTAACTCCCCATTAACTTCTAAATTTCAAAACTCACTAAATATTTCATTTAAGTTTATTTAAACAAAACTCCCAGTAAACTTAAATGTTTCTTTCATCCATCATGCCAATCATCTTCTTACATTTGTCGTAACTTGATCCTGACTCGCTGGTATCCTTTCTTGTATCATTTAATCTCGTCTTGACCATTCATCTTTATCTTAAACACCCACTTTACACCAATAGGGTGACTTTCTTTCGACAATTCATTTCGATAATAAGCTGATTTCACATCAATTGCCTTAATCTCCTTGTTCATGATAATTTGCCACTTGTCTCGTAATAACTCTTCAAAGCTAATATTTTCAGCATCTGCCAAAAGACATACAAGATGTACCTCACTTGTAGAATCATACAAATCTTGTAAACTTCGCATTTTGGGTTTTCATCTTTCATCTTCAGCATCGGTAGTTTTCGAACTTTTTGGTATGCTTGTGGATGCAACGAATGATGATTCTCCAACTTCCATGACAATCTCTGTTGAATTATTCCAATCCCACTCGCTTGCTTCATGTATTCGCATATCACGACTCACCATTACCTTCTTTCTTATAAATCAAGTAACTTGTACCCTTTTGTCTTATCATCAAACCCAATAAAAATATACTTATTACTTTTTTCTTCGAGCTTCATTGTTTGTTTATCCGGTACATGTGCATACACCACACTGCCAAACACTTTGACATTAGAAATTGTTGGCTTTTTTTCGCTCCATGCTTCTTGTGGTGTTTGATTATCTAACTTTACATGTGGACATTGATTTTGTACATATACGACACATTGCACAACTTCTTCCTAGAATTGCCTCGGCAATTTCTTGCTCTTGAGCATTGATCGAACCATGTCAAGAATGGTTCGGTTTTTCCTCTCAACAACATCATTTTGTTGAGGAAAGTATGATGCGGTTAGAAATCTCCTTATCCCTTGCTCCTCGCAATACTCCATGAAAGGCCTAGGGATGACAATGGATCGAACTTGGGTCGGACTTTATAAATTCCAAATCTAATCCAATTAATAATCGGACTTTCAAAAAAATCCAAGTCCGAATCCAAGTCCATTTACATAAATCCAAATCCAATCCAATAAAATATCTAAAATCCAAATCCAAAAGTCCAAATCCAATTATTTTTTAAAGTAACAACTCAAATAAATATCTTGAAATAAAAAATATTTTTTATCAAACAAATATTTTTAAATTTATAGCACAAAGAAATTTCAATAAATATTACAATACGATATAAAACAAATTAAAGTAAAAAATCAAACTTTTTAAATATAAAAAAATTAAATATTTTTATTCGGGTTTATATATGGATCAGATTCATATCGGATATGGATTCAGATTGAATTTGGATCGGATCTTGGTAATATCCATATTCGATCCACCTCATATTAGGACTCGGAAATTATTTTTGGATTCGGATTCGGATTTTTTTTAATCGGATTTGGATCAAATTTTTTTCTTCGAATCGAATCGGATTCGGATTGAATTCGGATTATATTGTCATCCCTCAACTTCGATGTATACTCGCCACCTCTATTTGATCGTACAACTTTGATATGTCTACCAGTTGCCTTCTCCGTCATCACTTTGAACTTTTTGAATACCTCAAATGCATCGGATTTTTCTTTCAAAAAATACACCAAAGTTTTTTGTGTCAATAAAAGAAATGAAATATATTTTACCGCTAAAAGATTCGTGGTGATTGGTTCACATATGTTGGTATGAATCAACTCGAGAGGATATTTAGCTCGATATTCTGCCTTCTTTTAAAACGATGTTCTCGCTTGCTTGCTAATCACACATTCTTCATAAAATTTGCCATCATAATCCATGTTCGGCAATCTATGCGTCATATTCTTGTTTGCTAGTTCTTTTAGACCACCATGATATAGGTGACCAAAACGAAGATACCATAGTGATGCCTTGTCTTCAACATCGACTCGCAAACATTTTTCTCGTACGCTTCTCAAATTCAATTTTACATCCGATTTTTGCCCATTTCACTCTAGCAATCAAACGCCCTTGCTTATCCTTCAAGAGTAGTATCCGATCTTTCAAGAATACTAAAGAACCTTTCTCCATGAGTTTCCCCATACTCAAAATATTTGTCTTAAGGTCTGAAACTGATAATTTCATAAAAAGGCCATATTTCAAACCTTTTTACTTAAGTTATTAAGTGTCCTTAAGTTCATTTAGGCTCATTTAGATGCATTTAGGATTATATCATTGCATGTAGTTTCTAGTTATGCCTTGGCATTTTTGGTGTGGCAATAGGTGTTATTTTAGAGGGAAGGTTGTTTTTTTGGCTGTTGTTGTGCAGGTAAAGCGATGGGAAAATGCCATGACAAATCTGGAGACCTCATGTGCTACGATAAACGACAAGAAGATATTTTGAGAGGAGTGTCAGCTGGTGATATACAAGTTGTCCACAACCACCACAGTAGGGGACCATTGTTTTATCTATTCTCTTGCAATCACATCATCATTCTCTCCACACACTACATCTATCGAGCCATCACCATCCATTCCATTTTACCTTGGAATATTTTAGTTGCTTGCATTCTGAAAGTGTCATAGCATTTCACCATTACACCTTCACCTTGACATTTTTGTTTTACTTTGTTTATTTTTCTAGTTCAGTTTTACTTGTTTTTCTTTTCAGGTTCATTCTCAGTGCATGTCAAGAAGGTCTACTGACGGACCTCTCTATCCTATAGTGTCTGAAATTGAACGTTTTTTAAACAAAGAAGACGTACTCAGCGTAAAGCTATGGACCCACCGCCAATTCAGAACCTAGTAGTTCCAAATGTCGGGGCAAATCAGAATGCTTTTGCACCTCGACCTAGGGCTATTCGGGATCATTTAAATCATATCTTGAATGATCTTAATCCTGGCATCGTTGCATCAGAAATTCAAGCTACTCACTTCGAATTAAAGACTGTCATGTTCAATATGCTGAATTCTATTGGGTAATTTGGAGGTATGGTGCATGAAGATGCAAGGCAACATATTCGTGATTTCCTAGAAGTTTGTGACTCATTCTGACAACAAAGAGTACATGAGGATGTCTTGAAGCTCAAACTATTTACTTATTCCTTATGTGGTCGAGCAAGGGGATGGTTGAGTGGAGTACCATCATGGTTTTCAAGATTGGACTCAAGTTTTAATGTTCTACAACGAAGTCAATGCACCAAATAGAATGATTTTAGATACCTCAGCAAATGGAACTTTGTTAGAAAAATCACCCGAGGAGGCATTCGACATCCTTGATAGAATTGCCAACAATGACTATCAATTTACTTCTACAAGACTTGGAACGGTGAGAAAGGTGCAAGGGACATTTGAGCTTGAAGCTAAGGACTCACTATCCGCCCAACTCTTCGCTATCACCAATATGTTGAAGAGCATCCAACGTTCCAATGAAGTGAAGGAAGTAAAGATGGCTAGTTCAACATGTCAATTATTCCATGGAAATCATCATGAGAGTGAGTGCCCAAGAAACCATGAGACAACCAATTATGTGAGCAATTTCAACAGAAGCAACAAAAATCCCTACTCCAACACATATAATCCAGGATGACGTCAACATCCAAATTTCTCATGGGGGAATCAAGGAGCCAGCAATCCTAATCCCCCAGATCGGAATTAGAATGCTAATGAGCCTCAAAATTTTCAAGCGAATATTTCCTGGCATAATTCGAACAAGGGGTTGGCATCATCGTCTAACAATAGTTCTTTGGAGGAGACTATGCAAGAATTTATTCTAATAACCAAGACGATGCTTCAAGAGCATACTACAACCATCAAGATCCAAGGTACATTATTATAAAGCCACAGTGCTTCGTTGCGAAATTTGGAGAGTCAGGTTGGCCAAATTGCCACGGTATTACAAGAGCGTCAGTCAGGATGTCTGCCAAGTGATACTGAAGTCACTAAGCCACATGTTAAAGAGCAATATAGCGCAATCAAATTAAGGAGTGGCACTCAAATTAATCAGCAAGATAAGTTTGGGGGGAAGAAAACTGATGATTCCTTACCCGAACCTGTGCAAGAAGAAATGCCTGAACAAATTCTCGAGGAAAAGGACAAGGAGAAAGGTTTGAGAAAGGAGACTACTGATGGAGCGAGCAAAAATGTCACGGAAAAAGCAGTTCCTACACCATCAGTGGAAGAAGTTAGACCCCCACCACCCTTACTAGAGGCTGAAGAAGCAAAATGATGAAATTCAATTCAAGAAGTTCGTTGATAAATTGGATCAGTTGTACATAAATGTCCCACTTTTGGAGGCAATTGACCAGATGCCCACTTACGCTAAACTTCTCAAGGAGATAGTCACGAAGAAGCGGAAAGTGGAGAAGTTTGAGATAATTGCCACGGTAAAAGAGTATTGCTCTGCTTTAAGCAAATTGCCGATGAACAAGAAGGATCCAGGCAGTTTTATCATTCCGTGTGCTATTGGATACAAGTTTTCACGACCCAGATTCGGATTCGAGTATCGGGTTAACCCGGGGGGCTTGGGCTTTGGTTTTGGGCCCTGGTTTATGTTTTTGGGCCTTAAGCGGTTGGGACTTGAGTTGGGTTTTTAAGTTAGGCTTGGTTCAGAGGAAAATTTTGGTAAATTTCTAATTAGAGGACAAGAGGGGTTTGGGGTTTTAGTTTCCCCTATAGAGTGAGCTCATTCTTTTCTCTTTTTCTCTTCACCTCTTCATCTTTTAGAAGCAAGAAAGGAAGGTAAAATGTCAGAACTTTAGGAGTTTTGAGTTGGAATCTCGTTTTAGAGGAAGAGGGAAGGTTTTTAGTCTCAAAGTGATCTACAAAACAAGGTAAGGATGGATGAGTTTGGTGAAGAAAAGGGTTTTAGAGAGGGTTAAGGGTTGAGTTCGGGAATGGTTTTGGGGAGCTTAAATCTCAATTTTTTAGTGTTTAAAGCTCCGAAAATCATCTTTGGGGTGTTCCTAATCTGTTGTTTATCTTTCTCTTGTAGAGAAATAGGTTGGTTAATCTTCCCAAGGCTTGAGGAAGGAGAAATCTTGAGGTGGAGCTTGGAGCTCGGGTTTGCTGCTTTTGCTGCTAAGGTTGGTTCTCTTCCAACTCATAAACATCATGCATATCATGTTTTAAGTTTAAATGCATGTATGTTGATTGGTTTGGTATGCTTGGTAGCTTAGGGTGGTCTTTAATGGTGAATTATGGTTATGTTGATGAACCTCTATAAAAATGATGTAAAAACATTTAGGATCACTCCCTTAAGGTCTAAGATCAGTTTGGTATTAAATGGATTAAGTTTGAATAGAGTCCTAAGTGTTTGAATAAGCAAAACTACACATTTCGTGCAGGGGTATCGAAACGCGGGTAGGTCGTTTCGATACCGAGTCGTCCAGTGACCTTCTCGGTTCGATATCGGTATCGAAGCAGGTTGGTCCTCTTTTGTTGACTTTGAAGTAAGGTCAAAGGTATCGATACTTGTATCGATACTGAGTCCTCCAATGAGGTTTTTTGTTCGATACTAGTATTAAAGCGGGCTGGTCTCCTTTTTTGTTGACATTGAAGTGATCAAACGGTTCGATACTCGTATCGATATCGAAGTTTCGATACCCCCTTGGGAGGGTATCGATACTTGGCGTTTTGGTTGTCAGAGGTGGCGTTTCTCGGCCACATCATTGTAGCGGATGGCATTCGAGTGGATCCTCAGAAAATCCAAGCTGTGGTGGAATGGAAACCATCAAGAAATGTATCGGAAGTCCTTAGCTTTATTGGACTTGCCCAGATGTAGGAAACTGAAAGTCATTCTTTGCGAGTTTGTTCAGTATTTCAATAGCTTCCATAAGTGCTTTGTCCAGGAGTGTTCCGTTTGCCGAGGCATCTAACATCATCCTTGTCGGGGCATTCGTGGCACTGTAAAACATTGTCACTTGTGTCCATAGGGGAAATCCATGCAGAGGACACTTGTGCAATAGCTCTCTGTAGCGTTCCCATGCCTCGTACATTGGTTCCTCTTCAGCCTGTCGAAAAGAAGTAATTTCATTACGGATTCTATCATATAGATTAGTAGGATTAAAGCGAGTAATGAAATCACGACAAAGTTCACTCCAGGAACCAATAGATCCTGCTAGAATGCTATTTAACCAAGCTTTCGCCCTATCCCTCAATGAATAGGGGAATAGCTTTAATCGCAAGACATCTTCATGGACTCCTTGGATTTTGAAAGAATTGCAGATTTCCATGAAGGATTTGAGGTGCTGCCTTGCGTCTTCAGTTGCAGACCCACCAAATTGTCCAATTGTGTTTAACATATTGAACATAACGGGTTTGAGTTCAAAATGGACTGCTTCAATTTCCGGTGTGATGACTCCTGGGTTTAATCCGTTTAAGTCCACTTCCAGGAAGTCCCTGACAATGAGCTGCCGCGGCCCAGGTGACGGCGGAAGTCCTGCATTGCCGGCAAATAAGTTTTGTCCAGCCGGGTGATCTGTCATGGCTCCTTGGATCTGTCTCCTCAACCTTTGCCTTGTTCTTTCGATCTCTGGATCTAATTCGTACAAGGGGTTGGATGGATTGGCCCTGGTCATACAACAAGAAAATAAAGAAAACAAAATTTAGTTGTCAGTCCCCGGCAACGGCGCCAAAAACTTATCGCGTGTCAAAAGTGCGCGTTCAGTGCAAGTGGACACATCGCAAGTAATAAGTGATAAGTATATTATCGAGTTATCGTATCCTCAGGGACCGGTATACTTAATATGCTTTCTTCACTCCCTTGTTCTGTAGAAAGATAAAAACACAAATAAGTTGATTCGGTTTATCTAAACTAAAATAACTAAAATAAAAGTAAAGGGTTGAAATAGTAGAAAGAGATGGGCTAGGATCCAGTTGCGTCGTATTGTGGAATTGATTGACTTGTGTCTGTCCAATGTAATCGTATATCACTGCCTCGGCAGCACTGCAGTTTACTGCCTGGGCAGCGATAAAACTGTCTGCCGCGGCAATCCCTTGCTCGTGGGCAGACTTTACCAAAGTTCGGCAAAATGTCCTTGGATGACTCCGCTTATCCCTAAGTCAGAGTGCTGTTGATGACTAGTCCTTGATGATATCTCCCGACGTGAACCAATTATACTCACCAACCAATCTCACACTTCTTTTAGCCGCTGAAACTCTTAACCTATCCTTAGGCCGAGTTAGTATTTCGCGATTGAAACACTGTACTTACCCCTTTCGTGAATCTAACTCTCCCGAGCTTAGATAAATGGATGATCACAATATCCTCTCCCGAGCTCAATTGTGAAACAAGGAATAACAAAGGATAAGCAAACCTTGATAATCTTTATTGCATTGAATGAAAGACAAAGTACAATCTCTTCTCACAAATACTCTACAACCTTCACCTAATCCCTAAAAAGGTTTAGAACATGATGGAGAGGAAAGGAACAAGAGTAGGAGTCGGCTCTCTCCCTAGGTATTTCGTTGTATCTTACATTGGGTGGCTAGGTCTTTATATAGGCTAGACCTAGGGCAAACCTTTCCTAAGTAGAATATAACTTAGAGTAGGGAACAAGTCAAGTACATAATAATAATATATTTCCAAGTTTATATTCGGCTAAGGGGCTTTCCTGCGTGATCTTCCTTTGGGCTTTTCCTTGTGCTAGCCAGCTCCGATTCATGGGCCTCAAGTCCAGACACGTTCCCTGGATTTTTGTCTTTCCATCGCCTATAATCTTGCTTCCTGTCTTTCTGCTGCTGCCTCGGCATCAGGTCCTGCCTCGGCCTTGTCTCTGCCGCGGCACTGGTTCTCTTGCACAGATATGAAAACACAGTAAAACGTGCCTTTTTCGTAAATATTATCTATATGAGCATACTTCTAAATATATCACATTGAGTGCATGTATTGGTCTAAGTGGGTGTATATTTGGTAATTACTGCCCATAAAAGGAGTAAAAAGTGATAGTGAGTTGAGCACTTATCAGCGAATATGGTCACCGATGCTTTGATTAGGAAGTCCATGTAGGACTTGAGAGCCATGTTTGCACGGTTGAGGATGACTGAGGATGGTGGTTTGTTGGCAGATTTGCGTGTAGAGCCCACGCTAGTTCAGGAGATAAAGAGAGCACATGCGTTAGACGAAGAGTTAGTAGCTCAGCTTGAGGCTTGTTAGCGAGGTGAGGTGACAGACTTTGAGGTACGAGATGGTAGTTTCTTTTACTTCAAAGGTCGATTGTGTGTCCTTGCTCTTGAGGATCTGAGAGATCGTATCTTGAGGGAAGCTCACTGTAGTCCATTTTCTGTACACCCGGGTAGTAACAAGATGTATCAGGATCTTCGTCCTTTATTTTGGTGGCCTTGCATGAAAAGAGATGTTTCTGAGTTTGTGACAAGATTTTTAGCGTATCAGCTTGTGAAAGCGGAACATTAGGTTCCTTCAGGTCTGCTTCAGCCTATCCAGATTCCACAATGGAAGTGAGATCGTGTGACCATGGATTTTTTCACCGGGTTACCAATGACGTTTTAGAAGCATGATGCTATGTGGGTCATTGTTGATCGGTTGACCAAATCTGCTCACTTCTTACCGGTTAGGATGGACTTCAGTTTGGAAAAGTTGGCTCAGTTGTACATAAAGAAGATCGTCAGGTTGCATGGTGTACCTTCATCGATCATATCGGATAGGGATCCGAGGTTTACCGTGAGGTTGTGGAGGTCTATCCATAAGGCTTTGGAAACCAAGTTGCACTTCAGCACAAATTTTCATCCTCAGACTGATGGACAGTCTGAGCGAGTTATCCAGATCTTGGAGGATATGCTTAGATGTTGTGTGGTTGACTTTGCTCGGATTTAGGAAGATCAGTTACCGCTTGTAGAGTTTGCTTACAACAACAGCTATTAGTCGAGTATAAAGATGACACCTTTTGAGGCCTTGTACGGGCGTAGGTGTAGGACACCTTTGTGTTGGACCGAGCTAAATGAGAGACGAATAGTAGGATCCGAGCTTGTTAAGGAAACTGAAGAAAAGGTTTAGATCATCAAGGAAAGGTTGCAAGCCGCGGTTGACCGATAGAAAGCTTACGCGGATCGTAAACGCAAGCACATCGAGTATGAGTTAGGAGAAAAAGTGTTTCTCAAGGTGTCTCCTTGGAAAGGAATCATCCGATTTGGTCGGAAAGGAAATTTGAGTCCGAGGTATATAGGACTGTATGAAGTTCTTGAGAAAGTGGGACCAGTGGCATACCAGCTAGCTTTACCTCCAGAGTTAGCACATATCCATGATGTGTTCCATGTGTCTATGTTGAGGCGTTACCGTTCAGATCCTTCTCATGTTGTTCAGCTTGAGGAAATCGAGGTCAATAAGGATTTGACTTGCGAGGAAAGGCCAATAGGAATCTTGGATAGAGGAGTAAAGGAGCTCCGGAACAAAAGCATACCGTTGGTAAAGGTTCTTCGGAGAAACCACAGAGTTGAAGAAGCTACGTGGGAAGTTGAAAAAGACATGAGAGCTCAGTACCCTCATATCTTCCTAACAGGTAAATTTCGAGGATGAAATTTTCTTTAAGGATGGGAGAGTTGTCACGACCCGGATTCGGATCCGAGTGTCAGGTTAACCCAGGGGGCTTGGGCTTTGGTTTTGGGCCCCGAGTTTGTGTTGTTGGGCCTTGAGTGGTTGGGCCTTGAGTTGGGATTTTAAGTTAGGCTTAGTTTAGAGGGACATTTTGGTAAATGTCTAATTAGAGGACAAGAGGGTTTTGGGGTTTTAATTTCCCCTGCAGAGTGAGCTCATCTTCTTCTCTTTTTCTCTTCACCTCTTTATCTTTTGGAAACAATAAAGGAAGGTAAAAGGTTAAAACTTTAGGAGTTTTGAGTTGGAATATCATTTTAGAGGAAGAAGGAAGGTTTTTAGGCTCAAAGTGATCTACAAAACAAGATAAGGATGGATGAGTTTGGTGAAGAAAAGGGTTTTAGAGAGGGTTAAGGGTTGAGTTCGGGAATGGTTTTGGGGAGCTTAAATCTCAATTCTTTAGTGTTTAAAGCTCCGAAAATCATCTTTGGGGTGTTCTTAATCTGTTGTTTATCTTTCTCTTGTAGAGAAAGAGGTTGGTGACTCTTCCCAAGGCTTGAAGAAGGAGAAATCTTGAGGTGGAGCTTGGAGCTCGGGTTTGCTGCTTTTATTGCTAAGGTTGGTTCTCTTCCAACTCATAAACATCATGCATATCATGTTTTAAGTTTAAATGCATGTATGTTGATTGGTTTGGTATGCTTGATAGCTCAGGGTGGTCTTTAATGGTGAATTATGGTTATGTTGATGAACCTCTATAAAAATGATGTAAAAATGTTTAGGATCACTCCCTTAAGGTCTAGGATCAGTTTGGTACTAAATGAATTAAGTTTGGATAGATTCCTAAGTGTTTGAATAAGCAAAACTACACATTTCGTGTAGAGGTATCGAAACGCGGGCAGGTCGTTTCGATACCGAGTCGTCTAGTGACCTTCCCGGTTCAATAACGGTATCGAAGCGGGTTGGTCCTCTTTTGTTGACTTTGAATTAAGGTCAAAGGTATCGATACTTGTATCGATACCGAGTCCTCCAGTGAGGTGTTTTGTTCGATACCAATATTGAATCGCGCTGGTCCCCTTTTCTATTGACTTTGAAGTGGTCAAACGGTTCGATACTCGTATCGATACCGACGTTTCGATACCCCCCTTGGGAGGGTATCGATACCAACGTTTCGATACCCCCCTTGGGAGGGTATCGATACCTGGCGTTTCGATACTCCAAGTAGGGGTATCGATACCCCAGGGCAAATTAGCCCAAGTTCTTGTGAAAAAACGGTAAAGCCTCACAATGCCATCTTAGAAGTTCTAAAGACTTATTTAAACCTTAAAATGAATATTATACCGAGAAATAGACACCTAGCCTCGTTAAATAGATAATTGAATAATAATTGGAGTTTAATGGTGTAAAACGGTATATGGAACTGTTAAGGGTTTGTGTGACCTATTCGAGTCATGTGGCTTACTAGGAACCTTGCTTAGTGCTGATGGGTTGCCTAGAGTATATATTATATAATTATGAGATAATCTGGTAACCTTGCTTAATGCTGATGGGTTACTAGAGTAATTATTATATGAGATGTAAAACTGATAACCTTGCTTAGTACTGATGGGTCCCCCCTATTTCTATACTACTATGAGGTGATATGGAAACCGATATATATATATAAGTATATACATATGAGATATAAATGCGGGTTAAGAACTTGAGATGCTGTGTGGTCTTCTATTGTCTTGCATATGCTATGTGCTGATATATGCCATCATGATTTCATGTGTTTAGGCGGTTATGGTAGCGCCATCGTACTCATGCCATGTCATCATACATGTTGCTATGCTTATTTTGTGCTATGCATGTTGTGGACCGGTTGGTCGAGTACCCACTGAGCTTTAGTAGTTCAGCGTTCGAAATGTGTTTTCGTGCGTAGATTAAGGAAAGCTGTTTGGAGGAGCATCATCGTGGTGGGTTCAACATCGACATCTGTTTTTCAGAGTACTGTTATTAGTCATAGTGGGCATTTGTACTTGTAGGACCCTATATGTGTAATTTGTAACTCTATTTTTATTATTGTCGAATGTTTTTAAACGGTTGTAATATTTTTGAGCTCTGTTTCTTTATCTTATTCAGATTTATGTTTTAAAATGGATTTGAACTTTATTATATTATGATGGAAATGGATTTGGACTCGTCTTTATGGGCTTTTGGAAAGAAATTTTGAAATACAGGTTTTGGGCCAGAGGCCTGATGTGGCACCGGGTCGAGGGTGTTACACAAGTTCACTGGAAAAACACTATGTGATCTTCGATCGAGTGTTTGACTTCTTGAACTTCGATCTCTTTATCGAATTTATTCCTAAAACGGGTTCAATCCATGCCTTAGGCGTAGGCTCTTTGATCTTACCTTTTCTATATAACTTTATTTTTTCATCTCTACTTTCTCACGAGAGAGTGGATATATGATTTGATCTTTACAGTTCCCATGCATGTAAGTATGATGGCTAACACATCATAGAGATTGGTTAACCTATTGTTGATTCTTCTAGAGTTGTATGATGGTCTGGGCGGGGTAGGAATCATAGAGAGTAGAATATTTCTGGTTGAAAAACCCTCAAAATCCTTCTTACGAGACGAAAAAGAATCGCTTCTAAATATTTTGTCATATGGTAAGCATCAAGTAAAGACTTAGGTTGTAAAACCTTAATAAATTTTCCTATTTCCAAACATAAATGATCCTTCAAAATACTAAGGATATACTTATATAGTAGTTGCACTTGATTAACTAGCTTGAAAAATTCTTCATTGTAAGGATCAATTGATTCTGTCTGCTTTAAACCCACCAACTCTGAAAAGTTCCTAAAAAATTTCAGGTGCAAATCGTTCCTGTAACAATTCCAAATATGTCACTTAATTCAGAGTTTTCACTGCGTCATAGTTCTTTGTCACAAATTGGTTCTAATGGAGAGTTTTTCCTAATTATGCTTGTTTGTCTGGGAAAAACGCTAGAGGATGATCTAGCGCTAGTGTTAGAGTAGCGTCATTTATAGAAGAAATTACTGGAGGTTTTTGGACTATGTTAGAAGATGCAAGAGATGAACCCAATAAACCTTGAGAAGGAATTTGCACCCCCAATAATCCTAAACTCGGTGTCTCCATCTCATCTGTCGGCCCTTCTTTTTCTAGTGCAATGGCGATTACTTTATGTAAGTCAATAAGAATGGAAGTTCGGACTTCCGTCAAACGATTATCCATCCTTATCTCCATTTGGGCTATGTCGTCTCAAAATGAAGAAATGTCAGTTTGTAGTCGATTAGTCTCCAGTTGTCATGGAAGGGGTTGAAAATTCAAAGCGAGTATGTCTATGAGAGCCTTTTATGATGAATAGCGAAAATTTTGAGCTTCATATGATGATGATGATGAAGAGGATGATGATGGAAAGGATTAACTTTGTTAATTCTAGGCTAGTTTGTTTTTAGCTTTTAGGATTAGTTGTATTTTTATTCAATGTCATGTTTTTAGGATTTCAAACTTATGTACCTTGCTATGTTTAAGTACTATGTTTTGATTTCTTTATTAGATTGCTTTTAAATTTTAATGCTATGGATTATGAATTTTATGTTTTATATCTTGTTGCTTGCCTTATTCTATTTATGTCTTTATACATATTTTTTATTTTGATCTAACAAAAAAGGGAGAAGTCTTTAAAACTCAATTTTTTTAAACGTATGCACATATTAAGGGGGAGTTTTACTTAATTTTTTTGTTTTGTTATATCAAAAAGAGGGAGATTGTAAAACTAAATTTGTTTTTGATATAAAAAAGAAGTTAAAAGATCTTTTTGTAGATAAAATTTTTAAGTACACAACTAATTGAAAAGTCAAAGAAAATTTTCTAAGTCAAAACAATAACACAAAATTACTTTGCTTTAAGATTTTTCAAGCCAAAACATTTAAAATCTTCCAATCGTTTTGATACCATTCATTATGGAATCGATATCGTGTTCATATTTTCGACAAATGTTCTTGAGTTTTTATATATGTATCGATACGGTACAAGACCATTTCGATATCATTTGAAATTGTGAAAATTGGTTTTGAAACCTTTTCAAAATAGTATCTATACCACTCTATATTTAAAAATAAAATTAAATATTTAAGAAAGTATCGATACCACACCTAAGCGTTTCAATACATGGTCACTTTTTCAAGAATTTTTAAAGTATTAAATATTTTAATCGTTAATTGTCAGTTGGTTTTCAAAAGGTTGTTAAGTAGTATCAATACACCCTATATGCATTCCGGTACTAGTTTTGGCAGATTCAAAACATTTCGATATAGCTTATAAGTTGTTCCGATACCTCTTATTTTAAAGACAGGCCAATATCGATACCATGACCTAAGGTATCGATACCCCTTATTAAATGCAAATAGTGGCTCTTATATTTCAGTAGCGTTTTGATACATGTACCTCGAGTATCGATATCAGTAGTTGCAGAAATGCATTTATGGTAGGAAGATGAAGTTCTAACGTCTATATTTATGATCTAAATCACTCTAACGATTAGAAATCAATGAAAGTGTAAAGAAACAATCATTCAAAATAGAAACAACAACTATTGATCCTCAAGCTAACATCTAAGCATCTTATTCATCTCAAAGTACTCTATTGCTAAATCTTTGTCACCCAACTCTAGTAATCTTTATTGTAATTTTATTTTCTGAATTTGGAGAGAATATTTGATTGTATTTAGGCAAATATTTCTTTGAGAAAAACTTTAATTATGATTCTTCAATTTTCTTATAACCTTGTGAAGTTAAGTCAATATTTGGGTAGAAAGATTGACTTGTAATGGTTATCCCTTGAATCGAGAAAAAGGTCGAATTCATTAGTGAATTGAGTTAAAAATCCTTAGTGGTAGCTAAGGTAGTGGATGTAGAGCTTGTCCGGAACTTGAACCACTATAAATCTTTTTGTCCTTATTTTCCTTATTTCCAAATTTCCAAAAATTTTAAAAGTGTCAATTCACTATCTCTTGACCATTTTCGATTGATCGATCCACTCAACAAATGTTCAATTGTAATGTCTTTTGTAGATTATTTGTGATGGGTGATTGGGAGAAACTGACAATGACATCAAGCAACAATGAGATCTGGACAGACTATCAATAACTATAGTTGTGTGAATTTTGAGATTTGAGAATTTTTTTAAAAAAAATTAAGAATTTTTAGATTTTTCTCAAAATTAATTTTTTAAAATTTATTTAAAAAATTAAAATAAACACATACTAAATTATGATTGGATGATGATTTTTTTTAATAATGTTACTTTAAAATAATAACAAAATAAAATTTTAGTCACCTATTTTAGCTAAAAATTAATTCGAACACATATTTCTTAGTTAAGCCAATTTTTTTATCGATATTACCTAAAAACATTAACAAAACGAAACTTTAATTACTTATTTTAGCCAAAAAAAATATTATGCATTTATTCAAAAAAATATATTATTTAAAAATTTATTTTTAATTAAGTAGTTTAACGGGTTAAATAGTTAAATAAATATTAAATTTACATCGTGATATTAATTTTTCGAGAAATCATTTGTCTTCTCTTGTTTAGTTTTTTTGAATATATTTTCTAAGAAAATTATTTATGTTCATAAAAACAGAATGACATGGTTGCAAGACTGTTCATATAAAAACATAAATGATCTAGTAAGGGCAAACCAATCAATGGGTCCCAACAATTTAATATTGAATGAACAACCTGGACAAAGGCGTAAGCTTAAAGGAATTTATGCCCTTCATTTAGTTGGATTGTATTTAAAACCTCAACATTAGTACTTTTTGTATAACTTTTACTTTTAGTCCTTATAAGTTGTGAACTTATTTATGTAATCTAATTTGATTTTTTATACAACCTAGTTTTTAAAATTTAAAAATTTCAGTACAAAGACAATAATCATTTTTAATTATTGTAATTTAGTAAAATTTGATCAAATTAAGGAGGTCAAATTCAGTAATTAGTAATTTTATGTACTTATCGGGACTAAATTCACAAGTTATACAAAGTAGAGACACTAATTTCAGTATTTGACCTAATCTCTTTATGGATAACTTGGAACCTAAATAACTCCTGCTTTTGAAATTTTAAAAGCAGAGAATGAAAGAATTAAATTCAAAGCGCCGACAGGAAACGGATCCGCGTCAGCAAATTCCCGCCAAACACGACAACATTTTATTGCGCCACCTGTCATACTTTCAAAGTGGGACCCTCCTTACGTTTTCAAGCAATAATGGACCCCACCGTCTCTCCTCCCTGCGTTTCGCATCCGCTCACCTGTCGTTTGCTTGGCTCATAACCAAATACAGACTTCTCTGCTTTGCTTTGTTGTTTGTTCATTTGACTCTAAAGCTTCAGCTTCCACCTCAATTCCTCTACAAATTCTTCATTACTCTCATTGATTTCATTCTTTTCGGTAAGTATTTTTTTATATATATATTTGCGTTCCTGATCGTTGGATGCACTTTTGATGACGGATCCTTTAACAATGTCCGATACTCTCGATCGTTTTGCAAGGCTCTGTAAGTGAATTTCCTGTTCATAATTTCAAATTCTCTGACGTTTTGTTTCTATCAGTTATGAAATAATGTCTAAATTATCGTTTAATTGTTTTTGTACTCATTAGTTTTCATTGATTGATTACTTGCTGAACTTTTGTTTTAAGTCCGTTACAACCGGGAATTATAATTACAGAGCGTCGATTTAAGTTCAGCTTTATTTGCTTTGTCGATGGACTTCTTTTTGTGATCATATGTAGGTCTTGAAGGTAGTAATGATGAAGTGAAAGATAGGAAATCGGATTTTGAAATATCTGGAGAAGATAGGAAAACTAGTATCGGGAATCTTAAGAAGAAAGCAATGATGGCTTCGAGTAAATTGAGACGTTCTCTTAAGAATAAAAGTAGTGGTAGGAGGAGGAAAAGTGATCTCTCGGTTTCGATTAAGGATTTCCGAGATATTGAGGAGTTGCAGACTGTTGAAGCTTTCCGTCAGGTATTAATTGCAGATCAGTTGCTTCCACAGAGACATGATGATTATCATATGCTACTGAGGTATGCTGCATTCTTTTTTGTTTTAAGAAGAATTGATTCAATTATTGTTAATGTATAGGGATTTTTGCACTGGATAAAATCGTTGATTTCTTGCAGGTTCTTAAAAGCAAGGAAGTTTGATATCGAAAAAGCAAAGCACATGTGGGAAAATATGCTTCAATGGAGGAAAGACTTTGGTACTGATACTATTTTGGAGGTGATCTAATCTTATTGCTGGAACCTACTCGATATGTTTTATTTGATTTTTGTTAATTACTGCATTAAATGGTTGATTCTAAGCTTTGAGGACACAAGGACATGGTTAAATTTGTTTCCCAACTCGTTTATTCACTTGTTGATGGCTTCATATGGAGCAAAGCATGCTTCCTTTGAAAATATTTGTTTTTATGGTTTAATTAGGATTTTGATTTCCATGAGTTGGATGAAGTGTTGAAGTACTACCCTCAATGTTATCATGGGGTGGATAAAGAAGGAAGACCTGTTTACATTGAAAAGCTCATGCGAGTTACAACTTTGGAACTATATGTAAGATACCATGTGAAAGAATTCGAAAAGTGTTTTGCAACTAAGTTTCGGGCTTGCTCCATTGCTGCAAAGCGACACATAGATTCCAGTACTACTATTTTGGATGTTCAAGGCATGGTATGTTTTTAAGGTCTTTATTAGATTCTATAGTCTTCCCTGCCATCATTTTATGTCTACATTGTAAAAGTTTATTACATTTACATGCTCCTCACTCGGTCACTCCCTGCCATTTTTCCTTGTAGGGTCTAAAAAACTTCAGCAAGACTGCCCAAGATCTTGTTAAGTGTCTGCAGAAGATTGATGGAGATAACTATCCTGAGGTAGATTGTCTCAATTGCAAATGTGCTCAGACATCTTGTGAAAATATCTTCTTGCTTCAGCATTGACAGGAATTTGTCAGGAATCAAATTCAAGGTTCTCTTTTGATCATCTTCTCTCTGCAGACACTTTGCAGAATGTTTATCATCAATGCTGGTTCTGGTTTTAAGATGGCCTGGAAAGCTGTCAAATCTGTTCTTGATTCCAAAACAGCTAGTAAGATTAATGTAAGTTCAAATTTTCATATTGTGTGCCATCCCTCCCTTTCTTTTAAATAGTTTTTGAGGTTTCAACTCCTCGTTATATAGAAGTTACCTCACATTTCCGAAGATTCTCTCAGGTTCTGGGTAGCAACTACCAGAGTAAGTTGCTTGAAATTATTGATGCAAGGTAACTATTTTATTGGTTGCATATATTCTGGTTAATTCACTTTCAATTGTACTGCCAACTAATGTTCTTTATCTCAATAAAATTTAGCGAGTTACCGCAGTTTCTTGGAGGTACCTGCACCTGTGCTGATCAGGGAGGTTGTATGAGATCTGACAAAGGTCCCTGGAAAGACTCCAACATATTAAAGGTCCCAGGAAAGACTCCAATATATCATGCCTTTTCATCTTTGAGTTTTATGATGTTAGAATTCAGTCATTCTCTAAAGTCAGTTTTTTTTTTTGTCATTTTCCCCATCCTCGGTAGATGAAGAGTAGCTACACATCTATAACCGAGTCAGGATCTGAAGTGGAAGAAATTGCTTCTCCTATCCCAAACAGAAACTATTTACATCCAATATTGGCTCCTGTCAGTGAAGAGGTATGTGCTTGCAAATTGCCATGAATGATTTCATGGCATAAAAGGATGTTATTCATTACATTCCAGATGTTTAAAACATCACTTAATACTATGATAGTCTTTTTATCTAACAGTGGTTAACTTGCCAGTGTATATATGTATACTTTGCTCACTTTATAAAATAACATAAAAACATCCTAAGCTGGGATTAATGGGAGTAGGCTTAGGCTTAGATTCATGCTACAAGTTCCTAAATCTGTTTGTGTAGGCTAGAATGGCTGGTCAGGCAACCTCTGCTGCTGGTTCATCCGAGTATGATGAAAATGTCCCCGTGATTGACAAGGTTGTAGATTCGGAGAGTGAGATACAAGTGTCACTTCAGAGTCCATTTAATTCTGAAGGTTAGCAATATGAGTTGTTTCTAAAAACTGTTCTTTTACTTACCAATGTGACTGGTATGACTGGAGAAACTATATTAGTATTTTACATATTCTCATGCAAGACATGTTGAGAAGATCTTAGCTCGTTATAACACGATTTAATCACATTATGAGTCAATGGAACTGTGTAGTCAAACCAGAGCTTGACTATTTCTTGCTTTATTTTCAAAATACATGACTTTGATGAAGTCCACTGGCTTCAATTGCAGGGACTCCTATGCAACTGATAGAGCATGCTCCAAAAGGAATCTATTATGGTTATATCAGTTCACTTGTTATTACTTTTTTGACCTTTTTTTCTCTTATCCGAACAATGGTGTTGCATCTGATGAAGAAGCCTAGAGCTACTGATTTAACATGTAGCATTCCTGACCAGCATGCTGAATCTATCTTCAAGGACGAAACTCGTCCACCTTCGCCTGCTCCTCCAAGGTTTACAGAGGCGGACCTCATTTCATCTGTCACAAGAAGGCTGGATGATCTAGAAGAGAAGGTTGAGGCACTGCAGTCGAAAAGATTTGAGATGCCTCACGAGAAAGAGGAGTTACTGAATGCTGCCGTTTGTCGCGTGGATGCATTAGAAGCAGAGCTGATCGCTACGAAAAAGGTAATTGTCCTCGATTCCGGCTCGAGTAAGAATGATCTCTTGGTGGTGTTTCGGTATGTGTTTTTATTAATTGTCTCTCTATAAGCAGGCTCTTCATGATGCTTTAATGCGGCAGGAAGAACTCCTTGCATACATAGATGGTCAAGAAGCAGCTAAGTTTCGGGTAAGTCCAAAGATTATACATATGCCTATGTATACGTATTGTATTCGAAATTCCATCAATGATTGTATGTGATATATGCATATATGATGCAGAAAAAGAAGTATTGCTGGTAAGATGAGAACAGAATCGGAACTTTCGTATAGGCATTCGATACTTGTGTACACAGTTATAAGAATACGAAAGCCTAAAAAACAGTTAAAAATAGTTGTATCGTTTTTCTTATAAAAATTATAAGAATTTTGGTACACAATTTTTAATATATACTCAAATTCTTATTTTTTTAAAGAAATTTAGTACATATCAAAATTTTTATAAATTTTATTGAAAATAATATAACTATTTTTATCTATTTTTTAAGGCCGCCGTACGCTAGAATTTCTTATAAACAACCAAACTATATTATGGAGTGTTTTTTTTTATTCCCTTTCCCGTTGTGATATCAATTTGTATACCTGATCATACCCTGCATATGCGCTTAAGTTTGTCCTTTTGTTTGTTTGTCTGATTATTGCTTTTTAGGTTTACCGCACATTTTGATTGTAATAATGTCGTAATAGTATAGAATAAATACCATTTTTTCATTATTTCGTCTATTCAGTGTGTATAATTTTATATAAATCCCAACTTTGAACTAATTAAACCGGAGGATTATAAACTCAAGAAGGAAAAAATTATTAGGCGAGTATTTTTCGTCATGTCATTCACGGTCTCAATCAATCAAAATTATTTATCTTATTTTTTAAGTGAATCGTCACCTCTTTTTTACATGTAATTAGTGAGTGGGTAGTTATTAGGTGGTTATTTAAAGATGAACGGTCCTGATTATTTGGACCATAAATGACGTGATGAACAAGATTCACCTAATAATCTCTTTTTAAGAAGGGATGAAAAATTTGTCCCAATTATTTCTTCTTTATGTCTTATTTTAAAAAAATGAGTTTAAGGTTTAAAGCTAAGGTTTATGATTTGGGTTTAAAAAATTAAAGGTAATGTATACTTTTTAAGATGTAGAGTTTAGGATTTAAGGTATAAAATTTATGGTTAAGGTTTAAAGTTTAATTTTGAATATTTTTTAATATGGGAAACAAAAATTATAATTAGATGGCAGAAAATTTTTGTTACTCAAATAAAAACAATAACAATATTATTTGAATTAACATCAAAACTAAAATAATTTTATTAAAGTTTTCAAAAAATGTAAAATAGTTTTATTCCATATTATTATTAAAAATCTTTCATTTTTTAGGATAATATTGTTTTTTCAATGAGAAAATATTTTATCAAAAAAAATTTAAGTGTTTAACTTTTGTGTTTAAGTGTCTAATTTAAGATTTATAATTTAAGGTTTATAGGGTTAAACTTTGGATTAGATGTTTGAATTTAAGGTTTAAGATAATATATTTAAAGACTTAGATTTTAATCTATAAACACTAAAATTTAACACTAAATTCTAAATTCTAATAACCATCTTTAAATTCTAAACCCTTCTTTTAAACTTCTACTTTCATTTCCTTGACTTTTTAAATCATTATATCAATCTTAAATAAAAATGATAAGTATACAATTAAAGTAACACTTAGCAATAGCATTTGCGACATCAATGTGGGTGCAGAAGCAGCATATCGTGTCTTGTTCCGACATAAAAATCTATTTTTAGTGTAGGCTTAGTCATATTTCTCACATTTGTTGGATGATGTTTATAAGTTATTGATAGAAAAAGTTAATCAAATAGTAAATAATTATACTGCAGTGAAATATTAAAATACCAAATAATACTGACCTTTCACATATCGTCACTATCATGTGTTAAAGTTTTAGTGATAATATATTATGTGTCACAATTACAGACTTTTAGTGATAATTTATTTGTTAAAAATATAATTATCACAATTACTAATATTATAGTGACGAAATAAAAATATGTCACAATTACTTATATTAATAGTGTCAATAAAAAAAATTGTCACAAAAAATTAATATTTATGAAAAAGTTATTCTTAGCCACTATCAATTTGTCATTAAAATCTTATACTGTTGTAGTGATATAATTGTATTTATGATTAGTTTTCATGTAGTTAGAGAGTTATGGTGCTTGTGTTTAAATGTATACATATTTTGATGCTTTTAATAGGGAAGATAGTTGGTTCTAATGGTGTATATGCAAGAAGAAATTGAGGAAGTGGAACGTTAGAGTAGCATCCCTTTCAATGATTAGCCAATTAAGAAGTAGGGTTGAAGATGAACGTAGTGTGACCGAGTCAATATGAAATCTTTTGTTGATCTTTTGATTTGAATACCCAAAATCGTACCAACCAATTCCATATCCTTCATGTCAAATTTTGAATTTAACATGTTTTTAGTACGTTTAACCATTTTATTGTTGCTTCAAACAATTAGTATGTCAGCAACATACAACCATAGGAAGATGCATCCAATGTTTGTGATTTTTACATATACACATTTATCATATTCGTTTAATTTGAAACAGTTTGTCATCATGACACTATCAAACTTATCATACCATTGTTTTGGTGCTTGTTTAAGTCCATATAAAGACTTAACTAATTTACATACTTACCTTTCTTGGACTGAAACTACATGACCCTTAGATTGTTTTATGTATATTTCTTCGTCAAGTTCTCAATTTAAGAAAGTTGTTTTAACATCCATTTGATGTACTTTAACATTTCTTTGTAATATCCTCTACCGGGCCTAGTTAGAAAGCGTAAATAAGTCGTTGAGCAATTGAAAATTAAGCTAGGCTATTGGAAGCTTAGAGAGTTGTAAAACGACATTTTAAATGCACTTTCTTGAAATTAAGCCTCGTTAGATCGATTACGACTCGAATTAAGATAAATTAAAAAAATTTAAGAGTGTTGCAACAAGGATTTAAAGTTCAATTAAATTAAAGAAAAGCTTAATGAAAGCATTTCAAGTGCTCAATTGAAGCTAGATGACAAATAGTTATCTTGTAATTAAAAATAATAATAAAATAAGAAATTGATATTATCATACAATTATTGTGATTAAAAAAATGAAAAAATATATAAGGAGATAAATACAAGTTACCAGCCAAGATAAGAAAAAGAAAAGAAAGTATTTATTGGTTTTAATGACAATAAGACAAATAAGTTTGACTTCCCAATTTCTGTCATTTTCCTTTCTTCCTCCTTGCTTCTTCTTCCAAAACTCACGGTAAAACTATTGGAGAGCTTGAGAACTTCAAATTTCTTCATCCTTTCATTATTTTAGAGAGTTTAGAAGCTTTATAGAGAGTTTAAATCAAGCAAACAAGCTTAAGGAAGCTATTGAAGTCAATAGAAGAAGTTTTGGGTAATTTTGATATAAGGTAAGTGTTCTTGTAAGTTTTATGCGTTTTAAGTTGATTCTTGCTTGGTTTATGATTTATATAGTTTGGTTTACATGTTAAGAGCATGGATGAAGGATTAAGTAGGCTAGGGTTTGTTGTTTCATGCAAGAAAGTGAAGTATGAACCAAAACAATCCATTGATAGGGCTGAAAACCGAAACTGGTTTTTGTTACCTGAATTGGGTCTATTAGAGGGAGAATTTGAAGTTATTTTGTATACAAGATGTGTTCTATAATGAGTTAAATATATGGTTGAAGCTTTTAATGAGTGAAAATAGAGGTTTAGGTGACCTAATAGAAGCAAGAAATGAAGGATACACATGTTGTCCAGAATGTCCTGTTCTGGACAGTGTGTTTGAACATTTTTCATTTCTTGTGTATAGGGAATTTGGGTCTGAAAATTTTCAGGAATTTACTCTTATGAGTCTAGTTTAATTGAAAAAAAACGGTACATCATTTGGAGTTATAAGCAGGGAGATATAAGGATTTTAGTGAAGGTAGGTCAGGACCTACGAGAATCTGGAAAACGTAACTTTATTGAATAAACTGCTTTAATTTGATAGGATATAAAATGCAAGGCCATTATTGTCATTTATATGGGTTCGATATCTTTCCAACGGTATATGGAAATCACAATTCCGACTTACGGATTGTAAGATATGCTCTATTTAGTGAAGGATAGTCAATTAGGCAGTTTACTGGAACATATTTAAAAGTTTAATGTTTAATACTTATTAGTTAGATGAATAAATGATGGATTGGTTCTAATGAAATATATATGTTTTTGTGTATATTAATGAAGACCAAAGAGAGGATCATTTGGAGGAGGACTTACACGTTGGGTCTTCTAAAGATCGGGGGAAAGGAGTTGTCATTCGAGGATAGGAGGACATCTTGACTTTTTTGTGAGTGTAGCAACCTTAGGGTTGGGATTAGTTCCTAACCAACCTTGCATTGTTTAAAATGTCTTGAAAATTGACTAAATGTATATTTGGTAACTAAAAAGGAAAGTAGGAATAATGAATTGAAAACTTGTCTGAAACTTTGTTTGATTGTTGGTTTGTTATGCTATGAATGATAATGCATAACTAAAATTGAATGTATGATCATCACGTGTTAGCATGTATATGACATGTTATTAGTATGAAATCAAAGTATGATGAGTATGCATATGATATGATATTTGCTAGAAATCAAAGCATGTAAGCATGCATATATAATGTTCACATGGCAGGACATGTTACGTGCATACAAAATAAATTGTATGAAACTGAAAGACTAAAATGAACTACAAGTCCTTGGTAACTAGTTGGCTATAGGTAGAACGACATGCTTTAGGGTCATTGAGCTATACTGTTTCGGTACTTGGTGTACCATACTGATGAAGATGGTGAGTCATCTTCTTATGTAAGGTGGTAAGTCACCTTATTATTGCGATTGGTTAGTCACTCTACTGTTAGATACCTAGGGTATCCCCTGATAATACAATGGTGTACTACTTGTGGTGTTTGGCATCCTACTGGATACTTTATGTATCATATTGCCCGGTACTTTGTGTACCATATTGTTGACCTGATTACCTAGTACTGACTAAAAGCCAAGGTCTAAATGATATTAAAATTTTAATTGAAATAAACTTGTTTTGGCATCTAATAGTTGTTATTCACTTGATATATGTCAATCATGAAATAAAATGATATAAATGAACTGTAATGATGCCTTTTTTTATATGTTATATGCTTTGCTAAAATGAGTATGATATGTGATATATGATTATTTGGAATTGATTGGAAGTATGTTTGATTGCTTTATTACATGAAATAAAAGCATGTTTAGTTAGAATGCTAACAGAACAAAGCATGTATATGATTTGATAATCCTGATATTGCTTGATATTCATGTTTTATGATTAATATATGTTTGAAAAATGGATAGTTATAGGAGTTACCTCACTAAGTACTTAATCGTACTTATCACTCGTTTGTTCCCTACTTCCAAAAATTCCAGGTTTAGAGCTTTAGAAGCTAACTTGAGACTTCTGAAGCAACACAAGCTAGGAGATCATGTATGGTATTTTAGTTTTTGTTGACTCCTAGTTATGGTGGCTAATTCGTTTATTAGTTAGCTTCTGTACATTCTGGCTTAGAACATGTTTTGTATATAAGACATTTTGGTAGCATGTAATGGACTATGTAAATTAACTTAGTGGTTATGAATACATCTTTGGCATAATGGTATGATATATTTGAAATATGAATTCGAATGACAAGAACGACATATATGTTATGTATGTAAATGATATGAAATGATTGGTAAAATGTTATCTGAATTGAACAGGTTAAAAGAAAATTTAAGGTTAGTTAATAAAAATGGATAGGTTATGGCAAAAATTTTATTTGGCCCTAAAACAGATAAAATGGTAATGTAATGACCGATATTATATTTTATTGCATTGAAATGTTTTGGTAACACGCTTGGCTCTTAACCAGGTTAGGGGTGCTACATTCTTAATGCAACAATCACGAGTATCATCCTAATGGATGTTATTCTTGATACAGGAGAAAATGTATCAAAATAATCATGACTTTTCTTTTTTCGGTATCATTTTATTATCAATCGTGCCTTGTACTTATCAATTATTCCATCTGTCTTTATTTTCTGTTTGAAAATCCATTTTGAGTTTAGTGATTTAAATCTAGGAGGAAGATCCAATAATTTCCTTGTATGATTTTGCAAGATGTAATCAATTTTGCTCTTTATGACTTCTTTTTAGAAGTGTTTTTCGAGGAACATATAGCTTCACTATACATTAGAGATTCATCCTCTAGCATATAGGTTAGGAAGTCAGATCCAAAGAATTTTTCTATGCTTGCCCTTTTTCTCATTCTTGGCTCTATCTCAGATTCAACCTCTTGTTGATCATTTGAATTCATTGTAAAAACCTCGACCTTGCGTCACATTAGGCCTCTAACCCAAACTTGTATTCCAAAATTTTTTAAATCAAAAGCCCAAAATAATAATTTCAAGTCCAAATCATAGTAACTCCATTAAAATTTAAACCATGTCATAATCAACAAATCCAAAAGAAAAAGAGCTTTAATATTACAAATCTGTTTAAAACATTCGACTCAAGACAATTAAAATAAGAGTTACAATTACTTATAGGGTCCTAAAAGTAAATGACCCACTACATCTAGTAAAAGTACTATGACAACAAGTCGATATTGAAACCAACCACGATAGTACTCCTCCGATCCAAGGCTTTACCTAACCTATGCACAAAATCGCATTTTGAAATGATGAGCTATAGAAGCTCAGTGGGTACTCTACTAACCGATTCACATCAAAAATATCATAAATAAGCATAAGAAACATAAATAATGACATGGCATAAGTACAATAGCGTTACCATACCCGCCTAAACACAAAATATCATGCATGCATATTATCGACACACAACATATGCATATCAAGAGAAGTCCACACAACATCTCATAGTCCATATATCTTATATATATATATATATATATATATATACCACTAAGCATCGGGATCATACACTACGAACATGGTCCATGTCCACTAAGCATCGGAATATCATACTCTAGGATGAATATCGCGTCCACTAAGCATCGGGATCCTACATCCATGATTGGAAAGGTTTATCAAACATCTTCAAACTGGCTCGCGTCCATTAAGCATCAGAATCCTACATTTGGAAATCTTCGAGTGTTGCAACACTTTGATCATATATATATATATAGGGTGTCCGAACCCACCACATAATATTATAATACTAGGTGACCCATCAACATTAAGCAAGGCCCTTAGTCCACCATATCACTTATTTATATCATCGATACTCTATTTTAGTTTCCATCACCAATAATTTACCTACCGGTTTCCAAGTACTTAGTCAATTATTTCATAAATGGGGTTAAAATGTAGGTTTCTCAGTTTTAGTATCCATTTTATACCTCAAGAGATCCTTGGGACCCTTTACCCCGAATTATAGAGCCTCAAACAAAAGTATTAATTTTTGGATAGATTGCCCAGTAAGTACTGATACACCTATATGGGTATCGTTATGCCCCTAGTATCGATACGCCAAGCTAAACAACTTTGAAAAGTCTAAGGTCAAACCTACCCGTATTGATATGGTCCAACCCTGTACCGATACCTAACTAAAGGGGTATAGATACACCTATTTGGTGTATCAATATGCCTCTATATGCTAAAACCCAATGTAACAGTGGTATCGATACGCCCTTGCGTACCAGCACCCAAAAATATTTCTGGAATTTGAATCAAGCAAGGTGTAACAGTAGACGAGTTTTTGTACCGATATGCCTCTCATATTTCACCCACTTATACACTCTAGTGTATCGATACTGGACCTCCCCGTATTAATACTTCTGCTCGAAAATACAGGTCTGAGGTGAGAATTCACCAAAATCCTAAATCAACCTACATGATTGATTTTCCCTTCATTTCTACACGTTATGGGAATGATTCTAAGCATGTTTACACCCAAATTACACAAGTTCATCAATAATATTTCAATTCACCATTGAAGGGGTTTCTAAGCTATCAAAATATTCAACCACATCAACATACATGTAACAATGAAAAATTCATGATATGTAGGATGCTAGGGAGTTGGAGGAGTACCAACCTTAAACAAAAGCACAACAACCACATCCTCCTTCTTCCCTTCAAGATCTCTCATTCCCAAAGCTTCTAGAGGGCTCTCCAACTTGTTTCTTTACAAGGGAAAGATAAGAAACACATTAGACACTCCTTAAGATGATTTCAGAGCTTAAAAAACTAATGAACTTATATTAGAGCTCTCAAAAACTATTCCCGTACTCCACCTTCTACCTCTTCAAAATCCTTTTTCTTCGCCAAACTTAGCAACTTTCACTTTGGTTTATAGATCTCCTTGAGCTCTAAAAATTTTTCTCCAGCAAAAAAAAATGTGATTCCCAAAGAAAAGTTTGAAGATGAAGCCTTTAACCACTTTCTTTTTCTTGCAACTAAAGGAGAGGAAGAAGGGGAGAAAAGAGAAAGAAGGATGATATCATCTCCTGTATAAAACCAAAACCCTTCTCCTCATTTTCATCCTTATTATGCATTTACCAAAATGCCATCCATCAAAAACTCCCAAGCCCAATAATCATTCAAGGCCAAAAGCCTAAGGCCAAAAACTCCAACCTGAGGCCCAAATATCAGAACTCAACACTTCGGGTTAACCCGATAATCGGATATGAACCCTGGTCATGACAGTCATATCATCCAAAGTTCGTTTTGTAAAAAATTATCAATTTTCCTATACTTATAGGAAAATATATTGTCAAAGAAAGATGCATTCTTTGATTTCATTAATGCTTTTTGTGAATCTTAGTATTCTTTGATTCATACACAAGAAATCGATAAACATTACTATGTTTAACATAGCCAAGGAAAATACAATCCACAGTTTTTGGACTTTTATATATATATATATATATATATATATATATATGAATTATCCAATACTTTTGCATTAAACAAATATACATAATCCAAATTATTATTGAATTTTATAGAGTATAGGATAACATTAGACACAACTGTGGAGACAAGAGAGGTTAAGTAGCTTTATACCCATGAATTTTAACTGTTGTTAGATGGGTGAAATGATAGATACAAAAATTTGTATAATGACACATTTAATTCTCAGTATTTAATCGCCAATATTTATATATTTAATCAATTTAGATATTAAAAATCATAGTTGAATTAGGACTAAATTGATTGAATGTGTAAATATGAAGTATTAAATATGATATTATTAAAAATTTTATAATTGTCAGATCATTCATTTAATAACAATTAAAGACTCAATGATCATTTTATAACAAAAACTAAAATTTATACCCATTATGTAATTTTTTAAAAATTTGATGATTATTTTATATTTTTAAAATATTTTAGTGACCATTTTTGTATTTTACCCGATTTAAAAAATTAACCTTGTTCATGCTATTAATCAATCATTTATTAGTGGCTTACTTCATCTAAATAAGGGATTAAATATAATCTTATTTGAATAAAGTGTTACTTTTTGTATAACCACTTGTATTTGGTTCATTGATCGATTGATTTGTTTTAAGTTTTGAAGAAGTCTAATATGAGGGTGGCTCTCTTGACCTTTTTTTTTTCATTCATAATGTCTAGAATTTGAATCCTTAACGTTGCTTAAGGAACTTAACATCTCATCTCACTATATCAGTAGGTTATTGAAAGTTAAAAGGTATTATGATTATGTCCTTTCAACATTGAGTTGATTAAATGTTTTGTCACTTTATCGTATCTCTTGAACAAAAATTATTTGTCTCTTTTGGTGTTTATTTTATACTTCAGTATTAAAAAATTAAATTTTAAATTCTAACCTTAAATTTTAAATTTTAAACTCTAAAATACATATCATACATACAATACTCTAAATTTTAATAAAAACCCTAATCTAATATTTTAAATATAACTCTTAGCGTTAGATATAAATAAAGGCACTAAAAAGACGAGTTCTGCTCTATTGAGTATTTTGTTGTCGTATAAGTAGTAGTCCACCATAAAATAATTTACATTTATTTTTCTAGAAAAAACTAAAGTAGAAGAAATAAAAGCGTCAATCCACCATAAATAATTTACATTAATTCAACTACCTGCTGTCGTCATGAAATTTACATCATTGGTTGATTGGTCGAACCTTTTTTGCTCTCAGAGAAGACGAAATGGCAATGTATGTATGGCAAGTTGGAAAGTAGAACAATGAAAAATGGTATAATACGATGAACATAGACATTTTTAGAACCTTGAGCTAAAACCTAAAAACAGACATTTTCAGACATTATTAGACGAAACAATACCATTAACCACGTATCAGATGATCAGGCCTTGCGAACCTATCATGAAAACGTACAATGACAACCACATACATGCGAACCTTGAGAGGTGAACGAGTAAGAACGATCATGTATCAAATTACCGTTCTCTGCGAACATACCAGGTGAACAATAATTAACTGTCACATGTTGATACATATGATCTTTAGTAATGACAAAACTAATCTTTGATATCACCTTCTAGTATGTCTAGTCACAACGCCAAAAAAATCTTATATTGACACATGTCTGAGCAATATAAGAGGCATACAACATAGAGAGAAGAACAATAAGCCCAGAACTACCTTCACCTCTAAACAAGAACGAGTATAAATCGTCTACTTTCTAATTATGTCTTCATTAGTGTTTTTACTTTAAAATAATGGGTTTACGGTTTAAGGTTAAGGGTACGGTGAACGTTCGATCAAGTCAAATCGAGTCAAAAAATTTCAAGTTATTTGAGTTGATGAGTCTAATTTTATCATTCGAACTTTCATTCAAAAAATTTCGAGTCGAGTTTCGAGTTCTCTTAAAGATTTAATTTTAATTATTTATTACGATATAGTACGATTTGATTGTACTTTAAACAATTTTCACTAATCATATAAGTTATATATATATATATATATATATATATATATTTTCATGTGTATGCAATATTTCTTCATATTTTTATATATCAATATATATATATAATAAAAATTTGAGGGACTCATTTCGAACTTAAAAATAAATTTTTTAATTATTAAAAAATTGAGTTATTCGAGTTATTCGAATTTTCTTTTGACAACTCAAACTTTGTTTAAATTTTTTTTGAGTTTTTCGAGTTATTCGAGTTTATAAAGTTTTGCTCACCCCTAGTTAGGGGTTGTGGTTAAGGTTTAGGGAATTAGAGGTATAATTTAATTTTTAGGGTATAGAATTTAGAGTTTAGTATATAAAAAAAGGGTTAGAGTTTAGATCTCAATTTTTTAAGATTTTTTAACGAAAGACATAAAAGAATACATTATAAAGAGATAAAGATAATTTTACTCGACTAAAACTAATTAACTTCAACTATTACTAGAGTTGTTGTGTTCTCACCGTCTCCGGTCGTTGTTCACTTTATCGGTTAACTATTAATACGATGAACGTAAAAAATATGTGGTCTTTCAATCCTTCAAGTTTTCTATTGTTCTCTAGTCTTATCTTTAGAAGATAGAATTAGAGATTAAAGGGTAGGAAAAATACATAGAAGTTTATCAAGTTAGAACCGGTGATTCATCGACGCAAGGGAAAATGCGCATCAAAACAGGGGGAATCACCATCGAAAGCTAGCAAAAAACAACTTTTAAACATGCAAGAAAGGTTGCAGACTATGGAGGAATCAATGTTACTTTCAAAATAATAATTTGAGTAGCAAAAAAAAGTTCATGAAAGATGAGGTGGAGCGATAGAGATTGGCGAGGAAAGGAATTAAAGGTTGATCAGAGAGTTATCCGCCAAGAATAAAGGCAAGGAAATGAGGAGTGAATAAGTTGATCTTAACACTTTTAAAAATGATTAAATAATATTACAAATCTATAAAATATCAGATTAATAGTTTTTTTTTTTTAAATTTAAAATTTAAAATCTTGATTCACTAACTATAGATAAAATTATATTAAAATACTAAAAAATATATGAACAATCTCCCAAAATTATTAAATAATATTTATAATTTTTATTATTGTTCTAATTTTTAAGATTTTGCCTTAACTAATTTAGAACGATTCGTGTCGTATATCTAGTTTTGGTAGGTAAGTCTCCCAACAGGAATTTTTTTACATACACAATGTAACACCCCGACCCGGTGCCACATTGGGCCTCCGGCCCAAAACTTGTATTTCAAAATTTCTTTCAAAAGCCCAACAATAAAATCAAACTCAAGTCCAAATATTAATATTCATAAAACTCATTTAAGTTAAAACATAAGACCAAAATAATGTAGAGTACTTGAAGCTCCAAAATATTACAAATCCATTTAAAATATTCGACCCAATTAAATAAACAGAGTTACAAATACATATAGGGTTCGACAAAGTACTAACCCACTACATCTAATCATTGTACTCTGACACAAGTCAATGTTGAAATCCAAACATCGATGGTGCTCCACAGAAACCGGCTTCACCTAACCTACGCACGAAAACACATTTCGAACGTTGAGCTACAAAAGCTCAATGGGTACGCCGTCACTCGACCCAAAATCATGTATATCATAAGCAGTAAAGCAAAGCATATAAATATTGTACATGATATGATGGTCTAGCTTGCTTGCCTATCACATGGCATAAATGTAATGTATACTATCGCACACAGCATATACATGTCACATCAAAACACACAAAAGTGAGGCTCGCTGTAACACCCGACCCGGATGTCACATTGGGCCTCCGGCCCAAAACCTATATTCCAAAATTTCTTTTCAAAGCCCATCAATTAAAATCAAATTCAAGTCCATATACGATTCATAAAATCCATTAAGTTAAAACATAGCCCAAAATGATAGTAAGAAATCGGAGCTCCAAAATATTACAAACCATTAAAACATTCGACCCAAATTAAAATAAACAGAGTTACATTGCATAAGGTTCGACATAGTACAAGCCTACTAAATCTAATACATATACTCTGACAACACGGTCGATGCTGAAATCCGAACCTTGATGGTGCTCCACGAACCGGCTTCACCTAACCTACGCACGAAAACATATTTCGAACGTTGAGCTACGAAAGCTCAGTGGGTACGTCGAACTCGGCCTAAAATCATGCATATCATAAGCAGTAAAGCATAGCATATAAATATCGTGCATGATATGATGGTCTAGCATGCTTGCCTAACACATGGCATAAACAATGTATAATATCGCACACAGCATATACATGTCACATCACAAAAATAACACACAAGAGTGAGGCCCGCGTCCACACAGCATCGGAATCCTACACTTAGGATTGAGGCTACCCTCAAATCCTATGCCCGGAATGTTACATCGGACATCTTCGAACGAGGCCGCCCAACGTTTAGAAAGGGATGGAGGCCGCCCAACCAATCTCATGCTCGGAATGTTACATCGAACATCTTCGAGTGAAGCCGCCTAACACTCGGAATAAAAGTTTTCAATACATCACCCGGAATGTTTTATCGGATGGCCTTCGACGTGTTGCAACACTTTTGGATATCCGGATTTCCATCAAACAATGACTCAAACTACACAAACGATCCACCTAGGATCCTCACATCAAAACATACCAAGACTTAACATAATTTAGTCGTTCGGGGTTAATATCATCAAATTCGTGTTAACAATTCATTTCATTGATTATAAGATTCATTATAACCTTTAATTCTCTTATCGAACCTCAAATAATGCTTATCTTGTCAAGTTTTCGCGGGGTATCGATACCCTTATATGGGGTATCAAACCACCCTACCTCGATAACCACCCAAAGAAGACATCGAACCATGGGTATCGATACCCTTTGACCATTTTCAAAGTCAACGAAAAGAGGACCCTCCAGCATCGATACTGGTATCAATGTCATTATGCCACTAGAGGACCCGGTATCGAACCATGGTTCGATACCCCTGCTTACATAGCCTATTTTCACTCATAGGTATCGATACTGGTAGCTCATGTATCGATACCCCTGCACGAAATGCAGGTCTGCACTAAGAAATTTTCTAGGATTCATTCCCAAACTACTCCTAATCGATTCTAAAGTGTTCCTTCACATTCTTAGGAAGGTTTAGGATATTTTAACATAAACTTTCTGTCATTAAACATATAAGCACGAATTTCACCATTAATGATTCTTAAAACTTCAACCAAACACTCATGCATAGAAATCTATATGTATGCACACTACAATGATATGGATGATGGTAGGAAGAGTTGGGAGTACCAACCTTAAGCAAGAACAGCAACAAAGCAACAAACCCGAGCTCCAAGCTCAATCTCAAGATTTCTCATTCCTCAAGCTTGATGATGGCTCTTCCACTTGTTTCTCTACAAAGGGAAGGGTAACAACAACTTAGAAACACTCTAAGATGATCCTTAAAGCTTAAAAACACTAACAAACTAGGATTTAAGCTCTCCAAAACCCAAATCTCGTACTCCACTCAAAACCCCTCTTAAACCTCCATCCTCACCAAACCAACACTTTCTTACCTCTTTTTATAAATCCTTGGCAGCTCTAAAACTTACTCTCAAGACCCAAACCGGGATTCTTAAACCAATTAACAAAGATTCCTCCTTTAGCCACTCTCCTCCTCTTCTTGCCAAGAAAGAAAGATGAAGGGAAAAAAAAGATGTAAGGGGTGATATCACTCTGCAGAAAAAACCCTTCTCTTTTACCTTTCTTGTCCTCAATTAGAGGATTACTAAAACACCCTCACTAAACAAGGTCCAACACTCAACCCAACAAGCTAAAGGCCCAACAAGGCCCAAAACCTCACAACACGGGGCCCAAAATCGAAGCCCGAACACATCGGGTTAAACCGACACTCGGATCCGAATTCGAGTCATTACAACTCTCCCCTCCTTAAAGAAAATTTCGTCCTCGAAATTTACCTGTCAGGAAGAGATGAGGATACTGAGCTCTCATGTCCTTTTTCGTTTCCCATGTTGCTTCTTCGATTCCATGATTCCTCCACAAAACCTTTACCAAAGGTATGCACTTGTTCCGAAGCTCTTTAACTCCTCTATCTAAGATTCCGATAGGCCTTTCCTCATAAGTCAAATCTGCATTAACTTCTATTTCCTCAAGCTGAACTACATGCGAAGGATCGGAACGGTAACGCCTCAAAATAGACACGTGGAACACATCGTGTATACGGGCCAACTCTTGAGGTAAAGCTAGCCGATAAGCTACTGGTCCAACCCTCTGAAGAACCTCATAAGGTCCGATGTACCTTGTACTTAACTTTCTTTTACGACCAAATCGGATGATACCTTTCCACGGAGATACCTTAAGAAACACTTTCTTACCAAGCTCATACTCGATTTGCTTACGCTTCTTATCCGCATAAGCTTTCTGTCTGTCGAAAGCTGCTTGTAACCTCTCCTTGATGATCTGAATCTTTTCTTCAGTCTCCTTAACAAGCTCCGAACCTACTATCTTTCTCTCATTAAGCTCTGTCTAACACAAGGGTGTCCTACACCTACGCCCGTACAAGGCCTCAAAAGGAGCTATCTTGATGCTTGACTGATAACTGTTGTTGTAAGCAAACTCTACCAACGGTAACTGCTAATCCCAACTACGGGCAAAGTCCACAGCACAACACCGAAGCATATCCTCCCAGATCTGGATAACTCTCTCAGACTGTCCATCGGTCTGGGGATGAAAAGTTGTACTGAAGTGCAACTTGGTATCTAAAGCCTCTTGGATAGACCTCCACAACCTCGCTGTGAACCTTGGATCCTTATCCTATATGATCGATGAAGGTACACCATGCAACCTCACGATCTCCTTTATGTACAACTGAGCTAACTTTTCCAAACTGTAGTCTATCCTTACCGGTAAGAAGTGAGCCGACTTGGTCAATCGGTCAACTATAACCCATATAGCATCATGCTTCCTTAACGTCATCGGCAAACCGGTGACAAAGTCCATGGTCACACGATCCCACTTCTACTGTGGAATCTGGATAGGCTGAAGCAAACCTGAAGGAACCTGATGTTCCGCTTTCACTTGCTGGCACGCCAGACACCTGGTCACAAACTCTGACACATCTCTTTTCATGCACGGCCAAAAGAAAGGACGAAGATCTTGGTACATCTTGTTACTACCCGGATGAACAGAAAATGGACTACGGTGAGCTTCCCTCAAGATACGATCCCTTAGATCCTCTAAAGTTGGTACACACAACCGACCTTGAAAGTACAAGAACTCACCATCTCGTACCTCAAAGTCTGACGAATCACCTCCCTGAACATCCTCTAACTGAGCTACCAACTCCTCGTCTAACACTTGTGCTCTCTTTATCTCTTGAACAAGCTTGGGCTCCACACGCAACTCTGCCAACAAACCTCCATCGTCTGTCATCCTCAACCAAGCAAACAAAGCTCTCAAGTCCGACATGGACTTCCGACTCAAGGCATCGGCGACCACGTTCGCCTTGCCAGAATGATACTCTATAACACAGTCATAGCCCTTCAACAACTCTATCCAACGAAACTGTCTCAGATTCAACTCTTTCTGGGTAAGCAGATACTTTAAACTCTTGTGGTCGGTGTAGATGTAGTATTTCTCCCCTTAGAGATAATGCCTCAATATCTTCAAAGCGAAGATAACCGCCGCTAGCTCAAGATCATGTGTAGGATAGTTCCTCTCATGGGTTTTTAACTGCCTCGAGGCGTAAGCAACCACCTTACCCTCTTGCATAAGCACACAACCTAACCCATTCAAGGAAGCATCACTAAACACCACATAATATTTCCCCGGTTCCGGTTGCGTCAAGACCAGAGCCTCTTTCAGATAAGCCTTAATCTGCTCAAAACTTTGTTGTATCCTTTCGTTCCACACAAACGAAACACCTTTCTGAATCAACTTGGTCAAAGGTACCGCTATGATCGAAAAACCCTTAACGAACCTCCTATAGTATCCGGCAAGCCCAAGGAAACTACGGACTTTCGATACATTCCTTGGTGGTTTCCACTCAACCACAGCTTGGATTTTCTGGGGATCAACTCGGATTCCATCCGCTGCAACTATGTGGCCAAGAAACGCCACCTTAGATAACCAAAACTCACATTTACTGAACTTGCCATACAGACGTCTATCCCTCAAAACCTAAAGAACCACTCTTAGGTGATAGTCATGCTCCTCCTTTGAGCGTGAATACACCAAGATGTCGTCGATGAACACCACCACAAACTGATCTAGATACGGCTGAAAGATCCAGTTCATCAAGTCCATAAAAGCTGCAGGTGCATTCGTGAGCCCAAACGGCATCACTAAGAACTCATAATGCCCGTACCGCATCCTAAAAGTGGTCTTTTGGGCATCCTCTTCCACCACCTTCAACTGGTAGTACCCTGACCTCAGATCTATCTTAGAAAACACACGAGCACCCCTCAACTGATCAAACAGGTCATCGATTCTAGGCAAAGGGTAACAGTTCTTGATCGTGACCTTGTTGAGCTGACGGTAATCGATGCACATCCTCATCGATCCGTCCTTCTTCTTCACAAACAAAATCGGAGCTCGCCACGGCGACACACTCGGTCTGATAAAACCCCTCTTAAGCAACTCCTAGATCTGTTGCCTCAACTCTCTCATCTCTGCCGGTACCATACAATAAGGTGCTATGGACACCGGTGTTGTCCCTGGTAACACCTCTATACGGAACTCTAACTCATGGTCGGGAGGTAAACCAGGCAACTCCTCCGGAAAAACATCAGGGTACTCACAAACGGTCCTCAAACTCTCTAAAGCTGGACCCTCAACACTCACATCCACCACGTGAGCTAAGAAAGCCTCACATCCCTACTGGATCAACCTCTAAGCTAACAAAGCTGACACCACATTCGCTAAACACGGGTTTCTCTCACCCCTAACAACAAGCTTAGAACCTTCAGCCACTCGAAGCTTCAAACTCTTAGATCTGCACCCCAAACTCGCGTCGTGTTCGAACAACCAATCTATCCCAAAGAGTGCGTCGAACTTCTGAAACGGTAAGACCATGAGGTCGGCCAGGAAGATAGACCCTTGCACCTCGATCGGACACCTCCGATAAACCTTATCTACCAACACATATAACCTCAACGGGCTTGTCACACGAACTCCTAACTACGGATATACGAGTGGGTGGATCCCGAGTCCACAAGAACAACTATAGGGACAGAAAACAAACTAAACGTACCTGAGATCACATCTGTAGCAGCACAGTCCTCTTGTGCCCTTACCGCATACTGTCTCGTCGGTGCTCTGGCAGTAGACTGAAAGGTGCCTCCCGATGCGTGGCTAGCTCCGCCACGTGAGAACCTACGACCCCTCTGAGCCTGAAACACGATCCTCTAAGCCTGACCTGGCGGTGACGTCACAACCTCTGGACAGTCCCTCACAAGATGATCTGATGACCCACACTAAAAACAAGCTCTGACATTGTCCCAACACTCTCTTCGGTGGGTCCGACAAAAACGTCTACAAGTCTGAACACTGACACTCCTTTGTAAACCCTTTGGGCCCCCAACAAAAGAAGACACAGACTGTCTCATACGTCCCACTGACTCTGATCTCTGGTTCGACCTCGAACCCTGATTCGCTGCTCCTCTACTTTGGTTCCAATGGCTTCTACTCCTACCGGAGTGAGACTGAGAGTTACCCGCATGACTCTGACTAGCTCCACCAGTGACTCCCTGGCCAACAGACGGCCCATAGGTCAAACCGTGAACTTGTTCCAACGACTTGGCACTGGCAGCCAACTCAGAGAACACCTTAGGCGGTGCAGCAGTGAGATAAGTCTGGATCTCCTTCCTCAGACCTCTTAAGAACCTTTTACATCTCATCTTCTCTGTAGCAACAAGCTCTAGAGAACACCGGCTCAACTGAAGAAAATCCTGCTCATAAGCAAAGACCGAACGATTCCCTTGAAAAAGATGGGTAAACTGTTCTCTCAAGGTGTCGATGTGAGTCTCACCCACATACTTGCTCTCAAAATCCTCAAGGAAGTCCTCCCACTTAGGACGATGAGGGTACCAACCTTGCTCAACTGTCTCCCACCACTCTCTAGCGTTGCCCTTTAAAAGCGACAACACACACGATAGCTTATCCTCTGACCTCAGTCTCATCTGTCTCATTATCCACCTGGTGTCATGCAACCACTGATCAGCCTGTACGGGATTGTCCTGTCCCGTACCAAAGAAGTCCACAGCTCCCTGTCTTCGCACCCTCTCGACCGGTGCCTCACGAGGCGTAGAATATGGCCTCGGTATAGCTCTCACTATCCTGCGCAGAGTCCGGTTCAACTGAGCAAAGTAGTTGGCCCCTTGACCAACTGCATCATCCGATGGCACCTCCTCATCGGGCTCATACTCATAGTCGGAGTCTCCTCCACAAGAACCACGGCTTTCCTCCTGGTCTCTCACACGTCTCGGCATACTCGACCACTTCTGTACAAAGAGCAACAACAAGCAAGAGTACACCATCAAAATTTCAGCTTTAAAGAAAGTACGATATCGACTCGTGGGCATGTACTTGTCTAACACCTATATAACACACTAAACTCCCCCGGGGACTTCCTAGAACCGACTCAACCTAAGCTCTGATACCACTAAATGTAACACCCGACCCGGATGTCACATTGGGCCTCCGGCCCAAAACCTATATTCCAAATTTTTTTTTCAAAACCCATCAATTAAAATCAAATTCAAGTCCATATACGATTTATAAAATCTATTAAGGTAAAACATAGCCCAAAATGATAGTAAGAAATCGGAGCTCCAAAATATTACAAACCATTACAACATTCGACCCAAATTAAAATAAACAGAGTTACATTACATAAGGTTCAACATAGTACAAGCCCACTAAATCTATACATGTACTCTGACAACACGGTCGATGCTGAAATCCGAACCTTGATGGTGCTCCATGAACCGACTTCACCTAACCTACGCACGAAAACATATTTTGAACGCTGAGCTACGAAAGCTCAGTGGGTACGCCGAACTCGACCCAAAATCATGTATATCATAAGCAGTAAAGCATAGCATATAAATATCGTGCATGATATGATGATCTAGCATGCTTGCCTAACACATGACATAAACAATGTATAATATCGCACACAACATATATATGTCACATCACAAAAATAACACACAAGTGTGAGGCCCGCGTCCACACAACATCGGGATCCTACACTCAGGATTGAGGCCGCCCTCAAATCCTATGCCCGGAATGTTACATCGGACATCTTCGAACGAGGCCGCCCAACGTTCGAAAAGGGATGGAGGCCGCCCAACCAATCCCATGCTCGGAATGTTACATCGAACATCTTCGAGTGAGGCCGCCTAACACTAGGAATAAAAGTCTTCAATACATCACCCGAAATGTTACATCGGATGGCCTTCGACGTGTTGCAACACTTTGACCAACTTTAAGTTCAACCAAGGAGGACTTACCCGCTTCGATACTGGTATCGAATTGGAGATACCACTCTAAATCCCCGTATCGAAACACGAGTAAGGCGTTTCGAAACACCTGCCCATACTAACCTATTTCTCTCTCAGGTGTATCGATACTAGTATTTATACCCCTGCATGAACTTGCAGTTTTGCACTTAAATTTTCTAGGAATCCTTCCCAATCTTACTCTAATCGATCTTAAAGTGTTCCTACTTGTTTTTAGGAGTGTTTAGAGTGTTTTAACACCAATTTCATGTCACCAATCATATTAATATGAATTTCACCATTAATGGTCCTCAAGTTTCAACTCAAGCATCCATTCACAAAAATCTACATATCATGCATACTACCATGAAGTGAATGATAAAGAGATGAGTTGGGAGTACCAGCCTCAGCAAAGCAACAACAAACACGTCGTCTATTTTTCTCCTCAAGCTTTCTCCTTTCCAAGGATCCTTGAGAGCTCACCTACCTCTTCCTCTACAAGAGAAAGACAACGATTAGAAGCATCTTGGGATGATTCTTGAGCCTCAAAACACTAGAAAACACGGATTATAAACTCTTAAAACCCAAACCCGAGCTCAAATCAAAACCCCCCATCAAAAACTTCATCCTTACAAAACCAACCTATTTTTACCTCTTTTGATAGATCGCTAACAACCCTAAAACTTACCCTTGACCACAAAAACGTGATTTCCTAACAACTGAGCAAAGATTGAACCTTTAGCACTTCCTCCTTAAGCGTTAGATGAAGAAGATGATGGAAAAGAAAAGCCCTCTGCCTTCATGATCTCACCTCTGCAAAAATAACACTTCAAAACCCTTCTCTATTTTTCATCCTAAGGAAAAAGACCATAAAGCCCTTAAACCAACACTTTGGGCTCAAGGTAACCCAAAACCAAGGCCCATTAACAATCCAACACTCAAACCCGACCCACCAAGGCCCAAACGTAGGAGTTCAACGTTCCGGGTTAACCCGACACTCGGATTCCGAAATCCGGTTCGTTACACACAATGCCTCAAACTCGATATCTACTTAAACGAAACTAAGCTACTTACCACTTTAACCACCCTTATTGGTAATATTTACAATTCTTTAAATACTTATCTGAATAATATTTAAAAGAAATAAATTTAAAAATCTTAATTTAATAGATATACATAATTATATTAAAATTTTAAAATTTATATGAATAATATTTTAAAATTTAAGATCTTAACTCAATTATATACAAAGATTTTTAATATAAATCATTTAAACTCATAGTAATTAAATCTATTTTATAACCAAACACCACTTTTTTCTTTTATCATTTTTTTTCTACAATCACCATCTCCCACGATGGAAAAACTTATATTTAAACTTATTTTCTCATTTTCTTGTAAAAGTTAAAGTTTCTTCGATTTTTAATTTAGAAAAAAAAAATCACTTCTAGTTTAATCGTTAATAATCTTGCGTGTGCTCTTTATGTATATTTATTTTAATATTTATTGATATTGCTTGTTCACTAATGTTTTTATTGCTCCTTAATAGAATTCTTGATTTTTTTAAAATTATTTTAAGATTGTTACTCGTTGTTAATTCAGAGAACTTGGATAATATAAGGTCGGGTTTATAACATGTCCGGTCAAATTAGATTTTGAGTTGTGTTACCAGACGGGGTATAACAATTATATGCTAGATTAATTTTGGTTCGAGTTTATATCAAATCAAGTGTAAATTAGGTTCATTTATCATATTCTCGAGTTCAATTTAGATTCATGTTGTTTATAGTTTATTTTCAAGTTAGGTTTGGATTCAAAATCATCAAGCCTAACTCAAGTTCAAATTAACATCAGATCAAACTCAAATGAGTATGGGTCATCACCTCAGGTCACTATTAGTTTAGACTCATGATAATTTCAGTCGAATTTTTAAGTCGAATCAATTTATTACACCCTTAATTTATATTATCATTCACTAAAAATGAGTTAATTATTTTTTTTCATTTTATGCCATTAATTCATTTATAATTATTTTTAAATAATCGTCTACTTTTTATTTACATCGTAAAAGAAAGACTTGACAACAAAATATGTGTCTAACTAAATTTTTATTTTTAGCTAAAATAGGTATTTAAATTTTTTTTTATTGAATATACATCTAAAGTTTTATTTTTAATTAAAATAAGTATGAAAGTAGTGTCTTGATTATTTTTAAAACAAATCAAAAATAAAATTTTAGAGATTTATTTTAACTAAAAAAGTACTTCAAACACTTATTTTATTAAAAATAAAATTTTAAATACTTACTTCAACTAAAAATACTTCAAATATATATTACAAAAATATAATTTAAACACTTATTTTAAAATTAAATCTAAAAAATATAAAATTTATCTTTAAATGAAAAATAACATAAAAAATAATTAATTTATAATAAACGTGATTATGAATAACAAAATGACTCGGTCCATATATAATAAGTGTGAGGATGCGACAAACAATAATGAAAGAACTGAAGTTAGAGAAATGTCAAAATCATGACAGATTTGTAATAAAGCCACGTGAGTGACACGTTTTTCAAACAGAATACAGCAATCGACCTGTAGTTTAATGTGACCACGATTCTTTCTGTTACAGAGTCCAAACGAAATCGAATTCCAGAGAAGGAAACGCCATGGCTTCCATCCCAACCCCTATAATCTTCGACACCCTCCTTCAACTCCCAGTAAAATCTCTAACAAGATTCAAGTCCTTAAACAAGCTGTGTCGCTCCTTCATCACAGACCCACATTTTATCTACACCCACTTCAAAAATGGTGCAGGTAGAGCCGATGATCATAGCAATGGCTTAATCATTTCTTACATCGAGCATCGAAATCTCAACACCGTAATTCACTTCCTCGCTGTCGGAAACATCGATGAGTTTGCTTTCGTTGAATACTCAGCAACTGTAAGTTTCGGATCTTACCACGTTTTGCCTTCTTGTAATGGTTTGGTTTGCTTTTATGGTTCCCATGGTGGTGATGTTTACGTATGCAACCCTAGCACCAAACACATAGCTCGGATCCCAGATTTTGATGCCGATGGGTCTCGATCATTGAGCTGTGGGTTTGGGTTTGATGAGATTAGTGGCAAACATAAAGTCATTAAATTTTTGGAGCCTGTGGAACTGGAAGCTTCTGTGGATGATCTTGGGATTGGAATATTTTCCATGGGAAATAACTGTTGGAGGTTTATAAAGTATCATCCTCGTTTCCGGTTTCTAAACCACCAACCACCGGTGTTTTCCGGTGGGTTCTTTTACTGGATTACCTCGGAAGGTAATCCCGGTGGTCAGCCTTCTAGTTTCTCGATAGCTTCATTCGATATCGGAAAAGAAACCTTGGGGGCCATTTCTCCACCGGAAAATGTTTCTGAAAATAATTGGTATACCTTGTATCTGGTGGAGCTTGGAGGGGAATTATGCTTGGTGGACATGGAGGGGAAAAGAATGGACATATGGATATTCAAAGGCAACAACGTTGAGAGTGAAGAGACTTGGGTGCGAGTGGCAACTGTTTTCTATAAATCGGAAAATATTGACGCCGTTCGTCCGGTGGATTTCAACGGCGTGGAGATCTTTCTGCATGGATTTATCAAAGACTTGGGTCAGTTGACCTATTACAACGTGCAAACCGGTTGTTTCAGGGAACTAGAAATCAAAGGTCTTGCTTCCAAATTCTTTCACGTACACCAGTATGCGGAAAGCCTTTTCCCGGTTGAACAGTAAGACTTTTTCATTAAAAACTAGTGCAAGGGGTTCCAAACGGTTGAACTGCCGCTCTTGTCGGCCCCAACACAGTTGTTAATTAAGATTTTCTTTGTTGCTATACTAGATGTTTAATTAGTGTTTAATTAAGTTTCCCTCTGGCAACATGCAAGTTGTAAGGTTCCTTTGCTTGATCAGAAAGATTCATTTTATTAAAAAAGTAGTGCAATAATACCAACGGTTAACTGCCGCACTTGTCGCTAAACTAAATGTTGAAGCGGAGAAATCATATCACCATCTCATTGGTCTTAATTAACTAAGTTTATTTATTTTATATTTTTTTTAAAATGAATCATTATTTTTTCTTACATATAATTAATGAGTGGTAATTATCATACTAGGGGTGATAACGTGCCAAGTCGAGCTCGAGCCTGGCCAAGCTCGGCTCGGCGAGCTCGAAATTTTAGGCTCAGGCTTGAAGCTCGTCAGGCTCAACTCGGGCTCGCCAGGCTTTGCTCGACTCAAAATAGATAATTTTGTTATATTTTTTGTAAAAGATAAGATCTCATTAAAAACTCTTTTCATAACCAACAACGAAACAAAATTTAATATTGAGAAAGGAAAAAAATAATCAATTTATTTTAGTTAATTTATTTTTAATGGATTTTTCTTATTTTATTTTATTGTTTTTCTCTTACTAAGGAGATTACTTTTAATGTATATGTAGCATATATATAATATAATTATTCCGAACCTATTTACGAGTATTTCGAGCCGAGCTTTGATAGGCTCAACTCGGCTCGTTAAGGTCTCGAGTCGAGCCCGAGCCCGAGTCGAGCTCACTCGAGCCGAGCTTTGACTGAGCCAAGCCCGAGTAGCTCGCAAGCTGGTCAAGCTCATTATCAACCATATATCAAGCAATTACTTTAAAATGAACGAATTTAATTGTATGGACTACATATGATATAATGAATATGGTTTATAATATAATCTCTAGTTGAAGTGGTTAATTAAGTTTACATGTGACAACATGCAAGTTATCCTTTTCATAATCATTCATAAAGACATATTTTGATCATAATATTTTGCGAGTTATGGATATCTGATTATTTATTTTTTTTTAAATTGTTTGGATTGGATATCAGAAATATTCACATCAAACAGTTATATTATATTTGGATCAAATATTTACTTATTTAAAATTTGAAAATTTGATATATATATATATATATATATATATTCTTGTTATATTTTAAATTTTTATTTGTTATATATAAAATTTTAAATTTTCATGAATAAAAATTTTGTTATATTCGATAAATTTTTTATTGTTATATTTAAAAACTTAAAATTTTTATAGATATGATCGCCAAAATAAAATTACTTAAATCAAGTTATGAATATTTAAATATCCGAAAATTCGATATTTGATTTTTTGAATTAACTACGAATTACTAAATTATTAATCCAAAAATTTTAAATATTCAAAATTTTGGATCATATCAAATATTCAGAATATACACTCCTTAATATAGGTAGTATATACATGATCTCACAAATATTTTGTTAACGATATTTTTCAAGTTATCTCTCAATTTAATGCTAAATTAAATGTTGAAGTGATTGTTAAGTTTTTCACTCGCAACATGCAACTTATCATCTTTGTAATCATCCAAAAAGAAATATTTTGTCCATAATATTCGACAAATTACCTCTCAATTTAATCCAAAAATAAATTCAAGTAATAAATTCTATTGTATTAATTTAAATCCAATGTATTTTGGCGGTTCAAAATAAATTACCTTATGGACTCGGGGTAAATTCAAATTTTTTATCTTTCAAAAAAAAATCAAAATTTATTTTGTACCTAGGGTAACCCCTTAGGTTACTCATGCCCTATGGACTCGGGGTAATGCCACACACACACACACGATATCACTCTAGAAAAATGTATCAAGAAGTTCATTTTTAAATAAATCAATAGTATATTATTAAAAAATAATGAAAATAAAATAAATGATGGGCCCACTAAATTAGAATTTACCTGCACACATATTTAATACACTAGCCATTTAATTATAGATTTGTGGATTCCATTAATTAATCTTTTAACCGTTCAAAATTATTAAATTAGAAATTACTTTTAAAGTAATAGGTTTTAGGTTATCATTGAAATTTTAATAATATTTTTTAATTTTTAATAAATCTAAAATTTTTAAATATATTTATAAATAATTCTTACAATATTTTTACTTTTTATATGTCTATTTTTTTTCTATATCCTCTATTTCTTATGTTATATTCTCTTATTTTATTTTAAATTTTTTATTTTTATTTGATATTCTAAAAGGATAAGAACTCATATATTTAAGGATATTGTGGTTTATATGATTTACTGTTGATATACTACAATCAAATTTGAAGCATATATTCAACGACACAAATTCAGGTGTTATCATTCTATATTTTTTGCTTCATAATTTTTATAGTATAATGTTGTCGCGAAAATATGCTTTCGGCAGTGAAAAAAAACATAAGAATTAATAGAATCATAAAAAGGTGCTTTAGATAAAAAAAAAAATTCAAAACGAATAGAAGAACTTTTAGATAGTGATGAATTGGGGTGTAGATGAAGATAATGTTGAACATTCTAATAAAAATTTGAATGATATCAATACTAATTTAAATAATGACCATGATAATGTACTTAGATCGAATGTTGATGTCGATATTGATGAACATATAATTTCTCCTTTCGATATATATGATCTTTAAAATTGGGGTGCTCTTATTACTGAAAATAGAGCTATTTTGACTGAGAAAGACTAATTAGGGGATTAAATCTCACATTTCCTAAGAATAATCTTTTTAAGCATTTTTTGTATTCCTATTTTTTAAAAATATTGAGCAATAGAGATATTTTTTTTATAAAAAATGATTAATTTATTTTAGACATGTACATAAAGTATATTTTTAAATGATTTATCGATCATAATAAAAAAATATATTTTAAAAATTAATTTATTTTTATACATTTTTAAAATTATTTATTTAATAAATATTTTATGGGGCCAAAATTTCAATTTGCTCAAAGGTCACCAAACTCCTATGGAACGCCCTGGCCAAAGTGTTTTAAGTGTCTGATGAGAGCACGAATTATCTAGCCTCATCGGTTAAAAGAACGATTATTGTTTCTGGAGGTTACAGATTCGAGCACAAGTAATGTCAGTACAGTGATTGAGCGATCAATGTCTAAAGACTGAGAGTATACTCTGAAACAGATACTACCGTAACCACTGTAATTGAATAAAAAAAAATTAAGTGTCTGATGAGAATGTTAAAAAATAAGTCAAAGCTTGACATTTTTTTTTGTTTTTTTACCCCTTACCAAAAGAATTCTCAAAATATCTTACTTTACGACTATTTTCCTTAACACCTAATTTTTTATTGGACACTAACTAGACTTAAAAAAAGAGCAGATTTTTATTATTTTTAGGGTAAACTACACAGATAGTCATCATATTATAGGGTTAGTATTGATCTGACCACAATGCTTTAAAAAGAATCAAATACACCGACAAACTATTGATTTGGTATTAAAATAGCCACTTGCCGTTAAAGAAGTAACGGACTGATGACATGGCAGCTAAATTAAAATGAAATAATTACACATTTACTCCCTATTATTCATATATTTTTTAAATTTAATCATAATTTTATTATAATAAAATAATATAATTATTAATTTATCAATTTATATATAAAAATTAATGTCTTCCAGTCACTACCCAATTAAAGGAAGAAAACAAAATTCCCCTTACCTGTGCCTAAGAGGATTTGAACCTGGAACAATGAGAACAATGCCCATGAACCAATCCACTAAACCATGGTAGCTTTTATAATCCAAATCCCTTCAAAATTTAAATAATACATACAATTTTCTATATTTATTCACATAAAACAATAAATTTAATTTTTAATTTAATTAAATATTAATTAAATTATTTTATATATAATAAATTAAAATATTTAAATTATAATAAAATTTTATTTAACAAACCCTAAAACTCATTTAAACCCTAAAATTGTTTCTTTATATTTATTTCTTTTAATTTAATTAAAAATAACAATTAAATTATTATATAATAAATTAAAATTTTAAAATTAATAAAATTTTATTTATAAACTCTAAAAATTAAACCCTAAATTCATTTAAACCCTAAACCTTACCCTCTAAACTTTAAATAAAATTAATCTAGGGTTTGGAGTTTAAATGAGTTTTAAGGTTTAGGGTTTATTAAATAAAATTTTATTATAATTTAAATATTTTAATTTATTATATATAAAATAATTTAATTAATATTTAATTAAATTAAAAATTAAATTTATTGTTTTATGTGAATAAATATAGAAAACTGTATGTGTTATATAAATTTTGAAGGGATTTGAATCATAGAAGTTACCTTGGTTCAGTGGTTTTGTTCATGGGCATTGTTCTCATTGTTCCAGGTTCAAATCCTCCTAGGCACAGGTAAGGGGAATTTTGTTTTCTTCCTTTAATTGGGTGGTCACATTGATTGGAGAAAAAAAAAATTAAATATATAAAATAATATCCATTTTAATTATATTATTTTATTATAATAAAATTATGACTAAATTTAGAAAATGTATGAATAATAGGGAGTAAATGTGTAATTATTCTATTTTAATTTAAATGCCACATCATCAGTCCGTTATTTCCTTAACGATAAGTGGCTATTTTAATACCAAATCAGTAGTTTGCCGGTGTATTTGATTTTTTTAAAACATTATGATCAGATCGATACTAACCTCATAGTATATTGACTATCTGTGTAGTTTACCTTTATTTTTATTATGGCTCTGAAAGTCACGGATTCCTAACGATGGAAGCATCAACCATTCTCATGCAAAACCGACAGCTCAACAATCGTCGAAATACGAGGGTTAGATGGAAAGAATCAAACTCTAACGGCGTACCAAGTATTAAACTAAGTCAACCTGTCTTTGTCTCCAGTGAAATGAAAGACACGATATCTTAATTTATAATTAAGTTCATTTTTTATTTTTTAGTTAACTTTGTATAAATACTACTAATTTAAAAAATTAAAATTTTTACAAATTTTAAGATTGATAAAAAGGAATTCATTCTAAAATATTATCAAATATTATAACCTTTTGTATTGTTCACAAAAGATTTAAATTTAATCTTAAATTAAAATATTATACTGTAGAGGAATAAAAAGTAGTAATATATCTTTAAATTTAGTCAAGATTCTTGGCTTGTTTTTCTTTATTTTATTTTTTTCTTTCTTTTATCATTAATATTCGATTAATTAATCCATTAATCCAAATTAAATTTTATAAAATCTTATTACAAGGACAAACTTAATTCATATGGCTAATTGTTGGATACCTAAAGAGAAATTATATCATGAACTCTTTCCACCACGTCATTCGTGGTCTTAACAAATTAAATTTATTTATCTCATATTTTTTAAGGTGAATCATGACCTCTTTTCTATTTGTAATAGACGAGTGAATAGTTATCAAGTAATTACTTAAAAATGAACAAGCTTGATTGCATGGACCACAGATAACGTGATGAACATGGTTCATGATAGGGGTGATAATGAGCCGAGCCGAGCCAAAGCCAAAGCCAAAGCCAAGCCAAGCCAGGCTTGGCTCGGAAACAAGTATATCTGGGCTCAGCTCGGCTCGAAAATAATATTACTAGTTTCGGCTCGAGCTCAAAGTTTGTCAGGCTTGGTTCGGTTTGGATCGAAATGGATAATTTTCTATATTATTATGTTTTATTATTTATTTATTTATTTGTAGTTTATTTTTTATTTGTAATTTTATAAATTTGTTTTAGTTGATAATATTTAATTTATTTTATTTAATTTATTTTTAGTGGATTTACTATTAATTATTTTATTATTTTTCTTTGCTAAACATATTATTTTTAATGTATATATATATATATGTTTATATATAATTATTCTGAGCCTGATCACAAGTTTTTCGAGCCGAGCTTGAGTAAGTTCGGCTCGGCTCGTTTAGATTCCGAACCGAATCCGAACCCGAGTCGAGCTCACTCGAGTCGAGCTTTGACTGAGCTTTGACCGAGCCGAGCCTAAGTAGCTCGTGAGCCAGACAGGCTCATTATCACCCCTGGTCCATGATATAATCTCTCCTATTTTATAATTACTTTGAATTTGTAAGAGGGTTTTATTAATCATTTCGTCTTTTCAAATCCCGTCCGCAGTCCCTAAGATTTTTTAGATATTTACAATCTAGTCCCCTTATTATTAAAACTTGTTTTTAATGGGTAAATAACCTTTTAAATTTTCGAAAATTATCATCTAGTTTCAAGTTCGTCCGAAATTTGAAAGTTTTATTCCCTTTTGCTCCCTTTTCATCATGCAGACTTCACATATTGCACTGTACTTTATTTCTTTATGATTTAATCCCTGATGCTTGTTGATTCATACATGTGTTAATATATCTTTGGTGTATATTTTAAATGATTATTGTTTTTTTATAGTATAGTATACGTAAATATGTACGACCTTTTATAAATAAATAAAAAACTTGCCTTTTTTTTTGTATATGATATAACTTACGACTTTGCTAAATATATGATTTTTTTTTATAAATTATATACATTTCTACTAATATAGCTTATATATTACAATATAGAGTTTTTTATACGAAAGTTGGTTTTACCATTTATTTCCACGGAAGTTGTATGTATTTTTACATGTAAAAAAAATAGAAATTTTATGCTTCTTAGTCGTGCCTTATTTTATGTATCTTACTAAATAATCCTAAAAATTGAATTTTAAACCTCTAATCGTAATTTTTTACATCCTAAACTCTAAACATTACATCTTAAAAAATACACTATATGCACCTTTAATTCTTTAAATCTTAATCACAACCCCTAACCTTAAACTCTAAACCCACTAATTTAAAACAAAAGCATCAATAAAGGTACGATTGAAAGATAAACAATTAAAAAAAAAGGAGGGGACGTTTGGTGAATATATATGTTTTTTTTTTCTTCCTTTTATATGTAACATAATCCTTAGTTATTATCATATTTTGCTATACATGCGGATACGTGTTTATTCTTTGTTTTCATGATGGATGGTGAACGTTTTAGGTTTAGATTTAGGGTCTAAAATTTTATTTGATTAATTTAAATTATGTCCTTGGGTTTATTGGACTGTAAGTTTAAATTAATTAAATTATTCTTTTAGGGTTTAGTTCAGTTGAATTCTTTTAGTTAGAATTGATTATAATTAATTTGACAAATTTAAATTTGTCTGTGGTTTAATTTGATGATATTAAATTAATTTTCACGTCTCTTAATTATTTTGGACTAAAATTTATACTGGATTTAGATGGAATACAATTAAAATCATGGGTATTAGTGTCTAGGGGTGTATTCGGTTTAGTTTCGGTTTAATTCGGTAAACTATTTTAATAGTCACTGGTTTTCGGTTCGATTAACTGCGGTTTTCGGTTTTTCCATATTAACATTAATTTATAAAAAATTGCATCTTATCTTAACAAAATAGCTTTATTTTATGACTTTTAAACATTAAATGATAAATATTTTAAGATATTTTTCATAAATATTTATTTAAACATATTTTTTAAGTAAAAAATAAAAATACATTTATAGTATTTTAAATATAAAATATATATTTTTAATCATAAAAATAATTAAAAATTAATTTAAAAATTAAATTCGGTTTGATTCGGTTAATCGCAGTTAACCATGATTCATAAATTTATAAACCACAATACCTCGATTCGGTTCGATTTTTGGTTTCGCAGTTAACCATGCCCAGCGGTATTAGTGTCCTTGGTTTAATGGGATGTTGGTTTAAAATCAATCAAATTAATTTTTCGGTTCAAGATAATTCATTAGAATTAGAATTTCTAATTTTTAAAATTTAATTAATTTAGAGTTAATATTAGAAAAATCTATTTAATTATTAGATTATTAATTAACTTTTTATAATTTAGGCTTTTTAGGATAAGACTTTAGTAGGCCTAAGATTATTTTTAAGACTTTTATGTCATTCATTTTAAATAGCATTCATGCGACTTAATGTTTTAATTTGATATTTTTATTAATTATCGACTCAAATCTTAAAACGAAGATGTTTATTAAATTGAATATTTGCGTCGTAACGGTCATAATTTATTGAATGTTAACTGGATATGCAAATGAATTCTTATTGTCCAAAGAGCATGGTCACATTCTGCTGTGATGATAGCAAGAAACTTATACAGGCATACACCAGTTTGTGATGGTTTCTTCACTTATTGATAGTATTAGTTTAGTAACAAAGAGTAATGGTTCAAGTTCTTTCTCAAACAAAACGGCTGAGATATTCCTCAACGGTTGTATATTTCACATCGGGGTACAGATGGGAAGCTTCGACTCCGAATGACGGATTGATCTCAAAGTTGGTTTGATCACCCTTCACAAAGATTGAATGCTTGATTGCCAATGGAACACTGCTCGGAATCGGAGCCTCTGCAGGAATTGATGAAAACATTCTTTGATTAGCAGTTGTTTTGAATAAGAAGAATGAGCAGGGGAGGGGATTCAGTTCACCAACCTTGGATCTGTTTGACGAATTGGTCCTCGGGAACATACGCTTTCTCGAGTGTTTTGCCGATCATTTTCTCCCATAAAGCAACAACCTCATTGAATGAGTAGGTGTTTTTAGGAGGCTTGATGTATAGGATCTTGTTTAATGTTCTGGGGTCATCGACAGCTTTGATTGTGTATGTGCCGATATCACCTTCATAGTTTAAAACAGCTGCAAACAGAAGAGGATGCAAAATAGTGATTAATGCATGCATCATTTCATCTCAAACTTAGCTCTCCCTAATATTGATACCTGATAAGCACCATTTACCTTTAGGATATCCGTCCCCCGGGATAAATACTTTGTGTCGTGGCGGAACAGTGGCTTCTGGCTGCGCCAAACCGGGAAGAAAATACCCTGCAAAGCAGTTACTGACCACATAAGTGTAAGGGATTCCCTCAGCCTCAATAGCACGGCGGATTTGAGCCTTAGCAGCGAATGCTGTTTTCGCAGGCTCAACTGCATGAACCCTATCCACATCGTTTCCAAATTCCGAAGGGAAAAACCTCTGATCAAACAAACAAAAAACCATTAGTCACATGTAAGTTATTCTTCAGAATTGACAATCAGAAATTAAGATGGAAACACTAACCTTGACATTTCCAGCTTCTTTAATGGCAGCAATGATCTTAATTTGATCTTTCAACTGCATGTGACCTACGGCGGATATCACCACATCAACTTGCTTTATTGCCTTAACCAAACTCTCATGATCGTAAAGATCCCCCTGCATGACCACAAAACAACATCAAACAAACAAAAAAATACGATCGCCACCAGAAAAATTGGCAGCCATGATTGTTTGTTCATGTTTCACATCACAATAAGAACTGAAAAATACTTACGTACAACAGTTGGACTCCTAAATTCTTGAATTTGTCAATAAGCTTTGCTTTAATAGGATCTGAAACGGAACTTTCTCTTGCTAAAACAAAAGTGGGATGACCCTGTTTTGCACTGGCTTCGACTATGAACTTCCCGATGTATCCGGTGCCTCCGATGATTAAAACCTTGCTCTTTCCGGCCGTTGAAGAATGATTTATCAACAGAAACGAGAGCCAGTCAAGTGATGAAGTGAAAGGGAGCATTATTTATGGATGTAAGTGTAGTATTGGAAATGTGAACTTAAAATCATCTCTTAAGATTTGAACCTATTACTATAATTTCATATGCAATTCTCTTATCATTTCTACCTAAAATTATTGTTCAATAATTATCGAAATTCACCTGTCGTGGCTTATCCTTTGCATCACTGAAAAAGTCCAGATGAACGCCAGGATTTCTCCCCACCATAGAACTTTCGAACATAATCGAATTGTTGATGCTCTGTGTGTTACTATTGACATATGCTTTGGGTGCTGAATTTTCTTTGATCATTGAATCCATAGGCTTCCTTCCCCTTGAGCTTTCTTCTCCGTCACTCGAAGAATCACGGAGACTGTGGGATAATCCATCCTTGTTGGTAGGTTCCGACACACATCGAAAAGATGCTCCACTGTTTTCTCCGGCTAGCGTTATAACGCTCACCTGTTCTTCATTTGTAGTCAGTTTTGGTTTCCCGGTGACCAGCTTATGAACAAACTTGGAAATCTCTTCCCTGATCTCTTTGTGCAGGGGAACTTGTTCAGCTTTAGAATCTCCGTGCTTTTCACGAGAATCATTCGGCCTGCTACGATCTTTAGGATATGTTGGACTTACAGTTTTGATTTGTTTTTCGTCGGTGCTTGAGGTTGTCCATGTCTTCTTTCTTTCAGCACCTTCTTTTTTTGGATGTCTCTTCCCTTTTTCCTTATCAGCTCTCAATAACTCTTTGGCTTTCGTCCCGGCTTCTGTCCCTGCCGCAAGAAGTTTAGTAGTAACTGTTGGCGTTTCTTTAGCAGCTGCAGTGATAGGTGCAACTTCTTTTGGTTGGGTTGATTCCTTTGAAGGCTTAGCAGCAGCACCAAATGGTTTAGAACCAGATTCACCATCACGGGATGGAATTTGTTGCTTCGAGCCTACCTGCACCATCGGTTCGGGCTGCCAAACAATGCGAGATGGAGGCGGAGACATAGAGGCAGCCCTTGGTGGTATGGGAGCACGAGATGGTACAGGCTTAGGTTCAGTCTTTTGTGGTGGTGCTTGAACCTGAGTGGGAGTAGGCTGTACTGGGGTGATCCCTGCAGGTCGAAATGGTGGACGTATGATCGGGACAGTAACTGCCGGCCGGGAAGGGGTTTGTGATTGAGCTGCAGGTTGAGGTTGTGTTGGGGTGATCCCTGCAGGTCTAAACGGTGGACGTTGGATCGGGATGGTAACAACTGGCTGGGAAGGACCTTGTGTTTGAGCCGCAGGTTGAGGTTGTGGATCAGCAGCAGGACGAGGAGAAGCTACAGGGCGGGGGGCTGGTGCTGGCGCCGACATCCAAGGCAATCGGAAACGAAAAAATTGCCTCTGTTCTCCCATATGTAATACAACAGATATGAAAGGCGATAATTGATTTTTTTTTTCCTGAGGATTACTCACATTAGATATAAGGCTCTGCACTGCATATATAGGTTTGAGTCCAATGCCTTGACAACTACACTACACTTGTCACTTTCTTCAGATTTACATTCTCCACTTTCTTGTTTCTTTTGTGAAGGGACAAATATTATTGTATGAAAAATTCAGCAATCTTTACAAAGATATGTCTTGTCTGATAGGGATAGCATCTAGCTTTTGTGTTGTGACTCTCATTTCTCTGTTTTCCAAGAACTGCAATTCTGTTATTCTTTTCTTAAAAGGTTCCCCAGTTTATACTTGCCTCCATTTCATCTTAAAGAACATAATCATACTTCATTTTGAAAGAGACAAGTGTTGAGAAAAAGTTTCTGACTTTGATCTCAAGACCCAACAAGGAAGCAAGGAACAAACAAACAAACAAATTGTCTGAAATCAAATACATCAAGTAAAGAATTCCTTTGCCTTCGCCCATGGATGTATGTACAAAGTTTAAGTTGGGTTTAAGCACAATGGACTCACAAATGCCATCTAGCGCAGAGTGGTTCGGGGCGTGCACAACGCTTGCCTGATAACAGCAGTGGGGTGTGACCTGCGGTACAACAAGCAAGCTCCACTACTATGTTAAAACTGTGGAGCTAATGGAATTGAGGATATAATATACTTATAAGATTTAAAGTGCAGAATATAAACATGGTTCATTTATGAGTAGTTTGATTCTTGTTGTCTCATGACAAATTTAATATCAATGTTTATATATATATATATATATATTGTATAAATTATTTTTATGTAAATTTAATCATCAACCTTAAAAGTTAAAATATTTTAAAAAATATATTGACTAAAATATTAATTTTAATCGTTTAAAAATGACAATTCACGTAATAATTCATATTTGATTCATGTTAACATAAATTTGATTCTGTTACAACCTTCCCCTTGGAGGTCGTTAATAAAAAATATATATTTTGTTTGAATTAGTAAAAATTAAGATTAGGTTTAAAGAATCAGGGATTTGAGATAAAATTGGTGAATTTAATGTATTAAAAATGATTGGGGATTTTATTTTAAAATAAGGGATTTGAATTAAAATTGGGGTTTATAAGTGAAAAATCAAGAATTTGAGGATTTGTTAAAATTTAGGTTTTAAAGTATCAAATTTAGTTTAAAATAGAAAAGTGAGAATTTTAAGAAAAATGAGAATTTTATTTAAGGTTTAAAAGGGATGAAAATTATTTTGGAATAAAAAGGGGAATTTATTTTGAAAAAGATTGAAGTTGTTACCGGTCATTTTGGTATATTAAGCACCGTTGAAATCAAAGATTCTAAAAAATGAGTTCGAGAGTCGGTTATGAAAGGGATCCCACACCACCCAAAAATTGGTACCTAATCGAATATAATTGCCCGAATTGGAATTTTGCAAATTTAAATTTTTATTAATTTATTATCCGTTTAAGAATGCGAATATATTTTAAAGACCTCGATATTTGAAGGTAAACACATACACCGCCATCACTACGCCTAGTATCGGACCCGTTACGACCGAATATTGAGATACCACATTTTATTAATTAAATTGATTAAGTGTTAAAAGTTACATGTTAAACAAAATATATAAAAGCATGAATAAATATAATTTCCAAGGAAAGAATAAAGCAAGAAATTAGATTGCATAATTTAAATACGAAAATTAAATGCGATAAATAAATTCCAAAAAAAATAAATACGAAAAATTAAATGTTAGAGGTTAGTTATTTACACTAAACGGGTTATAAATAATACGGATCATTCCCCGTTGCAGGTCCTCGTAAAGCCAAAGTTGAACGAATAAGTAAATAAATAAAATAAAGAAATAAACAAATTAATATATATACACGTGGCTTATATGATAATAATATATAAATAAAGCTAACAATGGGTGAAAGGAATATAATAAATATGTATACCTAGTTTAATATGTAATGAAAATATACATGATATAATATATACGAAATGTAGTATGATATAAGATAGGTAATATTTAAGAACAATATAAAAATATATGGAATGGTACTCTAATGTACAATATATATATAGTGTAATCGTAAGGAAAATAAATAAATAAATAAATAATGATTTACATATATAAAAATAATGTATATATCCTACCCTAACGTAAATAATACATATATCATACATATTGTATAGGTTATAAACTATATAATAAATAATATATAATGGGAATATGATATAGAGTATTATACATACTAATGTATAAAGTATAAAATATGCTAAAATATATATTACAAGAATATTTCAAAATAAATTAACATATGACCGCGAAATTTGAAAATAGAAAAGAAATAAATGGATTCATTCCATTTTCATACGTCAATAAAAAAGGGAAATTAATGTTGATAAATGTTATTTAAAAAATATTAATGAAACGAAATAAATAAAATCTTTAGGACTTGGTAAATTTGAAAAGGAAATGACAACCCCGAATCAATGTATTTAATAAAAATAATAAAAATAAAATAAAATGGGGAAAATAAATTTAAAACGATCAAACTTTGAAAGGGGTTTTAGTTGTTAAAACCCTAGCCCCTTTGAAGGGGGTTATGATGGTTATTGACAAGCGTCGTTTTAACTCGTCAAAATAAAATAAAGCCTCTTCGAAGATAAAATAAATAGAGAAAGGTAGAATAATGGAGAAAGGTCGATCCACAAGGAATTTCGTATTTTCTAATCTAATTAATCGTCGTTTTTAATCCAGGATCTGCGAAAATAAATAAAAGAGGGTGATAGTCGAGATTTAAAATAATCAAAGTGAAATGAAGCAATTAATTAAAAAATAGAAGAAAATAAAAGAAGAAAATAAGTTGAGATATTGCAAATAATAAAATCACCTCGAGCTAGCTTTGATTGGATTTTTTCGATCATTGAAATGTATTTTCTTTCGGGATTCATGTCGGTTACAGTCTAAAAGGCCCAACCCATTGCAACTTGTTTTTCTCACATGTAACCGATCTTCCCAAGTCTATCTTCGGAAGCCAATTCTTAAGTAAATTAGCCACGTCTATCGCCGTTAAAATACTTAGTTTAAAAATTGGAAAAACCCGATTCAGAAGTTGTCTCACCGAGAATCGTTTCAGATCTCGTTTTTCCTTAGTAAGTGTGTTCACAGGAAGTCGAAATGCAACAAGTAGATCCTTCCTCCCAACTATATTTTTAAACAACTTACAAACCAATAACGTCTTTTTCATAAGAAGTAATTTAAAAATGTAAGCGAGGCCGATTGCCAAACTTTTACGTTTAGAAAAACGAGAATGTATCCCGGAAGGGAATTTAGTGCTTTATTCGAATCTCATGATCAAATCATTTCATTGCTAGCTCTTTGGCTTGAAAAAATTAGCCAAGCATGATATTGTTTATCATGGTTGACATGTTTTGAAAATAACTTATAAATATAAAATAAAAGAAAGTAAAAAGAAAATTGAAAAGAAAACTTTATTTAGAACAAAAGTAATTAAAACAAACTAGCAAAACACAAAATAAAAAGATGAAAGATGATGATTAGTCAGCCTCTCCCAAAAGTGGGTATTTATAGGCTTAGGAATTACAAAGATAACAAAGGTAAAAAGACAAAAATCCCGAAAATTAAGTTCGTAAATTAAAAACACACTTTGGGTTTTTCATGCCCTATCCATTCAGATTTTCCAGCTAGTCAATCCAAAAGATGTTGATTTTGACATGCCATCAACCATCCCGGAAATCATTCCCGTGAATCCAGCCATGAAACTAGAAAATCAAAAATCTGCAGAATTTTCACCTTTTATGTTGGATTTCTTATCTTCAATGTCCTACATGAAAAATGAATGAAAAGATTCAAATTAATAATTTATAACAATCCATCAAGGAGTAATTATTAATAAAATAATATATAATTTAAGCACTAATCAGTTATTTGGGATGTGGGCTGGTAATAGGGTTTAATGTATCTGGGCTTAGGTAGGTTTTAGGAAATGGGTTTAATTAGTTTGGTTTAGGGGTGGTCCAACAGATTTGGGTTTGTAAATGAGTTTTAGTTGTAATTTGTAATGGACTTATAAATAGACTTTTATTTAATATAATAATATATTTTTTAATTTATGATTTATGGTTTATTTATTATTATTATATATTTAATATTATAATTTAGGGATTTGATTTAGGGTTTGAGTATTCGGTTTAGAATTTAGTTCGAACCTCGGACAAAAATGGTTATTACAGATTCTACTCGAAATTCTTTCAATAAAATTTGATTTACATAAAAATTCGCATAATCGAATTTTTTAATAATTAGTGGATTAATTTTTAAATTCAAATCGAGTCTTATAATTTTTCCTTATATATAATTGTCACGATCCGGAGTCAAATCCGAGTATCGGGTTAACCCGAAACTTTGGGCTTTGACGTTTTGGGCTTTGTTGGGCCTTGGACTTTGAGTAGTTTTGGGACTTAGGAGTTGTTGAGAGGGTAATTGAGTAATTTTGGAAAAGAAGGAAAGATGAGAGGGGATGGTTTAATGGGTTTTGTAGAAAAGCAAAAGGTGAGATCACCCATGTTCTTACTCTCAAACTCTTTCCTCCATTTTCTTCATCATTCACTTTGAAGTTCAAGGAGCAAACTTGAGTTTTCATGATGAGAATATTGTTTTAGAGCTAAAGAAAAAGTTGTAGAGCTTGAAGAGATCTATCCATCAAGGTAAAAATGTATTGGGTTGTCGAGAAATGAGGTTTATGAGTGTGGTTTAAGGGAAAATGGGAAAGAAATTTCAGGAGCTTCATCCTCAGTTTTCTAGTTTTCTTAGGGTCTGAGAATTCTTTCCAAGCTTGTCTAATCCTTTGTTTAACCCTCCCTTGTAGAGAAACAAGTTGGAGATCCCTTTAAAAGCCTTGAGAAAGAGAAAGCTTGAAGAGAAGGAAGGACGTGGTTGTTGTTGGTTTATGACTAAGGTTGATACTTCTTTAATTCTCTAACATCCTACATTTTATGAATTTGTCATTGTTGCATATTGTTGATGTGTTTGAATGCATTGGTAGCTTAGAAACCTCATTCAAAGGTGAATTAGAATATTGTTGATAAACTTGTGTATGAAGGGTGTAATCATGCTTAGAATCATCTTCATAACGTGTAGGAATGAAGGGGAAATTAATCATGTAGGCTGAGTTGAGGATTTTGGAGAATTCTCACACCCAGACCTTTATTTTCGAGCAGGGGTACCAATACGAGATGGTCTCGCATCAATATGCTAGAGCGTATAAGTAGGCAAAATGTTATGGGAGTATCGTTACGCCAGCCCCTGTACGATACATACTGCTTGATTTAAATTCTAAAAATGTTTTTCGGTATCGATACGCAAGGGCGTACCAATACCACTATTACATTGGGTTTTAGCTTAGAGGGTCATATAAATACACCAAATAGGTGTATCGATACAGGTAGGTTTGACCTTGGTTATCTCAAAGTTGTTTAGCTTGGTGTATCAGTACGCAATGAAGGTGTGTCGATACTAGGGGGTGTACCGATACCCCATATAGACGTATCGGTACTCGTTGGGCAATCTGTCAAAAAATGAACACATTCATTCGGGGGCTCTATAATTTGAGGTAAAGGGTCGTAAGGGTCTCTTAAGGTATAAAGTGAATACTAAAACTGAGAAATTGATATTTTTAACCCCGTTTAGGAGATAATTGGCTAATCACTTAGTAACTGGTATGTATTTAAATTGTGATGAAAACCAAAATGAGTATTGGTGATATAAATATGTGATATGGTAAGCTAGGGGTCTTGGTTAGTGTTGATGGGTGGTCGAGAATTATAATATTTTGTGGTGGGTCCGGACACCTTATATATATGATCAAAGCGTTGCAACACTTGAAGACTTTTCGAACGTAGGACCTCAATGCTTAGTGTACGTGGGACAGTTCGAAAATGCTTGATAAACCATTTCAAGCATGGATGTACGATTCCGATGTTTAGTGGACGTGGGTCATTTCTTTTTATAAAAATTGTAGTATCTACCTTTCTTTTGTCAAAACCTTTTTTAAGTAAGAAATTTGGAAGTCTTTTACACCAAGCTCTAGGAGTTTGTTTTTAAACCATACAAAGCCTTGGTTAATTTGAAAACATGGTTTGAAAATTTTTTATCTTTAAAATTTGATAGTTGTTCCACATAAACTTCTTCATTTATAAAACCATTTAAAAATGTACTTTTAACATCCATTTGAAAAAACTTGAATTCATGATAACATTACAAATGTTAGTAACATTCTAATGGCTTCCATTCTAGCTACGAGTGTATAGGTTTCATCAAAATAGATTCTTTCTTCTTGAGTGTAACCTTAAGCAACTAATCTAGCTTTATTCCTTACAATGTTACCACTCTTATTTAGTTTATTCTTAAAAACCCATTTAGTTCCTATAGTAGATTTGTTATTAGGCCTATCAACTAATGTCCAAATTTAAATTCTCTCAAATTGATTAAGCTCATCTTGCATACCTAAAATCCAATAAACATCTTTTAAAGAATCATTGATATTTTTGGATTCTATGCAAATAAATACAACATTAGATGTAATTCTAAGAGAGAGTTTAGTGGTTACCCCTTTGGATGGATCACCCAAAATCTCACCACCTTTTACATAGATGAACTTCCTTAGGTAGCTCACTTCTTGTTCTTCAAGCTTTAAGTCCTTAAGGCTTCTAGTGAGGATCTTGTCTCATCTATCTTTGATGTTTTTCCCTCATCAATGACTTCAATGATTCCTACATCATCATCATCACAAGAATTTTTCCTCGGAAGGAGGTTATCATCAAAAATCACATGTACAGACTCTTCAACAACTAAGGTTCTTTTGTTGAAAACACGATAAACTTTAAAAGTTAAATAATATCCTAGGAAAAGAGCTTCATCACTCTTAGCATCAAATTTGCCCAAATTTTCTTTTTCATTATTTACAACAAAACACTAACTTCCAAATGGATGAAAATAGTTAATGCTAGGCTTCTTTGATTTTAAAATATCATAAGGTATTTTCTTTAAAACTAACCTAATCATCACTAGATTTATAATGTAACATGCAATGTTTGTGGCTTCCGCCCAAAAATATTTAGGCAAATTATTTTCACAAAATATGGTTCTAACTAGTTCTTTTAATGTACGATTTTTCCTTTCAACTACCATATTTAGTTGAGGAGTTCTAGGAGGTAAAATATTATGGTTTATACCATTTGAATTACAAAATTTCTCAAAACTTAAATTTTAAAATTTAGTTCCATAGACACTTCTAATATTGAAAATCTTTTGACCAAGGTCATTTTGAGAAATCTTTGAAAATGTGATAAAATTTTCTAAGGCCTCATCTTTTGTTCTTAAAAATAGAACCCAAGAGTATCTAGAGTAATCATCACCTAAAACAAATGCATATGATTTTCCATCCAAGTTAGTAGTTCTAATAGGACCAAATAAATCTATGTGGATTAGTTGTAAAACTCTCTACTAGTTAAAACATCATTAATAGGTTTAAAAGAACTCCTTTTATGTTTGTCTTTTGCACAAACATCACAAATTTTGTCATTTGAAAATTTCAACTTAGGCAAACCTCTATAACTAGATCATTTGAAATCATTTTTTTTAAAACACCCATGCTTGCATGTCCTAGTTTTCTATGTCATAGCCAGTTTTTTTCATATTTTGCAACCAAACATGCATTTTAGGCTTGTATGACATCTAAATACACCATATTGCTTTTAAAACTTTATTGCTTTTAGTATGTTTTATTTTTGGATTGTTACTATGCACTTTGGTTATTTGATTTTGTTTTATGCTTTCATGACTTATGCTCTATGTTTTTTTTATTATTGGATTGCTATGAACATAATGGTGTTAGTATATTGTTTTCCTGAAGTTTATTGTCTTGTTATGATATTGTTGTTTGGTTACTATATTTTATGCCTATTTTTTATTTTAACATAACAAAAAGGGAAGAGTTTTTAGAAAATTGTTTATTTTTTTCAAAATTTATCTTTTCAAAATATTTTTACTTATTTATATAATTTGTTATTTCAAAATCAATTATATTTATTCAACAATATGCAGCCTTCTCTATCCTCTCGATAACAGAATAAAATCCAAACCACTTAGGAGTTAGTTTCTGACAGATTCTGAACTGGATAATTGTTGGTGATAGGATCGTAACTTCAGAGAAATCAAGTCACCAATTATAAATTATCGATCAAACCTCCTCTTATCAAACTACTTTTTCATTCTATCATGAGCCTTATGCAAGTAGAGTTTTAACATTCTGACAACAACCTTTATCGTTTGTAGACTCCTATTTATTGTGTTCGTCAAGGATCAAACTGTCTTCTTCATTCCATTTTAATACAAACAATTTTTCGTTCTCATACTAGTAACATCAACTCCCACCATTAATTTTTTTTCTCTTTAAATTGTTTTTATCCCATTTATATTTGGAATGAGAAGTGGGATCTTTCAGTAGCTCACTAATCAACTTTTAAACTTTAGGATCTTGTTCCCATGTATGCTTGATTTTATCCCTCTATTTCGTGGTGATTGAGCTAATAGAAAATAATTGCATTGAATGAAACTAAGGATTTCTCGAGAAAGTATCAACGATTTTATTATAAACTTTATTGCTATAAATTACCTCATAATTAAATCTTATCATCTTAGCAATCCAAATTTGTTGCGCCAATATAGTAGCTTGATTACTAGATAAGAACCTCAATTTTTGATTATCCATCTTAATTTTAAAGTGCATACCCACAAAAAATGAGGATCACTTCTTAACGAATAAAAAGACAATTAACATCTTTTTATCATAAATTGACCTCATTTGATGCTTAACCTCTAACCCCTTAGAAAAATAAGCTAATGATCTTCCATTCTGCATAAGAACTGCTCTAACTCCAAAAACGAACACATTAGTTTCAATCACAAACTCTTGTTGAAAATTAAGGAGAGCAAGAACATGAATTATAATCATAGCAGTCTTGAGTGTTTCCATTGCTGTTCAGCTTACTAGTTTCAACCCCTAATTTTTTTAATAAGTCAATCAAAGATTTTTTTTATTCATCCATATCCCCTAATAAATCTTTAATAGTCCCCTGGTAATCTTAAAAATCTTATGAATCCTTTAATGTTTTCTAGGGTAGACTTATCTAGAGCACATTTGATTTTTTCTTTGTCCATAACTACTTGATCTTCTGAAATAGTGTAACCCAAGTAATTATTGTTAGTGGCCCTAAATGTACACTTAGACTGTCTAGCATATAACTCATGCTCTCTTAACAATGTCAAAACTTCTCTCAAATGTTTTAAAAATTCTGTAGAAAACAAGTGATCTTGGGCTGCTCATTCCATAGATAGGTAAAGACCTTGTGTGAGTAAGAAACCCCCATTTGCTATTGTAACATAGGATTGGTATTTTTGTTCTATGTGTAACCCATAATTTTTCACAACATTCATACTCAAAAAATTATGAGTACTGTCAAAATCAATAAGAGCTCCAATCACCTTTCATATTCTCCATTAACAACTGAACGAGTGCATTTGTGATACAACATAAATTTTGTAAGACACCAAAAACAGAGGTCTTTGTGCTTGCATTCTTCCATTTCGGCTGAAGACAATTGTCCCCGTCCATTTCTAGTGGCAGGGAAACCCTTCTGAATAATTGGAGCTACTATACTACCAGCAATAAAAATTTTGAGAGGTAGAGTGGGATTCATATAACCACTCGGGCTTCTAAATTTGGTAGCAAAACTAACTCTACTATAAGTTTGAGAAGAAATTGGGAAAAAAAGAAATACAAACAACTAAAATCGAATCGAAATAAAAAAACATCCTTCGAGGATTGAAAAACATACAGTAAGAAGCTAAACGAAAAACATTCAAAAGATCTTTAGGCTCAAACACTCTAATATACTGACCAATCTCCCATTTTAATTTTGTAATAAAATTACTAAGAGCATAATCAGTAGACAATTGCATTTGATTAATCAAATGCACGCAATCTGCAGAATATTGATTAATGGAAGAATTTTGTTTCAGAGATACCAAGTCTCACATAGGATCTTCTAACCCCATTGGGGCAAAACATTCCTTCATCATCTTCATATAGAGTGACCAAGTAAGATTATCAATGCCTCTATGGTTACGAATCACCAAATGGTGCTATTGAGGAGCTTTATCTTTCAGATGGAGCATTACTATCTTTACTTTGACAACATCAGAACAGAAGAAGAAGTACCCGAGATAAACACATCGGGCTCGAAATTAATAGCACGAACCATCGAGGTTGAAACATCTATGGGTAACCCAGTCAATGGAGAAGCACCCAATAGACCCTTCAAAGAGTTCGATTAACCCAACAGCTTTTCCAGTAAAAGCTTCAACTCACGAACCTCAGAGAAAATGTCACTGATCTCCGTTTGAATCCGCTTAAACCTCCTCAGCGAGTGTTTGGTCAATTTTTGCTTCCAATCATTTCTTCAACTCTACAAAAACAGATTGTATCGTGTTGTCAATTATGTACCAGGAGACATCACTCTGACACCTTTGATGCTTTTATCAAACTGTGAATGAGCAAATTAAAGGATGAAAACAGAAATGAAAGAAAAAGAGGTTGTATTTCTCAGTAGAAAAGGGTAGAGACAATAAAAAATAAGACTCCAATTTAATCTTGCCCTAGTCTGGATTGAGAGCCCATATCTAATATGACAAAACGATAATGTTTAAGCATAAGAGAAATAACAAATAAGTAAACAAAATGACTAACAAACGACAACGTTTCATTTCAACTGTGTATCAGCATGGTCAAACTTCAGTGCCAAAGGTTACAAATGAACAGCAAGATCAAGAACCCAATTTTGGACGAGCCAAAGAAAGCCAGTTTAAGAACAGTGCATCTGATCCACTATATGGTAAGTACAAATTTGCATTCCCAATGTCTTTTCACACATTTGCCCCTTCAACTCATAAAATGCACATTATGTTCGATATGTGGAAACTGAACCATAAAAAGTTAGCTACAAGTGAACTAACTGTCTAACAATCAAGGCCATAGTAATGGCAACATCAAGGTCGTTTCATTTTAAGCTTCTAGTTTGGTGGGTGTCTTCGGAAGAAAGGAACTTATGTGTTAAAGTTCACTGTTATTTTAGGAACCAATGAAGCAAATTTTTATGATAAGCCACTGTGACAGAGAACTTATACATCAGAGATGCCAGAGCCATTGACAGAGAATGAAGATCACTTCACGCAGATACTTATGAATAGCCAACTATTTATGCACATTGCAAAGGCTCTTTTCAAGGTCAGCATTCCAATGAGCGTTCTTCCTGGGGATGGTGAAGACTATCATGAGCAAGAAAACAAAGCTCGTTTTGGACTGTGGCTATGAAGTAATGAAAATGAAAGGAAGAAGGCAGGAAATAAGTGCTCATCCATTTCTGAAATCATCCATCGCCACTTCAAACAAAGCAAAATCCATGGACGACATGGTCAAACAAATATGTAAAGATTTTGATAAGTTAAAGTTATAAGGAAGAGAAGGGAAGAAAGATGCTTCCTTCAAAGACTACCTACCGAAAATGGTGGAGACCAATGTCAACGGCAAGGAACTGGATTTGAATTGTATGTGGTACTTAGGATGGAATTCAATGATGTTTGCATGTCTTGAGAAAGATGATGTTATAAGGGATATTGAGAGGTATGTGCTTAATGAACTACTGGTTGGCATTACCAACGATCTTTTGACAGGCATAAGTGCTTCAAGTGCTTCAGTTTGTAAATTGAGATAAAACTTTTGCCATAGCTTTTTCAACCTGTAAAGTACCTAAAACTGTGATTCTCCCTAAATATACACTCTCTTTCAAGAATTAACTTTTTCCATAGTTTTTATTAGGGTGTTTTTGTGTGTATAAGGGGTTCTTGTATTTTGGATCTTCTAGTTGTTGTTTTGTCCTTAAATTCAATTGTAGTATGGCGGATGATTGTTTAGTGATGGTGTTTCATTTCCAAAGTTCTCAACTTCAAGTTGAGAGAGTGTTGTTCGCGTGATGAAGGATATTCAGTGTTAAAGCTCGTCTTGGACAGTAACAAGGATCTGTATCACAACAACCAAAGAAACATTCCAAGCTGAAGTTGGTCCAACTACTATGAACAACTCCTTAGACCAATTATTTTCTTGAATCAATTTCATTGTAGGAGTGTATTTAAAGTTTTTTGTATTTTAATTATAAAATTGCTGTTATTTTATTTTAATATACATGTGTAGTTCCAGTTTTGAAATTGATGGAACACAAATAATGATTATTTCATTATTCATTAAAGACCATCATGAGTGCATACCAGATGAAGAAACAAGACTGGGAGTGAAGGAAGGAGACCATCATGAGGTTTGAGCATGCCGCATAGGCCTCCTTTGACATTGAAGAAAAAAAGATAACCAATGGTCTAGACCTTTGTTTTATTTCAATGCGAATCCATCGAACTCGCTGAACATTGCGATTTGCCTGGATGGTTTTCTGGTCATGCCAGGGATTGTACAGTCTGTAAACCATATGTTCAATGTCTTATGGTATTGTCAATAAATGGAACAGCAGGCCTTAAGTTCTTGAAAACTAGTCATCTTTGATAAGCAATGCTCAGAAGATGCGTAGCTAATCACAATCTGAGTTCATATGTCCAGACATAATAGAAGCAAACTCATCATCGAATTAAAACTGGCAAAAGTTTCAATCCAGTTTCAGACACAAACCAAACAGAAAATCATAAAAACAAAACAAAAGTAAGCTTGAAGGAATTAAATCTCAGAGAAAATCCAGAAATGGATGTTTGCAGACAAACAACATGGCATCAGTTCAGACCGCCCGTCTGCTTCTTCTCATCATTGAAAACATCAATCCAATCCCTTCATCTCAAAGTTTGAAACTTTATAAGCAAAACGAGGCATCAGATAATAAGCGGAGTTTATTAGTCTACACTTAGAATTCAGTGTGTAGGATAAGAAACATTACATCATCTGCCTTTTCTTAAAAATCCCAAACAACAAATTCCGGGAAAAAATCAATTTTTTAAAAGGAAATCTGCATCAGAATATCAATAAACGAAATTAAAATCTACAGGGTTCATAAGAGTGTAGGATAAAAACCCATTATAAAGCATAAAATAGATATTTGCAGGGCGGATTACAGATGACCAAAATCGATTGAATTGATGAAGCGTATTATTAAAGAATCATACAGGAAAAACAGAGAGAAGCCATAAGGAAATGTTTGGATTTGGAGGCGGAAAGTTGAAAAAGAAGAGAGGCATTGAGTCGTTTAAATAGGGTTTACAGGATTTAGGGTTTTGTAGTTTGGGTATATTATTTGTGGGAAATCCAGAGATGCTCCCTAAATTATCTCAAACTTTATGAAATGATAATCAACCTTTTAAAAATTATAGAATGATCATTATATTTTGATCTTTATTGTAAAATAATCATTGAATTGTTAATTGTTGTTAAGTGTTAGGGGAGTGACGTGGTAGTTATAAAAATATATAATAATATATCAATTTAATATTTTATATTTATACAATCAATCAATTAATCTTATTTTGATTTAAATCAAATTTATAATGAAAATTATAATTGAGTGGATTGTTTGAAAACAATAAAAAAATTAAAATTTAGAATGAAAAAGAGAATAGTTTCGATGCCCTTACTTTAGTTTTTTAATTCGGCTAGAACAAATTTATTTAATTTAAATCAAATTTTATTTCATTTGATTTATTTTTTATAATTGAATTAGATGATAAAACAGAATTAGTAGATTCAATTAATTTAAAAAAAAAACTCGATTCAATTAAATATTCACCTATGCTTTTCGATATAAAGAGTTTTTCGTTATAGCCAGAAGTTGTTAAAGAGTAATGGTACAACAAATTTTAGTACTTAAACTTGACAAATTTTTTTTTATGCTAGTCTTTTATTTGACCTTAATCAGTTGGTCTAATGAGATAAGATATTAATTTTTTTAAAAATAAAATCAATGGATCGAGTCTTAGTATTATGAATGAAGCAAAATGAGTTTAGAGGGTTTCTCTTATAATAAACCTTTACCGTACTTGATCTAAATTACTCAATCAATAAATAAAATACCTATTATTATGAATACAAGAAAATATTGTCCAATTCAAACATTAATGTGAAAAATATATAAAGACCTTGTTTTGTAGCAAATAGTTGGTAGCAAATTATATTAACTTAAAGTTGATTATTGAGTTATTTATTTTGATATAACTTTAGAGAAAATATTTTTTGACTTGAACAATTATAGAAAAAATAATTTAAAGTCCATTCAACTTGAAAAATATGTTTAATTAAAAGTTTTAAAAGAGTTTTTGACTTAAACAAACATTTTCAAAATGGTTTAAGTGTCAAAAATAACTCTTCGATACTGATACATCACTCTAATATCGATACGAAATTATCTATATCGGTATGAAAATATCTTGTACCGACACACTTTTGGTTTCAAGTTTTCAAATAAAACTTCTCGTATCGATATGAAAACTTTAGTACCAATACGTGAAGTACCGTATTGATAGGGATGTATTGCATACCAGTACGTTCTACATATTTGTAACAATTTTTTTTTTTTTGACATATACATACATGACAAGGCGCGTACCTATACTCATTGTACTAGAAATATATTTATGGTTGAAATTAAAGTCCCTAACGCCTCTAAATCACTCCCAACAAATATAAACAACAAAATTCATATTACACACTTTAAATAGAAGTTAAGGATAATTGAGAAAAAAAATGAACATATTAAAAATACAAGAGTAATAACATGTTTATTTTTTTTAATCTCTTGTAAATCTTTAGAGTTCTATCTTAGTAAGCTTAATTGTGTAAATTTCAATCTAGTGAGGTATTAAGTTTATAAATGTCAAAACCTCTGGAGGAAGATATTTTAGTTTAGCCCTAAAAAATTAATGAGATTCTATCTTAGCCTTTAAAAATATATGGATATAAGGATTATCTTATTGAATCTGTAGAAAAGAAGGAATTCATGAGTGAATTGAGAAATTCTCAACGTAAATGTTAAGGTAGTGTTTGTGAACATTGTTTGAGAAGGTTGAGCCACTCCAAAATCTATCGTAAAATTTTTATCTTTTTGCTTTCTAATTAAAAAAATCTTTAGACTCTTCATTTGTGACACGCAGTTGAAGTACATTAATTGATAGCATAAATGAATTTGATGAAATTAACTGATAGATGATAATTGTTTGATTATTTTAATAAATAAAATAACATATAAGAATATTGTTATATTCAATACTTGATTGAATAATTTATTAGTTATCAATACTTTATATTTATCAATATTAATTAGATTATAAAATTAATTTTTTAACATCATTATTAAAAATATATGAAGAATGTATATATATAATATTTTTTTAATTTTTTTACTTATCTTTTTAATATAATTTTAATAATTATATATATATATAAATTTCTTATTTATAAAATTATATTTTGAATATAAGTTTATTAATTATTAAATTTAAATATATATTAATTCTAAATTTACAAAATTTATTTTTAATTTTATTAGTCATTTAAATTTATGCTTTTAAAAAAATTATTTTATAATTGTCAAGCATATAAGAGTTTTTACAATTTTTTTTATTCAAACTTTTAACTCAAAAAATCATTTTAGAAACTTTTCAAATCTAGAGATTTTATCATAATCCGCTATTACAATCTTTTTTAGCAAACATCTGAATTAATAAATTTAAATAAATAATTAAAAAAAATTACCAAACCAAATGAAATATTAATTTAAAAATTTACCAAAATTATAGACTAAAAATTATTTATGGAAAAGATAAAGAGAAAAAATAAATAAAAATCTGTATATATACGCAATTAACAGTAGCCCAGTCCAAGCCTCAAAGCTTTGCACAGGCCCATGTCAAGTCCCACACCCATACTATTATTTCCTAAGCTCGTCGTCCAGATGCAAACTGAAAATGTTGCCATGCAAAAACATGAAACCGTTACGGCAATGTCTCCCTCTTTATCTCGGTCCCTTGTATCTTCCGACAGAAATGAAAGCGTCTCTGAAAGGCAGATACACGAATGACAACAGCACCGCTGTCGTCACACTCGCTGCCAACGCCGGCGATGTCAAGCTACTCGCCTCCATGAGTGATATCACTGCTGCCAAAGGTCCCAGGCTCAACGATCTTATTTTTACCGTTGAAAAACCAGACACCTTCATCATCGACTATGATGTCGCCAATAAGGTGACGCTTGTAACTCGAAAACCATTATATTTGCCTCTAATGTATCCCTTACCTCTTAATTATTTGCATCGTTTCTAGGATTTTCGGTTTCAGTTCACGAACTCGATCCAGGTTGTGGAGAAACCTTTGAAGCTTACTTTCAATCACGACCACGGGGGTAACACGACGGTAATGGAGGGTGATTTGGTTTTGGATTCAGCGAACAAAGTGTCGGCTAATTACATGTTGGGTACGAGGAACTTGAAGGTCAAATATAGTTACGTGCATGGAGGTGTTTCGGCTTACGAGCCATGTTATGATCTGGGAAAAAATGCTTGGGATTTTTCTGTTTCCAGGAGAGAATTGGACGATGTTTTCAAGGCAACGTACCAGTCATGGACTCGAGATTTTGCTTTGGAGTGGTCCAGAAATTCCAAGTTCAATGGGACATTTAAGGTAACCATTTATCTTTTGTTTGACATTTTTATTAAAATTTCAGTGTTTCCACTTTCCATTGCATCAAAAAACATGGTTTAAGGTTGTCTGAGATGATTTCTGACCATGATTTTTCCCCAGATTTCAGCAACCATTAACATGGCTGGAACATCCAAGGTGCCTAAAATATTTGCAGAGAGTACTTGGGATATGGAAATGTGATTTGTTGTTGTTCATTAATGTTTCTTTTTATATGTTTAGCAAGTTTTGATTTATATACTTTTTCGGGCAAACTGGTTTAAATAAACAACAAAATATTATTTATCTAGGAATTGAACTTGTGTACTATAATATTTTTATTAAAGGTGAAGGTTCGATCGAGTCAAGTCGAATTGAAAAAATTTAAATAAAGTTGAGTGAGTTTTCGTGTTTTTATAAAAATTTAATTGTAATTATTTAAAATTACGACATTCACTAATCATATAAGATATGTATGTATATATATCTTCATATTTTTTTTCATATATCATAATATTTCTTTATATTTTTATATATCAATATATATATATATCATAAAAATTTGAGAAACTCATCTCAAACTTAAAAATAAATATTCTAATTACTAAAATTTTTGAGTCGAATTTCTATTTCATAATTCAATCTTTATTTGAAAATTTTTGAATCGAATCAAAACAAATCGAATATTTTCACCTCGAATCAAGTTAAATTATTTATTTTTTCGAATTGATTTGAATTTTTTTCATCCTGAATTTTTATTGCTCTATCTATGATCAATATTAATGAACCTTTAAGAATATTTTATTTCATCTGCATTGTGACCGTGGAAACATCCAATATAAATACTAAAGAAATACATTAATACATATACCTTTTAGTTTTAGAATTTAGAGATTTTGGTTATAGTTTAAAATTTAAAATTTAAGTTATATAATGTAAAATTTAAAGTTTATGTTTAAGGATTAGGCTTTAAAATATTAGGATTAGTGATTTAAATTTTATAACTTAAATATAAAGAATTATAAATTTTTTACACAATTTATGTATTAAAATATAACTATAAATATAGTATCATAAAATACAATACAACATAAAAAAATTACATGAATGGATGATTTTTGAAATAGAATGATTTAACATCGATATGAACTTTTTTAAATTGATTCCATGACATGTAAATAATTTTATAAAATAATAAATGGATGATTATATAATTTTTATCATCTAAATATGATTTTATTGATAAAAAATTATATAAATTATTAATATTAGTAAATTATGACCACGTAAACATGCAATTATAACTTATAACCTTGTATCAACAAACCATGATCGTAATTTAATTTACTTTTCTTTTTCTCTTCTAGGGTTATTGTTGCTGTTTTGTTCTTTCTTTTCTTTTTGAGTGTCGTCGCGGCACCAATTTTAATATTGGTCGCCGACCGTCGGAATCTATCGTTTCATTTTTGTTATTTGTTAGTTTTCAATAAATAATTCTGCTCTTGTAGCACGATCTATTCTATCTTTTGGTACGTTTTTCTATCGTTTGGCAAGTTTTTTTGTTTTATTTTTTTAAGGTTAGATCCGACGACGCCATGACTGATCAAGATGGCGCTTATTTGTTATCACGGTGATCTTCCTTGCTTTGGACCCTCAGAATGAATATGGATACGCAGTTTGCGCTCGTGGATAGTTTATCGCGACGCTCAGTTCTGATTTGCGATTCTCAGTGGTCTTTTAATAGATTAATCCCCTTTTGTGGTTCGTTTGTTGATGTAATCAGATTTGTTCGTGTCTATTTTTTCGATCGAATCTTTGGATGAGTTTTTAAACTTTTTCCATGCATGGTCCTTATATGATCTAACGTGGTTAGTTGTAAGAAAATATTCAAATTATGTATTTAGTTTACAATTATAATTGTAAATCATTATTGTAATATTGGGTATTTTCTTGTTTAATAAAATTAACCGCTTCTATTCAAAAAAAAAACATGATCGTGTAAAAAAAATAATAACAATCTTTTGTGAACTCGTCATGCAAACGTTACTTCAGAACTCATAATGATATTTATGAACCATATCAGCGTCAGTCTATAACAAATTATTAAATATATTTGTCTTCCTCGTAGTGACGAAGCTAGAATCTAATGTTGAGAGGGATAATAATCTATTAAACCTTTAAATTAAAAAAATTAGGAGGGGTAAAATTTTTTATTTAACTAATATTTAAACTAGAAATGACTAAAAATATAATTGTATCAAAAAATTTGAGAGAGGCCCTCCCAACACATATACCACTCCGTCCCTGCTTCCTCATTAACATGTACCCTTATCACATTCACCTCACCTAAATAAGGAGCCTTGCACCCCAAATAGTGTCAGGCAGCAGCAGGCACCCCACAACCCAGGTCAAAAAACCAGCAGTGTGCTCTTCTCTACCGTCCCAAATCTCCCCTAAACTAATGTCATGGGCGGAACATTGGTTTTTTATTGGAGTTCGATCTCCGCCACTTATTGTTTTTATATACTAAATAAAGATAATTTTTTTAAATATATAATTTTTCTAAAGCAATTATATTTTGATCCCGTTAATCAAGAAAAATTTTAAAATATATATTTTAATCCCCTCTCTAATAAATTTTTGATTCCACTCATGTTGTACATATATGTCGTTAACAATAGTACGTTGAGCATGGAGTCCGCTACTACATGGCTTTATCTTTTGGCCCGGAGTTGGCAGAGGAATGCTCTATTGAACTGCTCTCCTTTTGAAGAACACAAAGAAAGGTTCTTTTTGTAAGCCTTTTTCACAACTAGCAAAGAGAATATATTTAAATAATTACCTGTCATGGCCCTAGGTAAAAAAATTGAAAAAACTAAAAATTCAAAAGCAGAGTTGAGAAGTGGGGAAGGAGAAGTTATGAAGAATTCGACCGTTGACAAGAGAGTCAGCAAAAGTTGAATTTAGGAAGAAATGACAGCGTTCTGATGGGAGTCAAAATGTGGACACGTGAATCATTAAACCAGGTACGTGAGAGTATTAAAGGAGCTCACAAGAATGAAGTGGGTGCAGCTGCAGAAGATTCCTAATTTCTTGGACTGCTGACACAGCTGGAATTCAGTTAGGAAGAACACAACTATTATAGGAAAATTTGTCATGTTTTTGATTTATGTTTTTTTGTCTATGAACATTGTTCTTTTGTCCTTTGAAACCTTTACTCTCTTTTTTCTGTAATCTTTTCTTGTTTCTTGATCATTGGAGCATTATAATTGGTATTCAGAGCTAGCTAATTTATCCACCATCACACTGAGAAAGCAGAAGAAAAATCAACTGATGGTTGAGAAGACAGACATTGCTGATATTTAAAAGCAGTTGGAGGACTTGAATGTCGAGAAAGGTACTTGAGAAAATAGACTGAACCAAATTGAGGACCGAATGAAGGAAACACAAGTTGATATCAAAAAGATAGTAGGCTTACTGATGAAGAGTGTTGATACCGAGACACCAGAGAAGATTCAACCTAAATCTTCTAGGAGTACAGACAAACATGCAGGTAAGAGGATTATGCAACTTACTGTGTTAGATGAAAAAGAGAGGTATTCCATAAAACTCGATGAACCTGGAGTGTTAGTTCCAAAACCTCAATTTATGAATTTACTTTCTGAAAAGTTGAAACTAGGGAACCAGTGGTCTGAGAAAGGAGATTGTTCACTCCTACAAAAACAAGGCCAGGTAAAAAGGAATGAAGGAAATAGAGCGTGGAACACACTTAACTTGAAACCAAAAATAGAGTTAAGTATGTTTAATGGTGAGAATGCTAGGGGTTGGGTGAAGAAGTGTGAGAGATACTTTATTATTTTTTCAATTCCTGAAGAAGGAAAGATAGAGGTGGCTACCTTGTATTTGACAGGGAGAGCTGAAGTCTGGTTCGATAGCTACATTATGAAGAAAAGTAAAGTGACTTGGCATGAGTTTAGGACAGATCTGTGTCATAGATTTGCTGACAAAAATATGAATGATGTGGTAAAGGAATTTAATAAATTGCAACAAAAAGGATCTGTGGAGGACTACCTAGCAAAGTTCAAGGAGTTGCAACCTTACATCCTACAAATCCATCCTGAAATAAAAGAAAGCTACTTTGTATCTAGCTTTATCAGTGGGTTAAAAGAAGAATTAAAACACAGAGTAAAGGTGCATGAACCAGGTACCCTAGTGGCAGTGGCAGCTGCCAGATAAGCCCAACTATATGAATTAGCAATAGAAGTAGAAAATAGAAAACACAAATACCAAGTCAAAGGGAACAATTATTTTGTGGTTTAAAGAGGCTCTGGTAACATTAATATCCAGAAAAAAGTGCAGGCACCAACCAATAACAGATAATCAGTAATTGATTACAACAGGGCCAATAACTTGTGCTTCAAGTATGGAGACAAATTTGATCCAGGCCACCAATGCAACATTAAGCAACTAAATGTCATGGAGGAAGAAGAACATAAAGAAAAAACAAAAGAGGATGAGGAAAAAGACCTGGACCAGAATAATAAAACTACTGAAATAAGAGTTCAAGGTGAAGGGAATTTAAAAATCTCTATGAATGCACTCACTGGGAATTTAGGGTACAATACCTTGAGAATTCCAGACATAATCAAAGACAAAACTGTAAATGTTTTGGTGGACAGTGAGAATACCCACAGTTTTGTGATTCCAACTTGGGCAAAAGAAGGTTTGGAGGTAATACAAACTCACTCTTTAGCTATCACTGTGGCTAATAGAGAGAAATTATTCAGTTTGGCCAAGAGCAACAATTTGACCTGGAGGATGCAAGGACAGGATTTTAATCATGACTTCAGAGTGTTAAACATGGGGTAGTGATATGGTGTTAGGGGTTGATTGGATGAGGAGATACAGACCTATTTCATTATATTTCAAGGAGATGACTCTGAGCTTTTAGAAGGAAGGGAGAAGAATGGTTCTGTATGGAGGAAACAAGGGCACTGCTCTCAAAGTCATATTTGATAAGAGGTTAAAAATTTTGAAAGAAAGAGACAATGAGCTGCAAGGAGAAATATACTTCCTTAGTGCTGAAGTAAAAGAAAAGGAAGTACCAACAACATTACTACCACTATTGGAAAAGTACAAAGGGGTATTTGAAGAACCTAAAGGTATGCCACCAGTAAGGACTCATGACCATGCTATAACATTCAAGCCTAGAGCACAACCAATTAATTTAAGGCCCTACAGGTTCTCCTATATTTAGAAGACAGAAATAGAGAAACAAGTGAAAGAGATGCCGACTTCTATCATCCAAACCAGCAAAAGTCCTTTTGCAGCTCCATGTGTCCTAATTAAAAAGAAAGATAGAACATGAAGGACGTGTGTAGACTATATGTAGCTAAATGAAATGACTCAAAAAATAAATTTCCAATTCCAGTGATGGAGGACTTATTAGATGAGTTTGGGGGAGCTGAGTACTTCTCGAAAATTGACTTCAGGCCTGGCTATTGGCAGATCAGACTAAAGGAGAAGGACATTCCTAAAACAACTTTTAGGACTCACCATGGTCATTTCGAATTCAAAGTCATGTCCTTTGGCCTGACTAATGCACCTTCCACCTTTTAGGCCTTAATGAATAAAGTTTTTGGTCTTTATTTGAGGAAATTTGTCCTAGTGCTCTTTGATGACATATTAATATACAGTTTCAGCTTGGACTCACATGTTAAAAATTTGGAAAAAGTCCTTAAAACTCTACAGAAACATCAGCTATTTGTCAAAAGAAGCAAATGTTTCTTTGGTCAGAAGTAGATGGAATACTTGGGACATGTGATATCTTCTCAAGGGGTGGTTACAAACTCAGCTAAAATTGAGGCAATGAAAAATTGTCCTCTTCCTCAAAACCTTAAATCTCTTAGAGGCTTTTTGGGGTTAACTGGGTACTACAGAAAATTTGTAAGGAATTATGGAGAAATCATTAGACCACTTACTAACATGCTAAAAAAGAGAGGATTTGAATGGACCAATGAGTCTAAAGAAGCTTTTAGAAATATGAAAAGTGTCATGTGTAAGCCACCAGTTTTGGCTATGTCTGATTTCAGTCAAACAATCTACTTAGAAACTGATGCAAGTGCAAAGGGTGTGGGAGTTGTTTTGAGTCAGCAAGGTAGACCTATTGCTTATTTCAGTAAGGCACTAGGTCCTAAAAAAGTTGATCTGTCTATATATGAGAAAGAGTACATTGCTATCCTAATGACAGTGACCAAGTGGAGACACTACCTGGAGGGAAATCAATTTGTGATTAAAACAGATCATGAACCTCTCAAATATTTGCTGGATCAGAAAATCACAACTACTGTGCAAAAGAGGGAGTTGACCAAGCTTCTAGGACTTAGCTATGTTATTCAATATAGAAAAAGAAGGCAGAATGTTGTTGTAGGTGCACTTTCGAGGCATCATGAGGTTGAGTCAGAGTTGAATCAAATGTTTACTATTATGATTGTTCTAAATTGGGTGCAGAATATTGAAGGCAGTTATAAAGATGATATAAAGGCTCAAGAATTGATCACTTCCTTGACACTGAATCAGAAAACAGTAGAAGATTGAAAGTATGGCAAAGGCATATTGAGGTATAAAAGAAGAGTATATGTGGGTGATATTGGTACTCTCAGGGTTCAGCTGTTACAAACCTTGCATGATTCTCCATAAGGTGGTCACTCGGGGATGCAAGCCACTTACCAGAGAGTCAAACCATATTTCTATTGAAAAGACCTTAAGTCTCAAGTGAGGAAATATGTGCAAAACTGTGATGTGTGTTAGTGAACTAAAGGGAAACATGTAGCATACCCAGGCCTCCTACAACCATTGCATATTCCTAGTCAAGCATGGGAATTCATCACCATGGACTTTGGGGAGGAATTACCTACTTTTAGCAAGTATAATTGTGTGTTAGTTGTAGTGGATAAGTACACAAAATATGAACATTTCATAGCTGTCTCACATCCCTACATAGCAGCAGATATAACAAGGCTCTACATGGACCAGATCTATGGGCTTCATGGGCAACCTAAGTTAGCCCTGTTAGATAGAGATAAGACTTTTACAAGTCTTGTTTTGGAAGGAGTTACTAAAGCAAACTGAAACTACAACCTATACAGCACATCCTATCACCCTGAGACTGATAGGCAAACTGAAAGGCTCAATCAGTGCTTAGAGCAATATCTGAAAAGCATGTGTTTCCTGAAACCAAAAAGTTGGGCTAAATGGTTGTCTATGACTGAATGGTGGTATAATACTAAATGCCATACAACTTTGGGGCTTACTCCTTTTGAGGCTCTCTATGGATACAAATCTCCTAATCTGATTTGGAATCCTAATTCTACTATAGGCAACAAATGCAAAAAAAGGAGCAAATGCAGAAAATACTTTGAGATCAGCTAGAAAAGGCTCAATCCAGAATGAAACAATATGTTGACAAGAAGAGAATAGACAGAGAATTTGTAGTTGGGGATCAAGTGTACCTGAAATTGTAATCATACAGATAGACATCCTTAATCATGATGAAAAACCTGAAACTGATAGCCAAGTATTATGGTCTATACACTGTTATTCAGAAAATTGGAGCTGTGACCTATAAATTAAAGTTACCTGACTCAGCAAAGATATACTCGGTTTTTCATGTCAGTTTGCTAAAGAAAAGGGTTGGAGATGGAACAATGACTTCAATAGATCCACCAGAGGTTGATGAAGAAGGCCAACTCAAAATTTATCCTGAAAAAGTACTAGACAAAAGGATGGTTAAGAAAAACAATCAAGCGGTGACATAACTTTTAATTCAATGGGCTAATCTAGGAGCCGAGAATGCAACCTGGGAGGAGTATAGTGTGTTAAAGGCACAATTTTCTGAATTCGATCTTTGGGGACAAGAATCGGTTCAAGGAGGAAGAATTGTCATGGCCCTGGGTAAAGAAACTGAAGAAACTGAAAATTCAAAAGTAGAGTTGAGAAGTGGGGAAGGAGAAGTTATAAGGAATTCGACCGTTGAAGAAGAGAGTCAACAAAAGTTGAATTTGGGAAGAAACGACAGCGTTTTGAGGGGAGTCAAAATGTGGGCACGTGAATCATTAAACCAGGCATGTGAGAGTATTAAAGGAGCTCACAAGAATGAAGTGGGTGCAGTTGCAGGAGATTTCTAATTCCTTGGACTGCTGGCACAGTTGAAATTCGGTTAGGAAGGACACAACTATTATAAAAAAAAATTGTCATGTTTTTTATTTATGTTTTTTTTCTCTATGAACATTGTTCTTTTCTCCTCTGAAACCTTTACTCTTCTTTTTCTGTAATTTTTTCTTGTTTCTTGATCATTAGAGCATTACATTACCTAACCAACAAAGAAAATAATTTACAGACCTTGGAGAAAAGGGAAAGAGGATGAAATGGTCCCTAAAAAACTTTCTTATCATAAAAATGGATGATTATATCGATAATAAACGGGTGGTTTATGATTTATTCCAAAGCAACATTAGAATTTTAATTGTTGATAAATGATTTATAAAATAAAAGGTTAATTTTAATTCTAGGAACAACATCAATTCTTTTAACCACTTAGGTTAGAAAACTTGAGTTATTTTATTTTATTATTAATATAAAAAATATGAATTAAAAAACCCCAAACATATTATATTTGACACATATAAAAAATATTTAAATCACTATAAAAATATAATAATTAAATTAAAATAATAATATAAGTCGACACCTAATTAAATAATTGTTTGATTGTATTCAAATGTAACGAATGAATAACTGACACGTCACTGAATAAATGGCAGAACCGTCATTTAATTTGTTAAAAGAAAAGTACTCGATTTGCTGTCCCTTTTGACCGTAAAAGACTCAGCCAAAAATCTCTTCCTTTTTATCTCCTTGGCTTAGCAATTCTCATAGGAGCTCCACTTTCTCGATCCGGTCACCGGAGCCGTCAGTAACGTTACCGCCGACGCCATCTTCGTCGGGAGGTAAGATTTTGATTCCTTTTGTCCTCAAGATTTTGTTTTCCGTTTATTTTAAAGCTTTTCAATAAATCTGAAGCTATTTCTTAATGAAATTAGAGGAGAATTCCTTGAATCATGGCATTTATTTTTCTTTTATTTTCATCTGATTAAAACAACTAAACTCCTTATCCCTGGATGCATCTGAAATGCCGTTCAATTTTAATTTTCTCCGCGCTTGATTTACTTCTTGTGGTCTGGTATAACTTCCGTTCTCCTTGAAAAAAAATCTTTTTCTTTATTGGTTTATAGCATAATATTTGGGTATTAACTATTGATTTTTCCTCACATCTTTATTATACACAATTGTGCTTTATTGATTTCATAGTTGTTACTTGTTATTTCTGTGTGTTGAAATTTGTATGATTTTATTCTATTGGATGATGTTTAGTTGATCAATATTTGTGCCTGTAATAATTCTTCCAGGCATCTATAAACATTTGTTTATAGGAGTTAAGAGATATGAACTGGGTTCAGCGCAAGATCTATCTCTACAATGTCACCTTTGGACTCTACATGTTGGATTGGTGGGAACGTTACCTTTTCAGTATCCTTTTTCACTTCATTTTTATATGAAGATACCTAGTATAGTAGTATGTAACTATGTATAAGTTCTGGTTTAGAATTTTTGGGATTTGCCTAGAAACGAAGCTTCTCATACGGTAAATTGTGCTGATATTTTGTTATATAAGGAGATGTTTTCTAGTATTATGTGATGTCTTTGGTTTCAGTACTTGGTCTGTTGGCATGCTTTACAGTTTACAGTGTTTGATTTTGGAATTTTGAGAAAATTGGCTTTCTTATCTGTGAGTTAGAATAGTCAAATTGGCTTTCAAATGGCCCTATTGGCTTCTGTGTTCACCACAACAGTTTTAAGTCTATGTACCAGTGTAATGTCTCAATTGCTAGTTCCTAAACCTTGGAAGACACGTTGGTGATAGTGTTGATGTGGTTTGTCTTCTACAACAGCTCACGATATGTAACGGAGTTATGCAAGAGGTAGACTCTTCACTTGCTCTTTGATTGCATTTAGTTGAACTATCTTTAGCAGGACAGAATTTATTATCTAGAACTTGGTTCATCATCCTAATTTATTTGTAGTTAAGACTTAAGTATTGACCATCTTGTGCTATACCTGTGAATTGAGCTGGTTGGATTAGGTACTTAGGTTCTGGTTGGGTTGATTTTAGTTCAGGTACAGGTTAGTACATGTTTAGAATTTTCAGGTTGGGTCGCTTTTGGGTTTGGGTTATGACATTTCACGTTCAACGATTCGAGTTTAATTTAAAGTATGAATTATTTTGAGTAGAATATTATTAAATTCAAAGCTATTTGCAATTTTTAGTCTATATTTCTGATTTAACCATTAAAGTTATTAAAATCAAATCATATTTTTTTCAAACTACATTTTTTTTATTTAACATGTAATTAAGTATTTTACACAAAATCACTGATCTCGTTACAATATAATGGTGAGAAAGTCATTTACATCTGATTTAAGTTTAATCAACTGAATCAAATAAGTCTGGTCAATTGAATTTGATTAAGTTAGGTTTGATCTTGGGTTAATTTGATTAAACCTTTAACTTTAAATCTGAATATCCATATACTTAGTTCCTTTAACCCAAAACTCGACTTGATGCATAAACAACCATACCATCTTGCTCTACTCTTAAAAATGTTGAAGTTGAAATTGCAGTTTCATGTTAATAAAATTCTTAATTTAACTAGATAGGTATAGTTTCAAGTATAAAAGGATTGGGGATGGTCCCTGAAATGAAAAACATATTGTTACGGGGATATTACATTCTTTTTAAAAGACATGTCTTATAGGATGTGTAATGTTATTGTTTATATATTCCAAGATCTGTTTTTCTTTCCGATGTAGGATTAATGATCTTGCCTCTTTTCAAGCATGACATTATACATTCTCTTCAACTGATCTTCTTTTCTTATCCTTGTTCTCCAATATCTTCTTCTTCCCGATCTAATTTCTTTGTGATTCGGTATTCATATCATACTTTTTTTGTTTTCTCAAAATTTCAGGTATCTATATTAGTGTTGGGAGGTTGTGTTGGCCTTACTGATTGCAATGACGATGGTAGTGTGAAATACTTTCAATATATTTGGTTGAAAATCTTGCTTATATGTGGGGTTTACATACACAACCTGTGTAGTATGGAGTAAACAGGTCCATGTCTCGTGTATTTTTAGACCATTTCCAAAGGTTTTACTTTAAAAAATTCTAAAACTTTGAAGCTGTTGTAACTATTGTTGAAACTGTTCGAACAAAGTTTTATAAGAAAAAAACATACTTTTGTAGAAGCCGTTCTCCAGTCCGATCTTGATTGAAATGAATTCATCTTGTATGGTGTCATGTCATGTCATTATGTTTTGATGAATTGAACCGACACATGCCAAATCTTGTACAATCTCTCATGACCCAAATGTTGCAAATATCAGACATAAAAAAAGAATCTGAAGATCATATCCTTTAACATGGACTCAATTTGTTATTAATTGATGCAAAATTTTACAACGGGTACCATTAATGTTAAATATTGTTAAACATAATTAAATTAATTAATAAAAAATTAAAATCTCAAGGATTCGGTATGTAATTAATAAAAGAATGATAAACTTAACATATAATTAATAATTGTATGATTAGTTCTTTAAATTTTTATTTCTTTATAAATTAATTTGATAATGTTCAACGGTATTTAACACTAACGATGTTTAATGATGTTCGACGTCCATTGTAGACTCATCCTTAATTCATGACCAAAATGATCGGGTACGACAGAAAACATGGGGCCATGTCATGGATGGAAACAAAATGGACGTTTAGGAAAAATTATATCATGGGTCAGTCCCACCACCTGTCCATGGGACCAATCAATAAAAACTGTTCACTTCATCAATTTTTCCACGTCATAATTTTTTCTCAAGTGAATCTTTACTTGGAAAATTAAAAAATAATGAGGTGGACAATTTCTATTGGTTGGTCCTATGGATGACGTGGTGGGACTGGCGCATAATATAATTTCTCGACGCTTAGGTGATGAACTCAACAGTCAACACGACAGTCCAATCAGACTGCTCGTACCATACAACTTGGCAACCTAATTCCAAACACATTTCATCCATTTCTACTACTATTATTTCGGAATTTAGTATTTTTATATTTTTTGGATTTTAAATTTTAAGTTTAATTGTTAATATTGTTATTTTTTTTTAAATTCAACTCTATTATAAATATCTTTTTTAATGACATGTCTATAAAGTTAGTGTTTTTTATTTTAAAACTTTACATTAATAATTTTTGTTAAAAAATAATGATGTTAATAATGTAATGATCTGAATTTCAGAATTTGAGGGTTGAATTAACTGAAAATTTTGAGGGGCATGAGAGTTTGTTGTGCTTATCTTAAGATCACATGCTAGTGTTTTTAGGATATTATTGGGCTTGAGTTATTTTCAAGAAAGATAATTGAGTAATTTCATATTTATGAAAAAAAAAAGGTTGAAAGAGATCTATTTTCTATAGAAAAGTAAAGGAAGTGAAGTCATTTATTGTCCCATGTTTCCTCCCTTCTTCATTTACATCTTCTCACTCAAAATTTGAAGTTTAAGATATAATTTTTGATTGTTCGATTGAAAATCACGTTTTGGTTATTGAGGAAAATTAGTTTAGCAATAAAAGATCTACAAGTTAAGGTAAAGATGAGTTAAAATAGTGGTGGAAGAGTTTTTAATATGGGTGTTAGATAGGGGTTAGGGGTGTTCAAAAATATCTGACCCAAATAACCCGACCCGATTACTCAAACATAAAAAATTAGGTATTTTCCTGAATTTTTTTTGTTTCGGGTCGGGTATCCAGACCATCATTTTATGGGTCGGGCCCGGATCAAAATTTTATAAAAAACCGGATACTCGGTTACTTTCGGGTACCCGGTTCCTAACTTTTTTTATCCTTTTATTTTAAATATAATTATTATTTAAATAAAATACACTTATATTCACTATATTTTTAAATCAAATAACATAATTTCTAAATCTTGATCCCTCAAATGTTAATTTTAAAAAACAATTAGAGATTCATTGTAAAAAAGAAAAATTAAGAATCATTGTAAAATTATAAATTTAGTTTTTTGAGTTGGTAAAATTCGAATTTTACCCGTTTAGATATGCACTATTTTTGTATGAGCATTAACCAATACAAAAATCAACTTAAGGTTCATTAATACTTAAATCATTAATTTTTATATATTAAAGTAAATTATACTAATTAAAAATATTTAAAAAATATTAAAAAGAAAAACTTTATTTACACCTTATGTTTTGTTTCGAATTAGATTATGTAATTTGGGTTTTAAAATTTATGTTTAGATTATATAATTACGGCTTTAAAATTTTATATTTCGATGTTGGATTTTGTAATTCAAACTTTTAATTTTATTTATATTTTTTTAAGATTAAATTTAATATTTATAAAAAAAATTAAAAAACCAGGTGCCCGATTATCTGAATTTTCGGGTACCCGAAAAATTTGGGTCGAGACACGGGCCGATTATTTTACTACCCGAAGGCCCGGGTACCCGAATACGTACCCGATATTTCGGGTACCCTCCTAATAGGGGTGTTCAAAGTTGGATATTGGATCTAATCGGATCTGATTTGTTTTTCTGAGATATCTAATTTTTTAGATTGATGATATAATAATCCGTATTCGATCGAGAAAAAATATGATATGTGAATATTCATATATCAGATAATCAAATCGGATATTTGAACATCTGATTACTCAAAAATATATTTTAATTTAATTATTTTTTGAATTTGAAGGTTATATTTATAAAAAAAATTTAGAATTTTGATTATAACAAACAATAAATTGCTAAATATATCAAGATTCTTATCTGTGAAAATTTTATTTTTAAAATTTTTAAAAATAAGAAGCATCAAATTGTTAAAAATAAAAAAAATAAATTTAAATTTTTGAATAATTCAGAACTTGAAATATTTTGATCCGTATTAGATCATAAAATTTTAAAATCATATTAGATATTCGATATGGAAATAAAAATCGGATTAAATATATAAATTTTCGAATCAAATCAACGAATAATCAGATCAGATCAAATATTTTAGAAAACCCTAGGGTTGGGGAAGAACATGAATAGGTATTGGGGGGTTATTTTTAGTTTTATTGGTGCTTTTAGACCCTAAACATCTCCTAGTCTGTAATTTATTTGTATAATTCTTTCTTGTAGTAAAACACGTGGGAGAGTCATCAAAGCTCTAGGAAAAGAGAAAGGTTGAGAATTGATGATGATCTTCGTTTTAGCTTGGTTAGATCAAGGTTAATATGCTACTAACTCCTATGAATTCTTACAACTCATAAAAATAAGTTTGGGTACATGATTTTGTTGTTTATGGTTTGTATGAACTTGAATTAATCTCTTATCGTTACTTAAAAATTAATGTTGTAGAACTTTAAAATCGATAGTACCCTAATAACTTCACCATAACTTGTAGAAAAGATTTAGGGCTTAACCACATAGGTTAAATGAGGATTCTTAATGGAATCCGAATCCATATTTTAAATTCTAGGCTCGCGTATTGGTAAAATTTAGAGTGTATTGTATGATTGTGTAATAAATGAGGTCAGTTTGTGGGAGGCGTACCTGTACTAATGGTCAAGTATCGATACCCCTTGTGTAATAGAAAATCTAGTAATGTTTTCACATGTATATACGCTATGGGTGTATCAGTAACATTGTTATATTGTCTAAGAAAGACTTTCATGTAATAATACATAAGGTAAGAGTACGGATAAAGGTGAAGATCGGTATAAGGTGTTTCACGTACCGATATAAAGTATTAATATGGTTGTGAGTTTATCAGTACGAGTAGAAGGCTCAATTCTTTTAGACCTAATTAATGTATTGGTACTCAGGAAAAATATCAATACCTAGAGAGGCATATCGATACCTATATAGGATTATTAATACTCGTTGGGTAATCTATTTAAGAAAATTGAGTTTGCGTTTGAGGGTTTTATAATTCGAGGGATTCCAAAGAGTCTTTTAAAGTATAAAATGAATATTAAAACTGAAAAATCAAAATTTAAACCTTGTACAAGAAATAAATGACTAATGACTTAATAAATATTTGGTGAATTATATGAGATAGAAATCCATAGAGATCTTTGATGGATCTCATAGTGTTGTGTGGTAACTAAGGACCTTATTGTGTGCTGATGAGTTGCCTATATGTTTGAGACATCCTTGTTGGGATCTGGATACCCAAAGGTAAGTGTTGCAACATCTTGGAGACATTCAAATGGAGGATCTCAATGTTTTATGGATGTGAGCCTCATTCGAAAATGATTGAAGAGATATCCCAAGCATGATCGAGGATCTTGATGCTTCGTAAACGCGAACCTCAATCTCACGAGTATAGGATACTAATGCTTTGTGGACATGAACCTTACTCGTAATGTAGGATCCTGATATTTTGTGGGACCCTATATTTAATTTATAACTCTTATTTTGTATTAAATGTTTAAATTCAATGCTTTTAAATATTGTATTATCGGAGCTTCACTCATACTATTTGAAATACATGAATTTCTTATTTATTTTAAAAATGAATGAATTTATATTTTATTAATTGATTATATTTTTGGGCTCTGAAAACAAAAATTTTAAGATAATAATTTTGGGTTTAAAACCCAAATATGACATGAGTTGAGGGTGTTAAAAATAATAAGTCTTAAAACTTTAAAATAACAAGTAAATATTTAAATTCTAAATGTATAAATGGTACAAGAATTTAAAACATATTTTTACATTTTTTATAGACATCCAAAATGCGACAAATCTAATAATTATTATTTTGGTGAAGGTGTGAGGTTTTCTGAGCAATTCTTCGTATGGAATGAGTCAAGGTATGATCATGGTACATAAAATTAAATAAATAATAAAAACATATTAATTAATTGAGTAAGTAAAGATATTTATGTTAATTTATCGTATGAGGTTAAGGTATATAAGTTTTAAGGTATGACTAAAAACTGGTCAATCCTCCATTAGTATCGGGATCCGACCGTGTCCGACCCGAGACCCGTGACCTGACCCAACCTACTGACGTCATTTATTGATATCACTACTGACGTCAGCGTTGACATGCTGATGTCACCATTGACTAGTGCTGACGTCAACGTTGATCAATACTGACATCAACGTTGGTCAATGCTGACGTCAGCATTGACTTTTTCGGACCCGATCCCATTTTATGTTTTTCGACGTCCTAAGTTCGATGGTGCGATCCGTTTTTTGAAAATCGAAATCTGAAATTGGTTTACCGTTTGGTTAAGGTGACGTTGATTTAGACCTCGAGCATCTTCCTCCTCCTCCTCCTGGACGACCTCATGCTCATTAGTCTTCAGGACACGCACGTGAGTATTCGATTTACTTTTGTTTCGTGTACTTTTCGGTATAGTGACATTATAGTGTGTTTAATGTTTTTGTTACTCGTAGGTTCTACACCCGCTCGATCTAGTGTTAGGACCGAGTCCAGTAGACGTCATTCTCAACGTTGAGCTATCTATTTCAGGTGTGTCTCTCCCGATATTTCCTATTTACCATTGTGTGCAGATTTTGTTATTCTGAATAAATATGTTGTTTGCATCATTTTTATAACTCTCTGAAAATAAATCACAATGTCATGCTCTGTCATTTAGATGCATATCTAATCCTGAATTTATCATGCATGCCTCATGTTAGTATTAAGGCACACATTCCGATTCTGTATCTGTTCATATCATGGAATGGGTTGGATTGTTTGTACGGGGAAGTTCAGTGATATAATCACTTCTGATCAGTGGCTCCACCTTCGGGTCGAGTTTTCACTTCTATTCAGTGGCTCCATATTCGGGTCGAGATTCCACTTTTGTTGGTGTGATGGACTTCGGGTGGTACAGGCGAACCTGCTCTTCTGATGGCGTTCGGTGTTGGGTGCATATCATGCATACATTACATTCTCTGTTTTGCTCTCTTTTGTGGTCCTGTTTATCTACACACTAGAGACAAACTAGGCTCCCTAGCTTACATCCCTTCAGTTTCTGTTTCAGATACACTATCCTAGACTTCGGTACTTGGAGGATCCTGATTACAGAATTTTTGTGTATGTTTTACAGTTTCCAGAATAATAATTTTTATTTTGGATATTTTATTATTTTGTATCGAACTTTAAACTTAGAAATTTATTTCGGATTTCAGGACAGTTTATGTTTATTAAATGTATGGGTTGAATCTCAAATTATTTATATGTTAAGTTTTTCAGTATTTTAAATTATTAATTATTTAATAATTTATTAGAATTTTTATATTTATTTCTTATAAACCCTAACTTGTGAAATAAGTTTTAATAACGTAAACCCTAAGTTTTAATCTAAGAAATTATGTTAAATTTTAGGGGTTACACAACCTCTCTAAAATATAATAACGTACCGATACACATCTTAGTTGTATCGGTACGTAAGAATAGAAATACAGATTTGGGTTCGAATTTCACCAGAAATTCACACTTAATCTATATGGTTAAGCTCCAGATCACTCCTACAAGTTATTGTGATAGTATTAAGTCTGTTGTTATCAATTTTATATTATCCTAAAACCAAATTTGAAACTTGTCATTAGAGGTCAACAAGCATATATCAAGCAATAACATTCAAACGTACATCAAAGCTTAATTTTATGAGATGTATGATTCTATGAGAATTAGTAGTGTACTAACCCCATGTTAAAGAAATTAAAAGAAAGGTTTTATCAACCTTCAAGTTTTCCTCCTTTCACCACAAGAAAAAGTTACAATCAACAATTATATACTGTTGAGGAAGATTTAAGAATTTAAAAACACCAACAAAACTAAAAAAAAATTTCAATAAAGCCATTATTATTATTCTTTCATTTTTCAACTCAACTCTTCCGACCACCAAACATAGCAATCATTAACTTGTTTTATAGATCACTTGATATGCTACCATCTTTTCTCAATCACTAAAACATGATTCTTACTTAAACTAGCAAAGATTAAATATTTAGTCATCACCCTCTTGGATGAAGACGAGAGAAAATAGGAGCAAGAAAGGAAAACAAGGTGAATTCACCTATTCTTTTTTCTGTGGAGAATAAATTATTTATCCCCAAATTTTCTTTATTTTTAAATTATTTATTTTCCCTCATCCAACTCCACTTTAGCCCATGTACAATTCAACCCAAGTCTCAACAACGAGCCCAACAAAGCTCCTAAACACATACATTGAAACTCAAACGCTTCAGATTAATCTGATCCTCGAATCCAAATTTTTAGTTCTTTATAAATAACCCTCTAGAACGTCCTGTTAAAGATCATTTCCAAAGTTTTGGTTAAACATCTTAAATTGGTGTTGGATACTTTAATATCCATTTTTAACTGATATAACCCAAAACACAAACTCGACCCAATAATCATTTAACTCAAACCTAACTTGAATCTATAAAAACCAAAGAAAAACTTATTTATCCCTAAACATTATATAATTAAAAGATTAAAAAAATCATGTGTGGGTGCAAGAGTCCCTTACAATTACAAGCTAAGGTTGTGTTTAGCATTGAACGTAGAAGCAATGCTAAATAATTAACTTTTGAAGAAAAAACTGTGTTTGAAAAGTGTTTTTCAACCCAAACGCAAAAGTTAATTTTTTAGCTTTTGCGGTTGAAAAAGTGCTTTTAGGGGTCAAATTATAATTTTAACCTTCATTTATTATGTTTTAATTTTTACAAATACATAATTATATTTAAGATAAATTATTTTTTTAGTTTAAAAATTATATATATTTATGTAAAAATTATATATTTTTTCAAAAGCATTTCTGAAAAAGCACTTTTCAAAAATAATTTATGTATTTGTTTATTAATATTTTTATATTTTATCATAATTTAAGTTAATATTATAATATGAAAGAATTTGATTATCATTTAAATATATATTTTTTAACTTATAACATCTTATCTAAAATAGTCATTTACTTTCTCAAAACAGTTTTTGACAACAATATTAAACACATATATCTCAAACCAAAAATTTTTAAAAAAAAATTACTATACTTTTTCACCGCACTTTTTGAAAACAATGCTAAATTAATCTAAGTCAGTCCTAAACAACATTTAAACATTCTTTAAACAACATATGGACAATGAAAATTCTATTGGATATTAGATATATGTGGACATAACCATGAACTTCTTATTGTAAAAGATTTTCCTATTTTTAACTTTTTCGGTAAAATATGTATTTATTTTATTGTTTAGTTTAAGATTTATAATTTTATTCAATAATACTATATTAATTAAAGTTTGAATATGGACTTTTTTTCTTAAAAGAATAAATTATATAAGTTATAATTACTTTAAAATTTATTTTGGTTACTGAAATTTTAAAAAAATTAATTTATGAATTGAAGTTTAGACATTAAACGTTTTTTCTCACTCTTTCATTAACATTTTATTTATTGGTGAACGGAGGAATTTCTCTAAGATCCAAACGGTGAAAAATTTTATCGACATGAGGAAAACAATATATTCTATCCTACAACGAAAAACAAAAACCAATAAGAGAAAACTGAAAGATTTTTGTTAGATTCATAAACTTCAAGATACTTTTCGATGAAATGGAGGAAGAATTTGAACTCTTAAGATATGACGGAGTACGTAATAAATTATGATACCAAACAACTACCATCTAAAGTGTACGTCCAACGATGATAAAAGGTAGAATGACAAAAAAAATATAATATCTAGATGATTAAAAACATTTATTATCTAATTTTAATAAATAAATTAAATATTTTAAAATTTTAATAACCAAAATATATTTAAAAATAAATTTAAAAATATGACTCTAAAATAGAACTCGAAGTTAAACCACCCCTTTACCAATGCAAGTTGTATGGTAGCGATTGACTCGGAATTCCCTGGACCCATACTAGTTTTGTTCCCACCAATATCGCCATTTACTTCTAAATTTGTCTTTACATCGTTTAGTAATAATTGATGGATGGGTAAATAAACAAGGACACGATGAAAGGGCGTTGGAGTTGGAATTGGCATTGGCGTTCGTCCCCTGCAACAACCCTCTAATTAGTATCGTTTGTTAAAAATGGACACTTCATTTCCCAATCATTTTTTTGACAATAATAATGTCAGGTACTAAAATAATCATAGGGAGAGGATGAATTCAACCCTTCACTTGTTCTGATATTTTCTCTACACTTTATACTTAGAATTCTGTCGTTGTCCGGAGATATCGAGACGGAAGAGGGGGGCACGAACACGATACGATGTTCGAAGAGCCTGATAGCGTTGGTGGTAAGTCCCAGTTTGGGGACATGAAGTGTTCAGACCCTAGCATGACCGTCGAAGCTCCTCTGACTGCATCAGACGATTCGTTGCTTTCTTGCAGCAACACATCAGATAATTGCCCTCCCATTTTCGAAGCCAGCAGATTGAGTTGTGAAGCTTCGCCTTTAACTATGTCACCATGGAACCAAACCACAGCCATGGACAAACCTTCATGGGACCCTTTCGACGACAATGGCCAGGTTCCAGCAAATAGCCTCATCGGCTCGCTTACACGTGAGGAGGGACATATCTATTCCTTGGCAGCCAGAAACGAACTCCTTTACACCGGATCCGATAGCAAGAACATTCGTGTCTGGAAGAATCTTAAAGAATTCTCAGGGTTCAAATCGAACAGTGGATTGGTTAAGGCCATTGTGATATCAGGTGAAAAGATTTTCACCGGACATCAAGACGGGAAGATTCGTGTTTGGAAGATCTCGATTAAGAACCCTTCCATTCATAAACGAGCTGGAACTATGCCCACTCTGAAAGATATCCTCAAAAGTTCACTTAAACCGAGCAATTACATCGAAGTGAAACGCAAACGTGCTTTATGGATCAAGCATTCGGACGCAGTGTCCTGTTTGAGCTTGAACGAGGAACAAGGCCTTATTTACTCGGCTTCATGGGACCGGACCTATAAGGTTTGGAGAATTTCCGATTCTAAATGCCTCGAATCGGTTCAAGCACACAACGATGCCGTTAACTCTGTAATCGCGAACTTAGGCGAAGTGGTTTTCACCGGTTCGGCAGACGGAACCGTTAAATTGTGGAAAAGGGAAATGCTTCGAAAAGGAACGAAGCATGCTTTGGCTCAAACAATTGTACAACAAGAATGTGCGGTAACGGCATTAACAATAATCACCTCGGCAGGTCCCGCGTTGTACTGTGGCTCTAGCGACGGCATGATCACTTACCGTGACAATGTAAAGGAATTCACCCAGGGAGGGGAACTTAAAGGCCACAAGCTGGCCGTTCTTTGCCTCGAAGCAGCTGGGAACTTGTTGATTAGTGGTTCAGCAGACAAGACTATCTATATTTGGCGTAGGGACGGCAACATACACACGAGCATTGCGGTGTTAACTGGTCATACGGGTCCGGTGAAATGCTTAGCAGTTGAAAAGGATAACGAATCAAAAAAGGAGCAGCGGTGGATCGTGTACAGCGGGAGCCTCGATAAGTCGGTGAAGGTATGGAGAGTATCGGAGTATCCACAGGTGCAGCCTAAACATCAGCACCAAGGGAGTTATGGATCGGAGTCACTCCCACATGGTGGGAACACTAGTTCGACCGGCTTACACAGCCGGCATGGGACGTTCTGATATGCTATCAAAAGGAACATTACACTTTTGTGGTTTGCCTAAAACATAGAGGGATTAAATTCATTTCTTTGGCTATAGATTGTTATGGATTTTGATGAATTGACTGCCAAGAAAATGTAGACAAATTTTCAGTAAAATCATTCTTGAATAATAAATTTTCATTTGTATCTGCTAAACATATACGATATGAATGACGGGTAAAAATCATTTGTCTTTTTATGGTGTATACCTCCTTTGAAATTTTTTGAAAAATTGAATTTTCAATTCTAACATTTATTTTCTATATCCTAAATCCTACACGCTAAAAAATACAACTTATTCTTAAACCCTAAACCCTAACCACAAGCCTTAATCTTAAACTCTAAACCTCTAATTTAAAATAGAAGTATAAAAGAAGGCATAAAAAAATAGACAGATAATGAATATCCCAACAAAATTTCTTGTTGGTATTACATTACCCGATGGAACTTCCTTTTTAGGGATTGCATTATATTATTGACAACAAAGGGAAAAAAGACTAGGAAATTTTAATGATATTTTTGCCTTTGAATGTGTATTATTAGAGTAATTTGGGTTAAAACCATTACTTTAAAATTTGGCAAACTAATTTTTTAATCGATAAACTCTAATAACATTTCAATCATAAGTTTTAGGAGCTTTTTTAATTAAAAGTCATTGCTTTACTCATAATATTATAAGGATAATTATTCCATATACTTTATTTACATAAAGATTTTAGTTTTAGAGTTTAAAAATATTATTTAGGGTTTAGGAATTTAAATGTAATAATTTTAAATTTAAGGACTATTAATATATTTTTAAGTTAAAAGGTTAAAATTTAAGGTTTATTAATTAAAACTTTAAATCTATCTATATTACACTAAATTTTAATCATGAATTTTAAATTATAAACCCTTACACTAGAATCCTATACTAAAATTTTAAACTATTTTAAGGCATTTGTAGAAAAAAAAATTATTCACTTATTATAAAAAATAATTCATATTATAATATTCAGGACGAAACTAAGTGGGGTGGGGTGGGACAATCACCCCCATTCCTGAAGAATTTTTTTCATTTTTATCTCTATTTAATTTTTTTAATTATTTTTTTATAAGTTTACCCCCTTACTTTTAAACATTTATTTTTTACCCTCTTCAACCTCAAATCTTAACTCTGTCCCTGATAATATTGACATAAGTTTATTGAAAATAATTCTTACCTATTGAATTTTCTTTTATTAATCTCATACTTCTTAGTAATATTAATTCAAAGTAGCATAATAAATCAAGAAATGATGGTCTAAATATTTCATTACATATTTTATGAAACTATAACGGTCGATGTTTTAAAAGTATAAACATTGGTTAAATAATTTTTATAAGAACCGGACAGAATATTTAACACAAAAGAGAGAGATACACAAAAATTAATTCACTATTATTAATTTTAAAGATTAGGTCTTTAAATAGGTTTATAAAGTAAATATACCAAAAAATAAGATTTATCGCTAAAAAACTAAAAACAAAATAATCCAACAAAGACTATAAATTTATTTGATTAATTACTTGCAAAAAAAAAAATTAGAGTCAACATACTGACTATGACATTTAATCGAAAGAAAGATAAAAATGTGGTGTAATTATTTTTAAATAATTTTACAGATTTCTTTTATTTTTCTTGAGTCTGTTCTTGGTTTTATCTGATTTTCATGTCAAAATCAAAGGTTGTGAACTGGAAATATCTTTTTAGGGGGCAAACGGAGGGACGGAACTAAGATTTAAAGTTAAAGGGATAAAATATAAATTTTTAAAAGTAGGGAGGCAAATTTATAAAAAGAATTTTTAAAAGAATTTAAATAAAAAAAAAATAAAAAAGAATTTTTCTTTTTTTTTTTTGGGGGGGGGCGATTGCCCCTTCCAGTACCATACAGCTCTGTCCCTGGACGAATGAACATACATTAGAATACTTTCTATCGAAGAACTTGGAGGATATAAAAATATGAATCATAAATAGCGGTTTTAGTTAAAATTAAAAGTTTAAATTATTTAGAGGTTTGATTGATCAAATCTACTAACTTAAAAAAATATTAATATAAGTCTTTTGAAATTCGATATTTTGATATAAAAGATAAAAAAAAAATTTACCTCTAACGATTATCAAAAATCTTCAAATAACATAAATTTAACATTTTGTATTTTTATTTTTTACCCTCATCTTTTTACTTTGTGAATTGTGATATATATAAACTAATATGTTTTATTTTTATTCTCATCCATTTAAATTTATATTTAAATTTAATTATTAGTTAAATTATATTAAAAATAATTATATAAATATTAAATTAGTATATAGATCCTTTAAATATGTTTAATAATGTTATATTAAAAAATTCATAATCCAATTAATATATAAAATTTTGATGAGTAATAAATATTCAAATAAATATTAATATAATTATATCCTTATATGTCATCTTGTTTATTTAAATAATCAAACGACTATAAGCTATCAGTTAATTTATCAAACACTTTATACAAACAACTAATACAATTTGCTAGTCAAATCAATTCATATAATCAACTAGCAACTATCAATTAATATAATACGTTATTTTTTATCCGTTAATTATCAAATAAGATCATGATTTTTAAAGATTTTTAGTAAAAAATGTATATTGGATTGTATTCAAACCACAAATATTTAAAATTCAATATAAAAAAATAAATACAATAAATTTCAAAGGGTGCGGAAGAGTATCGATCCTTTTATAGAAAAACTTGCACAATCTTTTAAATGAAAACTAAACCTGATATATTTTGGCAGATCTATGAATTAAATATTCTTTGTGTTGTGGAATTTTGATACATAGACAAATTATCATAAAAGAATAAAAATATTAAACCATTTATCTGAATGTTAAGTTGTCATTGTTGAGATAATAATTTTAATATAAAAATTTTAAAATGTTTTGGACTAATTTAAAAAATTTTAAAAATGGTTTTTATGTAAAAATAATTTAAAAATAAGTTTGAAAATTTTTGAAAAGATTTTAAAAGTATTTGAAATATTTCAAAGTATCTAAATTTGTGTTTTAACATAACCGTATCGATACCGGATAACTCATTTTAATATGCCTGATGGTTTTAAACTAAAATTTCAATACTTTTAAAACCTATCTTTATATAGGCTTGATCGTATCTATACACCATATTTTGATACACACTTATAGTGCTTTGATACACTATTAATGACTATTTGAAAACCTCAATCTCTAGGGGTCTTATCTGTACAAGTTTAACTGTATCTATACGTCTTGTTTTGATACATCTAAAAGTGTTTTGATGTACACTTTTTGATTTCAAGTTCAATGGATCTTTCCCAAAGATGTCATATCTATACAAGTACCACATATATCTATACATATGATACCAAAATAAAAAAAATATATATGCTTAGAAATCAGTTTTAAAATAGCTTCAATCTAATTCTAACGATCATCAACGGTTAGAAACTTATTTGAGATGATAAAAAGACCTCTCAAACACCTGGAAAAAAAATTTGATTATCTTATTACCAACATCTATTATGAATGTAAAAGAGTCTTAAGGCTTTATTCTCATTCTTGGTATAGACTAACACTTGATGAGTCACATTGTCAATGTATGCTCAAGTGCTTTAGGTTCGAATAAATAGACTAAAGAGTGCAAACATCTACCTTGTGAGAAGGAATTTTTGTTTTTCTCATTTAGAGAGGTTTCTCAAAGGTTCGGGTTGTGAGCTTTAGATGTTAGGTTTGGGTTAAGTCTAGGTTATAACGGTTTCATCCTAATCCTAGAAAAGGGGTGAATTCTTAATTAATTGTTGAAATCTTTAGTGAGAATTTGAAGTAATAGATGTTAAATTTAGCTAGAGATTCGAAACACTCTAAAATTATTATGTTTATCTTTATCGAAAACGACTTTGACGAAAGAAAAACACTTAAAGAAATTAAAAATATATATATTTCAGAGAAAATGAAGTTGTGGCATATTTTTTTGTTATTAAAGAGATTTTTAAAATATAAATATATAAATAAATTATTTAATAATTTCTGGTTTAATATTTTAAAGTCATTCAGTTTTAAACTTAATAAAATTAAAATTTAACTATCTTAGTTTGTATGGTTTTAGTACTTTTTACGATCCTATTTATTTTAAGGATAAATTATAAAAAATATTATTGAATTTTAACATGTGTATTAAAAATACCATTGAACTATAAAACAATACGACTATACCACTGAATTTTGTTTTTGGCTTCAATTCAAGCACTTCAACCTTAAATTATAATGACTCGTTAGATTCAGTACGAATGTCGTTTTGATATATTACAAATCCTAATATATATTATAAATTATATTTTAATTTTTAATATAGATTATAAGTAATATATTTATAAATTATATTATAGATATTATAAAATTATATTATAGGATAAATAAAATTAAATTCATCTGTGGTTTATTTATATACTATTTGATATCGCTTTTTATTTTATGAGCCGTTACAGGTAGGGGTGAGCAAAACTCGACTCGAGGCGAAAATACTCGAATCGTTTTGATTCAACTCAAAATTTCATAGACTCGACTTGACTCGAAAAAATTTTAAATAAAGTTTGAGTTGTAAAATGAAAACTCGAATAACTCGAAATTTTTAGTAATTAAAGATTAATTTTTAAGTTAGAGACGAATCTCTCAATTTTTTATGATATATATACTTTGATTTATAAAAATATAAAGAAATATTGCTACATATGAAAATATATATATATGCATATTTTATATGATTAAAGAAAGTCGTTTAAATTGGAATCAAATTATACTATAACATGATAAATAATTACAATTAAATATTTATAGAAACTCAAAAACTCGACTCGACTCGAACCGAAAAAATTTTAAATAAAGTTTGAGTTGTAAAATATGACTCGGATAACTCGAAATTTTTTTACTCAACTCGACTAATCGAATATTCACCCTTAATTCCAGGTTAACAATATTGCTTAAATTAAAATAGAAAAAACAAAGTTAAGTAGTATAACTATATTGCTTTATAATAAAGTGATATTTTCATACACATTAAAATTTAATAATATTTAATATAATTTATCTTTATTTTTTTAATAATATTCAGTATAATTTATTTTTATTTTAAAATTAATCGATATATTCGCACATCACTTATGGGCAGTCTTAAACAATTCAGAAACGCCTAGAGGAAAATCCATTCAAGTAGGGGTGATAATGAGCCTGTTCGGCACGCGAGCTATTTGGGCTCGGCTCAGTCAAAGCTCGGTTAAAGCTTGGCTCGAGTGAGCTCGATTCGGGCTCGAGTTCGATTCGAAAAGCTCGTGAACAAGCTCGAAATAATTATATAAACATATATATATACATTAAAAATAATTTATTTAGTAAAAAAAATAATAAATTAAATTAAATATTATCGACTCAAACAAATTTACAAAACTATAAATAATAAATAAAAATAAACTACAAATAAATAATAAAACACAATAATATAAAAATATCCATTTCGAACCAAACTGAGTCGAGCCTGAGCCGAGTTCGACGAGCTTTGAGTCTGAGCTGAGTCTAATAATATTATTTTCAACCCGAACTCGAATCTAAAATTCCAAACTCAACGAGCCTCAAACCAAACTGAGCCTAGCTTGATTTTGATTCAGACTCGGCTCGACTCATTATCACTCCTACATTCCACCATACTCGCCCGGAAGGTGATAGAGAAAATAGGGGCGAGACAGAATCTTGGGGACCAAGTCATCAGGCATTCAGACACCCTTCCATGCTGGGATGACTGCTGGTGCCGCACGCGTGCTGGGATATTAATAGTAACCACCACTCCCTACCCGACACATGTCTGGTTCAGCGGTAAACAGTCCAAGGAACCTTGTTTCTGCAGTGTTGCCAAACCTCTAACTGTGCCACCCGAAAGAGGCAAAGGACAGGTCGGTCAATGTGAGGCCGGCAGGACGAAGACAAGTCCATACTTGTTTACCAGAAACAACCTCAACAATTTGTGTTTTTAATAAATAACAAGACTGATTATTGTTAAAATACATATACAAAGTGTGAAGAGTGTTGGGCAAAATCAACGGCGCATAGATCACGGCAACCTAGAAATCAGGCTAATAGGCTAAGTGCGGGGAGTGGTAGGGCAAATAAACATCAGCAATCCCTCCAATTATTGTTTCCCACGCTGCCAGACATTAATTATATTGTCGGACGATTCTCTACTGTCTTACTGTTCTTCTGACATTGTTTGCTTTCTCTTTCTATCCGACTCTTCCCATTTTAATACTTGACCAGGGATTTTGTTAATTGGCAATTTGGTTTAACAAAAGCATTTTATTTCATCAATTGCATGTAGAATGGGAAAAAATTATAAAGGAGAGATTACTAGGTGAATTTATATTTACTACGTTGTTTATGATTCAAGCATTAGAATCGTTTATTTTTAAATAATTATCTAATAATTACTTATCTATTAATTATATGTAAGAAAGAGATGATAGTTCATCTTAAAAAAATTAAGATGAACGGTTCTGATTACTTGAGATTATAAATGACGTGGTGAACATGGTTCACCTAATAATTTTTTGTTATAAAGAATAGCCATCCATACGATAAAATTGAATAATTATTTGACCATGTAATAGTATCAATCAATTTTTAATATTTTAAAAATATATGCATAATTTTTAGATAAGTAAATTATATATTTATAGATTGTAATCACCTTTTCTACCTTTCTGATATCTAGGGATGACAATATAATCCGAATTTGATTTGAAAAAAAATTCGATTCAAATCTAATTAAAAAAAGTTTGAATCCGAATCTAAAAATAATATTCGAGTCCTAATAGGAGGTGGATCGGATATGAATATTGCATGATCCGATCCGAATTCAATCTGAATCCATATCCGATATGAATTCGATCCATATATAAACCCAAATAAAAATATTTAAAATTTTTATATTTAAAGAGTTTGAGTTGTTACTTTAATTTTTTTATATTGGATTGTAATATTTGTTGAGATTTGTTTGTGCTATAAATTTAAAAATATTTGTTTGATAAAAAATATTTTTTATTTAAAGTGTTATGAATATTTATCTATGTGGATGTCTACCATAATAAGAACTCTATCATTAGGAATATTATCTTCATTAGGAATATTATCTTCATTAATTAGAGTTTAATATATTATGTACTTCTTATGCCTATAAATAGATGAGTTTGTGAAGGCATTGTACACAAGTCAATCTTGAGAATAATACAAATATATCTCTTTCTATCTTCTCCTTGTTCTTTCATTCTTGTTCTTTATTCTTGTTTTAGTTCATTATCAGCACGAGAATCTAACCAACAAAGATATTTGTCGTTCGAATATTAAAGGAGTTATTGGAAAGAATTTGTTACTAGCATGAATTAAAGATAAGTTCTTCTCCTTCAATTATATTCTAATTATCGATTTATCTTTCTTTCTTGATTTTTGACTTGATTTTTAATTTATAAAAAAAATCTTTGGTTGTTTGGTGTTTGTGTAATGATAATGTGGCTCAATTACCGTGGTTCTTGTCGACAATTCCTGAAAAAAAGATTTTTGGTTTAATCTCTTCCCTTTTAATCCTTTGGCTTGATTAATGAGTGTTGAATAATACACTGGTAAAATTGGTTGCAGGCCTATGGAAAATAAGCTATCAAGTTTGGCAAAGGGTAAAAATCGATCACTATGGTAAAAAATAATTATATTCTAATTAATTAATATGTTTTATGTTATGTTGGTTTAATCTGAGTATATTGGTTGGACATCTCGTTCTGCGAAAAGAAGGTTCTTTTTAAAGGATCTTGTGGACTGGTTTAACAACGCCGTATATGAGGATTAAATTTTTGTATTTAATAGTATGAATGTTATAAAGTTTATGTTTGCTTGAAAGCAATATTATTTTTATGTCGAAAAATTCGACTATAGACTTCTCCCAAGTTCAAGTTACGAAAATTGTCTTAATCCAAGAATTTTTATGGGAGGCATTCCTTGAAGTGAATGCATGCATGATGCTTATTTCATGCAATTATTGGATTTATGTCATTCCTTGAAGTGGATGCAAGCATGATGATTATTCTATGTGATTATTGAATTTGTTTCATTCCTTGAAGTGAATGCAAACATGATAATTAACTATATGATCAGTGAATAAAATTCAGTTATATGTTAGAGTATCATTGATGATGATATGTTACAAAAACATATTCCACTTTTCACACATTAAAGTTGTCTTGTAGACACAATATTGTGAAAAGGTTTTAAAGACCTATTGGCTTTGCTCTATTCCCTGAAGTGAATGTGATATTTTATAGCGGAAAGAATAGATTTCACATTAGTAACTGTGATCATGATTGAGATCATAAAATAGGCATGAATAAAATGATTATTTTAAGAATATTTATATCCATAAGAAGTAGAATTATAAAGATGACAAGAATGATAGAAATCATATCAAAATCTTTATGTTATCAATGCGATGGTATAAACTATTGATCTCGTACTTGTCAAACGCCGAAGTATTATGGACTTTATCCATAATCATGAATGATAAATTAAAAAAATATAAACAGATTTTTTTTATGGCAAAAATAATTATGACGTTATTGATCCAACTCAATTGGATATTGATAATTTTCTCATAGCCCTTCAAGGGAATAATTCACCATTTATTTTATTTCTTTTATAACTTCTAAAATGAATAATTGATCTTTTACTTATTTTGTTTTATGTTAATTTATTTTTATTTATTTATGTTAATTTACTTTTATTTATTATTTATTTATGTTTTATGTTAATTTATCCTTTGAAAAATATTATCACTTCCAGAATAAAATCTACAATGAATTATGGCTATTTATGCCAAGCAGACAATGCAAGTACTCATACTATATTTAAGCATAAGAAATATTTTCCCATTTAAATACAAGGGAAAATGTTAGTACTATATCTCAAAGTACTAAAATATCAATACTTCGAAAGAGCTTTTGAGAGTTTATCTTTGATAGATAACCGAGATATAATGTGCTATATTTGATATTTTCCATTCCCCGAAGTGCAATCTATCCAAAAAATTTGAGTTAGCAATCAATGATCCTATAATTCGAGATAAAAGACTCAATAAGTCTCTAAAGACACAAAATGAACTATAAAACTAATAAATTAAGATTAACATCCCATATTGTTGGACTTGAAGGTGCTCGATAGACAATCGATTATCTTTGCCAAGTTGTGGAGAAGTGACAATTTGGGTGGTTTTGTGTGGAAGCAACAAATAGGACAATGAACACAAAGGATTTAGAGCGCTTCAGACTTCTAACCCAAGTCCTACATCCACTACCTTAGCTTCCCACTAAGGGTTTACCAAATTCACTAAGAATTTCGTCCTTTTGAGGCTAAAGGATTAACCTTACAACCTTGATTCAAATCCCAAATCAAGCTTCCAAAGTTCATAACCCAAACTTTGGAAAACCTCTCAAACAAGAGAAATCAAAGCATGACAAAAAGGTATCAAAACCAAAACTCAAAGTGGCAAAAAGTTATCAAAACGGTTTAAGGCCGTATCAAAACGACTGTGTAATTTTACCTTTGAAAAGCATGGTTGTATCGAAACTCCTGGGAGGTGTATCGAAATGTCTGGGTTAAAAGCATTTCTTTTGGTTTTTTAAATCATTTAAAAGTACATTTACAAGTCCTTCAAAATGTCTCAAAATTATTTTTAAGTTGTTTGAACATAAAACCATTTTTTAAATATTTTTAATTTAGTCCAAAACTTATTTTAGTTGCTATTTTTTTTTCTATTTTTCATAATTTTTTAATGAAGAACGATTAAAACAGGAACAAACATAACATTAATAATTTTTTTTAAAAAATAATAATTTTATGATAAAAATAAAAAAAAATGATAATTTAGTGCAATGATGATGTTTATCTAATAATTTAAATCCTTAAATCATCGAAGTGGAAAAATTATTATATAATCCTAATTCATTATGTCTTCTATGGTCCTATCTATATCTATTGAGTTTTATCTATTTAATAATAGGTAACAAATAAAAGTTATTTTAAAAATAAAATAAAAAATAATTATTAAATAATATTATAGATATAAATTAAACTCAAGTAATAATTTTTCCCAGACGTAGCCCATCTTTGAAGAAGCTTTGAACATCGTACACCGCCTTCTACTCTGTTTGTATATGAAAAAGCCAGTTCTTTATTTATTGAGCCTCCTCAGTTGCTTTCCCCAGTCCAACACCAACAAAAATCCTCAGATATTGTCTCTTCTACAACTTCAAAAACATCTTCCGACTCAAAAGCTTCTCTTTTCCCTCTCTTTTGTCTCTTTCAATGCCATAAATATTCACCTTTAACAGACACTCTCCACTTCAAAACACCTTTAACCGACAAAATATGCTGGCTGATTCCGGCGATAGGCGGCCGGTTCGACTACCTGGAACAATGGGGTCGCACCCACCGGTCAAACTCACCGACCCATTGCCTTGCCCAAGGTGTGATTCCACACATACTAAGTTCTGCTACTACAACAACTACAACCTCTCGCAGCCTCGCTACTTCTGCAAGTCCTGCCGCCGTTACTGGACTCAGGGTGGCACCCTCCGTAACGTCCCCGTAGGTGGTGGGACCCGCAAGGCTTCCAAGCGCTCCAGGAGCTCTTCCGGGCCATCTTCCGCTGCCGCGACTTCGTCTTCCTCGAGTGTTCTCCACGAAGTGGAGTCCGTCCATATGGCTGTTACTAACCCTGTTTCGGAGTCTTTGCCTGGAACCGGAGCTAAACCCGAAGTGGATTTACCCGGCGTGAATCTGAATGAAATTGTGGATCTTACTGTCAACGGAGGCTACAATTCGTTTTTGAACTCCCAGGGAGAAGGTTACCTAACACTCGGTGGATACGGGCTTGGGGCTGGCTCAGGATTCGATGGAGTTTGGGGATATCCCGGAAACGGTTATCTAGGTGGTTATAGCGGCGGCGAAGTTGATGAAGCCGGTGATGGAACTGTTGGGTGTCATTCATGGCAAGCAACAAGCAATGTTGACGGTGGCGGGGCTTTAGTTGATGGGGATTGCTTTGCTTGGCCAGGCGTTGCGGTTTCTGCACCAGGGAAAGACTTGAAGTGAACATGGATTTCTCCACTCCATTTGCCTATTGGTTTAGCGTTTTCCAGTTTTCTGGTTACTGGTGATTGTGTGAAGTTTTAGTTGTCTTTGGTGGGTATAGAAACAACGTTAATAGTACAATAGAAACTGTCTGTTGATCTAAATGTCACCTCTTGGGCAATGGTTTCAATGCTTCTTTAAGAATGACTGTAAATCTTTTGCCCTGGGAATGATAAACGACAGGAATTTTCTTTTGTTTTGATGCATTTTGTCCAAATCATCACCATTTTCTTTTCTTTTCGTTTCGTTTTCCATTCAATACCCTGCAGTCTGCATCAGAACACTGCAGTTTCAGTTACCAACTACTCAACTACTAATTCAGATCCATTCCAAAATGGATATTTGGTAATAAATCTATGTTACAGAGAGATTCGTCATTGTTATTGAAACTATGGAATTTCAGCCTGTGGATTTTGACTATGTTTCGTCTACATATGGTAAAGATTGATGAAACAGGGTATAAAATGTGAGTCTGTGGACCTGGATGGCCTTGGAATTTAGAAAGATACCTAGAGAACGAGAGAAAAAGAAGAATTATCCTCTGCAGTGACATTCCACCAACAAATGGACCGTTTTAGAACCATCTTTTTATTTTCGTATCTGTTCTTAATGGGAAAAGCAATTCATTTCCATGTCCCTACAAAGGGTTATTATTCCACGTTGTAAAGTTTGAACCTTTATTACCATTTCACAGCTCTGATATCAGTAGGCAAAATTCCATTCAGACAGACCCTGCCTTTTCTTAAACATGTAATTTCGAACAAGAAATCCGAATTCCCCATGTTGTAAATTGTAATGGCTATACTTGCAATTTAATATTTTTAAGAAACCAATATGCTTGGCATGTGAGGAGAAATGGAGCGGTTTCTTAGTTAGCAGCATAGTAGTTTTACTGCCTTCCATGGGATCATGTTTGCAGGTGTTTTTATTTGTTATCTTGTGGAAATCTCAGTGGTGTCTTAATTTAATACTTAGAAACGATAAATTTTAAAATTTATTTTTTAAGTTACTTTTTAGTAAATTTTAAAATTAAAAAAATAATAATATAAAAATATTGTTAAAAATAATCTTACGTTGCATTTTGTATACCCTAGGGGTAGGCAAAAAATCTAATTATTCGGTCTTAGTTTCGGACTTGGTTAGATCCGATAAATTTTTATCTAAAAATGGTTCGGGTGGGATTGAGAGTGGATTCAAAATTTAGGCCTCGGTCATAATCAGGATCAAGACTGGATCTTGATTTTTTGGACCCGATGCCCGGTGAGTAACCAATAAAATCAAGACTAATATTAAGTACTCGATATTAGTTTTCTTTCTTGTAATATATAATATTCATTTTTTTCTTATCAAATATTTTCTTTATGTAAGAATATTTTTGAGAATGACTCGTTTTAAAACTTTAATTTTCAGACCTATAATATTCTAATTTTATTATTTAATATTATTATTGGTGGTTAATTTTTTTCTCTTCTGTTGTTCAGATTTTCTTAATAATAAACCAATTGGCCGGTTACCCAATATTGATACTGATTCTCACTAATAATACGATTAGTTTCTAAAATTTATGATCCAATATGACCAATATTGAGATTGATTCTAATTTTTAAAATTAGTAATTACCAGGACCAAGACTCGGACCGGGAAAAATTATATCATGGATCAGTCCCACCACGTGTCCATGGGACCAACCAATAAAAATTACACACCTCATCAATTTTTTCATGTCATATTTTTTTTCCCAAGTGAATCTTCACTTGAAAAATTAAAAATTAATGAGGTGGGTAGTTTTTATTGGTTGGTCTCATAGATGACGTGATAGGACTGACCCATGATAGAATTTCTTCTGGGATCGGAGACCAATTCTAACCAAATTTACTTTATACCCAATCTTACCCACCTCTACCCTAATACATATCACTTTTTTCCACATATCTATCAATGGAGAAATTAAATCATGGGTAAGTCCCACTACATCTATGGGACCAACTATTAAATTCACACATCTCATTATTTTTCTCATGTCATATATTTTTTCAAGTGAATCTTTACTTGAAAAAATTGTTTTTAAAATAATTTAACAATAAATATTAGTGAAGATTCACTTAAAAATTATAACATAAAAAAATAATAAAATAAATATTTTTTATAATAAATCCCAAAAATAACGTGATAATTTAATTTCTCTTACCACTGATATACCACCGCACAAGGACAAGGGGTTTATCAAATACTCCATTTTCACTACTATGCACACTGGGACTGTGCATAAAAATATGAAGTGATATATCGTACAAAAAATTCAAAAATTGTGAGAATTCAAACCATTTTTAAATCAAATTTCTTTGATTCATTTCTGTAAGGGATTATTTTCTGGGTGCTTATAGTGTATGAAGTCTCTGGGCATCGATTAACAGAGTGATTTATTTTTGTTTCTGTTGGTTACAGCTTCCCTGCAGTGACAGGACAGTTGAGACTGAAACCTTGGTTACTATGTCTGCACGCAACATGTCCCGTAATTGATGGCTTCCGTTCCTTACATCATCATAAAACAAACAAAACAAAACAGTATTTTGATTGAAGGCAATTAGGGTTTCAATTCATAAGGAGGATGAAGATGAAAAGACACACAGTTCAGTTCATTTACATCAATGGGATTCACAAGGAACGTCTCTTTTGTTACAACCAATATAATTATAAAAGAGATATTATATCTGTTATTAAATAATACTCATATATTAAAAGATCGATGAAATATAATTGTGAAATTTATGATAAAGTAAAAATATAAATGTTATGTATAAATATATATTTTTATTCTTAAAGATTTATGATTAATATCTCATTATTAATAGTATAAATATATATTAACAGTTCAGTTCAGTCCACATTAGGACTCTGCTCATAATTAATAATAATACCCCACAAAATACAATTATGACTCGGACACCGCTCTTTCATTGTCATCTGGACTTGCAGACTGCAAGAATAATATAACCCATCCACAGGTAAAATTACAGAAATATCGGAGGTATGAGTTAAAATTAGATTAATAAAGTTGGTTGAAAAATATTTTAAATTTTATGAAAAATATTATAATAATATAACAAATTTTCATTGGTGTTTTGGAATATTTTAATATTTTTATTAGATATTATAGTAAGAGAATACCAGTACTTTTAAGTGGTAAAGGGGACAAATTACAAAGGGCATACCAGTAAGGACATGTCGTGTATCAGTACTCCTACTGTAATTGAAATTTTAGTATCATTTTGGCGTATTGATATACGCAGATCGTGTATTCGTACCTTTGTTGTAATGGTACGTTAGAGGCATATTGATACCACTATTTTATTATTTAGGGAAGGCTTTTGTGTACCAAACTACACAAATATAAGTGTATTAGTATTGATAGGGATCGATACGAGGGTTTACGTATCGAACTGTGTATCACTACGATATGACGTATTGGTATCGGGCTTCGTTCAGATCTTTCAAAGATAATTTAATTATCGAATAAACGTAAATAGTTTGATTTAGTAAACCATAAAGATCATTGAGAGATTGAATCCTTTTTATGTGCTAAAATGAGTAAGCTAAGGGTACTAGATTATCTTTGATAAAAAAATGATTTTTTAAAATTGTTTTTCTTTTTAAGTTCATTGAAAATCAAATCTTTCTTCTTTTTAAGATTATCCAACTCTTTTTGATGTTCTTCTTCTAAACTTTGAAGTAAATTTTACAAATTTAAAACTTTAAATCCAAAATCTATGTTTTTTGCTTCAAACTTTAAATTAATTTTCAAAAGTAAATTATTTTCGATTTTTAATTTTAAAATTATTTTTTTATTTTTAAAAATAAAATATTGAACTTAATACTCAATTTACCATAAATTTTTTGAAACTCATAAAATGAATATGAATTGAAAAATAGATAACTTAAAAGTTACCTTATCCTATTGGAGGGCCATAAGACACATGTTAACATGCTTATCTTCATCAGTAAAATCTTTATCACTCCATCTAGTCACATATTCCTTCTTTAAAAATATCCTTTTTTTAGTGAGGACAATCGTATTTGGTGTATCCTCCTTGCTTCATACATGTATGGTTCATATGGATATCATTCATTTTCATCTTCGATTCTTGTAACCCTCTCGATACGATTTAGATACCTACTAACTTGAATGAGCTATATTGGGATTAACAAAGCAAACACATAAGGATTTACCTTAATAAATGAAATTTTTTTTATCTTTTATATTATCTATATGCTCTTAATAAGTCTTACATGTTCATAGTCACAGTGGATAAATTTGCATATGAAACGGAACACGATTACGCATTAGATTTTATTAAATACTTAAAAGGAGCAAAATTTAATTTCTAATAAATTCGGGGAACATTAGTGAAATTAAGTTTACAATATTTCATTTAATTTGGGAAGCGAAAGAAAAATATATATAAAAAATTTACACAAGGATTTAGAGTGGTTTGGTCTTCTAACAAGCACCTACATCCACTATCTTAGCTTCTCACTAAGGATTCTCAAATTCACTAAGAATTTCTACCTTTTGAGAATAAATAGTTAATCTTACAACCTAGATTCTATACCCGAAGCTGACATCCAAATTTTATAACCCGAACTTTATAGAAATCCTCTCAAACAATAGAAAAATTTAAGCAAACATTTAATCCTTCTAACAAGATGTATGTTTAAAATATAAGCTCTCACACAATCCTAATATACTTGAGCGTACATATACATTGACCAATTTGTTGACTTTTAATTCTATATTTGATATGAGTGAAAAATCAAACATTTTATAAATCATTTTAACAAATTTGAATTTAGTTTTTGATAATTTTACTTTGAGAAAATAACTTTATAAAATTTTTACAAATTAATCCTTAAAAATTTATTTTAAGTTATATCAAAAATCAAAATTAAAATAAGTTTAACAACATGGATGTCTCTTGATGGGCTTACTTCCATCAAATATCTCACTCCTGAAATGAAAATAGACTCACATCTAAATCCCAACGCTGTAGACTCACCTCCAAGCAATCCCAATATAAATACTTTAACTCACCAACTTAGCTTTTTCTATAAAAGCAATCCCAAGCCTCCAACGATAAAGCTTAAAAATAGAGGTATTAGTGCAAAAATTGTACCAAAAATCATATCACAACATCTCCTATAGCCATAAAACAAAAGAACCCACTTCAAAACATATAGATCTCAACCTAAAAATCAAATTAATTATCTAATTTCAGGATTGCATTGATATAACTAAATTATTAGACACTTAATTCATCCAAAATCATATTTATAATCATTACAAATCCTCTTAAAACAAACGAATCAAAAATTAATTCAAGATAAATCAAGATTTATTTAATAATCATTAGAATTAATTGTTACTTAATCTAATCATCAGAACTCAATAAAAAATCATTATAAAGAGTCATAAACTTGATAATTTTCATAAATAATTTGTTATAGGAGGTGAAGAAAGAATTCTTACATCAAAAAATGCTTTTATCCTTTAAGGTTTGATAAAACACATTGCACCAAAATTGATCTATAGCGGCGTTTTTTTGGTTTTATAGCGTCGCTAAAAACTTTCTCGGCGATTAGTAAAACGTCGCAAGAAGTTCCGCTAAAACCAACGTTGTAAATAATTACGGCGTTTTTGGGTAAAACGCTGCAAAAGATTAAGATCTATAGCGGCGTTTATATTTTCAAACGCCACAAAAAATTGTTCTTTAGGAGAGTTTGAAAATACAAATACCGCTAAAGAAATATTCTTTAGCGGCGTTTGTCAATAAAAACGTCACAATAAAACTATTCTTTGATGATATTTTTTCTTGATAAATGCCGCTAATAACAACATTTTGTAAAAAAAAAAATAAATTAAAATTATACTTATAATCCATCAACCATCTTGACATAGATGCATTAGCATCCAAATTAGGAAACTAAAAGTAAAAATAAAATACTAATTCGACAAAAAATAAACTCAACAAAAAATATTATCTCAAAGTTTCTTCTAATTCAAAAAACAATACTAGAATTAGTCATACTCAAACAAATTTCGTTCTGCTCCTCACCATATAAATTCTTTAGCGATACTGAAAAGGAAGACAAAGAGAAACTGGGGGGTTAAAAAACTGTATATATGTATGTATGTTTATATATGATTATTCTGAGCCTCTTTACGAGTTTTTCAAGCCGAGCTTGGGTAAATTCGGTTCGGTTCGTTTAGATCCGAGTCGAACCCGAGCTTGAGTCAAACTCACTCGAGTCGAACTTTGACCGAGTCGAGCCCGAATAACTCGCGAGCCGGACAGGCTCATTATCACCCCTAGTTGATACAGTTTAGTATTTATTTACGGGAAAATAAAATACTTTATTTTGTTGTTTTAGACTAAACTATAAATGGTTTGGCGTATAAATTAACTTCAATTTTTTTTTTTTAAAAAAATACATGTTATAGAATGAATAAACTAATTTCTATCCTAATCTAGAAGATGAAGATGTTAGCAACTTAGGATTTCCAATATTTTATTATTTGGAATTTGACAGGATAAATTATTATCAAAACAAATAAAGATATTATATATGGACTAGACTTGTGTCTTATAACATATTTTTTCTATGTTATATTAATGTAATATTAAATAAAAAGCATAATATTTATCACTATTTTAAGATTGCTTGCGAAATTATTTTTTTAATGTTTATCTATGATATTTTAATATGGTATCGTAAAAAAATGCCTAAATCTTTAAATATTATTTGAAGATCTTAATATATTAAATTAAAATATTTGATTAAATTATTCTGTAAATTCCGTCGTAATATAATAGATCTGATAATTTTTAAATTTTTATTATTATAAAATAATATGTATTTTTATTATGTAGAGATATTTTACATTTTAAATAAATCTGTCAAGATTAGAATCCACAAAACATAAAAAAACATAAATATTTTTTTACAATTATACCAATTAAACGATCTTATAAAATAATATATATTGAATATTAATGAAAAATTAAAAATGGGAAATGAACATCATATATGTTGAAAGTCAAAAATCTATTGGATTAAACTTTTAAATTTTTTTATAAAATATAATTTTTACGGTTTATATTCGAGGTGTGAGAATGTCATTTCAAGAATTTTTATAATTTTTTCTTTAGTATATTTAAAAAATAATTAATGATGAATTTATTCCTTATTTTTAAATATTTATATTTTACTCCCACAATCTCGAATCCTAACTTTATCCCAATATAATATGAACACTAATACTCATTCAAATTCTGTTTGTTCTAAAAATGATACTTATTATGTTTGTCCTTATATTATGTTTTTATTGATTTTCTCATTTTAAAATAATAAGTTTAGGGTTTAATGTTTAGATATGAAAATTAAGATTAAAGTTCAAAATTTAATTTTTTAAAATTTTTTAATAAGAGACATAGAAAAGGCATGATTAGAAGATAGACAATTTTTATGGTAAAAGGCAATGGTCTGATTAACATGTAACAAGAAAATTCCATTTCCATTTATTTCATACAACTCATGGGTACAGTTCCTCGCATGAATTATACGTTGTTAGAGGAACAACCAAACGGATAATCTTTACAGCAACAAAAATGAAACAACTTAAATCATGAATCCATTGGAATTGAAGGCCAATCTTCCCAGAATACCTTGTTTGTTTGGCAAGAAAGTTTTCTTATTATTGTTCTCAGACACTGCTTTCTTCGTTGTGTAATGTAGCTCGTGAGCCGACACTTTCCTTCTCGATCCACCGGAAGTCTTGTTCTCTTCGGGTTTCTTCAAAAAACTTGATGAGTACTGCCTCAATAGATCCTTATCGCTTGCACGGTCCTCAGATGAGCTTCGAAACAACAGCAAATCTCGTAATCTCCATTTTCTTGATGAACCCTTTGTGGAAGATGATGAAAACGATGGCTTTGTATTCAATGAGGGTGATTGCTTGGTGCTGGTGCGTTCACGTTGCTGTTTTCTGTCTTCTTCTTCATCATCGTCTTCCCATCGTTTTTCTGAGACTCTGTAAGGAGAAAGAGAACTTGTTTCTCGGCGGCTTGAATTCCTTAATGTGAAATCTTGAGCCCTGTCTCTAACTCTGCCTTGCTCTCTTTTGTTTCGACTGGTTTCCATGGAGGTTGCAAAAGGGTCTGGATCGTCCTTTAGCTTTCTTGGGGAGAAAGCTTCACGGGTGATCTTTCTGCCTTGGTGAAATGGCGAATTCAGAGACTTTGGCGACGACAGAAGTGGGCTTTTCTGGTTATACACATCGACCTCTAACGGAGGTGGAGGCTTTAGTGGCTTGATTCTCCCTCCATCGAAGAGTTCTTCGGCTGACCGAGATGTTTTCTCCAAGTCTACACTAAAATCAAAAGCAAAATCATCTCCTTCACCCGGTCTCGGACCTCTCGGTGACTTCGGTGCACCTGTTTTTTCTTCCCAATCGAAAGGAATCGCCAAACGACTGCTTCTCATTCTGCTTTCCCCATCATATCGATCAAATTCACCATAAAACTCGAACAACCGTTCCGGACTCGTCGGGGCACTAAAGAAACAACCGCCCAATCATCGTGGCATGGAAGGAGCAGTGTACACGGGAGATGATCGAGCACTGTTGAAATCAAAATCCGTAATCACTGAACTTGATGTCACCACCTCCATGTTTCACTTCACAATGGAGAACTCAATAGGATGATTGTGTAGCAGTCTAGCAGATTAGATGGCTTTAAAATATAAAACAGCTGAGACAGGAGGGGTAATAGAACAAAGGTTGAGTTTATTGCCCAAAGTAGCCGACTTCTAATACATATGAATCCGACCACAACCAAAGAGGTCTGTTTCTTAGGCAAAGTGCATGGCTTATATAGGAGAGTTCATGTGTCACGGTGACACACTCTTGTCTGAATTTTCCGTGCAGTAGAAGTCTACGTGAACGTATTCCTCTATTCTATAGGAGAGAATTACGATCTGTTGTTACGTGGTTCGAAAGAATGTGTTGTAACTTATAGGATTGTTTTAGTTAATAATCGTCTCAGGTTCTGTTCACAGAAACTTACGACCGATTATTCATATGTTTAACTGTTCGTATATATGGATAAGGTTCCAAGGTACTACCAATATCCATGGATATCCGTCACATACATTCATCATACTTTAATAGGCTGTAGAGTTCATCTTTTTAACACAACCCCACTACTGATCCTGAAAAAATACAAGCCATAATTCAAAGACTCCATCCAATCAACTAAAACTAGGACAAAGCTTTCATAGTTAACAATCAGGGGAAGGACCTAAAAAAAGGGGTGAATTGTATCTTAATTTGCTTAGTTTATAAACTAAGAGGGATCCAAAAAGTAATTGGACACAAAAATTGGGGAACTAAGGCTCAACTTGCTAGCTTCAAAAAAACTTAGGCGTCTACCTCTTAATCGTGTCTCTATTGGTATTTTCATTTTAAATTAATAGGTTTAAGGTTTAAGATTTAGGGTTTAATATTAAGGGTTATAGATAAAGTTTAGGGAATTATGGGTAAGGTGTATTTTTTAAGGTATAAAGTTTAGGGTTTAAGATTTAGAAAATTAAAGTTAGAGTTTAAAATTTAATTTTTTAGATTTTTTTATTGGGAGGTATAAAAGGAGACACACGGTTAAGGGGAACCAAGGCTCCTAATCGTATCTCCATTGGTCATTTCACTTTAAATTAATGGGTTTAAAGTTTAAGATTTAAGATTTAATGTTAAGGGTTGTGATTCAAGTTTAGGGGATTAGGGGTCAAATTCAAACTTTGAAGAAAACATTATTAAAAAGAAAAATTACGATTCACGAACATAAATACAATAACCCTGTATTATAATAATTATTTAAATCTCCAACTACAGCAATATCATCATCTGAAGACGCATTCACAAATCTCTCTAGTAATGAATCACAATGTTTTTATCACAATTCAAAGAGGCCCAAGAGGATGCTAGTTTCAGTATTTTATATGGAGACAATATCATATTTGATATATTTATTGTAATAAAATATTTAATGTGGTTTATGACATTGGATAGATTGTCCAGTATCATACATATGCTTTAATAGAATGTTCAATGTAGTATCTATATTAAAATATTTAAGATAAATTATAAATAGTTATTGAATTTTTAGGATAAATTTATTTTGGTCATAATATTTTTAAAATATTTGATAAGATCTTTTAAATTGTAGTTTACATTCGGCAAGGTCATCTAACTTTCAGTTTGTTAAAATTTTTCGTTAAAGTCATTTTTTTAATAAAAATGATTAATCTACAACAATCATCACTCACTATTCTTCTCACGCTTATTTTGGTGACTAAAATTTATTTTTTTAATTTAATAATTTAATATTTGAATTGTTCATATTTTGACAATTCTCAAATGACATGGTTATATAAATCGAAAATTTTGATTAATCATTAAAAAAATTTCGGGGAATATTTTTTAAATTTTCTTATTAAATTTACTATATTTCATATTTTAATAAGTAAAGTAAAAATTGATTACTCAAATAAATATATTTCAATTATCTCATTTAATTGTTACAACATAAGATCAAGAATTAAATAATCTCAAATTAATAATTAATAAAAATAACTTTTTTAAAGATTAACCGAACTCAATATTTTTATAAAATTTTAAAATAAATTATTTTAATTCAATTACAGTTCACAGTTTTAAATAAAATTAATTAAATGATTTTATCTATTATATAATATTTCTAAATTTTATGTATTACAATATATTATAGTCTAATAATTTTGATACTCTTCTTATTTTAAAAGGATGATTCTATATAAGATTAATAGGTATGAACTTTCAATTTTTGACTTTTTCAGTTGTTTTTACACTTTATCACAACAGAACAATTATTAGATTTATCAGATTATCATATTTGATATTTTTAATAAATAAAGTAAAAAAAATGAATTAAATATTTTAATTATATGATTAATAGATTATTTAATTTAATTGGTACAATATAAGATCGAGAATTGAATATTCTAAAATTACAAATTAATCAAAATAATTTTTTAAGGATTGACAAAAAAAATATTTGTATAAATATATCATTTAAGAGTCACCATAAAAAAATTTAATTCAATAACTTAATTTTCAAATTATTCATATTTTAGTCACTCTCAAGTGACATGCTTATACAAATAGAATAATTTGATTAATCCTTAAAAATTTTCATTAATTTATAATTTTAAATTATTCAATTCTTGATCTTTTATTGTACTAATTAAATTAGATAAGCTATTATCCAGATAATTGAAATATTAAATTCTAAAATTATTTTTTAATTTTTTTTTATTAAAATATAAAATATTATAATATGATAAATCCAATCATTTTTCAATTGTGATAAAGTGTAAAACAAATAGAAAAGTCAAAAATTAAAAGTTCACACCTATTAATCTTATCCAGAGGTAAAACATTTTTTTCAAAAAAATCGGAAGAGTATAAAAATTATTAGACTATAAGATATTATAATACATAAAATTTAGAAATATTATATAATAGATAAAATCATTTAATTAATTTTTTTTAGTTTTGTGAACCGTAACCAAATCAAAATAATTTACTTTAAAAAATTATATTAAAATTGAGTTTGATTAATCTTTAAAAAATATTTTAATTAATTATTAATTTTAAATTATTCAATTCTCGATCTTATGTTGTACCAATTAAATTTTATAATTAAAATATTTTTATTCAATAATATTTTTTTTTTACTTTACTTGTTAAAATATGAGATATGAAAATTTGATAAAATTAATAAGAAAAGTAAAAAAATGAACTTTTGTTTAATGATTAATTGAATTTTTCGATTTGTATAATAATATCATTTGAGAGTATATATGAATAATCCAAAAGATAAATTATTAAATTTAAAAAATTTAAACTTTAATGACAAAAAAGAAGTGAGAAAAAAATTGAATTATGATTATTGTAATTTACTTATTTTTTATTAAATAAATAAACTTCAACTAAGTGTATTACATGAACTATCATTTCGTTTATTTTTGTAGTACCTGGATTAACAATGCTGGTTACTACCAAACCAGTCAGTGATAGTTCAATACATAATGATAATTCAAATTGTAGATTAAATATTTTATCAAAATAAATATAAACAATAAACATTTAAAAAATTCCAAAAAAAAAAAACTATATTAGATATCTTGTCAAGCTACATGTATCAAATGTGACATGACACTTTTTTTATGTTTTATAACCAGCTCTAAGCTTTACTTGAAGTGTTCCACAGCTGGATTCAGATCCGGAGGTAGATACGATGGTGCCAAGAATTCCAAGACTTCTAAATTAATTATAAACGATTAATAGTCAAAGAAACATATAAAAATGTCATTAATAAACTAAACCTTAGAGTCTTATTTCATTAAAGAGTTTAGACTCTCGAGTCAATGTTATGGTTGATCCAATTTTCCTCCTCCTTGACATTTTAAAACACCATTTTCAATCAAGACAGAACAACAATGGGAAATGCTGTGTTGATCATTTGTGTGTCTGTCCTGTGCCTGGTGGGATTCACTCGGTGCTACCAAGGCACAGACTCCAATCCCTTTGAAGTGTTGAGGCGAGACTTATATGCTACGTCCAGGTGGGAAAGTAGGTTTGGGTTGGAGAACCATGGTGAGGAAGATGAATTAGGTGTTTATATAGGCTCTCAGGAAGGTCTGAAGGAGGTTGATAGAGTTGGAAGTTTGCCTGGACAACCTGGTGATGGGGGGTTTAAACAGTATTCTGGTTATGTGACGGTTGATCCTGATGCAGGCCGAGCATTGTTTTACTATTTCGTGGAGTCTGATCAGAGTTGTTCGATGAAGCCACTGGTTTTGTGGCTTAATGGAGGTAAGAATGTGCTGGTATTACATCATCTTTGCTTATCTGCTGCATGAATTTCACCATCTATGGAAATTGCAAACTCTAGCTTACATCCTATTCCTACGTTTGGAAACTTGGGATCCTTATGAATGATGATATCTTAAAATTAGAATCTATTTTTTAATTATTTTACTTACGTAAGATTCGAATCATACAAGATAAAAGTAATATTAACATAAAGATCATTTTTTTTCATGTCTATACTGTAAGAGAAAGGGTCTCGCTTACAACATCAACCATGATCCCATTCAATTATAATCACATATTTCACCACTATTTTTCAACTCATTTTTCTTCAACCAATGAATCTTTACTCATCTTTTCCGTGTCATTTTAAAAATATAATTTCTGAAAATTATATTAATGACGAGACTAATTAGTGGTAAAATGGGTGTTTTTCATTGGTTAGGAACCACGGTTGACGTGGTGAACCGGACCTATGATATAATATCTCTTTAAACTTAAAATTATGAAAAATATATAAAAAATCAGATCTAATAACATCTTGGTCCTCAAACTTTATGAAAAATGTCATTTTAACCCTTAAACTTTTTCGCCTTTTCGATCTCAAACTTTTATTTTTTCTAAAATAGGACCGATTGACGAAAAAGTAACAAAGTTGTTAAGCTTATGTGAACTATTTTGTCTTTTTTTTCTTCAAATTCTTAATATTTTATTTGTAAATTTTAATAAATTTTAATTTTTTAGACAAAAGGACAGAATACTAGATGTTAATATTGATAAGAAAAGACAAAATTATGTCATCGCCTTAGGATACTCTTACTTTTCATATCAGTTAATTCAATTTGGCAAAATAAAAAATAAAAAATCAAAGGTCAAAAAAGACTAAAAAGTTTAAGGAGTGAAACATTTTTTTTTAAAATAATTCAATGATAAAAATATCATTAAATATAATAAATAAATCTTTACATAGTCTGAGATTTAAACTTATGTTTGAAATATCTGACTATATATTTCTTTATCACTTGAGCCAAGAGTTCCTTTGATTTCAAATAGTGAAGATTTGTTTTAATATACATGTGTGATTATATAATATTATATATTTATATTTTTTTAATTTTTTGATTATGTACACATACGTATTCGAATCAAGGTTTTCTCGAAAGAACACTATTCTTTTTTCTACTGAAATCATTCGTTGAGTTCTGGGATAGTGAAATTATCCTTAAAAAACAATATAATATAAACTTAAATGACAAAATTAAGCTGTAGTATTATTGAATAAATTATAAAATATGAGTCTTTTTATAATTCTTAACTGAATTATAACATAAAATAAAGTAGTGATGAAAAAAAAAACTAAAATATAAAAAATACTCAATTAACTCCAATTCAATCAAAATCTTTATATATAGTATAAATATTTTAAAAATAAATAATTAGAAAAAAATATGATATTTGTAAGTGAATTGAGATGAGTTAACTTTGTATATACAATATTGCATTTTTCTGGTCAGGACCTGGTTGTTCTTCAGTGGGAAATGGAGCTCTGATGGAACTTGGCCCCTTTAGAGTGAATAAAGATGGTAAAACCTTGCATCCAAATGAATACACATGGAGTAAAGGTAAGTTCCTTCTTGCAATACAAATCTTCCTTGAAAATTAAACCTAAATCTAGATGATTCATGGAAAAATGCTAACATTTTGTGTGTTAATTTCAGATGCCAACATCATATTTTTAGAATCCCCTGCCGGCGTTGGATTCTCCTACTCGAACAGAACCTCGGACTATAAGTTGAGTGGGGACTTCAGAACTGCCCAAGACTCCTATACCTTTCTTGTTAACTGGCTTGAAAGATTCTCAGAGTACAAAACCAGGGAATTTTTCATTACAGGAGAGAGCTATGCAGGCCACTATGTTCCTCAGCTTGCTCAGACTATCCTTCGTAACAACGAGCGTGCCAATCGAACTGTAATCAATCTAAAAGGAATTGCAGTGAGTTCCTATAACAATCTTTATCTTAAACATATATATATATACTACATGTTAACAGGGGGTGTTTTTGATGTGTTAGATAGGTAATGCTTATATTGATTTTGAAACAACTCTGAAAGGGGCAGTTGATTTCTATTGGACGCATGCACTTATGTCGGATGAAATATACGATGGGATCACATCGAACTGTTACGATTCCAAACTTAATTTATCATCCAAAGCTTGCTTAGAGTTTGTGGATAAAGCCAATGATACTGCTGGTAATATATATGCCTATGACATCTATGCTCCCTTGTGCAATTCATCTTCAACTTCCAATTCTGTGAGTAAAATGAAGTTATGTTCTTCTTTTTCCATATGTGCCAAGTTGGTGATTATGATGTTCCTGGTGTTTTGATTTCTACTAACCAAGAATTACGAAACAGGTCTCAAATTTCGATCCCTGCTCGGGAAATTATGTCCATTCCTACTTAAACAATCCACAAGTTCAACAAGCACTTCATGCAAATGTTACTGCTCTTCCTTATCCATGGAAATCCTGCAGGCACTGAACAGTGAACAGCATCCCTCTTTTAAATTTTTACCATTCTTGTAGTTTTACTCAATGGAATCTATCTAATCCATGCTTTTGTTCATGTCAATTTGTTAAACAGTGGGGAAGTAAATCGAAACTGGAAAGATAAACCATTAACAGTGTTGCCGATCATTAAGGAAGTAATGGAAAGTGGAGTTAGGGTTTGGATATACAGGTTGGCCATTAGACAAGAAGCTCAATCTCACTTAACTCTGATTTCAAAGTCGAATACTTTCTAATCAAGTTTAATGGCATTATGACAGTGGGGACACAGATGGTGCCTTGCCTGTGACATGTAGCAGATATGCCATAAACAAACTGGGGATGCCCATTAAGACAGCCTGGTATCCCTGGTACATCCATGGGGAGGTAATGGTTTGAACTCGATTTTACTAATCTAGTTGCTGCTTTTAGACAATGGTTCAATGCTGATCAACCTAATTGACTTGTTGGTTTATGTCAAGGTTGGAGGGTATGCTGTTGGATACCAGAACTTAACATTTGTAACAGTAAGAGGAGCTGGACATTTTGTCCCCAGTTACCAACCAGCTCGTGCCCTGGTGCTCTTCTCCTCCTTCTTAGACGGAAAGCTTCCGCCCTCTGCACAGGGTTGAACCGTCGAGAGAATGTAAAACATAGCAGTACTTTGGTAATTGATATATCATGTTAACCAGAAATGTGATGTTACCTTTTTAGCAAAGGAATTAGATAATGTTGAAGATATCCTTGTGCCAAATTCACTCTTCTCTATTGCCATATATGTCTTCTTTGTTTTGCAATATTTCTGAAACAATACCGCACCTCGCAAATGATTTTGCTTTTCTGATTTGTTCTTTGATATACTTCTGTTAGTACAGGAGATAAAAAAGATGCAGAATCTCTCTAAATTTCAATGTGGGTTAAATTTCATCCCTTGCCAACAATGGGAATATATAAACCTGAACCCAGGTCCTGCAGATTTATCAGCAAGTGTATCAAGCTTTGACTTGGCTGCAAAAATGGAAGAGAGGAACATGAAAAATCATCCTGGGGAGAATAAATTGGTATCAATATTGGTCTTGTATATGCACTTAGAAGCTTGCATAAGCTCTCAAGTCGCAAGGCCACCATGAAAGCTACCATCAAATGGTTGCTGCTACAACTGTCTAGCTACTTTTCAAGTTTCCTCATTTCAAGCAAGGGAAACCAGATTGACAATCTCAACAGGTTGCTCGAATGAGCCCTCCCCGCCCTGAATTACGGTCTCAAATTGGTGATCAAGAAGATGGTCACAATTCTACGGTGTATGTAGGATCCCAGAATGGTCTGATGCAAGGTGAAGCTTGAAGGTAGTTCCAGTAAAAGATCGATTTACAACTCCAATGTTTAACCACTTCATAAAATCAGCCCTTGGTCGATCATTACAAGACCAAAATGATGTCCATTCATAAACAATAATCTATAGAAACATAGAACTTTGGGCATAATAAACATCACTGTTGCATACCAGGGAACTTGACACTCCTGCTGTCCACTGGAAACTTCAACTTTCCATCATGCAAGAGCCACCAAGTTTTGTGATAGGCTCGGTGATCTTGTCCAGCTAGGTAGGGAGCCCATTTCAGCAAGAAATCTCGTAGGAGTCTTTCATATAAACTATTGAAATGCATTTTTTTCCCAATTAATATACATCTTGCATATAAACTACTCGAATTTAAATCTTCTAGTAATTACAACATTCTTTTTTCTATCAAGATCACTCGAAGGGTTCATCATATATTTATATTTACAACATTGCTGGCTAAATCATAATAATGAGATAGTGTATGGGATTGATTAAGTGAAACATGACATTATTTCACTGAGTGAATGATAAAGCTTAGGCTGAGGATAAAACTAATAAATCTAATTATTATTGTTACTAGCAGGTCCATTAGAGTACTCACCGGGAGTCGTGTGTTGGAACTTGGAAATCATCGCCATTAAAAGCAGTACCGATGTGTTGGCATGGGCAGCCGACACATCCACATTTCCAGGCACATCTAATTTGGCAACTTTCAGAAGCCTCTCCTCAGTAAACTTGATTGCAAAAGAGAAGAATAACACAAACACAAGTAGAGCAGCTAAAACGAGGTTGATTTTGGCCATGGAAGGCAACTGAAGTAAGAATGAAGAACTGCAGAGATCGGAAATCACCGTGCTTAAGCATTTTGAGGAAGGCGAGAGAGGAGATATAGACTTGCTCGGAGGAATCCTGTGGCGGGTGACCCAACGCGCCTCCCGCACCGGCGAACATCCTCTGTAACCTCTCCTTGCCTGACATTGTCGATCGGACTGTAGCAAGTCAAACGAAGACCTCGATACGATTAAAAATATATCATTAACATCGTAACAATCAACTTTAATTAAAAAAATTCGATACAAATAAAAAACTTCAATGATAAAATAAATTATAAATTTTAAAAATAAAAACAACATTATTAATCTGGATTTACTTCAAAGATAAAATGACCCTTCAAGCCTTAAATATATATATATATTGAAATGTTATTCTTTGACCAGCATAATTTATGCCGGCATTCTTTATTAAATAAAAAATGGCCTTATTAATTATTCAGAATATTTTATAGAAATTATACATATTTTAATTTTTTTGAAAATTTAAAATATTTTAGCATATTTATTTTTTTACGTTTTTAAAAATGTAAAATTTAAAAAGTCGAACTTATTTTTCATTATTATTTTTTTTAATTTTCAACTTTTTAGTATTACAATTAGATATTTTAAAAATATTTTTCTAATTTTTAATTTTTAGAATTTATATTTTTAAAACATTTTATAATTTTTTAAAGGCTTAATATACTTTTTCCCCTAAATTATACATGTTTTCCTAATTTGTTCATTAAATTATTTTTTTACCTGTTTTACCTCTTATACTTTATACTATTATCAAATTATCCCCTAAATTATACCACGTTTTTCAAGTTTCCCCCTAAATAGGGGTGATTTTGTACCAATTTTATAAAGTTTAGGGGGACACAATGGACCAAAAAAGTTTAGAAGACAAATTAGGAAAACATGTATAGTTTAGGGGGTAAAAAGTGTATTAAGCCTTTTCTAAAAATTGAATTAAATTATGGGTTTGATGTTGGGAGAGTGTGTTGACGAGTGCATCTACCGTGTTGTCGATGTCTTTGCAATGCCTCAGAGCGGACCGGTGTTAGTGTCGAAGCAGTGGATCATGTCAACTTATTATAGTGTCCATGGAAAAGCTCAAGAGTTGAAAAGAAATAGCATATGTATGGCAATTGGCAAGATTATATGATTTTCCACTCCTTGATGACATAAATCAATAGATTTTGAGCTGACCATTTTGCTTGGTTTTGCAGGCCAGAGATGGTGGTGGGCTGGTACCATTCTCATCCTGGTTTTGGATGTTGGCTTTCTGGTGTAGACATAAACACACAGTAGGTGGTGTAGGCTGTAGGCTGTAGCAGTGTTGGTTGATCCAATTCAAAGTTAAAGGGAAGGTGGTGATTGATGTATTACGTTTGATCAACCCACAAACCATGATGCTTGGCCAAGAACCACGTCAGACAACATCCAATCTTGGGAAGATGGAGGCAAGATGCCAAGAAGCATTTACAGGAACATGTCTCAAACTTGATGTCCTCAAACATAGTTCAAACTCTGGGAACAATGCTCGACACAGTAGAATGACATTGCATAAAGTAAACAAAGGCTTTTAAGAAAAGTTGACAAATTAGAATGAAAAAGAGGTGTTAGATACATCTCAAATCTCAGCTGATCTTATTTTATTACAAGACAACCCCATGTTGTTCACTCCACATTAACAACCTTGTCTTGGTTCAAGAAAGCAGCCAAGCGTTTGATCAAGCTCTTAGCCTTGTCGGAATCAGGGTTAAAGATGTGGAACACATGATCCTCACCTTCATTCTCCATAATCTCTGCTTGTCCTTTCCATTCCGATTTAACCAACTTATCATAGTAAAACCTCCCCCGGTCTCTCAAGATATCTTTCTCTGCAACAATAACAAGGACTCGGTGACATGCCAATCCTGCAAGATCCGGGGATCCATCCGCAAACGGGTTGATAAGCGGATCATCACACCCTTTATCGGATGGACAAACGTACAGCCACCACTTATCGACTAGCTCTTTCCGGAACCGATCGGTAAACTCGGATCCAATCGGGCTGGTTCCCCAAAAGTAAGGATGGATTATCCCAATGCCGAGAATCTTCAAGTTCTGACCCAGATCCGAGTCCTTGATCCGGAGAGCCAAGTGGTGTGCAATGGTTGCACCAGCACTATCACCAACCAAATATACATGGTCAAGGTCCACATAATCCTTGATCCAAGTTTCATTATTGCTGTCATCTTCTTCCTTATGAGAAGCCACCCATTGAAGTGCAGCCCAGGAATCTTCATATGCTGTAGGAAGAGGGTACTCAGGGGCTAGCCTATAGCCAACGGAAAGAACGATAACGTTGGCCTCGGCAACGAGCTTGTTGAGGCTGTTATGGTAGTTTGGGAACGCTGGCGAAGCAACACAAAAGGCTCCACCGTGAAAATAAACTACAAGGGGTAGCTTTGTCTCTTTGGTGACGAAGTTTGGCCGGTAAATTCTAGCAGAGACGTCGTTTTCGGGTACGATGACGATATCTTTGGATAAAACGTTTGTTTGGGGATGAAGCCCTGGCGGAACTACTTCAACTCCTGCTGTTCTCTCGATGGTTCCATCTTTGTATACTTTAAGCCATGGAAATAAATCCAGAACAAGTTCCGAATCGTTGGAACCCATGTTTTTGTCGGAGAAAGGGGACTGGAAAGTAGAACAAAAATAGAAGACGGTAGTTGGAAAGATAGAAGAAAGTTTATAAAATGATTAAGGGAAAAAATGCAAGAGACAATTGACACCAGCCGAAGGACAGTTATTGGCTTTTAACAAGACAACCATGGTCGGGCTCATTTAACCCTTCTTAGAGAGAGAGCCTCGTGACAACCAGAGAAATCATAGACTCGGCTAACCACGTTCGTCTCATCCAATAAAAATCATCTACTTCACCACTAATCTACCATGTAATTAATTTCCAACTAATTAATCTTCACTTATGTTTTTCATGTCATTTTAAAAATGTAATTTTTGAAAATTATATTAATTACATAACAGATTAGTGATGAAGTGGGTGATTTTCATTGGTTAGGGATCATAACTAACGTGGTAAGCCGAGCTCATGATATAATCTTTCGACAACCAGGGGAAGTTTTAACGATTGACAACCTTAAAAAAAACAGTTAAAAACAATTATGTCTTTTTTATAAAAAAATATAAAATTATATATATTAATTTTTTATAAAAAATATTAAGATTTCGATATACAAGAGAAAAACAATTGGGAATATCCCTCCCCTTTTTATCTAGGTTTAAATTAGGTTTAACTTAGTAATAAGTGCCTAAAGTATACACTTTTTCTGAAATAGGTGCATGATGTTTTTTGTGGCCGAAATAAGTGCCCAAACTATATATTTTTTCTGAGATAGGTGCCTAAAGTTTTATTCCCTTAGTGTTTTAAGGTAACACAGTTAAAAGAAATTATTTAATTTATAAATAAGTACTTAAATTATACATTTTTTTCTAAAATAAGTGCTTAATGTATTTTTTAATTGAAATAAGTGTAAAATTTTTTCGTTCTTTGAATGATATTTAATATTGAAAATCTAACTTTTATTTCATACATCTAATAAGATAATGATTTTCGCTCTAAATTAATGATTCAAAATTTTTAAAAGATAATTTATTCACAAAATTCTTCAAATTTGTTTCGAAGCTCTAGCTCCTCTATAACCACAACCACTTGCGGTGGAGCCTGCACATCAGCCACCGCAGCAGAGCAAAGATGCAACACCACCACCTAAACGGGGTCGTGGAAGGCCAAGAAGAGGAACTGTGGAGAAATTTTTCACTACACCAGTCTTTTCAGCACCGTCTGAAACCAACAAAGTGGATGTCGGGTTACAAAAGGCAGCAGGTTCAAGCGCATCAACAACTCCTGCTCCTCCAATCCTAATAATACTACATGAGCTTCCCCAAACTTGTTGTTTGGAATATCTTCTATTTTAGCAACACCAGTTGAATCTAACCCACTTGGGTTTCCTACACCAGTGCAATCAAAAAGACAAGGTCCAACAGCTCAAACTGGAGGCCAAGCAACTCGTCGAAGGGCTAAGAAACAAGAGCTTGCATCCATCCCAACTGTTGATGGTTTAGCTGCATACAAACTAAAAAAATTAAACACTTATTTCAATTAAAAATATATTAGGTACCTATTTTAGAGGAAAAAATAGTTTAGGTACTTATTTATGAATTAAACAAATTTTTTTAACGGTGTTACCTTAAAACACTAAGAGAATAAAACTTTAGGCACCTATTTCAGTCAAAAAATACATTAGGCACCTATCTCAGAAAAAATATAGTTCGGGCACTTATTTTAGCCAAAAAAACATTAGGCACCTATTTCAGAAAAAGTGTATACTTTAAGCACCTATTACTGAGTTAAGCCGTTTAAACTATGTATTTTATTTTTTGTTTAGGTGTTTAACTTTTTTATTAAAATAAAATTTAATATTTATTCCGTTACTATTTAAAAGTTTAACCATTAATGACGGTCAAAAATACGTTAGTTTGAGAATTTTTAAAATATTAAAAAACTAATTTAAAAACACTCTAACCTAAAATATTAAACTCGTAAATATATTTAATAATATCATTGAGCTCACAGCCGATATTTATTTCTTCTAATATTGAATTTTTTTTATCAAATACTTTATTTTATCGTTAAAAATTAATAAACGATGTGTTGATATAATTTCATTAAAAGAAAGAGATTTCATTACGATAATAATGGAGACACAATCAATTGTGACACGTAAAAGAAATTTAATTAATTATTTAATACGAAAAATTAAAAATTTTGGGATATTAAGTTTAAGATTTTTGTGAGAATTAGGTGTCAACCCATAATTAAATATTATTTTTTAATTAATTTAAAATGTTCAGTAGAAGATCATGATAACCCAGAAACATAAATCATTTGAATCAAAGCAACCGGCAACAACCAACCAACTGTTGAGTTCATTGCCAACGAAATGATCCTGACAACCAGGCTTTTGTGTTGCTTTCCAAATGAGTCAACTTTACACATCTATATTTTATTTTATTGATATAAACTATAACAGGGGCGGTTTAAAAATTTTGGAGACTCGGTATAATTTATTAAAATATAGCCCTTAGAATTAATTGTTTATAACCTCACTAGTTCTAAAAATGTGGACCTTAGAAGCAATTATTCTTTTTAGGCTTAACTCAATAATAGGTGCTTAAAGTATACATCTTTTCTGAAATAGGTGCCTAATGCTTTTTTTTTTTGCTGAAATAAGTGCCTAAACTATATTTTTTTTCTGAGATAGGTGTTAATGTATTTTTTGGCTGAAATAGGTGCCTAAAGTTTTATTCCCTTAGTGTTTTAAAGTAACAGTGTTAAAAGAAAATTGTTTAATTTATAAATAAGTACATAAACTATATATTTTTTAAAAAATAGGTGCCTAATGTATTTTTTATTAAAATAAATACCTAATTTTTTTTTCTTATAAGTAATTTATATTTCTTATAAGATATAAAATTAGTTATATCTTAAATTAATCATTTAACCTTTTAAATTATGAGAAAAAATTATTTTTTAACAACACTAAAATAAAAAAAAAATTTATATAATTTTATATTAATATTTTTTTATATTTTCCACAAAAATCATCAATGGGACAAATCGATTCACTTGCAAGGACATGCCGTCGGTTCACATGGAAAATATATACAAAAATTATTATATTCCTATTACATTTATAATTGTAGCGAAAAAGAATTGAAAACATTAATATAAAATTATATAAATTTTAATTGTTTTTTATTTTAGTGTTGTTAAAAAATATTTTTTCTCATAATTTCAGCTACTAATCAAATTTAAATAAATTATTAATCAATTATAATAAATAATTTAATAGATTAAAACGATGATATATAAATAATTTTACATCTTATAAGAAATATAAATTACTTATAAAAAAATTAGGTATTTATTTCAATAAAAATTACATTAGGAACCTATTTTAAAATATATATATATAGTTTAGGTACTTATTTATAAATTAAACAATTTTCTTTTAACAGTGTTACCTTAAAATATTAAGGGAATAAAACTTTAGGCACCTATTTCAGCCAAAAAATACATTAGGCACTTATCTCAGAAAAAATATATAATTTAGGCACTTATTTCAGCCAAAAAAAACATTAGGCACCTATTTTAGAAAAAGTGTATACTTTAAGCACTTATTATTGAGTTAAGCCTTCTTTTTAATGGCCCTTGTGCGGTCGTTTGTATTACGTCTGTCCATAATCTCATTAGATCTATAAAAGCAATAATAATAAGAATAATTAATAAGATTCTATATTCAATTGTCACATTTAGGACATAATTATAACGTTTTAACAATTATAACTTATCTTTTTAAGAGTATTTTCAAAATTTTTGCAATGAATTTCGAGATTAATATTAATTAATGAATATAGTTTATCAAATTTTGGGTCTCTTTTTAGGGACCCTGTGCGGTCGCTCCTATTACGCCTGTCCAGAACCCCCACTGAACTATAAATATATTATTTTAGTAAGAAAAAAAATTAAATATATTGTTCATATAAACTTTAATTTATGTGTGTCTTTTAATTTTAAGGGTTATAATTTTAATTTAGAATTTAGGTTGTAATTTTTATAATTTAATGTTAGTGTTTAGAATTTACGGTTCATGATTAAGGTTTTAAGGTTATAATAAGGAATTTATGATTTAGGGTTTATATTATAAAAATACAAGTTTATGTAAATTGTTTACGCAGATTGTGTATCAAAATTTTACCCTTTTAGTTAGAGGTGAGTGTTTGATTGAATCGATTCGAGTAAAAATTATAGTTATTCGAGTTGATATGTCATATTTTAAACTTAAACTTTATTTGATTTTTTCGATTTGAGTTAAGTTTAAAAATTCGAGTATAGTTTTCGAATTCTCATAACATATTAATTATAATTATTTATCATGTTATAGTATAATTGATTGTAATTTAAAAGAATTTTTTGAATCATATAATATATATTCATATTTTCCATATGTGACATTATTTTTTTATCTTATTATATATCAATATATATCATAAAAATTTGAGGGGCTTATCTCGAACATAAAAACAAATCCTTTAAGTACTAAAAAATTTTAGTTATTCGAATTTTTATTTTATAACTCAAACTTTATTTGAAATTTTTTTCAAATCGAGCTTATCAAATTTTGAGTCAAATCAAGACAAGTCAAATATTTTTGTCTCGAGCCGAATTATTCAGATTTTTTTAGTCGAGTTTTGCTTACTCTTATTTTTAGTAATACACAAGTTTATCCATTTAACTCGTCCATTAAGGAAAAAAAGTATGCAATTTAATCCCACCTATTAATTTAACTCATCCAACGATCATCAAAATATTTAAAACTAATTAAGTTTTTATATAATATAGGTGAGCCTTAACCTTATACTAAAAATAAATTAAAGTTTACACAAATTTTTAAATGGTATTTTTTTCAAATGTACAATTTGTTTTATCACTACATCAAATACTTGTTGAATAATTTTAAACTATATCATTTAACTCGTGACATAAACTTTCTATATAAAATTTAAAACAAAAGAAAAAATATAATACTTATTATGAGATGATATTCTCAATTTAATTTGCTTAATTCATAATATTATAATTTAAATTTTTAATTTTATCGAAGAAACACGTTATTTATCTTGTTAGACCAATTATAATAAAAATGATACAATATTTTTTAAATAAAGATACATTGATAGTCGAAACTTTAGTTTCTACAAATGAGTTACTTTAAAAGTTTAGTGTTTTAGCTTAGGGTTTAAAGGTTATCTGTTAGGCTTGATAGGACTCAATGGACAATCGATAAAACTTGTCAAATTATAGAGAAATGATAATTTGGGTGATTTGTAGTGAAAGCTAAAAGATAAAAAAAATTGACACAAGGATTTAAAGTGGTTCGGACTTCTAATCCAAGTTCTACATCCACTACCTTAACTTCTCACTAAAGATTTCCACAATTCACTAAGAATTCAATCTTTTGTGGAATAAAGGGGTAACCTTACAATATTGATTCACAACCCAAATCAAGTATCTAAAGTTTACAACCAAACTTTGAGAATTCACTCACAAAGAGAGTTCTAAGCAAACTTGTAATCCTTCTAATAAGGTTAATTGTTTGCAACTAAGCTCTCACACAATCTTAAGACATTTGAGCATAGATATACATTAAGCTCATAAGTGTTCTCCACCCAAAAGATGAGAATTATACACTAAGATATTTCTTGAATCATATTGTTGTTACAATGTAAGCATTAGTCTTTTCTTGATGATTGAGACTTCTTTTTATCTTCTCAAATGAGCTTCAAGCTGTTGGTGACCGTTGGGATTGATTTGGAGCCGTTTGGAGCTTGTTTCAAGGCTAATTTCTGCTTCTGGTGCTTGTGGCATCAAAACGCGTGGAAGCCGTTTCGATATTGCCTCTTTGAGAAATAACCGTTGAACCTTCATTTGAGAATCAATATCGAAACACCTACAAGGTGTATCGAAACACTTAGCTCATGGTATTGAAACAACTAAAGCTTGTTTCAATATTGCTCCTAGCCGTTGTAGGGTTTGTAAAGTCTTTGAGAGTTTTATAAAACCGTTGGAGGTGTATCGAAACACTTAGCTCATGTTATTGAAACAACTAAAGCTTGTTTCGATATTGCTCCTAGCCGTTGTAGGGTTTGTAAAGTCTTTGAGAGTTTTATAAAACCGTTGGAGGTGTATCGAAACACCTAAAACAAGTTTCGATATTGGCCATGGGCGGAGCCACCCTTGCCAATGGGTGGTCAAGTAACACCCCAAAATTTTTGGATCAATATTTTTTTATATGATTTATATATATAATTTTTTTTAAAAAATTAATAAATAACATCAATTTACAAATAATTGACCCCCCTTAAATATAACTCAAAAAAATAACACCTCTAAAATAATTTTTTAGCTCTGCCCCTGATATTGGCGTATCGAAACGGATATTTATGGTCAAATGACACCCCAAAATGTCGTTATGTTTCTTCTTTATAGAGCACTTTTTTTTTAATTCTATATAATCATTGACTTAATTTTTTTAAAATCTAATTAATAATTTAAAACTTTTATATTTGTATATAAACATATTTGTATCAATGTAATATCAGTGTATAGTATTAAAAACTAGAAATTAAACTACATAAAAAATTTGAAAATGTCAATTTAACCCTTCGTTATATTTAGTACTTTTTTATGATCATTTGTTTGTTTTATTTGAATTTGTTAGTTTTAATTTTTTTCTCTTTTCTTCGTGTGTGTAATATCTTTGATCTGATTCTCGATCAGGCAGAGTTTAGAGTGTTATAATGGTAACTCTCGACTAGGCAAAGTTTAGAGTGTTATATTCGACTTAATTCTCGACTAGGCAAAGTTTGGAGTGTTATGATAATTTTAATTAATTTTGAATTGATTAAACCATGTCCATCAAGGTTCGATTTCTTTTCTTTGCTATATCATTTGTCCGAAAATATTCTATACTTGGATCGAAGCAAAGTGCTTTACTGGATAAATCAAGTGGTTTTTTCGCCTCCACATGAAACTCTTGAAATTTATAAAAAGCTTCGCTTGTAACACCCTAAACTCGAGCTTACTTTGTTTACACTTCAAGTTAAGAACTCATTGTTCCTTAAAGTAAAAAAGACACTAAATTTTAGAGAAACATTTGAAGACTTCCAAGTCATTTGTTAAGAACTAATTAGTGGGGAAAGCAATCAGGGAGGACTTAAATTCTCAACTTTAAGACAAAGAATCAAACACTATGTTACAAAAGCAATCACAAATACCCATCAATTGGAACTTTTATATCTGGATTGATCATCAATCGAACAAGCAGAGAACAAGAACCACAAGGAAGAACAACTGAAGCTGGTAAAGCATCAGGGGTCCTCACAAATATCTCTGTCCCATCCCTCAGTAAAGTGTACCCGATTTTAGTCAACTCCAAAGAATCAACTGAGAAGTGATCACCGCACCGGCACTGGTAATAAAGCTCCATGACTTCACCAGCATCTTCAATTATCATATCATATAAGCCGATATCTTCCGAGGCCACTACATCTTGTCTTGAATCTCGCAGTTCCCTATCATAGACTGTTCGTGAATTGGGGTCACTAAGGATTTCCCAAGCCTTTTGTACTCTCAAAAATCTCTCTCCAGACTCGTGATCAGAATTTAACTTATCTGGGTGAGAATTAAGGATACCAGTTCGATAACTTGTACGAATTTCGTCATAACTCGCATCTTCCTTCACAGATAGAACATCATAGTGGGTTTCTCGGATGGATTTACTTCCAAAAATCATAGCTCACCGCCACTTTTACAAGACTTATATCACTGCAAATGCATAAAAATAGATTTCACAGGGTTAGTGGAAACTATACTGAAGGGCATTGCAGGCAGTATTCAAAGATTAAATGGTTAGCTCATAGTACTTCGTAACGATATCCCAAACCCACAATCAAATAACAAATACTTGAAAGACTAAACTTACAACAACAAGCATTATTCCCATCATTGAAGACTAAAACTTGTGTAGGGTTTTCAAGATTAATCTTAAGCAAGTATGCATTAAATTATGAATGAACCAAGAAAAATAAATTGAGAAGCAAAAGTTTTGCATAAAATGACAAAATTAATGAAACAACACAACAAACAGTTATTAAGAGAATGAACCATCAAATGTAATTCTCGAAATGAGATCAATTGACCAAAAAAACAATGAAATACAAAGTTAAAACAACCAAATAGTTAATTAACCCACATAATAGCACTCGAAAACAAGAACATTGGCCTAAACTGAAGAAGAAATAAAACCAAAACAAGTTGATCAGTATCTACACGGAGAGTTCTGGGACGTTGTATGTTTCGGTTTTATGCTTTTGCTTTGGATGAGTTTGGGAGACTCATGAAAACCGGATATCGGTGTTCATCGGCAAAATGCTATGAGGCAGGATCAAGACTACAGACGTTTCAAAATGGTCTATTGAGGGGATAAAGGTTTCCAAACCTTCTTAATTAAGGACTTTTCATGTCAACAACATTGATTTGATTAGTGATAACATTTTAAAATCTAGACTTTATTCTTCATAGAGGACAAACCCTGAGGAAATTCCAAAGCAAATTATACCCAAAAGCCTTCTAAAATATCCCCCAGACCCTAAAATTAATCATGAAAATATAAGGATTTCGAATGAAAAGAACACATTAGAAAATCTTCAAACTTCAAGTGAAAAGAATAATACATTAAAAATACTAAATAGTAAAACATGCATTCAAAACTGATTTTAACTACCAATTACCATATCGAACGAAACGAATTGGCTAGTTCTTCAGACTTAATCTAATCGTTACGAGAAATAGAGGGATTTCGAATGCCATGTACGGGTAATAACAACACGTAATACGAAATCGTGTAGAAGTCAAATGGCTTAAATCAACGATATATTCAAAAATAATAAGAACACATCCTAATAAATTTTAAAAATCAACAATAAAACCAAGATAATAAAAAAGAAATTCAAAAAATATTCTCACCTGTCAAAACCAAATGAAAACAAAGCCCTAAATCTTCCGGTTTCAGTAAATAAGTAAAAGGTTCTTTCAAGATTTTGGACGATGAACAAAATCGAAGATGTACGCCCCAAATCAAAGGTTTTAGCTAGATGATTGAAGATTTAGGGTTTAGATTCAGGAAATAACCCTTACAAATCTGGGGGTTGGGGCTTAGGGTTTGTAAGAATTTGGGATTGGTTTTCACTAGTATTTTTTTCTGGCTTTTTATTACTTCCTTAAAGCCGAAGGTCACTTCTGACTGATCTTTTAACCGATGAGACTAGATAGTTCTTACCTAAAGGTCACCTTTTAAAGGTTTTATTGTTTGTAAAGCACATGAATCATAGGCCGTAAACGAAGCGAACTAATACGAATGAGGGTGTGTTTATTTGTTCAACTTTACTCGAACAAATGAATGAACATGAACATAAACATAAACAAACATAAATTTTTTTGTTCATGTTCGTTCGTTTAAATAATAAACGAACATAAATAAATGTAAACGAACGAACATAAATGAACGTAAATGAACATAAATAAACGGACGAATATAAATAACATATATAATATGCTAAATATTTAATATTTTGGATTAGTTCGATTAATTCAACTAATTAATTGTTTTAAATCAAATTAATTGATAATTAAAATTAAAAAACTCTTAATTATTAGACGAAATCTAAAATTTAACTGATTAACCAATTTTATTTTGGTTCGATCTGTTAACTCGGTTTAGCAAAACAATGAATACTCTTGGCCTATAACAAGGAAGTTTTTAACGAGTTATAAAATAAGACTGCTCAACTCGAGTAACTCAAAATTTTTTGACTCGACTTACTTATCCAATGCTCACCCATAAATATATGTGAATAAATTTAAACGAACATAAACGAACGAACATAAATGAAGGAAAATAAACGAACAAATTACCGAACATTCATAGCATAAATGAACGAACGAGCCCTTAGTTCGTGTTCGCTCGTTTAATTAAACGAACGAAAAATCTTATTCATATTCATTCGTTTAATAAATAAATGAACATAAACAAAATTTTCACTAATCGGTTCATGATCGGTTCACCGAATGTTCGGTTTGTTTACATCCCTAAGTGCACGTTTAAAATTATTATCAATATATTTTAGAGTAAACCGTAAAATTATTCCCTCCATAAATTATAATGGACAAATTATTTTTTAAGTATTTTATAAAATTTTAATAATTAAATAAATGTTTGAATTATATATATGTAATATTTTTTTGTGTTTAAATTAATTTTTTATTTTAAATAAATATCTAAAATTTTATTTCAATTATTTTAGGTACTTAATTATTAAAAACAATTGTTAGCTAATTAAAATGACACACGATATGTTTTAAATTTTTAACTAATTCTTAAATAATTTTTTTAAAAAAATAATTTTAAATTTTTTATAAAATAATTTCAAATCCCTTGAAACTCAAAATTATTATATTACCATCAATGTCTCCATTAATCACCTCGTCTAAGATCATTACTATTATTGTTAGACCACCACAATTATTTTTTTAGTTATTTATCTTCAATAATCGATGACAAATGTATCAATCGACTTTTTTTTGTGACTTTGATTTTTTTTTTAAGTTAAGAAGTTACCTACTATCAATTATCAGTAATAAATAACTGAACTAACGATTGTAGTGATCTGATAATTAATATGGTAAATGATAACGTGATCGCCGATAGTGTCATAAATTCATCGAAATAATAACTCGAATGATTAGACTCGATTCATTTCACCTCCATACGCATTGAAAACTGAAGAACTGAGTTTTAATATATACAACAGATTTTTTTATTAAATTAATAAATAATCATTTAATTATAAGATTGATGTTGATTTAATTATTATATTTTTAATTTTAATAAATATACATATAATTATACAAATAATTTTAATATAACTACGGTTGTTAAAACTTAACGAAAGGGTAATGTGATAATTAAAAATAAGTTTAATTACATATTTAGTTTTTATTATTTATTTATTTTTTTATTCAATCTTAATTTTATTTTTAATAAAAGAATTTAATTATTTAATTAGGTGAAGATATATGTCATCATCTTATTTAAGGATTTAAGTTATTTATTAAATTTATTTTTCTCATATATTCAGATGGTAACACGTATTATCATCTATTTAGAAAAAAATATTCAAGCAAAATTATTTCGAAAAAAACTTAAACCTATGAATGGGAAATAAGTAATGTGTTAACCTCTACACCAAGCATATCTTTATATTATAAATCACTAACATCAATATATATATATATATATATATATATATATATATATATATTATTGTTTTCTAAATTTATTCTTTCAATTACAAAAGATAATCATAAATTTATTTTTTTAATTTAACTAAAAATTTCAATTAAATTATTATATATAATAAATTAAAAAAAATAAATTATAATAAAAATTCAGTTAACAAACTCCAAACCTTCTAAGTCACAATAATGAGATAAAAAGAATAACTAATGAATAATAAAAAATATAAAATTGCACAATTGTATACGTATTTTTACGCATCGTATACAATTTTAAATGAAAATATTTTTTATTGACAAAAATATAAATATTAAACCCGAATTCATAAATAATTCAGTTACCACTTTTTTTTTATAAAGTTAAAAAATATTATGATAGTTCTATTGTTTTATATATTTATTATTTATTTTGTTTGTGATTCAACAATCCTCAATTTTTTTGAAAAAAATAATCTGACTCTTTTATTTTTATATTTATTTAAAATTTTAAAATTATAATAAAATTTCATTTAGAAAAATTCATAAAAATTTAGTGTTTATAGTTTAAAATTTGCTAAAAATTTTATTATAATCTAAAAGTTTTAATCATAATTTAAGTTATAATAAAATTTTATTAGTGCTTAGGATTTAGTGTTTGAGTTTTGGAGTTCGATAATAAAAAAATTATTATTTTTTTTGGATGAAAATAAGATTTGAAATTTTTAAATTAAAATTTTAAAAATAATTTTGCTAATAAAATTTAACTAAAGTAAAAAAAAAAATTAGAGAAACATGGACTTTAATATTAAGTTCTAGAAAATTTAACTACTAAACTTTATCTTCATCTTTTGATTCAGAGCTCATTGGATTCAATATTTTTACCATCAATTTTTTATACTTTTTTTATTTTTTTTTTATTTTTCTTATAGAAATCTTATTTGTGTCCTTGTTTCAAAAGTTCTGATTAATCAAAGAGTATTTTTTTATTTTTATAATTGTATTCTCAAGAAATAAATCAAAAATAACATATTTAGAAAAAAATGAATAGTTTGAAATAAATATTTTCGATCGATTAAAAAATAAAAAAAAATTAGAGAATAAAAATTTTATTAAACTCGTTGAGTTTTCATCCTTAACTCTTGAATTTAAGAATTATGAGAATTTAGGATGTATAATGAGTTAAAAAAATTGATTTAATAAATAGTTTTTAAATTTTGTAATATATAAAACAATAGCTAGACTTTTTAAATAGTTCTATAATTTTGTTGAATTGTATTCTAATATTCAGACGTAAATTTGATTATTATTATTTATTTATTTTAAAATCTTATCGTATCTTATTTCGAACACATCTAATTCAGTTATTTTTGGATTTGATGGGCCTACTAAAGGGAGACAATAAAATTTTATGATATGTTTTTAACTTGAACCACAATATTAATTGTGTATCAGATCCATAATTTTAAAATTTTCTTGAACCTTTCGTATAATTTTTTTTTTATAATTTACTAAGAGCTAATTAAAAGTTTATGACATAATTTAAACTTCTTTAAAATCTTTGTAATTCGACTTTATTAAAGATTTGATTTGAAAATTTATTAACAAATTTTATAGATCTTTCTATTGAATAATTATCGCTTGTGTAATATAATGACTTAAAAATTTAATTGTTTGAAATAAATTTATCTTGTATTTAAAAGCTATTAAACTATTATTTATAATTATTATATTAAAAATATCATTCATAATTCTTTAGAATTTAGAAGCAATATTTTTTTAATCCAAGGTATTATAGTATTGTTCAAATAAAATTATAAAAGTTATTTTGTATGTTTATCGCATAAAAAACTGAAAAATTTCAAGGGGACAACTTTTTCTAATTAATTTTTTATAATTTTTTATTTCTCTAAATTTTATTACGGAACAAAAATCAAAATTTAATTTTCAAAACAAATTTTCAAATATTAAAAAAAATAAATTTTATTTCTATCTGATAAAATTCTATCTGTCCTAAAATACACGAGACTAACTATTTTTAAATTATAATAAAAATTCATTTAGTATTTAAAGTTTAGTGTTCGAAGTTTGTTAAAATAATTTTTATTATGATTTAAAAAGTTTAATTTATTATATATAATACTTTGATTGATATTTTTAATTAAATTAAAAATTAAATATATGATTATATATGAAATTAAAAGAATAAATATAATATATATTGTTTGAATGTTTTTTTCTTCTAAACATTGTCACCATGATTGGATGAAAAAAAATAATTTTAATAAATTAAATAAAATAAATTAAATCCTAAAAGTAATGTGATGATGATTAAATAATTAAATTATTTTATTATAATAAAATTAAGAGCAATTAAAAAATTATAAATAACAAGATCAAATCTATAATTATGTACTTTTTAACTATCACATCACTCTTCTTTAAATTTTAACGATATATACAATACGGGATGGATTAGAAGTCGAGTTACGATATCCAAGTACGCACGATTATTGTGAGACCCCCACCCCGGGCCGGTAGGAAAGGGGCGTCACCGATCCTTGAGCACTCCGATAACCCGGCCCGAACAATGGTTTACCAACTTAACTTAACCCGAAAGTACCGACTTTAGGGGTAAATTAAAACTTTTTCCTATTACTAGGCCTTTAAACCACTTAGCAACTTATATTCATGACTAAACATTCCCGAAACCTATTGTTCATTCAATAGTTCGATAATTCATTTATCCATTCCATATAACAATATCAATAGTTCGTTCCATTCCATTCCATAACATGCAATCCATTACAAATATACATACATATTAAACGTATCAAATATGTCATCATTCTTAAGTTATACAAATTTAAGCCCGAAGCTACTAAAATGTGGTTCACTATATACAAATCGTCTAGAGTAATCAAAATGCATGGTCTAACTAAACAAGACTAGCCACCACTAGGAGATACAAAAAGATCATACTTGGCTTGTGAAGCTTGCCGATCCGAACGACGGAAAATCCGGGACCGAGCTATTAATCGATCAACCTGAAATGTTTGGGAAGAGCGAAGGGAGCGGGGGTAAGTACATAAGGTACTTAGTGTGGTAACGGAAAATCAAAACAATCCAAGACAATCCAAACATTTATCATATGCCATGTTAAGTTCACATATACCATAACATACCAAATTCAAGTACACATATACCAAATTCAATCGAGCATATATCAGTCCAATAAGTTTACATATACCAAGTCAAGTACACATACCAATTCAATGTATAACAATTCAATTCAAGGTTCAACATGTGACAATCCGATTACATGTATCGATTTAATGTTCATTATATGACAATCCAAATGCATGTAACAATCCAATGTTCGATATATGACAATCCGATAAGTAATATGCCAATAACAAGTGCATTTTCATAACAAGTAATCATGCTTGCATTTAACTAACAATTATAGTGCAATTTAAATTCAAGTTAATTAAATCATTACAACCACCTTGGTATTTAGCTAGAAGATAATCGAATCTCCAACCAACTGTCGCCACAATATGCACCTATAGTGCTGGTCAAACCCTCCTACTGTCGCCAATGACCAAAAACGTACCCTCCGTTTGTCGCCAATAAGGGCCAATTGCCCCGGACCGAAGTCCTACCCGATACAATGAGCTCTAGATTCTAAGGCATGCCCTCCTATCTAACTAACTAGCTACCAAGGTTGTCGATTATCAATTTAAGCATATCAATCCAATATTCAATATCATTTCAATAACACGGTCCTCATAGACCAAGCCTCTTAGGCCATTGTGCCTAGGCTCATAAGAATTCATTTCATGTCATTTCATATACATTACATTAAACATGCCAAGCACAAGCAAAATCAGAACTTTAATTGCATGAAACAAATGCATGTACACGTACCTTGCATCCCAAGCTTAAGCATGCCATTCATACCTCGGCATATGCAATGCATGGGTATGAACAAACCAAAACAAATACTTAACAAGCAATTCATATTCAATCAACATGCTAACAAATAACATGGCAACAAGCAAGTTCTCATAGCATTTCACTCTTCCCTTAAAGATTAGCCAAGTTTATATTAAGTCATATTTCATACCGGTTTAATCATAAACAACAAAAATCAGAATTGGGTTAGGACCTAGTCCCAACCCCAAAGAAAGTCACACTCACAAACAATCCAAGCAAAACTCCTAAGGATTATGGATGATTGGCCCCTTACTCCTTTTGGCAAGCTCTTGCCTCAGCTCCTCTTCACTATCAACCTCTTTAGAGACCTCTAATACACACAAAATCACATACACAATATCAAAATACATTCAATTCACACATTTCATAATTAACAATTCCAAAACAACCAAAACAGTGAGATTAGTTTCCAGGACAGTTTGTGCAATGCTCACTAAACTATTTTTATCTTTTGATCCACGTCCAAAATTTGCCCACTTTACCTCATTTTAAAGCTAACGAAACCATCTTTTAAACCATATAAAGCTTGAATTTTTCCTACGAACCCATCAATACCAATTTTCGATCAAAGACAAGACAATGCTGTTTCGGGACAGTCTGGACCAATCTTTTTGTTTCTCTTATATCTCCTAATTTACAAGGGCAAACGAGGTGAGGTTTTTTTCTAATTAAAGTAGACTCATCCAAGTTCTAGACTGCTCATTTTCAGCCTTAAATTCCTTGTACATTAATCTAGGGAATTTTCCAAAGCTACTGTCCAGTACAGACCTATTCTGGACAGATTTCACCTACAATAATTTTAGCTCAAAATTCATCAGCCTTATCACCAATTCAACTCATCCAACACTTGTAAACTTTAGTAGGCTCAATTTTTAAGCATATTTTACCTATGCAACCATTTTTAATTATGCAATTCAACAAAGTTATCAGCTCATTTTATGAAGCCACCAAAATGTCACCTAATAGCTAGTCCAAAGCACTTTACCAATTCTAACACTTTCTTTCCTTCATCTTTTCAACCAAAACACCTACAATTTAATTTCCACACTCTTAAAACATTATCCTATGAATTCAACATTAAATTTCCAGATTCAACAATAACAATTAAGTCCATCAATTTCTCAATTCTAGCAAAACAGTCCAAACAATACATTTAGCACTTAATTCACTACTAAACTTTCTCATGCTTCATTTTACTTCAAATCAGTCCACATAAGACCATTTTAAGCATCCTAACATCAAAATCCTTCATAAATTTAACCACAAAACAGTCCCTACAACTTTCAAATTCATGTAATTAAATCCTCAAGCTCAAAGTCTCAACCAATCACAACAATACCAATTTCCAGCAACCTCCATTTAAGTTCTAACTTAAAAATAAACTAACTAAAAGCAACATACTAAATTTTCAGCCATGGAAACTAAACTAACAACCTTCAATTTCATTTTTAACTAAGTTTTCATGAAGTAAAATACATTACCTTGCTTATTGACCTTCCTAACTCAAGAATCTTGCTTTAAACCTTCAAAATCTCACTTAAAACCTCACATGCAAGCAAGAGAAAATTTTCTCTCCTAACACTCTTTCATGGCCGGCCAAAGAGAGGAAAATGGGTGAAGAAGATGAGTGAATAGTATTATTTTTCTCTCTCCCACTAACTTTTATTTCATCATTTTTCCCCTTTTTCTTATTTATTTAATTCAAACAAAAATCCACCTAATTATGGGACAAGGTGGCTGGTCAAAGGAGGTCTTGACATGTGTCCATGGCCTCCAATTCCTTGAAAATTTACATGCAATCTCTCTTTTCTTGAATTTTCACTTTTTGGTCCTTTTTCAATTTGGCCTCTAATTTTCAATTTCATTCAATTTTGTCCCTAATTTTAGGATTTTATTAGGCCCTAATTACATTAATTTAGTCCTTAACTCTTAGGCCAAGTTTAGGGTATTACAATTATATTAAAACTATTTTAATAATTACATGATATATTTATCAAAATAAAAAATATAATGATCAAATTGACACCAACCTTATAATTAAATAATCATCTACATAATTTACCATTTTTACTTGAATTTTGATTTATTTTAGGTTTGTAATTTGAAATACAAATGATTCAGTTCTGTAATTTTGTTTTTATGTTGAGTCATAAGCTGAAAAAATGAAACAGATTTCTGGTGATTGTTCGGGAAAAAGTGAAGAATAAAGGTTTTTACGGTGAGAAAAGGGGAATTGGATAGGGGTGAGTATTCGGTTAATTCGATCGGTGACCGAATCGAATTAACCAAAACCGAATTAACCAAAAATTTTAAAATATTAACCGTTAATTGAACCAAATTTTTTTAACAGAATTAACCGAACCGAAATTATTTCGGTTAATTAGCCGGATTAACCGAATTAACCGAAATTTATTATAAATTTTTTATTCACTAAACTTTTATTTTATACTAATTTAATACAAAATTTAATGACTATTTTATAATATAAAAAATTTAATGAAGATTTTATAATATTTTAAAAGTTAAATGACTAAAAATAAATATATATATATATAATATATATAATATTTAATACATATAATTTAGTTAATTCAGTTAATTAACCGATTTCGAACCGAATTAACCGATAACCGAATTATAAAAAAGAAACCGTTAAACGAATTTACCAAAAATTAACCGACCGAAATAATTTCGGTTCGATCGATTAATCGAATTAACCGAACCGAATGCACACCCCTAGAATTCGATGGTGTTTCTGGTGGTTGTAGAAATGTAAGAGAGGGAAAGATAATTTTTGGAAAAATAAATAAATATTTTATTTTTTAAATTTAATTTTATTTAAAAATAAAAAATAGAATTAACTATTGGAATAATAACTTTTATTTTCTTTCGATATAAATTTGATCATCGAAACGTTTGTGACCATTAAATTTTAAGTGATTGACCTCTTGTCATTTGTTCACCATACCTACTCCTCTCGTGGGGGTTCGATGTGAAATCACGTAGTCAAAGGGTTATTTTAATACCACTTGTCACAGAGCCATTATCCTTTTCTTAAAAGACGAGTCTGATAAAATATGTAACGTCATTATTTATATATCCCAAAACTAATTATTTTTGATGTAGAATTAATAATTTTTGTCTCTTTTCAAACGTAATACTAATATATTACAGTTTCGTACAATTTTATTGATCATAAATTATTTTTGTTAACGATGTCAGTTTTTTGATAATTTGAGTAATGTCTCTGAATCAAAAGATAAAATAAGTTAGGGGTAAATATTAGGTATTAAAATAAAGAATAATAAATGTTAAGGGTAAAATGTGTATTAATCCCAAAAATAAAACAACAATAAAGCTGCAATTGGAAAACAGAAGAAAAAAAATCTTAAAAATAGAATTTTCCCAAACAAGTCCGTGTTTATCGATCCAAGCGCTCATCCAATTCATCTGGTGTTGCCGTCGTCCCTCTGGTTCTCATGGCGCGGAATCTGATTCTTTAGCTGATCTCATCCGGTTTCTCTTCTTTTCTCACTTCTCTTTACCTGCACTTGTAATTTTCTCATTCTATCTTCCTTTTAATATGCAAATCTTTTCTTATCATTTACATTTCACTTTCCGCATCGACATCTCTTCATTGTTAAGAATATCTAGCATGTGTCATTATTATTGTCTGATTTGGTTTTGATGTAAAATCTGATGGTTAAGTTATTATATGAAGTAGATTTCCTATTTTTATATATATTTAGGGTGATCGTTGATCAATTCATTTATTTTTCAATTACCTTGCGATTAGATTTGATCGCATTTTGTATATTTCAGGAATTTTGGCCTAATTCATGAAGAATTAGGGGCATTGTTTGAGGAGGAGGCATTTTAGGTGCTGGTGTGGCGTTTTGGATTTGGAACAATGTCCTCGAAAGGCCAAAATCAACCAATGCCGTTGTCGGTTCTACTTCAATCAGAAAATGAAAATATAGAGAAACCGGAGATTGTGCATGGAGTAGCGAGCCAGAGCAAGAAAGGTGAGGACTTTACATTGCTTAAAGCGGAATGTGAAAGAACAATTGGAGACGGTGTTGCCACATTCTCAGTTTTTGGGGTATGAATTTCCATCTAGCAGTAACTGAACCATTGGTAATCGTATACTATATGCTTGAGACATTGTCACCTAACACCATTAATCTATAATTTGTTTGTATGGCTAGCATGTAAAGATTTAGAAACCTTTGTCTATTAGGCTATTGGTACTACATGTTTTGTTTTCCCCAAAATTACTTGTGTCATTGTTTATTTTCTCTTGGAAATCCTTGGAAGGATCATCTTGAAGGTGATGGTTTCTTAATTTTCTTTATTGTATTTTTGCTTTTCTATTTTTATGGGTTGGTTTTGCTAAAATTCTTTCCTTTTTGCAGCTCTTTGATGGACACAATGGACTTGCTGCTGCTATTTACACTAAAGAGAATCTCCTTGATAATATCCTAAATGCTATTCCGCAAGATCTTAATACAGATGAATGGGTTGCTGCACTGCCAAGGGCTTTGGTTGCTGGCTTTGTTAAAACAGATAAAGATTTCCAAGAGAGGGGTACGTGTTGTTTTCGTAAACATATCTGAGTATAGCATATAATTTATAGGATAATCTTTGGAAAAAAGGAGTATTGCTCTAGATATTAATTTAATGTTATAAGACTTGTCCATTTACTTTGCGGTGGTTGTTACTATTAGTGCAAATTGCATCTCTTTCAGGCACTCCTCTACAGTAGCATATATGTTTTATCCATGTAGACCATATCCTTTTTCCCTGAACAGTTATTTAATATTCTCCCTATTGTTTTTTTGATGCTGGTTTTTGCTTTATGTGAGGTCTGTGTATGATACGGATTACAGAGTTTTACAGATTTAAGAACCTCCACGGAGAACACATGCTTATATGTAGAAATGGTTGCAGCAGCTTGGAAGTTCATGGACATGATCATATAGTTCATCAATTAATTTCTTCCTCCCATTAAAGCAATTGGAATTTGGAATCAAGAACACATATTTTTAACTGTTTTCTTAGCTTTAGGTAGCAACATCTTGGAGTTTCTCTCGCATGTTTAGTATTTGATATATGTGTTATGCTTTTGTTTCCAGCAAAAATATCAGGAACAACTGTAACCTTTGTGATAATAGAAGGATGGATTATAACAGTGGCATCTGTTGGTGATTCCCGGTGTATATTTGACTCAGCTGATGGTGGAATATATTACTTGTCAGCTGATCATAGGCTTGAATGCAATGAAGAGGAGTAAGTTAAATGACATGGAGTTTGTTTGATTTGACAGTTTCCTTAAATTTTGAGGTCATACTCTCTATTTTCTTCTCATCAGAAGGGAACGAATCACTGCAAGTGGGGGTGATATTGGTCGGTTAAATGCTGGTGGTGGTACAGAGGTATCTCCTCTTCACTTATATTTTTGCAGCTTGTTCGCTTTGAGTGCTTCAACACTTTTTCTTTCTAGGCAGTGAAACTTAATACCATCAAGATATATTCATGTGAATGGATGTGCAACAAGAATACTTGGAAAAGACAATTTAGAAGCTGATTCGGTCATTTCATGACTCTATGGAAAGTATATCAAAATACATTAAACTTATTTGAAAATTGATGTGAATTAGAGGACTCCTTTTTAAAAACTTAATAATATGGTTCTCAACAATTGTAATTAGCAATAACTTTCTGTATCTCTCTTTGGTTAGATACTGATATTGGAAACATGCTATTGTTATGCTTGTAAAATGATTTGGTTCCCTGTAGAGAATTTCAGCGTATGCAATCAGTGACTAAAACTACATTTGATTAATTGTATAGATCAAAGCTGGTGACTTAATGGTAAAGTTATTTTGTAGATCGGTCCTTTGAGATGTTGGCCTGGAGGTTTGTGTCTTTCACGATCCATTGGTGATAGGGATGTTGGGGAGTTCATTGTTCCTGTTCCATACGTAAAGCAAATAAAGGTTTTGCCTCTCATACTTTGTGCACACTGCATTTTATGTATGTTAGTTGGCCTATTTTAATTTCTGTATTTAACTTATGTGATTAAATATTGTATTTTGTGCAATGCCTTTTGGAGCACCTGGTTAATATGTATTTCCTTGTGCAACTGTGCTAAGAAGTTTGCTAGGTACTTTTCTGTAAATGGACTTCCTTAAGCGGGGGCCAATATCTTTTCTGAATCCATTGATCATTGAATGATTTAGTACAGACATTAATTTCATATCCTTATGTGTCCTACACTCGCAACTGAAAAGCTTTTGCGTATAGGTTTTCTCAGTTTCTCTCAATTTTCATTAGTTTTCTGTAATCAGTTTTCTTTTGAACAGTTGTTATATGTTCGACAGTTCTAGTGGTTTTCTGCTGTTATTGATAGTTTATTTTCTGCAGATGTCTACAGCTGGCGGTAGGATGATAATCTCTAGTGACGGTGTTTGGGATGCCTTATCTGCTGAAGCAGCTCTTGATTGTTGTCGCGGAATGCCACCAGATTCTGCAGCTACACAAATTGTGAAAGTAAAGTCTTGAATTACATCTGTCAACACTATGCTCTATTAATGCTTCTGCTGGGAGCACTATACCCTTCTGTCGTTGCTATATTTTAGTATCAGTTGCCTTTCTCATATATCTTCCGACTCCTTGGTCTATGATGAACAGGAAGCTTTGCGGGAAAATGGTCTTCGAGATGATACAACCTGTATTGTTATTGATATCTTACCACAAGAGAAGCCAGCTACTCCTTCACCGCCAAAAAGGGCAGTACAGCGCATGTTAATGTCATTATTTCGCAGGAAGCCTTCTGAATCGTCTACTCATTCTGACAAAAAACACAAGGATCAAGATTATGTGGAGGAATTATTTGAGGAGGGTTCTGCTATGCTTTCAAAAAGGTTTGTGTGAACGAGGTTCCTCTGTTTGTTAAAATGTTAAATTTGTACTTCAATTGTCGGATCAAGCATCATACTTGTATATTGTTTGTTTCTATCCATTCTTTGGGGCATAACCTGCTATGAGTGAGGACATTATTTAGTAGTTTGTACTTTCATGTCACGGGAACATGTTTGTTGGATGCAGGTTGGATGCAAAATATCCAGTGTGCAACATGTTTCCACTGTTCGTGTGTGCAATCTGTCAGTTACAGTTGAAACCTGGAGAGGGTATTTCAGTTCATGCTGATACTTCTAGTACAGTAAAGTTACGTCAGTGGGATGGTCCTTTCCTTTGCTCTGGTTGTCAGGTGAAGAAAGAAGCCATGGAAGGGAAAAGACGATCAAGAGCTAATGACTGAACTCTCCACTCCATCTCGTTCTCAAATGCAATTGGTGTTATTAAAACACCCCTTTTCCCTATTTTCAGATAGACATGGCAGTGAACCGACTAGCTAGGCCTCTCCGATCACTTTTGCATTTTATGGGCTCTAACAATTGTTTTGGAGGTAGCTATAAACGGGGAAGATGGTGCATTCTCACTACAGTGACTACCTTCAAAATTCTTATTGGAGAGCATGGAGCGCTCCGTCCATTTGCAACTGAAGATCCAGATGGATCTATACTCCCACTCAGAAATCAGTGTTGAAATATGTGTTTAGATTTCTCAAAAGTCTACCTCAAGTGAGAATAGAAAAGGAAAACATGACAACAAAACAAGAAAAGATGGGCCGAAGGGTTTTAATCTTGGCAATGCTTGTTGGCATGCCTCAGAGGTAATTATTTGTTCGTTTCTTTCTTTCTTTTTTTTTAAATATCTTTGTCCCCATTGTATACCAAGCGCTTCATTTCTTTGTAGTGCTTACGTATAGGGCATTTTTTAGTACATATACACATCTGTCCTAAATTAGGAAAAACTTGTGTGATTTAGCTTGTTGAATGAAATTTGTTCATCTATCATTCGGTCTATCGATTGAGTGCTGGACTCTTTATGTATTTTTAGTGCTCGAGGATCAAACTTTGGCAGTCTCAGTTATCAGTAGGAAGATACAGATACACGCTTAGTTTATTTATACATATCTGTTGTTTTGTGATGCCTAGTGGCCGGATCTTGCCCTGCAACAGTCCAACTGTCTGAGTATTGATAGATATGTCGAGCATTGAACTAACTAGCTTTCCTTTCGGGTTAGTAGGCACTGCTTGGATGTGAGAATGTAGACTGTAGCCAAGTTAGGCTTTGTACTCACCGACTATGTCCATGTCCATGTCCATGTCCTCTCTGTGTATTCAAGCTCTATAAGTAGGCAAGTACTCGAACAACTTCCGGACTGCCCGAGAATTGTCTGGACTGTGTTTAGGGCTTTAGTCTTCATCTCATAAATTTTGAGATGATTTTGGCATCATTTTCTGCATTTAATCAGTGTCTTCAACCATAGCATTAGCAAGTCCTTTTTTTCAAGTACCTTTCCTGCTCTGTTATTCATTGTTTCAGTTACATTCCTAATTGGCAATGGACTAAATGAGATACATAACATTGAGGTTTTATCTGATAAAAATGATGGCAAAACCAAGGATTAAGGATAAACTTATTTAATTTATATAAAAAATTATTTAACAAATGATTATAAGTGAAGTAATGAAAGGTTTGTATATAGATTTCCATTAGAAACATAATTGATGTTTAGATGAGTAGATTTACAGTTGTTTTATTTAAAAGTTATATAAATAATTATTCCATTTGTTCTGGTATTAGTGTAACTTTTAAATTTTTAAATCGACGTATTCAAATTATCGTATTAAAAAATTTAATTAACTTTTTTTAATACAAATTTACTTTTTTTTTATTCTTTTTAGTTTTTCGAAAAAAATAATAAAATTTATCCTTTTAAAGGTAAACTTGATATTTTAATTATTTTAAATCATATAAATTATTATTTTTTTAATTACGTAAAAAAAATTAACATGTAACAAGATTAATGGGAGAGAGGAAGTACTGTTTTATTTGAGAAGAGATATGTAAATATATTTTAAATTGTATTAGTATTCAGTTTATCGTAACACTATTAGAAGGTTTAAAAAATATTTAAACTAATTATTTAAAAAAATATTTAAAATTACATTTTTCTAAATTATTATTATTATTATTATAAATTAAATATATAATTTAGATATTTTTCTATAATATTGATATAAGAAACTAATTATTTTAGATTATATAAGAACCATATATGATAAATGTTAAAAATTTATCAAAAAATTCGAGCGAGAAGTAGTTAAGAACAAATCTAATTAAATCGTCAAACAAGCCATATCCACAAATATAAATATTGTATTTACATTTAATCTAAAGGTTTAGAGCACGATAACAAATAAATGTTAACTTGATTAATAGCAGTTTATTAAATCTAACATTAAAATATAAAATAAAGATAAAAATAAACATCAAAGACTGCTAAAAAAGATTAAAACATTTATGATTCTGTGTAGAACAAATGAGTGCAGCTCAAATCCTATGTTCTTGATCTATTTCTGATTTCTCTCGTCACCTTTATTTTTATTGTTTTACTTACAAAAAATAGGTGTAGTGGCCACTTCGTTACGGTAGAGGCATCATCTACCACTGTAAATCATGATGTTGAACCAAGTGATGGCTGAAGTAACTGTCTTTGTTCGTATTAATTATTACTTTGTAGCTTCCCTAATTTTATGTCATTCTTACAGATCAGATGTTCAACTTACCACTGTCTCAAATAATTAAGCATAAACTGTTTAACAAACAGATATTCATATATTGTTTAATGAAAGCTTGTTCTATTCTATATTGTTTGTGATCGCTATGAAACAAAGTGTCAATTACTTTCTATGCCCTGCTTGAAAATGGAGCTGCACTTTATTTTACCTATAGAACAGTCAATATTAGAAACCTATTAGACCTTTCAGCTCTTTGCCTGTGTTACATAGACTCATAGATGTTGGATATGGGTACGTATCCGGCATGGGTAGATTCATTTCTAATGTTTTTTCATATGTTCGTATCTTCGTACTCGTGTCTGAATATGTTTCAGACATGGATAAGATTAGGGAAATGAAGAGTTCAAGTGACAGGTTATATGCGGCAATGTCTGTTGGCAGAGCTTCCACCATGCCGTTGGAGCTTGCCTTCCAAAATACTTTCACATGCAAACAGAGACAAGTTTTGTTCTCAGTTGATGTATTAGCCTCTCTGAGTAGTTCGATTCGATAATTTGTATAGTGAATTCATCCGATTCCTATTCGTTAAATCTCACAAGGAAGAAAGGGTAGTGTTAGTTATAGGTATTATTTGTTCATATGAAATCAATCTTTAGTTCAAAGATGATTGCTGTATTCAATCTACTACCCAGTTGTGGACTGCAAACATTAGAATGCTGATATGATATGGATATATAATGGAAAAGTGTTCAGATTCATCACTTCATCTTATATGGACAAATCTTGCCAGCATTTTCAAAACCTTTCGATACTATATTTGAACTTTTCATTTATCTTAAAAAGTATTTATGTTCGATATCTGTTTCGAGTACATTTTGAACACGAGTATCAGATATGTACTACTTGTAATCTGAGTACATTAGAAGAAAGAAACTGTATAGTTGTTTGGATCATTAACTCATTCAATTCAAGAATTCAATTGACAGATGAACATATAAAACAAGAACAAAGAGATGTTGACTCAAAACAACACTTTACAAATGCAAAATCCTCACATTTAAATGTTTTCTGCAAAATCTGCAAGGCTTTTGATCTCATTGTCATCAACAAAGCCGTTGCCATTGCCGTCCACGGATCGTATTCCATACTTACTCTTCCTCCTAGCAAACCATGCACCTGAGACTCGTACAGCATCCGCAAGCTCATCTCTGCTAATCTTTCCATCTTTATCTTCATCAAATTTCTTTAACCATCTTGTGAACTCATCAATCGTCATTACACGCTTGCCATCGACGGAGTAGCTTCGAGTTTTAATAGCCATTTCTGATATAACCAAAGCCCTCCAAGTTTCACTATTTTGCTTGCTTTCTTGCCACCTATATCCCCAATATACAACTGCTTGAAGGCTTCTCAGATTTATATACCAAATCTCCCCCACCATCCCTTGTCCTTTAGGCTTTAAAAATATACAATATGGGAATTAGATTAACACCATTAAAACATGTAATGCAAGATGCTTATAACAACAAAACGAAGGGCCTTTAAAAGTTTTCGATGGATAAAACATTTATTAGTAATGCTTTTGCAAAAGTTGCCTAATATTCCATTATTCCCTTAAAGTATACATAAATGAAGCTTCATAGGTGCAGAAAAGTACGAGAGAAAGATTATAATTATAGTAAAATATTTTATGTTTGTCCAAATCCAAGGAACCTAGGACGAAAATGGGGTGATTTAGTAATCTACAAACTTGTGTTTGGTTTTGCTGTCATCCTAGAAGAGTGTCATTAAAAAAAGACATGATCCAATCCTTTTAGGTGAGCTTGGGTGTATTTTTTGGCACTTTTTGTGTTTATTTTACTGTTTCTTTTTCAGGATTTATAATTATTCCTCTAATACTATATATTTTTTAAAAGTTTAAGTTAAAATTCTCTCCCTAAAAGTATAATAGATTTTATTATGATATCAATATTAAGGATAATTCAATGGATATATATGAATTGGGAAGAAGATTAGGCCAATCACCACCAAGAAAGGTATAGCAAGGCTGAAAACATGGCTCAAGGTTAAGATTTTTGGTTGGAGGCTCTGTCATGATGTCCTACTTTTTGGTCAGAAATTACTTGCTGCTTCGTTAGGTTCGGGCACATGCCCTATGTGTTACGATGAGGTTGAGACTGTTCTGCACGCTTCTGCAACATCTTTAAGGAGTGGTTGGGTGACTGCGTTCTTAAGTTGGATCAGGATCAGTTTACCTTATTCTTAGTGTTACTCTGGAACCTTTGGCATAGGAGGAACAAGATGGTCCATGAATCTATTCTTTTACCTGCTGGGGATGTGGTGGATTATGCCCAATTGATTGTTGCTGACTTTCTTGCTGCTCTTGACCCACATTTGAAACATGTTCCATGTACCATGTCTAAGAGATGAACCTGTCCCTCTGCTGGTAGCATTAAAATCAATGTAAATGGTGGCTTTGTTGCTGAATCAGGAGATGCTTCCATCGGCGTGGTGGCTAGAGACTCACATGGTCTGATGAATCGATGGTAGAGCAAAGATCCTTCAAGGAGTACACTCGGCAGAAACTGTTGAAGCCTGGGCGTTTGTGGAGGGTATTTCGAATGGATGTGGCAAATGGTTAGGAACGTGTAGTGGTGGAGGGTGATTCGATGTCAATGGCGAATGGTTGGGAACGTATGGTGGAGGGTTTAAGGTCACTCATGTCATGGTTAATGGTGTGGAGATGAAAGGGAAGAGGAAAACGAAGTTTGAAGAAGGGAAAGAGTTAGGGATGAAATTAGGGAAAAAATGAAGATTATTAAGCAAGAGTCCAACGATGTCGTTTTTGAAGGTTGATCAACATGGACCGAACTATTGTGAAGACCGATTTTTATTAATATGGGTTTTGTTATTTCTCTGTTAGTGTCACGTGTCTAAGTCTATTGGTGACACATGTCCAATAAATAATTGTAACCAGTTCATGTTACTATTATAGATGACAAAGAAAGATATACCTTGAAAATGGATGATCAAATTATCTTAACTGCAAAACCTCAGGAACCTACAGGCTCTCATGACAAACTCAAACTGGGTATACAATGGTCTGATAAGAGTGACACTTCTTTATTACAGGAGGTCGAACGACCTGAACCTCACAGCTCTCAATCTCACAACACTTCTTTCCGGTTCAAACCAAAAATGGAATTGCAATGTTTTGAAGGGGACAACCTTAGAAGTTGGCTACGTAAGTGTGAAAAATATTTTTCTATCTTTGATGTTCCTGATAATCAACGATTAGAAGTAGCTTTCATGTACCTTATAGGAAAGGTTGAGACATGGTTTGATGGATACATTATGCAGAAGAACAAGGCCACTTGACAGGAGTTTATTCCAGATCTATGTCATAGATTTTGTGACAGAACTACAACTGATACAATTGAGGAGTTCAACAAATTAATCCAAAAGACTTCTGTTGAGGATTATCATGAACGATTTAATGAGCTCAAACCCTATATGTTACTACATAACCCTTCATTGGATATAAGCTACTTCGTTTCCAGCTTTGTGAGTGGTCTCCAAGAAGAATTGAGGCTGAGAGTCAAGGTCCTACAGCCTTGTACTGTGGCAGAAGCTATTCGCCAAGCCAGGTTATATGAATTAGCTAATGAACTCGAAGCTAAGAAACATAAATATCCTGCCAAACCGAATGTCTACCAGATTCAGGGTTTGCCCAGCAAACCAACTTTTCCTTCTATTGTCCTTAAAGTTTTTCCACCACCTACATCTGCTTCTAAACAGTCTTTGGTTGATTACAGACGAGCAAACAACCTTTGTTTTAAGTGTGGTGATAAATTTACTCCTGGTCACCAGTGTCAGTTCAAGCAATTAAATCTTATGAAAAAAGATACTCTTCCTATTGCACAAGAAGATCCAACTCCACAAGACACAGACATCGACAATGTAGTTTCGCACCAAGATCTCTATTCATGCTATTACAGGAAATGTTGACCACCATACATTACACATCCGAGGTACCATCAAAGGTAAACCTTTGAATATTCTGTTGACACTGGCAGTACACACAGTTTTATCACACTAACATGGGCTAAAGAAGGGCTAGAGGTTTTGTCTACTACACCTTTGGCTATAACAGTGGCTAATGGAGAGAAATTATACAGTTTAGCCACCAGCAAGCAACTTGCTTGAAAGATGCAGGGCCATTTATTTGAGCATGACTTCCAAGTTTTACAAATGAGAGGAACAGGTATGGTACTTGGTGTTGATTGGATAAAACTTTACAGTCCTATTTTGATGGATTTTAATCATATGACACTGACTTTTACCAAGAAAAATAAGGAGATACAATTATATGGTGGCAGAAAAGCAACTCCTTTCAAGTTTATTTCAGGGGACAAATTACAGAAAATTGCTGATAAAGATTCTACTTGTTTGAGAGAAATTTATGTCCTAACATGTGAGGAAACTGAGCTTGTTGTTCCAATGGGATTACAAGGTTTACTCTCTACATACAAGTCTGTATTTGATGAACCGCAAGGATTGCCACCAGTGAGGTCCTAGGATCATGCCATCACTCTACAACCCCACTCTCAGCCTGTTAACCTTCGATCATATAGATTTACCCATTACCAAAAAGCAGAGGTAGAGAGGCAAATTTCAGATATACTGGCTAATTCTATAAGTCAGACAAGTAAGAGCCCATTTGCCTCCCCTTGTTTATTAGTGAAGAAGAAAGATGGCTCTTGAAGATTAAGTGGATTATCGACAACTTAATGCTATGACAGTTAAAAATAAATTCTTTATTCCTATCGTAGAGGATTTACTAGATGAGTTGCAAGTTGCTAAGTATTTTTCTAAGATTGATCTTAGATTCGGGTATTGGCAGATTCGTATAAAGCCTGAAGACATTCACAAAACTGCTTTTCGTACTCATCAAGGACACTACGAATTTAAAGTAATGCCCTTCGGCTTAACGAACGTTCCTGCTATATTTCAATCTCTCATGAATGAGCTTTTTGTACCTTTTTTGCACAAATTTATTCTTGTCTTCTTCGATGATATTCTGATATATAGTCCTACATGGGAGGAGAATTTATTTCACTTGAAATCTGTTCTATAGTTACTAATGGCAAATCATCTTTTTGCTCGAAAGTCTAAATGTTTTTTTGGGCAAACTAAGGTGGAGTAATTAGGCCACATAATCACTGCAGAGGGGATCACTACTGATTCTACTAAAGTGGAGGCTATGAAGGAGTGACCCTTACCAAAGAACCTTAAGTCTCTAAGGTTTTTTTAGGACTTATGGGCTACTATCGAAAATTTGTTAAGAATTATGGTGAAATTAGCAAGCCTCTCACATCTATGTTGAAAAAAGATTATTTTTCTTGGATTTTAGAGGCACGGACAACCTTTGAAACATTGAAATCTTCCATGTGTCTACATTAGTCTTGGCCTTGCCAAACTTCTTTAAGCCATTCTGTTTAGAAACAGATGCTAGTTCTAAAGGCATTGACGATGTTTTGTCTCAAGAAGGGAGACCCATTGCTTACCTCAGTAAGCCTCTAAGTCCTCAAAAATGCTACTCTCCCTGTATATGAACGAGAATACTTGGCCATTCTAATAGCAGTAGACAAATGGCGACATTACTTGGAAGGTGTTCCCTTTGTGATCAAGCCAGATCACGAACCCTTGAAAATCTTCTTGAACAAAAGCTTACTACTTCCATTCAAAAAAAGGGATTAACTAAGCTTTTGAGTCTTGATTATGTTATTCAGTTTCGGAAAGGCAAGACCAATCTGGTTGTTGATGCCTTACCTAGAAAAAAGAAAAATTTCAAGAAGAATTTTTCAGTTGCATGTTACTACTATCACTCCACTGTGGGTTTTGGAAATTGAGTCCAGCTATAAAGATGATCCTATGGCTAAGGAGAAAATCATAGCCCTAGCTATACAACCTACCTCTGTCCAGCATTGGACCTTTCGAAAAGACATTCTTCGATACAAAAACAAGGTATATATGGTATATATTGATAGTACTGGAACCTTGAGACAACAACTAATTTATACCCTACATGACTCTCCTCAATGTGATCATTCAGGTATCCAGGCAACTTACTATCGCTTGAAACTATATTTATTCTGGCCTGGTCTAAAAAAAGAAGTGAAAGCTCATGTCAGTCATTGTGACATCTGTCAACGAACTAAAGTTGAGAATGTGGCTTTCCCTGGTCTTTTGCAACCCATACCTATTCCCGACCATGCCTGGGAGGTAATTTCGATGGATTTTGTTTAAGGGTTGCCATCATCCTATAAGTTTAATTGTATCTTTGTGATTATTGACAAGTTCACTAAGTTTGGTTACTTTCTTGCCTTGGCTCATCCATATACTGTCACTGAGGTTGCTAGACTTTACTTAAACCAAATTTATAGGTTACATGGTCCTCCTAAAATTGCTATATCCGACAGGGATCGAACTTTTATCAGTATTTTTTGGAAGGAACTCTTTAAGCAACTCAGGACTGTTACTCATTTCACAACAACGTACCACCCGAGTTTGATGGTCAAACAAAATATTTGAACCAATGTTTAGAGCAATACTTACGTAGCCTCTGCTTCCTAAAGCCTAATTCTTGGTCTAAGTTGCTTCCCCAAGCTGAATGGTGGTATAACACCAATTTTCATACGGCATTGGATATGTCCCCTTTCCAGGAACTATATGGATTTCCTCCTACAAAAGTGTTACCTGGACCTGACTCTAGGGTACAGAGTGTTCAGCAATTATTATCAGACATACATTCTCTCAACCAGATACTGAAGGAGAATTTAGCTAAAGCACAACACCGTATGAAGCATTATGCAGACAAGAATCGCAGTGAAAGAGTATTTACAGTGGGCGAGTGGGTTTACCTGCGTTTACAACCTTATGGTCAGACATCTCTTGTTGTGCGAGAGAATCTCAAGCTTGCAGCCCGTTACTTTGGTCCCTATCAGATAATAGAGAAAATTGGATTAATTGCTTACAAACTCCAATTACCTGTCACTTCTCGCTTGCACCCAGTCTTTCATGTTAGTTTATTGAAAAAGAAAATTGACGACTCTCCAGTTATCTCTCGAGATCCACCAGAGGTTGCTAAAGATGGAAGCTTGAAGGTTTACCTTGCTCGTGTCTTGGATAAACGCATGGTAAAATATGATAACCAAGCCATCACCCAACTCCTAGTTCAGTGGACAAATTTTGGATCTGCCGATGCTACTTGGGAGGATTATACAGCATTGCGAGCCCAATTTCCAGACTTTGATCTTTGGGGACAATGATCGTCTGCATAAAGGGGTATTGTCATGGTTAATGGTGTGAAGATGAAAGGGAAGAGGAAAACGAAGTTTGAAGAAGGGAAAGAATTAGGGATTGCACCAGATGAAATTGGGGAAAAAATGAAGACTATCGAGCAAGAGTCCAACGACGTCGTTTTCGAAGGATGATCAACATGGACCGAACTATTGTGAAGACCGATTTTTATTAATATGGGTTTTGTTATTTCTATGTTAGTGTCACGTGTCTAGGCCTGTTGGTGACACATGTCCAATAAATAATTGTAATACTCTAAAATAGGAAAAATTATATCATGGGTGAGTCCCACCACGTGTCCATGGGACCGACCAATGATAACTACCCACTTCATCAACTTTTCCATGTCATATTTTTTTTTTCAAGTGAATCTTCACTTTAAAAATTAAAAAATAATGAGATGGTTGATTATCATTGGTCGGTCCCATGAATGACGTGGTGGGACTCACCCATGATATAATTTCTCCTAAAATAGTAGGACAGAAACTCTTTCCTGTCATGTGATATTTTCTATACTTGAATGAAAGTCTATCTTCTTACTCTCCATTCTCGTCTACTCCTTAAATCTTTTCTTCTGCTTATTACAACTCAATGCCTCGGTCATTCTCTCGATGCGGCAAACGAACTTTTGTGTGCACACCCTTCCATCAAGGTCGTTCACGTTGGCAGAGAGGCAAATCGTGTGGCTCACTCCCTTGTGTAGCGACTATTTTTAAACCGTTACGAAAATAATTAATAGAAAATAGAACGGTGTGAAAAATTTAAATTAAAAATTAATTCCTAAAATACATACAAAATTGGTTCAAATATTTTTTTTTATAAACAATAGTATTAAAAGAAATAATGCCCAAAAACCCGACGATACTCCCTAACCGAATACGAAGATTTCAAAAATTAAATCAAATTAAACCAATGCGATAAATTAAATATGACATATTAAAATGCATGTAATCAAATACATGATTATTAACAAAAAATAAATAATATAAATATAAGAATAAGATATCAAATAAGAGAAAACAAATATATTGCATATAAAACGTATATATAATATTTATAACATGTAATTTTTTTTGAATAAATTACAGTGTTACAGTAATATATGTTCTAAAGTATACTATTAACCATTGGACATTGATCACTTAATCACTGTAGTAACATTATTGGTACTCGAACCCATGACCTCTAGAAATAACAACCGTTCCTCTAACCATGCTAAACACATATTATACATATTAAATATAATATATTATATAAAAATAAAATAATATATACAATAATAAATTTTATTATCTATACATTTTAAAGAAGTTATATGATTAATAAATTATATATTACGACTCATACATGTATAATAAAAAACATATTGCATAAATATTTAAAATATATCATGCTATAGTTGGCTATTGGTTTACCTTGTTTTGTTTTTATTAGGTATTGTTAGTGTATCATTTTCATAAAAATATGATTCTCCCCTTTTTACCTTTAATTTTACTTAATTTTTTTGAGTTAATTCAAAATTTAAAAATTAAATTTTTTATATTAGATTATTTTTATTTATTCAAAACTCTTTATATAATTAAAGATAATTTTTGAACATGAACAAAAATATGATCTAGGTTAGTTTAGTGTCACAGACTTAGTCTTTCCTGAACTATCCGTGCAGCGTTAACACTCTCAATTTATGCTAACAAGCATTTGATTCAAACAAACTTTAAAACTAGAAAGCTTGAAAGCAAGAGAAAACAAAAATTTTAAAAAATGAACACTCTATTAAGCTTTAAAGAGCTTACAGATTTCATGGATGATTACAAATGACGGGATGATCCTATTTATAGGCCTCCACCTCTTTAAGAGAAAATTCTAGATAGTCATAGTATTTTGGAGATAATTACAAGTGCTAAAGAGTTTTAGATATTTCTATATAGGTTTATACATGTCTCTAATATTTTTATAATGTTCTAGAGACTTCTAAAATAGTCTCGGTCTTTCCAAGGTCTTCCAGGATCTCCTTGAACATTCTAGACGCTTCTAGAATATTTTGAATGTTTTCAGTATGTTCTGTCATTTTAGAGTATTTTAGAACCTTCAAAAATTATTTAGAGTCTTCTAGAATCTTCTAAGGCTTTTCAGATGTGTATGAACTTTAGTAAATCCTCCTGGAACCTCGTAGAATATTGAGACAAACTTTTAGATTATTGTAGGTCACTATAGGTTATTCTATATGCTTCTTTGGTGCATGCTTGCCTTAAAATGTCCAAAAATATTTAATTTATTTAGTGTTAGGTGACGGGTTGTGACAATAAATCCATATTCGTTAGTGATTATGATACTGCTTGTTTCTTTCAAACTTTAATTATTATTTATTTGGGTTATGAATGACAAATGTGAATTTTATCGTGCAAGTTTGATTGGTTAAATCATGTATTTTTGTTTTTTATATTTTTTTAAGTTATAAATTTTAGATCTATTAAGAATATTTATCCTTCTTTAAGAATCTTTATCTTTTTTCTATATATGGATAAGATTTAAATTATAATTTGAAAAAAGATTTATAAACTTCACCTCCCTTTTCTTTTCATAGAAAATTTAATTCACTTCAAAGCTCACGGCAATACTTGCATAGGCAGATCAATTTCTTGTAATCAAATTTGAAGCTTTTGCTTGACTGAATAGAAGAGACTAGGGATTTAAAATAGGTTTAATTTAGAAATAGGGGTTCAAATTATATATTTTTTAGATAAGTGTTTAATATTTTTTTTACTGAAATATGTGTTTAAAGTTTTATTTCGTTAGTGTTTTAAGGTAAAATCGTTAAAAAATTGGCGAAATAAATGTTTAAACTATACACTTTTTCTGAGATAAATTTCTAATTATTTTTAGCTCAAATAGGTGCCTAAAATTTTATTTCGTTAGTATTTTAAGGTAACACCGTTAAAAAAATTCATCACTCAATCATAATTTAACATGTGTCTATTTTATTTTTTATAAATAAATTAAAAGAATAATTTAAAAAATCTAAAAATCTTAAATTTTCTAAAAAAAGTCTCTAATCTCTAAAATTCTAAAAATCAAAATCTCAAAATTGATACAACTACTGTCATCAATAGTTTCACAGTCACCTGAGATCATCGTCCATTTCTCTCAATCACACATGTCAATAAATGGTAAGAGATATTACAGTTGCATGTTGAATGACCTAAAGCCTTTTGTGTTCGTTTCAATAAACGTCTAATTGCACGTCGAATGACTAAAGTCTTTTGCCTAATATGAGGCGATGACGAGGTCTGATAAGTCTATCAACGACGGTAGATACAATAATTTTAATTTTATGGTTTGAGGATTTTAAAAATTTTAAGATTATTTTGTGATTTTTAAAATTTTTAGAATATTGTTTAAATTATTTTTTTTATTTTTTTGTTCATTTTTAAAATAAAAAACAAAAATCACATGTCAATCTATTATTAGATGATGATATTTTTTAACAGTATTACCTTAAAATACTAATAAAATAAAATTTTAAACACTTATTTTAATCAAAAAAAAAAATAGGTACATATCTCAAGAAAAATATATAGTTTAAATACATATTTTTTAATTAAGCTTAAAAATAACCCAAACTTCACGGTTTTAAAACTAAAATCGTTGTTGTTGTTATTATTATTATTATTATTATTATTATTATTATTATTATTATTATTAAATTTTCAAGCATATGAGATTAGTTATATGGTTATATATATTGAATGTTTTATATTCATGTGAAAGATCACGAGTATGGAAATTATTGTTGTTAAGATCAACACAACTTCTATGGGTAGAAATAAGTCCTTTTTTTTGTCAACAATCACTTAATACGGAATCGCTGACGCAATCAAAACCCAAGTAAATACACAAAACTACATAATTTTATTGAATAAGGACACATTTTATGAACCTAGTTGGCGACATATCCTTGTTTGACTGCATATTTGACAAGTTCTTCCAGCTCGCTCAAACTGATGGATCCGTCTCCGTCTGTGTCGGCATGGTGCAGTGACCGACGAACTCGCCACCCAGGGTTGCGGGAACCTAGTTTTTCGAAAGCTTTCAGCCACTCTTCCTTGCTAAGACGTCCGTTCCCGTCTGTGTCGTGCTCTTTGAAGATAGCCTTAATATGTTCTTCGTTTATGGCAAAATTTATGGATTTTGGCACGTATAGAGGCATGGTGGGAAATAGGAAAAGGTTTTGGAACTTTGGGTTTATTAATAAGAAACTAAATACTTGGGTATATAATCAAAAGAGATAATGGAACCATTGGTTTATATAGAACTCATGTGATTAGCCGCGTGAGCCACCAAAGTTAGGTGTGCGACTCAGGTCGATCCAGAATAGTCAGGTCAAGACCTTAAAATCCGGAAGAACAATAAAAAAATATTTTTTTTCTCTTGTATATGAGAATCTCAAATTCTTTTACTTATTTAAATGGGTGCATTCTCTTTATTTTTGTCCTATACACATTTTGTTCCGAATGAAAATCGTTTGCCGCATAACCGTGCTTCTTTGAATGTTTTTGTTTTAAAATAATGGGTTAAAGATTTAAGAAAAAAATTATATGATATATTTTTAGAATATAAATTTAGGGTCTGGGTATAAAAATTAAGTCGAAAAAGCATCTATCAGCTAAGCAGTGACAAATCTAGAAATTTATTTGAGGGTGAACATATACGAAATTTTAAAATTTTAAAGAGGACACAAATCTTAAATATTATAAAAACTTAAGAATTAATTTATAAAAATTATAAAAATTAAAAATAAATATATAAATTTTAAAAAATTTCGGGTAGACACAGATACACTATATATACAAAAAGGTGAATCGCCACAACAACCAAATATTCATAAGTTAATGCGGATAGATCTTATTCACGTATTATTTTTGGGTAATTTACATTTTAAATCACTGAACTTAACATCCACTTTCATTTAGATCACAAACCTTCAATTTAATCAAATTACATCATTCAACTTTTATTATTAGTAAACTAAATCATTTATGCTAACACAATTAAATAATTTTAACAAAAAAAAAACATAAATTAATATCATTACTTAATATATTTTTCACATCTCATTATTAAATAATGTTTAATTGACAATTTTAATAATTTTATGTGAAAATTTTCTATTTCGTTTAAATAAGTTTAAAAGAAAAATAAAAAAATTTCTTATAATTTTTTTAAAAAAATTAAATTACTAATTAAATATAATTTATTGATGATATATGAAAAATATATTAAATAAAAATTTTAATTTCAATTTTTTTCATTATAGATATTTAATGATACCAATATAAGTGACTTAATTTATAAATAATGAAAGTTGAATGATATAATTTGATTAAATTAAAGGTTTATGATGTAAATGAAAATGAATGTTAAGTTTAGTGATGTAAAATGTAAATTACTCATTATTTTTTGATCATCTAATTATTTTTGATAGAGTAATTGTATTTTGTTTTATTTTTGTATTTTATTGTTTTTATTAAAATTTAACAAAAATATGACATCATACGGTGTATTAGTAGTTTTAGTCTTAAAACTTACACATCTTTTAAATTCGTTTTAATATAAAATAATCCAATAATAAATTTAATACTTAATATTTAAAATCGTATCAATTTCATCCTTTTATATTCTCACTTCTCTAAACTCAAATTTCAACAAAAATTATTGTAGATCTGGTTAAATCATAAAATTTTTAAATCATTTCGGATTATAAATCATCACTGATTATTATATCGATGATCGCTAAATCACAAAATCTTTAAAATTTCAAATCGAGATATTTCATTCTAATCTATTTTTATAAAATTTATTAATCAATTATTTTTTAATTAATAAATTTAATTGATCATATTTTTAAAAATAATTTAAAATTTTAATTCTAACTACAAATTATTTATCAAACATTAAAAAAAAAGAAGAAGCAATTTGCTTGTGTACGAAGCCACCCGAGATTCCCCGGTTGAAAAGTCTTTTGTAAGAAACATTCTGATTCGCAATTACTTCACGTGGCAAAATATATTATTCCAAAAATATATACATTTAATAAAAAGTGAAAGTAAAGAATATGAAGGCAAGTGCCAAAAAAAGCATCTAAGATGGCAATGTTGCACGAGTATTGTATTCCTTCTTATCAAACAAGTTAGGTAGGTTAATTTGGGTAGGTTAGAATTAGTACTCTAAAAATTAGAAAAATAAGTTGGGATGGCATTTTACCCGGCCTGATTGGGTTTTGACTCGATCTGACTTGATCGGGTCGGATTTTTTGATGAAAAATCAGGTTTGGGTCGAGTCGGGTGATTTTTTAAAATGACATCGGGTTGGGTCGAGGTCGGGTTTAGGGTGTAAAATATCCATCCGACCGGACCTGGGACTAAATATATAATTTTTTTATAAATATTTTAAGGATATTTATAATAATGGTTCTTTATCTATATATTTTTATAATTAGGTCCTTAAAATTATTTTTTGATTTATAGTTTAGTCCTTAAAATTATATTTTTTATAATTAAGTCCCAATTTTTTTTTTACAATTTAATCCTTAAATTTTTTTTATAAATCGGGTCGGGTCAGATTCAGGTTTAGAGTATTTATTTTTGGGTCGGGTCGAATTTTTTGAAAAAATATTTGTGTCGGATCGGAGTCGGATTTAGAGTATTTGTGTTCGGGTCGAGTTCAAGCGGACCGAAAATCCGACCCGACCTGACCCGTGCACATCTCTAAGAATAATAAAAAAAATATTTTTACGATAAACTAAAAAAAAGAGAAAAGAGACATATAAATAAATAAATATAAGAATAAGTAGAAAAAAAAGTTGCGAATTTAAAAATTTTATACAATGAGATTAAGGTTTAAGGTTAAAGAGTTTAAATTATAAGATAGAAAATTTAGGATTTATGATTAAAATTTAGGATTTAAAATTTAGATTTTGTGTTATTAGGGTAATGAATTTATGTTTTAAATTTTATAATTTAAATATAAAATATTGTAAATTTTTTTACATCAAAATATAATACAATTAAGAATCTCAATAATGAAAAAAGTTCATATATTCGCTTGTAAAATTAAAAATAAAAATTTTACCCTAACAAAATAATAACAATTATATATTCATTTAAACATATTTAAATTCAAGTCCTCTTGAATTCTAGGATAATAGTTATGTCAATAGAATAAAATTAAATTGATCGTTAATTATAAGCAAAGAAAAAAAAGTAATATTATAAAAGGGTTAATTACTGAGGAGGTCACGTTTGTTTACCTTCAGTACAAATTTAGTCACCGATTTTGAAAATCAATCAATATAGTTACGTACGTTTTCGGGCTGTAAACTTATGATCACTCCAACGTTAAAAGTTAACGGAAAGATGATTCAACACAATAATAAAAAGATAAATTACCTATATAGTCACTATATAATTAATTATTTTTAATTTGACCCTCAAAATTTTAAATTTTTATATTTTCACCATCTTTTCAAAATTGATTGAGGGGGACGAAAACTGAAATCCCCATACCCAATACACCTCAGGGATTGAACATGAACTATAAACCAGGCTTCCTCCACCTCCCCACTTCGCTTACCTCATCTCGGGCTCCGTCGGCAACGACCGGATGTTAAGGAAGACTCTTTTAACCCTTTACCATCCTCTGAATCAATACGTGGTTCATCTTGACCGGGAAACTAGCCTCGAAGAGAGGCTGGATCTAAAGAAGTACGTGAAAGATTATCAAGTGTTTAACAAATTTGAGAATGTTCGGATGATTATGAAAGCTAATTTAGTTACTTACAGATGTCCAACTATGACTGTTAACACGTTACACTCTACTGCAATTTTGTTGAAAGAAGGTGGAGACTGAGATTGGTTTATTAATCTCAGTGCTTCTGATTATCTATCCCCTTGTTACTCAATATGGTGATACTGATTTTATCTCTCTTTTTTAGTCTCATTTTCAACAAAAGTTTTACTTTTTCAATTGATTGCTTTGTAATTCTTGACATTTGGCTTTGAGGTTTTGGTTATTTTTTTTAGATCTTTTTCACACATTTTCGTACTTGTCGAGTGATTTGAATTTCATTAATCATACAAGCAACATTGGGTGAAAAAAGTGAGTAATTTTCCTCAAAGTTTTCATTTTGGAGTGTATCAATTTATTTGTGAAATTCGAGTTAGTATTGTTTTTTGTTGTTGTTGTAAATGGTAGGTTTCATAGAGCAAAACCAATTATTATTGGAACATTGTTGTCGATGTAGCCGCCTCTGTTGATGATGCAAGTGAAAATGAAAATAGAAAAAAGATCACAGAGAAATAAAATGAAAGATTCAAAAGGGATTATTTAACTTGAAACAGAGAGAAAGTAAAAGATGTTGACTCATGAAAAGTTGGGTGTTTGAATATTTGTTATTTGTTCTCCCAAGCAAGCAAACATCACAAAATTTTAGGGGAGAAAGATTTTCCATTATACATATATAACGCAAGTCTTTTCTTATGTTTTTTCATTAAGAAAGCTTTGAAAATGATATAGTCAAGTTACATGATGCCATTTATCATATAAAATAGTTGTAGAAGAAGAGGATCATAAGTTTAGAAAGATGGTAAAAATATAAGAATTTAAATTTTTAGGGTAAAATTAAAGATAAAATAAAAATAAAATAATTATTTAGTGATTATATGGGTAATTTATCCTTTTAATATTGTGCTAAATTATATTTCCGTTAATCTTTAACGGTTTTTAACGTCGAAGTGACCATAAGTTTACAGCCCGAAAACGTACGTGACTATATTTATTGATTTTTAAAATTAATGACTAAATTTGTACTGAGGGTAAACAAACGTGACATCCACAGTAATTAACTCATTATAAAAAATAGTTAAAAAATGACGTTGGAGGTTGACGTCATCAGAGGTCGAAAATGCTTCCACGTTTACGAATCCACACCTCAACTTTTATTTTTATTTTTATTTCTTCATAATTTTATATAAAAATATTTAAAAAATTCGACACTACTTCAAAAGTATTTAATATGCTTTTAAAAAATTAATATTTATTATTGATAATTGTTGAGTGACCAAACCGTTTTCATATATTTCATTATTGAAAACAAAATTTTATTTTTATTAATCAAATATATTTTTCAGTCTTAAAATAAAAATTATTTTTTAAAAAATGAAATTAGAATATAAAACAGAAAATATTTTCAGAAAACAATGTTATATAGGTTTTTAAAATATTTATTATACATTTAATTTTTTTAATTAATCTCATTTCTAATCTTTTATACATAAATAACTTAATATATTTTTTATTTTTATATTATATTAATTATAGTATTATATAATATTATAAATTTAATTTTTATATAATATAATATAAATTTAGAAAGCAAATTGGCATGGGCTCGGGCCTTGAATATTTTTACAATAAATTGTTATTCAAATAAAGAATCAAAACGTGGGACAGTGGAGATTGAAAGGTTGTTCGGCTAGGTTCGAAAATAGGTGTATTTGGGTTTGGTTTGGTTTGAGGTTCATCGAGTTTGGAATTTTAGGTTTGAGCTCGACTCGAAAATAATATTACTAGGCTCGGCTCAGGCTCAAAGCTCGTCAGGCTCAGCTCAGCTCAGTTTGACTCAATATGGACTTTACCACTATTTTTTATGTCATTTTTTTCGATCAATGAATTTTCACTCATTTTTTCGATGTCATTTAAAAATATTATTTTATGGAAATTAGATTAATGACATAGATAATTGTAGTGAAATGGATAACTTTTATTTGTTAGGGACCACGGATGATGTGACGAGCCGAGCCCATGATATAATCTCTCCATTTATCGAGTTTTTAACTTTAGATTATTTATAGATCACTGTTGTCTTTATGAGAAGATATGCAAAATAAAAAACAAAAAATATAAAGAAAACAAAAAGGAAATGTTAGTAATAGAATACATTGATAAATAAAAAAATAAAATATAAACAAGATAAATGGATTAAAAAAAGCAAAAATGAAAAATTAATCGCAATCATACGAAATTTAGTTTGATATGATTATCCGCATGACTCTATTTGAGGTAGACTTCCTAAATTCTCAGGTTGGTTCTAATCAAGGGTATCCTAACTTATCTCAATACCTACTAAGGCAACAAGAACCCCAATTTTGATCCATTACAAGCATACAAATTGGATTCAGTTCGAACAAAAACACGATCTAGTTACGTGGAGGGTTGCTCACATGTCAAAAGTTGTGGATTCTTGAAGTAAACTACCGAATTATGGAGGGTTACTCACATAGATATTGGTGTTTCACTCCTACTTAAGGTATAAATGCTCAGGTATAAAGCTTAATGATCATGATGTAACACATGTCGATGATTCTTTAAAAATTAAACGAGCAATAATTTCAAAATCTCTATTTATCAAAGCCTATATAATTAAAGTCACATCCTTAAAAAAATTAATCAAAGTTAATTTAAATTTCAAAACTTACAAAAATTATTAATAAAAATATTAAAAATTATTAATAAAACACTAAAAAACAAAATATAACATCCGTCAAATTAAGTAATATTTTTTTATCGAAAATAACATTTTAGTAGGTTTCACACATAAAAGAAAATTAATTAATGAAAGTATACAAAAGTTTTACAATACATCTTCTTCAAGCTCTGCCATATCCCGCCACACTGATTAAACTCGAGAAGCTCCCTTCTCCCTCCATTTTTACTCGTTAAATTTGAGATTTCTACAATGGGTACGCGTGTTTAACATAAACATCGTACCCGAAACGTCCCCTTCGTTCTTCCAATGTATTTAAATCATTTTCAGTCGTATCTCATTAATTCAAGACTATCACGATTCGGATCTGGGTGTCGGATTATGGGCTGATTATGAGCCTTGGGCTTAAGTGGTTGAGTTGGGTTGTGAGTTGGACCTTTTTTAGTGAGAGCAAAATGGTAGTCCTCTAATTGAGGACAAAGAGGGGGGAAGAGAATTGATTTCTCTACAGAAAATTGTTTGAGTGAGATCATTTTTTCTTTCCTTCCCTTCCTCCTCCATTGTTGCAAGAAAAGAAGTGGTAAAAGGTTTAACCTTTTCGGTGGTGGCCTAAGAAATTCGTTTTTGTGTAAAGGTGTAGTTGAAGGGCTTAGAGAGATCTATTAAACAAGGTAAACATGTATGGGGTTAAGAGAAAATGGGGTTTAAGAGTGGTGGTTGAGCCTTGAGCGGGAGTAGTTGTGTTGGGAGCTTTAATCTTAGTTTTTCAGTGTTTTTAGACTCTAAGAATCTTTCTCCTTGGTGTCTAATTCACTGTTTATCTTCCCTTTCTAGAGAAAAAAGTAGGAGAGCCTTTCAAAAGCTTTGGGAAAGAGAAAGCTTGAAGGAAGAGGGAGGTCGTGGTTGTTGTGCTTTTTGCTTAAGGTTGGTACTCCTCCAACTCTTAAACATCATACGTTTCATAGATTTAGGCATGGTTGCATGTTTGATGCTTGCTTGATATGCTTGGTAGCTTAAAATGCTCTTTAATGGTGAATTGGGATATTGTAGATAAAGTGGTGTAAAATTTGTATAATCATGCTTAAAATTGTCCCCTTAGAGTGTAGGAATGGCTTTAGAATCAATGGCATTGGATTGGGTAGAGTTCTAAGCATTTTGAGGGTTCGGACCTACATTTTCGTACAAGCGTATCGATACCCTAGAGAAGAAATAAGAGCGAGTATGGAAGGTGTATCGGAATGCCCTGCCCGTGTTTCGAAACCAAAATCTCTAGTGGCAAATCGTTTCGATACCTTCTTAGGGGCATACCAAAATTTGGGGCATATCGATACTCCATATAGGCGTATCGATACGGATGTGTTTCCCCTTGGATTCTAAGTTGTTTAGCTTAGTGTATCGATACGCGAAGCTGGCGTATAGATACTGTGTGCGTTTCGATTCTCTATATAGGTGTATCGATACATGTAGGCTTTTCCTCAACTTTTTCAAAACTGCTTAGCTTAACGTATCGATATGCAAGGGAGGCGTATCGATAAGAGGGGCGTATTGATACTCGTTAAGTAATCTATCCAAAAATTAATATTGTCGTTCCGGAGATTTATAATTCGATGTAAAGGATACTATGGGTCTCTTAAGGGGTAAAATGAATACTAAAACCGAGAAATTGGCTTGTTAACCTCGTTAGTGAGATAATCGATTAATGACTTGGTATTTGGTGGTATAAGTTGGTATTTGAAACTAATAAAGTATTGGTGTGATACATACAAGTTATGTGGTTTACTAGGAGCTTGCTTAGTGATGATAGGTTTCCTAGAGTTATACTATTATGAGATATGATAAACTAGTAACCTTGCTTAGTGCTGATAGGCTACTAGAGTTAAATATTATATGAAAAATAAATTGGTAACCTTTCTTAATGTTTATGGGTTAACGATGTTATATTATGCGGAAGAAAAACTAGGACCTTGCTTAGTGTTGATGGGTTTCTTAACGGATATTATGTAGAGTGACATGCCACGGACCTTGCTTTATGTTGATGGGTCCCTTACTACTATACTAATACAAGGTGATATCGGACACCCTATATAAATATGATACTTGAATTTTGAGAATTAGTGTTTACTTATGTTTTTATGCATATACTATGTGCCGATAATATGCGTGCATGATATCCTATGTTTAGGTGGATATGGTAGTGTCATCGTACTCATGCCATGTCGTCATTTATGTTTCATATGTTTATTTATGTCATGTGTGATGTGAAACAGTTGGTAGAGTACCCATTGCGCTTCTTTAGCTCAGTGTTTCGAAATGTGTTTTCATGCGTAGGTTAAGAAGAGCTTTGGACCGGAGGAACACCATCGTGGTTGGTTTCAGCATCGACTAGTAGCCAGATTACTTTTACTAGATGTAATGGGTCATGTACTTGTAGAACCTTATATGTGTAATTGTAACTCTTGTTTATTTTATTTATAGTCGAGTGCTTTTAAAAGTTGTAATATTTTGGAGCTCCAACTACTTCAAGTCACTTGGATTTTATGTTTTGATTTGGATTGGATTTTATGAACTTACGATGGATTTGGATTTGAATTCATTATTTTTGGGCTTTTGAAATATAATTTTAAAATACGGGTTTTGGACAGAAGTCCAATGTGAAGCCGGATCGAAGGTGTTACAGAGACATTCTCGGTACGTCCTCTCATTACCCATACCGTATTCATCCCGAAAATGTATATGGTACGCGAAACATTCATTAATCGGCAAATCCATACTTCATAGCCCTAAAACTCTTTGAAAAATCTAACTTCAAACCCAGAACCATTCAACTTCAAAGTTCTTAAGAAAATCCAAAAAAAATGAGTGACGAACTAGAAAACTTTTTTTAGACTACATTAATAATAAAAAAAACAAATCTATCTCTACTTTCAATTAAAACTAATATATATATATATATATAAAACAAATAACTATAATTAATATATTACTAGAAATAATAATTAAAACGAAAGTAATAATACTAGATAGTAGCAAAAAAACGAATATATATATATAAACAAATAACTATATATGTTAATAAGAACCACATCATATACATGACAATTATTATATTTTTTTCGAGAAACATAGAGTATAACTATAAACATTAACAAAGATATAGTTTATATTAACTATACTGTAGTAATATATTTATTTTTATTAATAATAATAATAATTAATACTAAAGCCTATTATTTTAATAAAACAAAAATTAAAATGGGTTTATACTCCGAATAAAATTTGTGATTACTGAGTGTTACACCTATCAAACTCAAACTATAAAATAAATACGGATTATTTACATTTTATATCACTAAACTTAACATTCACTTTCGTTTATATCATAAATTTTTAATTTAATTAAATTACATCATTCTATTTTTATTATTTGTAAACTAAGTTTAGATTGAAACCAATAAATAATTCTAATGAAAAAAAAAACTAATTTGAAATTTTTATTTAACATATGTTTCACATATCGTTAATAAATAATATTTAATTGTCAATTTAAATATTTTTATTATAATTTATAGGAAAGTTAGTTATTTTTCTTTTGAATTTATTTAAATAAAATTTATTATAAATTCTTAAAAATACTAAATTTATCAATTAAACATTATTTAAGGATGATACGTGAAAAATATATTAAGGAAAAATATCAATTTAATTTTTTTGTTATAATTATTTAATGATTTTAGTATAGGTGACTTAATTTACTAATAATTAAATTTTAATGATTTAATTTGATTAAATTAAAGGTTTATGATATAAATAAAAGTGAATATTAAGTTCAATGATTTAAAAGGTAAATTATCCAATAACTACTACACCATAATTATTTTGCAATGAATATTTTCATTTAAAATGATGATAAATTATAGTTAAGTAATACTGTTAAATGCAAATAAATAATTTTTAAGTTAGTATTATTTTTAATGATTACTATTTTTAAAATTAGAAGCTCAAAACTTATTATTATTATTATTATTATTATTATTATTATTATTAAAATTAGAAGCTCAAAACTTATTATTATTATGTAGTTTAAATTTATTTTATTTTCAACTAGGGAGTCATGTTATATGATTATATAATTAAACTAATAATTTCTATGATACATATAGGTGAAATATTATCATTAGTCCGCATTAATCGACTTATAAAATATAAGAGATAAAATGATGATAAAAGTGATTTCTAACACATTAAACCATTTTTTTACACAAATAAAATGTCTTATTTTATGTCTATTAATATGTGATAAACATATTATCACAAACACGGACGGAATTAAAGAGGGATGGCCCTTCCCCACCATCGAAGAATATTTTTATTTTTGTTTCTCTATTTAAATTCTTTTAAAAAATGTTTTTTTAATGAATTTGTCCTCTTAACTTTTAAACATTTATGTTTTGCCCCTCTCAATCTTAAATCCTGACTCCGTCCCTGATCACAAATAAAGTTTATTGGTGATAAAATTTCAATGTCACTGATTAACATTGAATCATCACATATATAGTATATTTTGTGACGTTATATATAGCATCATAAGAATTTTGTTATAAATCGATAAATTTATAGTGTGACTTGTCACGGATTATAAAGTAACGCTACTAAGCATATTATCGATAGAAAATACAATAAAAATACATCAATTATATCATAAAAGTTTAAACTTTTCCTGGTGCACTGTCTCCCCCCAGCACCCCTGAATCACCCTTGTCACTGGTTAATATGAGATTAATGCATTAGGAAATAGTGTACCCACATTGCCTAACATATTCAACAAGACCGTCCATCTCTCCCTGGCTGATGTAACCATCGTGATCCTCGTCGGCACGATTCAGTGCTTGTGCAGCTCGCCAGTTCGGGAAATGTGACCCAAGGTAATACAACGTATTCTGAAGTTCTTGCTTGCTAAGCCGATGATCTCCATTACTGTCAAACCTCTCCAGTATTAGTTTCTCCTGTGCTTTCGTCAAAGGAACTGGAAAACACTTACTCATGCATCCTCTGAACTTGCTTGTCTTGCTACAATGGCTGCAGTTCATGCGAGAATTAAGCATGTTTTTCAACTGCAGATTATTTGGTGTTGGTTTAGATAGGAGACAAGCTTGTTTTCTGGTATAGAAGAGGTTGAATCAGTGAGTTGTTTATATAGGGAATTCACGGGAAACGAAATTTCCCCAGAATCTTTCTGAAATTTCCAGTTTCAGACTTGGAACTTGGAAGTCTACAATGATTCTTGAAACATGAAGGGAAAGCATATCCCTTGCACAAAAAAAAAATGTTTGCAAAGAACAACTTTTTGACTGACTTCCTTTTCTTTGAAAGCATCACTTGTGTTGACTGACTTTAGTACAGGGTGATTGGGTCGTGGGAAAATATACTTGGATTTGGATCGGGTAGCTAATGGAATTTTTTTTGATAAATGTTTCTGAAATTTTATTAAATTTATAAAAATTATAATTATATTGTCTTTAAAAAGTAAAAGATTAGATTAAACAATTTAAACATTTTACGATCCAAAAAACAGAGAAAATAAAATTCTTATGAAATTAAACATATCAATAAAATTCAGAAGCTTCTTGAATCTCCTTGTCTCTGTCTAAACGAGACGCATAAAGAAGGAAAAAGGAGTTGTAGACGATCCAAATTGTCATGTAAAAAGCATCGCTACCTAAGACTGATTTCATCGGCAAACAACCATCAACCGGAGTGGGGATATAACTTTTCGAAAGACTACCGACAAAAATATAAATAAAAAACTAGCGCCGATTAAATCAAACACAAGAGCAGATAAATCAAACTATCGGCAAACAACAATCGATCGCTAGGGTATGCTGCAATGTGCCACAAGAGCAGATGAATCAAACAACAAAACGAAAACATGTCAAAAGATAGAAGAAAACGTGTCACAAGGACAGAAAAAGCGTGTTATAAAAGTAGAGATTTTTATTAAAATTAAAAATAATAGATTTATAGATCCGGTGGTCAACAACCAGTACTAAGATTGATTGTCGACCACCGATAAAGGGATAGATCAAAATAAACAACGATTAAAAAAAAAAATAGAAAAAGGAGAGAGCGACTCAAAACATTTATTAGCTAATGGAAAATTTAATAAATATTAAAACTAAAATTTTATAAAGAATTTAATATTTTGTTCATCCAGACCTTCATTTATCATCATGATTTTTTTATATCTTAGTCATGTATCGGATTGAATATTTAAAATTTTGAATAAAATCGATCGAATCAGATATTTTTACACACCCTACCAACCAGCTATGTAATTAAACATATTGGTTTTGTAATTATGGACATTGGACTCAAATAATTATTGGTTCTTTTATATATTTTCTGACTTTACCCCATTTCTGATAATAATAATAATAATAATAATAATAATAATAATAATAAACACATATAATATATGTACTAGCAATACATAGATAACAAGTACATATTAACATATATTTACATGCAATACATACCAGAGTCGTCCCTAGGCCTAGATAGAAGGGCGACGGCTTGGTCTCAAGGCGGCAGGGTCCACTAATCAATTAAGTTCAAATAATAATTATTATTAAAATTAATTAAACGATAACACATACATATTAATATATACCTACATGCAATACATACCAGATCCGTCCTTGGGCCTAGACAGAAGAGGCGACGGCTCATGGTCTCAGAGTGGCAGGGTCCAGTAATCAATTAAATTAAAATAATAATTATTATTAAAATTAATTGAACTTAAATTTTTTATTATTAAATTATATTAAAAATTAGGAACGACTAAAGTAAAATAATAAATTTTAAGGAATTTAAAATTAATATAAGCTCCTTTATTTTAATATATAAGTTTAATTATATTTTATTATATTATTAAATAAACTTAAAAAATGTCGTTAAAAAATTAATATATTTTATATTCAATTATAAAATTATTGGTATCTAATTAGTCTATGTATAAATATATTATAGGATATAACTAAGATTATAATAATATTTTTGATTTTAAATTAAAAATAAAAATTCATATACACCTATAAATAATATGTTGATTATTCTTGTTCTTTAAAACTTAATTTCTCATTACATCGCCTCTTTTTTATCTTATTTTTTATAACTTTTATAATTATTTATTTATAATTTCTGATTCAATGTTCTGAAAAGACAATGATTCATATCAAAAAATATTATGGTTTATGAGATTTATTATTGATATGTGATAACTAAGTTTAAAGTTTCAACAACAAAAGCTCAGGTGTTATCTATATTTTTTTCTTTAATAATTTTTATTATATAATATTTAAGTGAAAAAATACTCGTACAAGTTGTTTTTATATAAGTTGTTCAGTGTTTAATAAAATTTATTGATATTTTTCATTTGATAATTATTAAGTGTAATAAAAAATAATTTGTAAACAAATTAATTTATTTTTATACATTATAAATTTAATTTTTTAAATATTTATTATTAGGGGACTTATTTTTATATTTATTATTGGGCCACTAAAATCTCAGAAACAATTCTGATACATACACACAAACATATATATATATATTATGCAATACATAAACATACATATATATTAACGCACATATTTTTAAAACGTACATACAAACATTAACACATATTCATACATATTATTAAATTAATAACAATCGTAATACATGCAAACAATAATATATAATAAACACATATAATATAATGTATACCAAATTAAACAAATACATATAAATAGGTAAACGTAATATCTGGGTGCAAATCGTCTACCTCTTAATCATGTGTTTATTAATGTCTCTATTTTAAATTAGTAGATTTAGTATTTAGGGTTTAAGGTTAGGGGTTGTGGTTAAGGTTTAGGGAATTAGGGGTAGGATGTATTTTTTAGGGTGTAGGGTGTAGAATTTTAAAAAATAGAGTTAGGGTTTGAAATTCAATTTTTAAGATTTTTAAGTAAGAAGCATAAAAAAATATAATAAAGATGTAAAAAAATTTTACCCGTAATATTCATGCATGCAAACAACAATACACATTAAATAATAATGATAAAAATAGGTATATATATATATGCTCGATAATATATTAATATAGTAACTATAATTAATTAATATTATTTATAATATTTATAACCCAAACAAAAATAAATGATTATAATTTTAGAACCGATGTAATTTCAAATTTGGGATTGTCACGAGTCGGAAGATATTTTAGTCTGCATCTTTATACATTTGATTTATAATATTTTATTAAACTCATGGTTATTCTAAACATTTTGGATTAAGACATTAAAATGTTTTTAACAATATTATGAGTTAATTTATTCTACCGTTATTTAATTCAAATTATAATATATTTATGCAGAAAATATGCCTATTGAGAATGAAATCTCAGTTGTAACTTTTAAATTCGATGTTCTATCTAGATTAAATTAAATATTAACTAAACTGATTATTTAAACACTTTAAATAATGGGTTAATTATTGCGGAGGTCACGTTTGTTTGTCCCCAGTATAAATTTAGTAACTGATTTTGAAAATCAACTAGTATGGTCACGTACGTTTTCGGGCTGTAAACTTATGATCACTCTGATGTTAAAAGCCGTGAAGTGTTAACGGCAAGATGATTTGACACAATAAAAAAGGATAAATTACCTAAATAGTCACTAAATAATTATCTTATTTTTATTTTATCTTTAATTTAACCATTAAATTTTAAATTTTTATAATTTTACCATCTTCTTAAAAAAAACTTATTTTTCTAAAAAAAAAAATTAAGTCCTTGCGTTTACTAAAGCAATTTTAGTGGTTCTGTTATCATGCTGGAGTTTCATTCATATTTGAATCTTTTAAGTGCACTCTATAAACTATAAAGCAATTTTCTATTCCCCAATCTAGAGCTTGAATTGCTTTAGTGGTTCTGTGATTTAAAATTTTGTTTTTCTATGACACGGAGTTTATATTTATATCTACTTCTTTAGTTCTTTTCTCATTTATGAAAACTTTTTGAATTATTTGTACTGTAGATGCACGAGTTTGTGCTCATGAAGATGCAGAACATGGTACAGTGACATAAAATCTTTTAGAGAGAGAAGTGTTTTTTATGAAGATGGTGAAATTATAAAAAATTAAATTTTAATGGTTAAATTAAAGATAAAATAAAAAAATAAGATAATTATTTAGTGACTATTTAGGTAATTTACAATTTTTTTTATTGTATCAAATCATCTTTCCGTTAACACTTCAGGCTTTTAACGTCAGAGTGACCATAAGTTTACAGTCCGAAAACGTACGTGACCATACTGGTTGATTTTCAAAATCAGTGACTAAATTTGTACCGGGATATTTTAGAAAAGTAAGACTTATGAAAAAAATAATAATTTTTTAGTAGATTTTATTAAAAATATTCAATTATTTTATAATAATTAAATAATTTATATTATGTTCATGTATTTTTTGTAACACCCGACCTGGATGTCACATTGGGCCTTCGGCCCAAAACCTGTATTTCAAAATTTCCTTTCAAGGGCCCAACAATAAATCAAATTTAAGTCCAAATACGATTCATATATCCATTAAATTAAAACGACAGCCCAAAATAAGTTAAGAAACTGGAGCTCCAACATATTACAAACCGTTTAAAACATTCGACCCAAATTAAAATAAACAGAGTTACATTATATAGGGTTCGACATAGTACAAGCCCACTAACTCTAATACATGTACTCTGACAACACGGTCGATGCTGAAATCCGAACCTTGATGGTGCTCCCCGGACCGGCTTCACCTAACCTACGCACGAAAACATATTTCGAACGCTGAGCTACGAAAGCTCAGTGGGTACGCCGAACTCGGCCAACATTATGCATATCATAAGCAGTAAAACATAACATATAAAATATCGTACATGATATGATGATCTAACACGCTTGCCTACCACATGGCATAAACAATGTATACTATCGCACACAGCATATACATGCCACATCACAAATAACACACAAGAGTGAGGCCTGCGTCCACACAGCATCGGGATCCTACACTCAGGATTGAGGCCGCCCTCAAATCCTATGCCCAGAATGTTACATCGGACATCTTCGAACGAGACCGCCCAACGTTCAGAAAGGGGTGGAGGCCGCCCAACCAACCCCATGCTCGGAATGTTACATCGAACATCTTCGAGTGAGGCCGCCCAACACTCGGAATAAAAGTCTTCAAACATCATCCGGCATGTTACATCGGATGGCCTTCGACGTGTTGCAACACTTATGGATATCCGGATTTCCATCACACAAGGACTCAAAACCACACAAACGATCCACCCAGGATCTTAGCACAACAAGATATATTAAGACTTATCTTACCTTAGTCTTTCGGGTTTATAAACATCAAACTCATATTAACAATTCATTAAGACCCTTAATCCTCTTATCGAACCTCAAACAAAGCTTATCTTGTTAAGTTTTTACAGTGGTATCGATACCCTTATGTGGGGTATCGAACCACCTGCCTCGATACCTACCCAAAGAAGGCATCGAATCATGGGTATCGATACAGGTATCGATACCCTTTGACCATTTCCAAAGTCAACAAAAGGGAACCCAGCAGCATCGATACCAGTATCGATGCCATTATGCCACTGGAAGTCCCGGTATCGAACCATGGTTTGATACCCCTAGCCACTTAGCCTATTTCCACTCATGGGTATCGATACCGGTAGCTCGTGTATCGATACCCCCTGCACGAAATGTAAGTCTGCACTTAGAAATTACCTAGGATTCATTCCCAAACTCGATCCAAACAATCCTAAAGTGTTCCTACACATTATTAGGAGTATTTATGATAATTTAACATCATTTTCAAGACCTTTAACACCTAAGTCCGAATTTCACCATTAAACACCCCTTTCAAGCAAACCAAGCAAATCAAGCATACATACATGGATTCTATATGCTATGCACTCTACCATGACATGTATAATGATTAGAGAAGTTGGGAGTACCAACCTTTAGCAACCAGCCACCAAACCCGAGCTCACACTTCCAAGCTTTTCCCCTTGTCCAAACTTTGTGATGATGACCCAACTTCTTTCTCTACAAGAAAAAGGATTAAGCCAACTCTTAGACACTCTCATGGATGTTTTTAACTCTTTAAAACATCAAGGAAACACAAAAACAACCCCCAAAACTTCATTCCCGAACTCAACCTAAACCCCCCACTAAAACCTCTTCCTCCACCAAACTTACCGATTTTTACCTTGTTTTATAGATCCTATGATGCTCAACAACTTACCCTTAAGCTGCAAAACGGGAAACACAACCCGCAACAACAAGTTGTCACATTTTCTTTGAGGATTTAGATGGGAAAGGATGAAGAAGAGAAGAGATGACAAGAGTGACTTCACTCTCTGCTTTTGCAGGAAAAGAAAACCATCCAAAACCCCATCCTACCATCCATTTAGGCATTTACAGAAATGCCCTTAACCACCTCTCAAAAGCCCAACAAAACCAAGCCCAACAAAGGTCTAAACTAAACTCGGGCCCCAAAACCGAAGCCCAACCCCTCGGGTTAAATTGACACTCGGATCCAAATCCGGGTCGTTACAATTCTACCCTCCTTAAAGAAAATTTCGTCCTCGAAAATTACTTGTCAGGAAGAGATGAGGATACTGAGCTCTCATGTCTTTCTCCGTTTCCCACGTTGCTTCTTCGATCCCATGGTTTCTCCATAAAACCTTTACCAAGGGTATACACTTGTTCCGAAGTTCCTTAACGCCTCTATCCAAGATTCCGATAGGCCTCTCCACGTAAGTCAAATCTGCATTGACTTCGATTTCCTCAAGTTGCACCACATGCGAAGGATCAGAACGGTAACGCCTCAACATAGACACATGGAACACATCGTGTATACGTGCCAACTCTGGAGGTAAGGCAAGCCGATAAGCTACCGGTCCAACTCTCTTAAGAACCTCATAAGGCCCTATGTACCTTGGACTCAACTTCCCCTTACGACCAAACCGGATGATCCCTTTCCACGGAGATACCTTGAGGAACACTTTCTCACCAAGCTCATACTCGATATGCTTACGCTTCTTATCCGCATAAGCCTTCTGTCTGTCAAAAGTTGCTTGCAACCTCTCTTTGATGATCTGAACTTTTTCTTCGGTCTCCTTAACAAGCTCCGAACCCACTATCTTTCTCTCATTAAGCTCTGTCCAACACAAGGGTGTTCTACACCTACGCCCGTACAAGGCCTCAAAAGGAGCCATCTTGATGCTTGACTGATAACTGTTGTTGTAAGCAAACTCTACCAACGGTAATTGCTCCTCCCAACTATGAGCAAAGTCCACAGCACAACACCGAAGCATGTCCTCCAAGATCTGGATAACTCTCTCAAACTGTCTATCGGTCTGAGGATGAAAAGCTGTACTGAAGTGCAACTTGGTATCTAAAGCCTCGTGGATAGACCTCCACAACCTCGCCGTGAACCTCGGATCCCTATCCGATATGATCGATGAAGGTACACCATGCAACCTCACGATCTCCTTGATGTACAACTGAGCTAACTTTTCCAAATTGTAGTTCATCCTTACCGGTAAGAAGTGAGCCGACTTGGTCAACCGGTCAACTATAACCCATATAGCATCATGCTTCCTCAACGTCATCAGTAGCCCGGTGACAAAGTCCATGGTCACTCGATCCCACTTCCACTGTGGAATCTAGATAGGCTGAAGCAAACCTGAAAGAACCTAGTGTTCCGCCTTCACCTGCTGACACGCTAGACACCTAGTCACAAACTCTGACACATCTCTTTTCATGCACGGCCACCAAAAGAAAGGACGAAGATCCTGATACATCTTGTTACTACCCGGATGAACAGAAAACGGACTATGGTGAGCTTCCCTCAAGATACGATCTCTTAGATCCTCTAAAGCTGGCACACACAACCGACCTTTACAAGAATCCACCATCTCGTACCTCAAAGTCTGACGACTCACCTCTCTGAACAGCCTCTAACTGAGCAACCAACTCCCCGTCTAACACATGTGCTCTCTTGATCTCCTGAACCAGCGTGGCCTCCACACGCAACTCTGCCAACAAACCTACATCATCTGTCATCCTCAACCGAGCAAACAAAGCTCTCAAGTCCGACATGGACTTCCGGATCAAGGCATCGGCGACCACGTTCGCCTTACCAAGATGATACTCTATGACACAGTCATAGTCCTTCAACAACTCTATCCACCGACGTTGTCTCAGATTCAACTACTTCTGGGTAAGCAGATACTTTAAACTCTAGTGGTCGGTGTAGATGTAGCATTTCTCCCCGTAGAGATAATGCCTCCAAATCTTCAAAGCGAAGATAACCGCCGCAAGCTCAAGATCATGTGTAGGATAGTTCCTCTCATGGGGTTTCAACTGCCTTGAGGCGTAAGCAACCACCTTACCCTCTTGCATAAGCACACAACCTAACCCATTAAAGAAAGCATCACTAAACACCACATAATCCTTCCTCGGTTCCGGTTGCGTCAAGACCGGAGCCTCTATCAGATAAGCCTTAAGCTGCTCAAAACTCTGCTGCCTTCTTTCATTCCACACAAAAGGAACACCTTTCTGGAGTAATTTGGTCAAAGGTGCTGCTATGATTGAAAAACCCTTAACAAACCTCCTATAGTATCCGGCAAGCCCAAGAAAACTACGGACTTCCGATACATTCCTTGGTGGTTTCCACTCCACCACAGCTTGGATTTTCTAGGGATCAACTCGGATTTCGTCCGCTGCAACTATGTGGCCAAGAAACGCCACCTCAGACAACCAGAACTCACACTTACTGAACTTCGCGTACAGATGCCTATCCCTCAACACCTGAAGAACAACCCTTAGGTGGTAGTCATGCTCCTCCTCCGAGCGTGAATACACCAGGATGTCATCGATGAACACAACCACAAACTGATCTAGGTACGACTGAAAGATCCGGTTCATCAAGTCCATAAAAGCTGCAGGTGTATTCGTGAGCCCAAACGGCATCACTAAGAACTCATAATGCCCGTACCGCGTCCTAAAAGCGGTCTTTTGAACATCCTCTTCTACCACCTTCAACTGGTAGTACCCTGACCTCAGATCTATCTTAGAAAACACGTGAGCACCCCTCAACTGATCAAACAGGTCATCGATCCTAGGCAAAGGGTAGCGATTCTTGATCGTGACCTTGTTGAGCTGACGGTAGTCGATGCACATCCTCATCGACCCGTCCTTCTTCTTCACAAACAAAACCGGTGCTCCCCACGGTGATACACTCGGTCGGATAAAACCCCTCTCAAGCAACTCTTGGATTTGTTGCTTCAACTCTCTCATCTCCGCTGGTGCCATACGATAAGGTGCTATGGACACCGGTGCTGTCCCTGGCAACACCTCGATCTGAAACTCTAACTCACGATCGGGTGGTAAACCGGGCAACTCCTCCGGAAACACATTGGGGTACTCACAAACTGTCCTCAAACTCTCTAAAGTTGGACTCTCAACACTTACATCTACGACGTGAGTCAAGAAAGCCTTACAACCCTGCTGGATCAACCTCTGAGCTGACAAAGCTGAAACAACATTCGCCAAACACGGGTTTCTCTCACCCCTCACAACAAGCTTAGAACCATCAACTACTCGAAGCTTCAAACTCTTAGATCTGCACCCCAAACTCGCATCATGTTCGAACAACCAATCCATCCCAAGGATTGTGTCGAACTCTTGAAACGGTAAAACCATGAGATCGACCGGGAAGATAGATCCTTGTACCTCGATCGGACACCTCCAGTAAACCTTATCCACCAACACATCAAACCCCAACGGACTGGTCACACGGACTCCTACCTCTAGATCCTCCACTGGTAACCCTCACTACTTCGATATCCCATTACGGATATACGAGTGGGTAGATCCCGAGTCCACAAGAGCAACTATAGGAACAGAGAACAAACTGAACGTACCTGAGATCACATCTGTCGCAGCACAGTCCTCTTGTGCTCTCACCGCATACTGTTTCGCCGGTGCTCTAGCAGTGGACTGAAAGGTGCCTCCTGAGGCGTGGCTAGCTCTGCCACGTGAAAACCCACGACCCCTCTAAGCCTGGAACATGGTCCTCTGTGCCTGACCTGGTGTTGACGTCACAACCTTTGGGCAGTCCCTCATAAGATGATCTGATGACCCACACTGAAAACAAGCTCTGGCATTGCCCCAACACTCTCCTCGGTGGGTCTGACCATAACGTCTACAAGTCTGAACACTGACACTCCTCTGTAAACTCTCTGGGCCCCTAGCAGAAGAAGACATAGACTGCCTCCTACGTCCCACTGACTCTGATCTCTGGTTTGACCTCGAACCCTGATTCGCTGCTCCTCTACTCTGGTTCTAACGGCTCCTACTCCTACCGGACTGAGACTGAGAGTTACCCGCATGACTCTGACTAGCTCCACCGGTGACTCCCTAGCCAATAGACGGCACATAGGTCAAACCCTGAACCTGCTCCAACGACTTGGCACTGGCAGCCAACTCAGAAAAACCTTAGGCGGTGCAGCAGTGAGATAAATCTGGATCTCCTTCCTCAGACCTCTCAAGAACCTCTTACATCTCATCTTCTCTGTAGCAACAATCTCTAGAGCATACCAGCTCAACTGAAGAAACTCCTGCTCGTAAGCAAAGACCGAACGGTTCCCCTGAACAAGATAGGTAAATCGCTCCCTCAAGGTGTCGATGTGAGTCTCACCCACATACTTGCTCTCAAACTCCTCAAGGAAGTCCTCCCACTTAGGACGATGAGGGTACCAACCTTGCTCAACTGTCTCCCATCACTCTCTCGCGTTGCCCTTCAGAAGCGACAACACACACGACAACATGTCCTCTGACCTCAACCTCATCTGTCTCATTATCCACCTGGTGTTATGCAGCCACTGATCAGCCTGTACGGGATTGTCCTGTCCCGTACTAAAGAAGTCCACAGCTCTCTGTCTTTGCACCCTCTCAACCGGTGCCTCACGAGGCGTAAAAGATGGCCTCGGTATAGCTCTCACTATCCTGCGCAGGGTACGGTTCAACTGAGCAAAGTAGTTGGCCCCTTGACCAACTGCATCATCCGATGGCACCTCCTCATCGGGCTCGTACTCATAGTCGGAGTCTCCTCCACGAGAACCCCGGCTTTCCTCCTGATCCCGCACACGTCTCGGCATACTTAACTACCTCTGCACGAACAACAACAACAACAAACAAGAGTACACCATCAGAATTTCAGCTTTAAAGAAAGTACGATATCGACTCGTGGGCATGTACTTGTCTAACACCTATATGACATACTAGCCCCCCCCGGGGACTTCCTAGAACCGACTCAACCTAGGCTCTGATACCACTAAATGTAACACCCGACCCGGATGTCACATTGGGCCGGAGGCCCCAAAACCTGTATTTCAAACTTTCCTTTCAAGGGCCCAACAATAAATCAAATTTAAGTCCAAATACGATTCATATATCCATTAAATTAAAACGAAAACCCAAAATAAGTTAAGAAACCGGAGCTTCAACATATTACAAACTGTTTAAAACATTCGACCCAAATTAAAATAAACAGAGTTACATTACATAGGGTTCGACATAGTACAAGCCCACTAACTCTAATACATGTACTCTGACAACACGGTCGATGCTGAAATCCGAACCTTGATGGTGTTCCCCGAACCGGCTTCACCTAACCTACGCACGAAAACATATTTCGAACACTGAGCTACGAAAGCTCAGTGGGTATGCCGAACTTGGCCAACATTATGCATATCATAAGCAGTAAAACATAACATATAAAATATCGTGCATAATATGATCATCTAACATGCTTGCCTACCACATGGCATAAACAATGTATACTATCGCACACAGCATATACATGTCACGTCATAAATAACACACAAGAGTGAGGCCTGCGTCCACACAGCATCGGGATCCTACACTCAGGATTGAGGCCGCCCTCAAATCTTATGCCTGGAATGTTACATCGGACATCTTCGAACGAGACCGCCCAACGTTCGGAAAGGGGTGGAGGCCGCCCAACCAACCCCATGCTCGGAATGTTACATCGAACATCTTCGAGTGAGGTCGCCCAACACTCAGAATAAAAGTCTTCAAACATCATCTGGCATGTTACATCGGATGGCCTTCGACGTGTTGCAACACTTATGGATATCCGGATTTCCATCACACAAGGACTCAAAACCACACAAACGATCCACCTAGGATCTTAGCACAACAAGATATATTAAGACTTATCTTACCTTAGTCTTTCGGGTTTATAAACATCAAACTCATATTAACAATTCATTAAGACCCTTAATCCTCTTATCGAACCTCAAACAAAGCTTATCTTGTTAAGTTTTTATAGGGGTATCGATACCCTTATGTGGGGTATCGAACCACCTGCCTCGATACCTACTACCCTTTGACCATTTCCAAAGTCAACAAAAGGGAACCCAACAGCATCGATACCGGTATCGATGCTATTATGCCACTGGAAGTCCCGGTATCGAACCATGGTTCGATACCCCTGGCCACTTAGTCTATTTCCACTTATGGGTATCGATACCGGTAGCCCGTGTATCGATACCCCCTGCACGAAATGTAAGTCTGCACTTAGAAATTACCTAGGATTCATTCCCAAACTCGATCCAAACAATCCTAAAGTGTTCCTACACATTATTAGGAGTATTTATGATAATTTAACATCATTTTCAAGACCTTTAACACCTAAGTTCAAATTTTACCATTAAACACCCATTTCAAGCAAACCAAGCAAATCAAGCATACATACATGGATTTTATATGCTATGCACTCTACCATGACATGTATAATGATTAGAGAAGTTGAGAGTACCAACCTTTAGCAACCAGCCACCAAACCCGAGCTCACACTTCCAAGCTTTTCCCCTTGTCCAAACTTTGTGATGATGCCCCAACTTCTTTCTCTACAAGAAAATGATTAAGCCAACTCTTAGACACTCTCATGGATGTTTTTAACTCTTTAAAACATCAAGGAAACACAAAAACAACCCCCAAAACTTCATTCCCGAACTCAACCTAAACCCCCCACTAAAACCTCTTCCCCACCAAACTTACCGATTTTTACCTTGTTTTATAGATCCTATGATGCTCAACAACTTACCCTTAAGCTGCAAAATGGGAAACACAACCCACAACAACAAGTTGTCACCTTTTCTTTGAGGATTTAGATGGGAAAGGATGAAGAAGAGAAGAGATGACAAGAGTGACTTCACTCTCTGCTTTTGCAGGAAAAGAAAACTATCCAAAACCCCATCCTACCATCCATTTAGGGATTTACAGAAATGCCCTTAACCACCTCTCAAAAGCCCAACAAAACCAAGCCCAACAAAGGTCTAAACTAAGCTCGGGGCCCAAAACTGAAGCCCAACCCCTCGGGTTAAACCGACACTCAGATCCGAATCCGGGTCGTTACATTTTTAATGTTATAATTATATAAAATATAATTAATCACTGAATTTTATACGTTGTCTCGTTTTAATTACTAAATTTAGAAAGAAAAAAACATTTTTAGATAAATTTATCTTCTATATTCCAACAATCAAAGAAACTAAAATTATAATTATACTTTATTTCATTATCTTATGATATAATTTTCTAATAATTATTAATTATATAAATATATTAACTCTATAAATAAATCACTTATAATTTATATTATAAAATTAAAATATTATTTATAATATATTGTTAAACCCATCCTAAACCATGTATATAACTAAATCTTAAATTGTAAATCATAAATTATAAATATTAAATAATATATGTAATTAAATTTTAAATATAAATCTTAAACCTTATATATATATATATATATATAAAATTATAAATTATAAACCTTAAACTCTTACCCCTAAAACTAAAATATCTTTTAAATAATATTTTAATTTTAGAGTATGAAATTTCAAATTTAATTATACATATTTAAAATTTAAGAGTTAAAATTTAAAACTTAATCATCTATATAATTTAGAGTTTAAGCTTTAAAATTTAATTATATATAATAAATAATATTTTAAATTTATAATATAAATTATAAATGATATTTATTTATAAAATTAATATATTTATAAAATCATATTATTAAAATTATAAAATTATATAATGAGATAAATAAAGTTAAGTTCAATTATCATTTTATTTATATTGTATTTGTATAAAAATTATATCAATTTTTTAAAATATTTTGGTAACTATAAAAAACTTTTTATCTTAAAAATTCTAAATCGTTGTTTTGGTCTATTTTAAACATAAAAAAATTATTTTAAATAACATAATTTTTATTCATCGTGTCATTATAATTTGACAGAAAACTTAAATAATGCTAAAAAATGTATTCATATAATAGTATCTTATATAATTTAAATATTTTTTATATAAATGTTAAAATTGTTTTTTTTTTCGTTGGAGATTTTTTTAAAAAATAATTAACCACTCAAATTATTTTCAACAATATAGTAAATTATTATTCAAATCAAAAGTCGGATTGTTTTCGACCCGTCTTTAAACAGTGTTTCAGTAAAAATAATAAACATTGTTCAAAGACGAAAGAAACAATCAGTCTTTAAATAGTGTTTTTCACTCAAACATTGTTTCAATAGTGTTTTTCCCTAATAAAATAAATTTAAAAAAAACATTGTTTAAAGACGAGTTCTTTCCACCCCGTCTTTGGATAAATTATATTATTTAATTTATTTATTATTCAAATACGTATTAAAAATATTCAATCTTCTAAATTCAATAATAAATTATAATATACTAAAAAATAATACGATGAGAACAATATTTTTAAATTTAAAAAATTCAAAAACAATACTAGAGTATATTTTCCGTTAAAATTTGATGCTAATTTAGCTTTTGAAAAATGTTAAAGCTACCAATAAAAGTTGCAACAGCGACTCTCTGAATTCCCTGCACCTCACGTTGGCATTGAAATCCGAACTGACAGCAGGAATAGTTAAAGCCATGGCCTGCCTGCCGGCACCATTACCAAAGAGACAGACAAGCATGGGTTGACTACTAGCAAAGCAGTCATAAAATTTTGTGACACATCAAATATATTTTGATATACTCTTGTCCTGTATATGATATCCTTTTTGTGTTTTAAAATTGTCCCACTTAAAATATTTTATTAAAAAAATCAATAATTTTATAAGTTATATTTTTTTTTTACCTTTTCTTTTGTTTTTTAGCAAAATAAAATTTAACCTTTTAAGGATAAAATTGTCCTTTCAATTATTTTACATTATATTTCTTACACAAATTTTTTTTCCTTAAACTACGTGAAAAGTCAACAATGGACGAAAATAGTGGGACGGATGGAGTATTAACTAACAATTATTGTGTATGAGCCTTCTAACCCAAGTAAATAACGAAACGATTATTGTTCTTAAAGGTTATGGGTTCAAGCATCAATAATGTCGGTAAAGTGATTAAACAAAATCAATATCAAATGATTGAGATTATATTCTAAAATAAATACTACTATAATCACTATTAACTAATTAAAAAAAACTAACAATTATTGCGGATATAATTAATTTTTGAGTAAACTACCTATTTTATCACTCAACTTTGTCCGAAATTTTTGTTTATCATATTTTCGTTAAAATTTTAACCTTCTTTTCCATGAAAAAAAAATCCTTCTTAGTCGTCATTTAATCGTCGTTGCTAATTATTCTCACATAATAGGTTCGAGAACATTCCCCTTTCTTCTTCTTAGTTTAGTTTTTTTATTTATTTATATATTCTCTTAAAATCGATAGAATTCAAATCAAAGCTTTGATTTATCTAGGTTTAATATATTTCGATAAAGTTATAGAAATAAGGAAAGAATATGAAAATTATTATTTTTATTAAAATAAATTAAAATTTCTCCAGAAACTATCCTATTACGATTTTAATAGCTAATAACAATTTTAATAGACCGATGAAACTAAATAACGATTAATCATTAAATTAATCTAATAATTTCAACTAATTAAGAGAATAGTGAAACTGTTTATTTTCTTTAACATTAATCTAATTTCTTAATCTTCTTTCTTCTGCTTCTAGATTTTTAATTAATTTTTTTAAAAAATATATTTTTTATTTAATGGTTTATCGAGAATCAAAAGAATTTATTTTTCTTTCTTTTATTTTTCTTTACTAACCTTTCTATCAACAATATTTTATACAAAATTCTTTCTAAATTTTTTCTTAATCTTTATTATCTTTCTCCCTATTTATTTGAACCTTCTCTTTGTTAAAAACAAGGCCGTCAAGTATCAAGTTTTCGAGTATAGTTTAAAGCTCTCTTTCAAGTAAGAAAACACTGACTAACAAGATATAAGGATATTTGGATTGGATATTCGGATATCCAATTATCCAAAATTATAATTTGATTAAACTAATTTTTTGAATTTGAAGGTTGTATTTATGATAGTTTTGGAATTTCGAATATAATAAACAACAAATTACTAAATACAACAAGAATTATATTTATAAAAGCTTCACTTTTTAAAATTTTTGAAAATAACAAGCACTAAATTGTTAAATATAACAAGATTAATATTAATGAAAATTTTAAATTTTCATATTTCGGATTTTCGGATAATCCGAAACTTGAAATATTGTGCTCCGTATCCGATCCGGAAAACTTTAAATGAGATCAGATATTCGATCCAAAAATAAAAATTAAATCAGATATTCATATTTTCAAATCGGATCAGATCGATCTGATCAAATATTTTTAAATACCCCTAACTCTAAACATAGAACAATAGTATCTGTAACACCAATCGATCAATTAAAGGATAACTTTAAAAAATTTAACATATAATATCAATCAGAACACTAGAAATAATCAAAACATCTTACTTATTTGTAGAAATTAAAACACCAAACTTGTTCATCAATTACCAAACATCAAATATATAGCCAAATCCACTAACAAGACATGTACTTCTCCTTAGATCTTAACTAGTTTTTATTTTATATATATTAAAAATGTATTATAGTGCACTTTTAACGAATTAAATTCAGTTTAATACTATATAAATCTTAGTTGTTGTTTTAAATATAAAAAAAAATACTTTTTTTGGCATTATTAATATATTTTGTTTTAAGAAATGAGAATTTCTTCGTTACTGGAATTTTCTCCTCAAAATTTTCAACGAGGACTTTGGGTGGAACGAGAAGATGGAGCTTATAGGATTTAAAACTTTTAAATTCATTTTTTAAATAAATGACGTACGAATTTTATTCATTTTTATTTTAACTAAAATCTCGTTATATTTTTTATACATGCTTAAATCTTACTCTCTATTTCGATTTAAGATATAAGGTTTAGAATTTAAATTTAATAATTTAAAATTTGATGATAGTAAACAAAATTTTGGGGTTAGAGTTAAAATTTAAAATTTATAAATTAAACTTCAAATCCTAAATATATTATATTAAAATATAAACCTTTAAACCAGAAATCATAACCTTAAATTCTAGGGATGAGCACGGAATCCGAATCCGACGGGTTTCGACCCGACCCAGTTCGATCGAATCGGATTTTTTTTTGAAAAAATCGAGTTTGGGTCGGGTCGGGGTTTTTTAAGGGTGGTCTCGGGTTGGGTTCGTTTTTATGGTGAAAAAAATCCGACCCGACCCGATCCGAGACTAATAGTGTAATTTTCCCATATATATTTTAGGAATATTTATAATAATGGTCACTCTTTATATATATTTTATACAATTAGATCACTAAAATTAAATTTTTTTACAATTAAGTCACTAAAATTAAATATTTTTACAATTAGATCCCTATTTTTTTTACAATTTAGTCCCTAAAATTTTAATTTTTTTAATAATTCGGGTCTGGTCGGGTCGGGTCAGATTTTAAAGCTTAAAAATCCGATCGGGTCGGATTTTTTTACCCTAAACTCGGGTCAAGTGGAGGGTATGATTTTTCGGGTCGGGTGCGGGTGGGCCAAAATTCGACCCGATCCGACCCGTGCCCATCCCTACTAAATTCTAACCATTATATTTAAATTTTAAATCTTTAAATCTAAATCTTATACACTAAACTAGGCCCCTAAACCCTAAACTTAAGATTTATGGAAGCTAAAAATTTCTACCCTTATATATTGCATATAAATCCTTAGATTAATCTAAGTCGTCTTAACTAAATTTTAATATATTAGTACAAACATTCTAACTCAAGCGGTTAAAGAAATAATGATTATTCATAAAAATTATGAATTCGCAATGCCAGCATATTAATTGATTAAAAAAGTTAGCATATTGCTATTAATTGATTAATTATATTATATTTTTAATAATATTCTATTTAAAAATGTGCATTTGGTCTGTCACTTTCCTTTCTTTGACTTTGACTCCAACTTCACCCGCCAGATATAACAACAACAACAGAAAAGAAAATAGCAATAAGTGAGAATAAGGAAAAGAAACTGGCCGACATGTGAAGTAGAAGAAGAAGAAGAAGTTCTGAGAAAAATGGCGGAGCTAAGCGCAGTGAGATCAAGTTACATTGCTCGAGATACGAGTCCCGACTCTGTTATATTCACTCGGGAATCCAACTTCAGCGTCTTCTCTTCGGCTTCCGCTAGTGTCGATCGCTCCTCCTTTGCTTCCGACGCTGCTCGCGAACACGATTCTCTCGTTTCCGAATTCTCTTCAGTAACTTCTCCGATCTTTCAACCAGTAGTGTCTTTTTTTTTCAATTTTAAAGTGCAATGCATAAGCAGAATGTTGATCATTTTGCATGGCTTTTTCTTGTTGGATTAAATTGTTTTTGCTTTGAAAAATGCAAAATAACAATAAGGTTATGAAATGTGAATTATTTTGTAGCATTTGGCCGGCCGTGGAGGAGATCAGAATGAGAGATCGAGTGGACCAGATCCAGATCCAGATCCAAACAAAGCTATGAAGGTCCATATGCACAGTCGTTTCCCCAGAAAAGTAGAAAAGGTGAAAGGTAATCGCAATGTTTTCTTTCGTTATTAGCTTATTCTGAAAATTTTAAAATTGAAACTGCATCAACGAAAAAGTAAAGAAAACGACACATATTTTCACTGTACCCACTTCCTTTCTCCGTTTTACAATAACACACGGGTCAAAAAGCAGAAAAGGATGCAGATCCTGTAGAAGACGATAAACAACACATAGAATCAGCAAGAAACTCATTTTCTGTTGCTCTTAAAGGTACCCTTTAGTTTCTTTAATTCTTTTAGCTTTTTTTTCCTTTCTATTTAAAAGAAGTAATAATTGTGAATTTGTTTTTGCTGTTTCCTTTTCATTGTTAAGAGTGTCAGGATAGAAGGACCAGATCTGAAGCTTTGTTGAAGAATCATCATAGGCGAAGACAGGCTTCCTTTGATCTATATAACGTCTCGGCTTCGTCTCCGCGGTTGGGGACTATGAAGAATAGCTCGGTTGCAATACAGAAATCAGGTTCAGTTCCTAGTCCTGGGACTCCCAATTACCATCATTCGGGTGCTGGAATGCAGAAGGGCTGGAGTTCTGAGCTTGTTTCATTGCATAACAACGGTAGAATTAGGCAGGGGAATGCCGCCACAGCTCTGCCTTTTAGCAACGGAAGGATTTTGCCTTCAAAGTGGGAAGATGCTGAGAGGTGGATTTTTAGTCCTGTTTCTGGGGATGGTGGTGTAAAACAATCCATTGCTCCTCCACGAAGAAGACCAATATCAAAGAGTGGTCCACTTGGTCGTCCTGGCATTGCTTATTATTCATTGTACTCGCCTGGGATGCACATGCTTGATGGGGGGCATGCTGAGAATTTCATGGCAGGTTCTCCTTTTTCAGCTGGTGTAATTGCAGCTCATGGTCTGTCAATTCATTCTTGTAGTCACGGTGCTGTTCGGACTGATCCTTGCATGGGCCGTTCTGTTAGCGTGCATGGATGTTCTGAAGTAGTCAATAGATCATCCTTGTCTTCTCAAGGTACGTCTTCTATCATAAACTCCAGGATTAGGTGAATTATAAACTCATCATCTTATCTAAAACTTCAAATCCTTTTCATTAAATGTTATTTCTTTATGTTTGCCAAAATCATGAACTTGATGTTACATGTTACATCCATGATATATATATATATATATATATATATATATATCATTTTCCAAATCTAAACCTGTGTTCTATTGAGAGATGGATAGTTATTATTATGGTAATGGCCAAGCCTATCGTACTTTCATATACCCTAACCTTCCTATGGCTTTTTCATGGAAGATGCAGATGAAAATCTTGATGCAGTCGAGGACCCGGCCACTGACATTTCTCGTACTGTTTCAAGAAGAGATATGGCAACACAGATGAGTCCACAGGGTAGCACCCACTTGTCTCCCAAAGAATCGCCTTCTTTCTCTCCCTCCAACTCCTCTGAACTACCTATCGTAGAACTGCAGAGCATCCATTCCTCTAAATCAGAAGTGAGAGATGTGCAGGTAGATGAAAGAGTCACCATGGCTGTTTGGGAAAAGAAGCAGAGAGCTCGAAGGACTGCGAAGAGCTCAGAAATTGTTGATGACCGGAGAAAGAGAGCTGGTGAGAGTCGCACATCAATCTGGGATGTGACAGAGACAGCAAAGAACATTTCCAAGTATGTCTACTTTACTACTACATCACCTCTGCTTCTTTTGCTCGTTTGTGTCATCTTTTTAGGATTTAGATTTAGAAGTGACCGCTTAAACTTAGCACAAGGCAAAAGCTGATTCATACTTCAACTGTTAACAACAGATTCAGGGTATTAATATCAGAGAATATTGGAAAGAAATCCAAATGTTAACAATAGAACTGATTTGATCGATATTTATACTTCAACTTCTCTCTTTTACCTTGCAGGGGAAAAAGAGAAGAAGCCAAAATCACTTTATGGGAAAACCTGCAGAAGGCAAAAGCTGATGCAGCCATAAGGAAACTAGAGGTTGCTTTTCTCTTAAGTACTTCTCCATTCTCAATTGAAGTAATTGTAAAGGGGTGTTTAAGAGAATTATCAACCTTGATACAGTAAAAAAGTTAAAATCTCTCCAGCAGTATGATTTTAATATTCCTTTCCTTTCCTTTGTTGAAGTTATCATGTAACATCTTGATGAATTGAAATGGAATTCTGTAGATTGTATTACCTGCCCTTTCTCCGGGAAAAATGTTTTGCTTCTATTTGTGTTTTAAATTGAATATGGTTTCTTAAGATAAAACTACTGAAATATAGACAATGTATTTCAGATGAAGCTGGAAAAGAAGAGAAGATCGTCACTAGATAAGATAATGAATAAGCTGAGATCAGCTCAGAAGAGAGCCGAAGAAATGAGAAGCTTGATGTTAGCCAACCATGCTCATCAAGAAACAAGGGCCTCGCATAAGGCTATATCATTGCGCAGAACCCGGCAGATGGGTTCATTGAGTGGTTGCTTCACCTGCCATGCATTCTAATGCCTCACTTACCTATCATTTACAGGTCCAATCAGTCCTGAAATGACAGGTAACTTCTGTTGGAGGTTTAACATGACATTCTGGAAAATAGGTTGCATTATTGGTTGAGGATTTCACTTGTTTTACATTTTATTCACTGAATGTATAACATGGACACGTCTCCATTGTACGCTCAAAAGCTTTATTTCCTTGTTCAGTTGGTTTTATGCTTACATTCTTCATCTTATCTCTTACCAGAGTGAGGATCAAAGGCAACTGGGGAAGATGAACATTGTACAGGAAGGAAGCATCTTTTATACCGATTTCTAATTAGGTGTCAACCGCAGTTTTGCTTGAATGAAGCACCACTACCTCCAATCCTTGAAGGTCATAATCCTGAAACTTCAAAGTTTCCTGAATGTTTGACTAATAAAATCCTTTACTGCTTGTATGTATGCATGTATGTAAACCAACCTTTAAGTCTTCATCTCACTATGACAGTAGATGCAAATAATTTTAAAATGCTTCATTTCATTCCAGTAAGCAATTATGCATTAGCAACATCTTTGTCTATAAATATGCTGTAGGTACTGGTAATCAACATCCCCTCCCAATCAATAAATCTACTTTCCCATATCTATTCTTATTTGTACATACATGTTCATGGAATATATATCATAATAGTGATTCATATCTGCGAATAATGAACTTTATGAGTATTGATTGACTTGTGTTTCAGTCCCTTTTAAGCTGATCCGGGGGCAAGGTTCCCAATCTGGTAGAATTGACATAATCTGGAGGCATATGATTTGATATTCCAGGTAATGCAAATCCACCTATCCTCGTCAGTCTCATAAGCCAGGATTCCTTGTATTCCGGACCATTTTTGTAAGGCAGAATGAAACCCCTGATGAACTCCCAAACTGCATCCAGTATCTTTGGTAACGTCAAGACCCAAGGGTAAAAATTCTTATCCGGTTCCTCTGCCAAAACCTGCGATTCAAACATATAGTTCCGGAGTTGCAGATGTTAGGGACTCGACTCGAACGAAAACCCGGAGTTGTTTTCGAATTAGAAATAGTAAACTTACCTTCCCTTTGTAATGGCTGTTGAAAAAGATGCAGGTTCCAAAATGCTTGAAAAAGAAGATGCTGTCATCATAGGGAATCCTAGCCACAAGGTCGTTGTTGTAAACATACCTATAATATTTCACGTCAAATTGGCTAAGCTTCTTGTCCATAAACTCCCCAAACTTATAGTCCCCAACCCTGGGCTGCCCAAAGGTGTAAACTGCCTCCAACCTCTCAAGTAACCATTCCTCGTCGTGCAATGCTAGCAGAGAAGCAAACAGTATTGCCAATGCGCCACCTGAGCTATGCCCTGTCAATATAAGCCTGGCTTCTCGGTTTACCTGCAACACCTCCCTCAGCTTTCGTCGGAGTGTGTAGTAAGCGAATTGTCGACGTTCGGCATGCTGGTGTAGATTTTTGGGGAACCCCTTGTTCTTTTGCAATCCTAGAGCTTTCATAAACCCACCGTGGGTCTTCCCCTTCTCCATGCCTTTCAGCTCGTACCAAGATAAATCAAAGTTTGTCCGCAAGTCATACGGACTCATTGGTTCTGTGCCTCTAAATGCAACCAGGATCAAGTTTGGGTTGGATTGTGTGTCTTGCATCATGAAGGCTTGGGTTGTGGCACGGTTCTCGAAATCTGTGAAACCGATGAACAAATGATGATTCAAAATAAGGAATACTGCAAAAGAAAATGAAATCGTATCTAGATCTAAGCCAGTCATCTAACGTACCGTTCCAGAAATCGTAGAACTTCAAGAATTTCATCTGCAAAATAATGTTAAATTGTCATCATCTTCTCTTTAAGAAAGTAAAGAGGTGATGATCAAGTCTTTAGTGAATGTAAATGATATAGTTTTGTTTCAACGGGGTAACAACTTAAATTTTTGTAAAAAAATGAATTAAGTCCTTGAATTTTCGTTATATTCAATTAAATCTTGAACCTAAAAATTGAATTAATGAACTCTTTTGAATAATTTTGATCATTAAATATTAATGTTTTTTTAGACATTACTGACTACACTTCTATCATGTTGTATTTTAGATTTTTTCATAAATTTTATAGTTTTTTTAGAATTTTTAAAAAATTTCTTAAATAAAATGTATTTTTTTTTAAATATCAAGCGAAAACAATATAATACGACACACTGCACTAACAAATCTAAAAAAAAATGTTAAGATTAGATGGTTAAAATTGATCAAATAACTTAATTAATTATATTTTTTCATTCAAGGGATTAATTAATTAATTTTTTTGGTTTAACGACTTAATTCAAGAATTTCTTATTCCCATAAACTTATAGTTTTTAGTATTTTTAATTAGTTTCACAATAATATTTGTTATATTTTTAGTTTATATAATTCATTACGTCTTGCCCACAAAATTGATTATATTCAATTTCTTAAAAAATATATATCTTATTTTTTTATTGAGATCTGTTGTGTGTAAATGATGTTGTTAGATAAGACAATTATAAATTTCGAATATAAATTATGAAATAAACATAAATAAAATATTAATTATTTTTTTAAATGTATAATTATTAATGCAAAAAATATCGTAACACTTTATAATATATGAAGTGAAACTGGGCCATCGACCACGAATGTCAAATGTGTAAATAGAACATAATATTTTTTTATTGTCAATACATAGCAGTGTCGAACTTAACATTATTATCGAAGGGTTATTTTAAAAAATATATGACGATATTAAACAATAAATTATATATTTTTGAAGAATTAAAGATTAATTTTATCATTATTTATAAAAATATATTTTTTTAATATTTGTTAGGACCAAAAGCGGAACATAATGATAATCTATGGATTATAACCCTAAAATTTTATAAAATTAGATTTTTAGTACTTTAAAATTTTAAAATATTTTCTCCTCACAAATTATATAAAATTTTAATATTTTTAATTAAATTTCTCTTATAATTTTAGAATTTTCTATCTCTCAATTTTTTTAAAAAATAATTGGACGTCAATTTTTTGAAAAATTATAAATAAATCCTTAATTTTTAAAATTTTAGTTTTTTTTTAAATTATGTTGAACACCGTGAACTCTTTCATCAAGTTCCGTCACTAATAAAGACAGATTAGTAAGGTTTTTAATGAGACACACGATAATTATTGTATGATTTTTATTTAATAAATCATACATTATTGATAAAAGAAACTAGTAAAAACAACCGCTATTCGTTTAACTTTGTTAATGATATATAACATATTTTAATAAATTTTAATTCTAATCTTATTCTAAAATACTACTATATCCTAAACCATTGATGATTGCCTTAAATTCAAATATGATAAATACATGTGTATATAAAATAAAAAATACTTTGATACAAATCTTTTAATTTTCGAGTATAAGGTTTTAAGTTAGGTTTAAGATTTCGGAGTTTAGTGTTTAAGGCATAGAATTTAAAGTTTATAGTTAAAATTTAGGATTTAAAATTTACGATGCTAGAATTTAAATTTTAAATTTTATAAAAAAAATCATATGTTTTTTAAATAATTTGTATATCAAAATATAATCGCAAGAAATACCTTCCAATGTTGTGCGACTATGGTTTTAATGCGTGCTTCATTGTCGTACGATGACTTGGCAGCCATTATACATAGCGATGCTTTATATTTGTTGTCACCAGGGTCAATGTTGTTATCCAAGTCAACTCGAGAGTCGATAAATGACATGATCGATTTGAAGCGGGCAGATGATTTATCAGGCCATACTAACTTCCCTATAACATCAAATCTTATATCGATCAATTACGATAAATATCATCAAAAAATCATAAAAGAACGATTATAATATAACGTTACAAAACAAAAACTTAAACCTGTCATAAGTTTAAACAAAAACCCGAATAAACCACCGTTCCACGAGATAAGATTTAGAAACATCTTGGTCACATGCCTTCCAAGTTGAAAAGGTACTCTCATCAGAAGAAAGAATTTCTGAAAGAAAATCGAGAGGAAGATGATCCATCTATGAGAAAACCCTAGATTATAATGTCGTGGACAATCGATGAAACTATTTCGTCCTAATTTAGAGAAAAAAAGTATACCACAAAGATGAAAAAAATTTACATTTTTCGGATAAATGATAAAACAATCATCGTAAAAACGATTCTCGTTGCCTGACATTGTAAATAAAGAAAATTAAGTATATGAAAACTGAATGTTGAAGTTGCAGGAACTAGCAAAGGGCTTGTTAATATTTATAGTGTTGTTAACCATGAAGTATGAGAGACGTTTAGCACAAGGAAAAGATAACAAACACTATATGAAATGTAGAATTGAAACTGGAAATACTTAATTAGGTTAAAAAAATCTCAATCTTAAAAACCTAATTCTGTGAAAAATTATATTATCGATCGTTCTCGTTATGTTGTTTATGAGATTAATTAATTAAATATATTTATTTAATTATTTTTTATCTCATTTTTTTTACTAAGTGAATCTTTGTTCGATAAAAATTGTTTTTAAATTTAATTTATAATAAAGATTAGTGAAGATTCACTTGATAAAAAAGATTATATAAAAAAATAATTAAATAAATTTATTTGATTGGTTATTTTTATAGAAAACGTGGCTTCATAATATAATTTCTTAAATTTTATAGTATTGTAACATATATATAAAAATACGGAAAAAGAATATATGAATTTTAATAAAATTTAAACAAGTGATATCATACAAAGTGAAAGTAAATTAAATATAGGTTTAAGGATGAATTTAGCCTTTAAGTGAAAAATTAAAAAAAAAATTAATTAATTCTTTATATTTTTTTGCATTCAATTTAAATTTTAGTAGTAAAAATGCAATTAATTTGGTCCTCAACTGAAAAAAAAAATCAAGTTAGTCCTTTTGTAATAATTGACCTATTTTAATATTATCTCATAAGCAATTGATTAAATAATGACACATGACATATTATAAAAGTACTATATAATGAAATCATAAAAAAATAAAAATCTTAAAAAATTAAATATATTTAAAATTATAATATATATATAATAATTATTAAAAAGCTTCCTGTTTATTGAATTATGAATTCTTAAGCTAGACATTTTTTTAATAAAAATCACAAATTTTATTAAAAAGAGAAAACATTTAAAATTATAATAAAAAATTCTAATGAAGAATATACAATTTTTATTCTATTTTTTCATATTTTTCTTTCATATCTATAGATATTTATAATCATTTTGATCGGTAATACTTAAAATATGATAAAATAAATTATCAGTATATATATATTATGTTAATATTGACGGTGTTTATCCTTTATCATATCACCAACAATAATGTATATTTTTTTAGAGGAATTATTTTTGCTTGCCTGTTAAGATTATTATTTTGTTGTATTTTCTTTTTATTTATTTAATAAAAGCATATGTTATTATCAATAAAATATAATAACCAACTTAGATATAAATCATTAGATTTTTAGAATTATATATATATTTTTAAGAAAATATTACTCTTAATTTTGGTTAACTTGGGTGAAAATAATTCAAAATTTAATATGAAAGTTCAAATAATAAAATGTTAAAATTCGGTTCTATATTTTATGGAACTAAAATATCTCATGTTTAATTTATGATCCATGAAAGATAAATTAAGATTTTTATTATTTTTCTCAATAATATTATTTTCAATATTCGGACATAAAATTTTTCGTTAAAATGCAAAATTAATTCAATTTTTAACGATATTTATCGGTTTGATGTTTTTCTATTTTATGCATATTATCGTATAAAAAACCCACAACTAATGTAATTTGATATCATTTAAGCATGTCTGGAGTATGAGGCTGTGTATACAAAAAATTAAATTTTCGTTAGAGATTCACCCACCAATGAAAGACGTACGACGCAGACCGATCTGAATTAGTCATGATAAAACCTAAAAAATCGATAACAAATAAAATTATATCGAATAATATTGGGTAAAAATAGTAATAAAGTTTGGTTGGATCCATTGTGGTAAAAACACTATCCCACTTTGTAATCTTTAGATACAAGAATCCAGGATTAGAGGCGATTTTTAGGAAGAAAAATAACAAGAATTGCTTAATTAACTACATTTTATTTTGAGTTGGATTTGGCCTACCTTTCCACTATAAAAACTTGATCGTAAAAGCTACACGATATCTCATATAAGAATCCTATTTGATTATGATTTGTGTAACAAAAAAGGGTAAATTACAACAGAAGTAACTCAATTATGGCAGAGTTACATTTGAGTCATTCATTTATAGGTAAGGTCATATTCAGAGAGAGAGAGTCAGGATTTGAGGGTAAGGGGGCAAAACATAAATATTTAGAAGTAGGGGAGAAAATTCATAAAAAAAACAATTTTTAAAATAATTCAAATAGAGGGACAAAAGTGAAAAAAAATTCTTCGGTGGTAAGGGGCGATTGCCCCTCCCCACACCTAAATAGCTTTGTCCTTGGTTACATTTGGGTCACTCAAATACGGGTAAGTTTATGATTGGGTCATCATTTATATTTAAAAAAAATACATTAATTTAGTCGTGTTCTCTTCTAAATCACTTGTAATACCCTCGTTAACTTCATTTAAAATCATTAATTAATCTAATACATGAATTGATGAACTTTTTTAAAATAGGAAGGGTGACTCAAATATAACTTTACTTGTAAATAAGTGATCCAAATATAACATTTATTAATTAGGTGACTTAAATGTAACCTTAGCCATAACTGAGTGACCCGAATGCATCTTTTAACAATTGAATGACTCAAATATAACATTACACATAATTTAGTGACATCTGTTGTAGTTTACCCAAAAAAAATCACCCTAGAATATTACTAGTTTACATTCTTCACAAGTTAATTAAATGTATAAATTAAAATATATGAAATAATTTTGTTATTTTTGTTTTAGTTTCTAACCTTTTTCTCTTAAGTAATAAAAAATACTAAATGAGATTTTATAAATATTTTAAATGTAATTTTTTTAAAACTCAAGATTATATAAGAAATTGAAAAAGAATACAAACTTGTGGGAAATATTATTATGGAAAGAAATAATAAAACTAATGTGGTAATAAAACAATATTTTTTTATTTAAATATTTTTTTTTCATTTTAAATGATAAATATGAATCCATTGAATCAATTAATAAATTTTAAATATAAAATTTTCAATTATACATGTTATGTAAAGTTTGATTATTAATTAAGAAATTGTTTCATGAAAGATTTTATGTATGTATAATTTATTAAAATGGGGCTCTTACTTTATAAGCAGTAAAATATATAAGTTTTTTTCTTTAAAAAATTACCTTAATAGAAAAATATTATTAGATCCTCTTAAGTAATAAAAAATTAAATATTAAATATCTAAAAGTCAAATATTTATTTTTGTTTTTCACCTAAAAATGACATTTTTTTTATGTTTTAAGTTTTAGACAATTGTTATACATGTACATAATTGTATATTTTTATAAAAATTTAATTTTTTTATTTTAAAACTTTTTAAAGGCCTTGTGTGATCGCTTTTATTACATCTATTTAGAACCTGACCAATAATTCAATTTATATTATAAATTCAAAAAAGCAAAAGTTGTTCATGGTACAAATTATTTTAGATCTTATGTAAATTTGGGTCGAACTTAAAAAAAAAAAAAAACTATAACATTGACAAACATTAACCGATCAACTCTTTCTTAGTAGCTAAAAACTTCATAAAAAATCATTGAATAGTCTCATAGTAATGATAATGTTATTTTTAAGTGATTCGAGTTTAAGTAAATTATTATTACATTTCAGTTACATTATTATTTTGTATTTACCAAGATAATAAGTTTTAAAGGATTAAAATATTGAGTTTGAGATACAAAGAAGGAAATGTATAAAATTTGTCATACTTGCATGCTTTGCAAAACATTAAAATCAGACAAAACTTTAAACAAAACCTTAAAAGATGGATGGTCAAGTCTTTTATACCAAACATCAAATGACACATTATGAACAACAATATTCAATAATATTACAACTACCATCCATACATAAAACAAATTATGTAAACTAAAAAATCTTAGAATGATAGATAAAAAAGACTAATCAGTCAAATGAATTGGTAAAGCATTATCATTCCTTACATGAACTATACTTGGTCAGGATATGAAAGTCCAACTTAATGGTTGGTCAAATCATTAGTGAGAGAATGAATTGCCTCTGAATATAGATGTCTAGGGGTGAGTATTCGATCGAGTCGAGTCGTGTCAAGTTAAAAAATTTTGAGTTATTCGAGTTGACAAGTTATATTTTACAACTCAAACTTTATTTGAATTTTTTTCGGTTCGAGTCGAGTTTAAGAAATTCGAGTCGAGTCGAGTCAAGTTTTCGAGTTTCTATAAATATTTAATTATAATTATTTATCATGTTATAGAATGATTTGATTCCAATTTAAACGACTTTCTTTAATCATATAAGATATGTATATATATATCAATGTATATATACCATAAAAAATTGAGAGATTCGTCTCAAACTAAAAAATTAATCCTTTAATTACTAAAAATTTCGAGTTATTCGAATTTCCATTTTACAACTCAAACTTTATTTGAAATTTTTTCGAGTCGAATCGAGTCTATAAAATTTCGAGTCGAGTTATTCGGATTTTTCGAATCGAGTCGAGTTGAGTTTTTCTCACCCCTAAATGTCAAGAATTATCAATTACTATCTCAAGTGTAGTAAGGAGAGCCTAAACATGACTGTTAGTGTAAGTGTAGGTGTTTGCTTGAACTGAAATATAACCCATGTTGTTGATGTTTTGGGAAGGCTTAGCAGACTCATTCTTAAAACTCATGTCAAAGCGATAGTAACATCTATCTACCAGGTGTACTAAATGGCCATAAAGTTGATATCGATAAAGATAGGCATTCAAGCAAGTCGAGTTAAGTTAAAAATTTTGAATTATTTATTTTGACGAGTTTAACTTTATAACTCAAAATTTATTTGAATTTTTTGATTAGAGTTAAGTTTATCAAGTCCGAGTCAATTTTTCAATATTATGTGCAAATTTTAATTGTAACTATTTATAATGTTATAATATGTTTGGTTCTAATTAATTAAATGACTTTATCTAATTGTATATGATCTACGTACATATTTTTCATATTATTTTTCAAATATGTAAATAAATTTTAAAATTATATTATAATTATTTAATTCATATAAACAAAAATTTTATTAAAAAATTGAAATGGTATCGATGGTAATATGCATGAGTCAATGAGTTAATATGAAGAAAAAATTTAAAAATTCAGTTGAATGATCAAATTGAATAAAATCTAAAGTTAAAGGACTACATAAAAAATATATTTGTTAAAAATATAAATTGAAGCTACATTGATGTTATATTATAATGAATCATGTAGTTTAATTTTCATAAAAAATAGACTTAAAACAAAAGGAGAGTTTGAAGAAATGAGAAATCATACAATTTTGAGGGATTAAATTGCAAAACTAGAAAATTTAATTTAAAAATATTAATTGAAGCTAAATATGTAGTCTAGAGTGTTTTAAGAACATCTGATTCAAATTCGATCAAAAATTAACATGAAACGAAAGAATGGTCGAAGAAATGAGAAAAAATATACAAAGTTAAGGGTCTAAATTAAAAATATGAAATTTATTTTCAAAACATAAATTAAAACTAAATACATATTTTAAATTAATATAAGAATATATGGTTCAAATTTGGTCAAAATAGACTTAAAATACGGGGGAATGAAGAAAAATAAAATCAGGGACTAAATCGTAAAACTGTAAACTCGGTTTTTCGATTTTCAATTTTTTGAGTTGGGAAACTTTCAACTCGACTCAAACTCAAAAAAATGAATTACTTGATTTTACTTGAATAACTTAAAATTAAATAAAAAAATAATTTTTTCAAATCAAATCGAGTTTTGTTCACCTGTAGTATTGACTAACATAACAATAAAGGGTAAAGTAGTACTGGAAGACCAGAAGAAACAACGAAAAAACAAATAGCACACAAAGAAACTGTAACAACGAAAAAACAAGACCAGAAGAAACTGTAAAGCACACAAAGAAGGGCGAAGCTAAACGAACGATCCACTAAATGCTGAATCGAGTCTCTAACTGAGCCCATCAGTAAGGTTGAGTTAATAAAGCGTCCCTAGCTGAGTTAAACAAATGGCAAATGGCCTAACAGCCTAACTAATCATCCCTAGCAGAGTTAATAAAGCATCATATGTTAGTAATACTCTATTAGGTCACAAGTGCATGCAGATTGTAAGAGCTTTCATTTAGCTACGATTGTTTGTTTGAAGGTGGGTTCTGGAGTGGAGCTTGATAATGTGTACTTTTTTTTGTGATGAAATGTGGTTAAATTACGAGGCGAATAGGTGAGTTCGTTTTGTGTTTGTTTCGATGTTTAATTGCAAGGTACTGGCGCAGACATTGTGGAGGTAGATCCGAAAAGTCCTATTGTTTTTGTCAGTGTGAGTCTCTACTTAGGAGATTTTAGTCTTTGTCCCTTGTAATACCATAGACCCACGTTTCAACCATCGAAAACACAAGTTGCAAGAGGAGAAAGAGGCTTGAGATTCAACCCTAAATCTTCTTTTTTCAACATCAGAATTCAGACGTGCCTTGTTAATGTTAGTCTCAATGTTGTTTGCATCACACTCGGAGTGCAATCTCTTCTTTGATTGTAAAGGCACAGCGAAATGCTTTGTTTTGCAACTATCTCTGCTTGCTTCTTGCAAAATCGGCAAGGCCTGAACTTGGGCAGGGTTTGTAGTATTTTGACGATACCCAAGAAACTGGTTCAAAGGCTTTTGCAATAATGATCTATTCGTAGTATTAACAGCAGCAGCAGGAGAAGGAGGAGATTTAGTGCTACAAAGAAGCAAAGGAGGGACATGGTTAACATGGTTTTGGACAAAATGGATTATATCATTGTAAAGCTTTCTCATGTGGGTAAGTTCAGACATGAGCCAATTGTTGCTTCTTCAACCTCTCATTGTCCTCTGATAAAGTTGTGACCGAAACTCCACCAGTGGCTCCTCTTGGTGAAGAAGAAAGCGATGGTGACTCACACCAGTTGGCTTGTTTATCTGAGTCAGCTTGGAGAGATGCCAAAATTATTCACAAATATAAGCATAGAAAAGAGGCAAACATTTTCACCCCATTTAGACAAAGAATGTGTTTTATCTCTGTCTAAAATTAGAGAAATTATATTATAGGTAAGTCTTACCACGTCATCTGTGGGATCAACCACTAAAAATTATTCACATCATCATTTTTTTCATGTCATATATTTTTTAAAGTGAATCTTCACTCATATTTTTTGTTAATTCATTTTAAAAATAATTTTTTAAGTGAAGATTTACTTTAAAAAATATATAACTTGAAAAAAATAATGATGTGGATGAATTTTAGTGATTGGTCCCATGGACACGTGGTTGGACTTACCCATAATATAATTTCTCCTAAAAATAAGTGTGAAATAAGAGTAAAAATGTTCAGTTGTGCCTCCTTCCATGCCTCTTACTTAAAAATCTTAAAAAAAAATGAATTCTAAACTTTAATACTTATTTTCTAAATCCTACACCTTAAAAAATATATCTTACCCCTAATTTCCTAAACCCTAACCACAACCATTAACTTTAAATCTTAAACTCTAAACTCACTAATTTAAAATAAAAACACCAATGAATATACGTGAATTAGGATTGCACTGTCGTGTATTTTTTAATTAAAAAATAACAAAACCCTAAACTCAACGTTTAAACTTAAAATCTCTTGCGATTGAACTCAACATTTGTTGGTATTAAATTTCAAACAAAATCTCTTTCCCCTGTTCATACATCCATTCATATTTCACTTTAAAAAAACTAAAACTAAATCAAAGTATTAATTTTAATTTTCATATCCTAAATCTCATATCTTGAAAAATACATTTTACTCTTAATTTTTTAAAGGTTAATTACAACTCTAACCTTAAACCTTACCTAACCCAAAAATATATTATTTTAAAGTAAAAATATAATAAAAAGACCATTAAAAAATGTGGGACCCTAGGGTTTTGTTATTTTTGAATTAAAAAAATGCATGGTTTTAGTTCACGACAAAGGAGTGTCATTTTTATTCTTCCATTTCTATATCACCTTCCTCTTCTTAGAATTACTCTATTCTACCTTTTTTTTTTACTTTGCTTTCCCAACATTCCAAACTTCAATATCAAGCCTTCAGTTAATTCGTAATGTCTGTATAAAATTATATTATATAATGTAGCTACTTTTCCTTTGAAACCTCTTCTCTACCCATATGTATCTAACAAAACTAAAATTAAATATTAGACAGGGTAAAAGTCTATTAATATTTTAAATTTAAAAATTAGAAAAATTAAATATTTTATTTAATTAATATTAATATTAAAAAGAATCTAAAATACTATTATACCAAAAAAGTTATTGACCCTTTAGTTAAAACATGGCTTCTTCCGTGACTTGATAAAAAAAAATTATTATATAGGTCTGATTCATCTCATCATCTATGGTCTCATCAAATAATGAATTTATATTCTTTTTCAAAATAAATTTTTACTGTTTTTCTTTTTTACAATGTGAATCTTCAGATCTTTCAAACATATCATTAAATAGATAAATCTCATTATATAATATCGTAAATAACATGATAAACCAGAATCATATAATAATTTTTTCTAATTATAATTATTAAATTATTTACCCTAAAAGTTTCCATGAATAATTTAAAATATCACTTTTTTATTTTTCTTTGTTTCTCTAGTAATCTTCCAAGAAATAAAGTACGATAGAAGTTAGAAATTGTTTCATTTTGTGATGAATGGAGACAGTAGCCGGTAGGGACAGCAATGCAAGGGGAGGACCAATTTGAAAATATAAAAAGAAAAATGATTAGTAATAATTTCACATACATACTCAACTGTAAACTCTTGATCAGGCCTATGAGTCTCATTAGTGGAAAAGCAAAGTTAAAACTGTTATAATCAAGGGTATTTAAAAATATTCGATCCAATCGATCTAATATGATTATTCATTGATCAAATCCAAAATATGAATATCTAATCTAATTTTAAGTTTTCTCGATCAGATATGGATTAAAATAATTTAAGTTTTGGATTATATAAAAATTCAAAAATAGGAGAGCCGAATCTATACTATTTTAACAGTCATGTTAAATATATTGATACATAATGTTTTATAATAGGAGAGCCGAATAGAAAACGATGGCTAAACTTAACCTAAACGATGATTAAGATAACTTAAAATAGGTGATGCAAATACTGCATTCTTATTAATTAAACCGATGATCCAAGGGTTAAGAATAGATCAAGCTGTTAATTCTAACATGATTATAATCTCTACATATATGAACATTATTTCAAAAAGAATTTATAACAAAGCACTCCGAATGAAAAGGACTTTATAGTTTCAGAATTTCATAGATCTACCGATCTCAATCTATTTATGATTAAAAAATTTAATCATCGTCAAATATTATAAAACAAGATAAAGAAAATCATCAGAAACATTGGAGAAATGCATCAGACAGACACCGCACATAGAGGTGTCTCAGACGACCGTCGTGAGAATTTAATCCAATATCATCATCTGATTTTCATTCACTTTCAGACAGTTTTTGAGTCTACAGATGATAAAAATCAAAATCGAAGGGAAAAAGTAAGAAAAACTGATGGAAAAACAAGGGAGTATTACCTCCGGGAGGAATCATTTATTCAGATTCGACGCCGCGGCGAGAGCTTTGGGCGAGTATTGAAGAACACCGAATGTCGAGGGATATTTAAAGAGAGAACTAGGGCTTTCGTTGTTGTTTGCCGACGATTCTACCCTCGGAATTCTGGGCCGGGCTAGGCTAACGATAAAGATCAGGACATGCATTTGCTTGGACTGCGGTAATGGGTTGATTTATATCGTACATTTAGCGGATGAGATTTTCAGTAAAAAAAAAATTATATATATAATATTTTAAATTCAAGAATATTTAAGTGTTATTTATCATTTAAATAAATATCGTTAGTTGATTTACATATGTTTAATTACGTCAAAAATATGTTATTAAATTTTAACTTTTAGCATATATATTTTTTAAATGTTTAAGTGGTTTGAAGCCTTGATTTTTTTTTTAAAATAATTTAGTTCATGAATTTTTCTTACACTCAAATAAACTTCGAATCAATAAATTAATTAAGTTTTCTAATTAATTTTAATCATTATTTTCTTTGAAAATTTCTACTTAAAATATTATTATCACGTTATATATTATAATTTTGTTATGTGACAATCAAGAGACTGACCAGACAAATGATTTTATAATTATTGATGTTTAATTTATTAATTAATTAATTAATTAAAATAAAATTTTATAAAATTTAATATAAAATAATCCTCTGAAATTAATTTACTCTATTCATAGATAGAGTGATCTTTGTTATTTAAATTGTAAAAATTTAAATTATTATATATTAAATTCTTTTTAAGGTAAAATCTATATGATTACAAATATTAGGGTATTGATGAACAGTTTATTTTATTATACGTAAATGATAGTATTAATTAATTACAATTCTTAAAAAAAAATTAATTGGGTGTTTTTTCAGTATTCCCCGGGGATCATTTTACTACTTAACCCCTTTTCTTATCACTTCGGTCATTTTATTAAAAATTTAGCTGAAATTATTATTCAAAATCTAGTTAAAATTATTATTAACAAAAAATAATAGAACTTTAAAATTTTAAAAGGATAATTATTTATTTTATAAATTATGTGAAAAAATTATATAATATTTTCTAGTTAAACTATATAATATAAAATATAAATGTGTAACTTTAGAACTCTAAATTTAAATCATACTCAAAGTTTAAAGTCTTTATTTTTTTTCAAGTAATAATTTCCGCATATTTTACTATTAATCTTAGTTATCGCTTTCACCCATTTAAGCGATCCAAACCCATAGAGAGAAAGCTGGGACTTCTTACGATACGTAAAATTTGATAATTTTTATATTTTTAGACCCTTGGATGAAAATATATGAATAATTAAAATTAATAATAAAAATATTGAAAACTATCTCTTGAAAAAAAATATTTATATTTACTCTTGATCCAAAAAAGTATAACAATAATTAAATTTTACATAAATCCTAATCTATATATAAATATATTTTCTTTATTTTAGTTGATACTGAGTGATAATCCACGTCTACTTCTTAATTTCTATACACTGTTTGTTTCGATGTTAGATTGTGTAATTTAAATTTTTAATTTTATATATATTTTCAAAAATTAAATTTAAGATTTATAAAAAAAAAAAATTAAAAATTCGAGTCAAAACACGGGCCAAGTTTTTTACTACCCGAAGGTCCGGGTATCCGGTACTCGGATACCCGAATATGAGAACCCCCCTACTTTCAACATTATTTATCAAAATCTAAAGCCATAATCAGACAGCACTGCAAACTTTGTCCAACCGGTTTGAATTTAAGCTCCAGTTTTTAAAACATACATACTAGTCCTGAGCAGATAAAAGGTGGTGATAATGGAAGTTAAACAAACAACTAATACTCCATTATAACCATAGATTAGGGAACTAATACTCCATTAGCTAAGAGTACTGTTAACATATGTAAAGGTATGACCAATTCCATGGTAATACAACATAAAAAAATGTCGATCGGCATACAGCAGCAAGAAACAAAAACCACCCATTTCTCTGCAATCTGTCTCAACATGGGAATTTGGAATTTTCAATTTTGGTACACATACAAGACAATCACCAGGAGTAAAGGGAGATTTCAAATGTCAGCAAGATTCCACAGAAAAGCATGATTCCTTACCAAGGTAATCTACGAGAAGCAATATACCTTCATCGACATGGACCTTCAGCCGCAGCATTCACCACTACAAGCACTAACACAAAAATTGTAAACTTTGCAGTCAAAATTATCTAATGCAGTGGAAAACTGCAGTATCAGTGTATATGGGTAGTCGGGTTATAAGGAAATAATGTATTAGACTAAAGAAGTAAGCAACAAAATTAAACAACATCAAGAAGTATTAGGCAAATATACGAATGTATATACAAACAGAAATGCTCATTTCATAGATGGATACTCAGTAAAGTTACTTAGCCGATTCCAAATTCTGTCAGAGAAGTGGTATGTTTTTTATGTGCAACACATCAATTCAAATAGTAGTTCACAGGTTAGAATACTCTAAATAGATGAATGTAAAAGTTACTCAGCAGAAGAATAATTAAACACTGATAAAAGATTACTAGCAAATAGTCATGACCACATAAATAGGATGATGTATTACCCGAGAACAAGATATCTCCTTGTACAATTAGTAATTGGAATCCATGTCGTCATCATTCAGCGATTCTACGCTTTTTTGACTTATTAATGTGATTATTGTAGCTCAAGGGAGTTGCTCCCTCATCAACAGTTTTATCCCCCAGCAATTCTCTATCTCTACTCTTCGTAGCACTCCTACAGAATTATACAACATTTACATTAAAACCTTTGCAAGTTGGCTTGCAGAAGGGTGGCTATAAAATAAAACTTTGAGTTCATTTAAAGACCTATCGGTTTCTGAATTTTCCTCCAAATTTCTATCTAACCAACGAATGCTTCCTGTGTGAGCAGGCATCAGAGATCCAGTGATGTGAAGTATTTCATCGTCAAAACTGCAAAGGCAATTCATTGTCAAAAATAATGTGATCGCCTTTAACCACCACATGGTCTACATCTTCCCTTTCTCCAAGGTGAAAAACAAAATCGGAACTTCAAATAAGTTGTAACATCCAATAAATATCGACTTGATGCACTACAATGAAATATTATTGAAAGGAAATGCAAGTAAATGAATGAACAACAAAATCACAAAAGCTAGGAGGCAATATATCAATAGGCAAACTAAAAATCTAAATTATCCATTATTAAGACTTGGCCTTAAGTACAAATATTTACATATTTGATCAAAGTGGAGAGCAAATAAACTACTACACAATCTCAATTTACAATATTAGATAGTAGAAGAAAATAAGCCGAGTAACTATAAAGTGTACTATTAATCTCCAGCTTACAAAAAAATATTGATGGTAACAAGAAGAGTACAAAAATGAAAAACATATGCCACTCTTAAATTAAAAGGATAGTTTTCTTTTGAAAGGAAATTGTCACCTCTTGACTAAAAAACGGATCATGGTTCCAACCTTTATGACATGACGCTTGTGAGATTTGCTGACAAATAGTTCCTCTCCATCTTTCTATGATACAATAGAACACTAAAGTAAGTTGTTACTGTAATAAACATAGTATCTTTCCATATACACATACACAACCAAAAAAAAACAAAAAAATAACACGGTAGAAAAGTGTTACATTTCTATATCTAAATTCTCCACGGATGTTTTCAGCCGTTATGATAGCGGATGAAAAACCAAGAACAATGACATGAATAGATTCTTGACAAAGCTTCATTACTTTCCCCTCTGAACATGGAAAATAAAAATAGTTTAGACAATATCATAGGCCATGCAGATTCATAAATACTTACAAGCAGTGTGATACTGATATCCAATAGTAAAAAACCTAAATATATAACCTGAAATGTCATGACAAAGTACCTATGAGCATATCTGGTTTTGGTGAAAATAGTAGGAGATTTGCTTTTAGTTTAACAGCAAAATACGGATGAACACTGGAAAGAATTTTCGCCTTTTTATCAAGAATATTAACATCATAAGCCAATAAAACACCATCAAATGTTTCATTGAACCTGCAAGAATAAAGAAGGAAAACTTTATAACAGGACAAAAGGAAGGAAATATTCAAACATAATTTAATTATTAGCAACATTACAGTAATAATCTTCTCCATTTGTTTAAAAAGACACAATAGCATTTCGATTTTATATCCCATAAGCTGTTCTAAACTATACACTTAATCCTACGAAGTTAAATTTTCGGGTAGAATAGAAAACTGAGCTCTGCATTAACCAAACTAAGGGTGTAATTTAATTAAATCACAAACAATATCAACACAAATCAACAGATTTTGGGCGGATGGAATGAGGAAATAATAAAGAAAAATGGGGATTCAAGTAATAAAAGAACGAACTTGAAGAGCCAAGAGCCAAGCTCACGGAGGATCGCCTGAGATACATTCCTGCTCTTCGATGGGTGTAAGAACACCACCAAATCAGCATCTGCTACGCTTAATCCTTCCATTTGAAGCTGCAATCAATACCCAAAACTGAAACTTGAGGAATTCAAGTTAGCAAGTCTTGGGTTTTCTTCGAGGGTGGCCAAGAGAAAACCCTAATTGACCGTGAATAAAAACCCTAACTAAACATTATAATTATAAGTACCGAGTATTTGAAGTTTGAATAGCTTTAGTTTGGGCCTGAAAAGTTAACGTCCACATCAGAAACATATATATATATATAATATAATTTAGGATTTAAGAAATTTGTTTAAGTTTAATATTTAGGAGTTTTAGTGGATGACTTTTTACCAACACTTTAGTTTTAAATGTTTGTAGAATTTTTTGTAGGTGGGGTGTGAGTCGGCTTTAAATCGGGTTAAAGTGGTTTGGGTCTAATCAGTTAATTGACAGGTTAATTCGGGTTTAAATAAATTTTAGTTTAGGTTCATTTCAAGTTAATTTTATTTCAATTAGTGTTAATTCGAGTTTTAAATTTGTACTAAGTTTGAGTTTGACATAATTATCGATAGAGATTAGGTTGAGTCATTTCAAGTGAATTACAAAAATATCATTTTATTAAAAATAGTAGACTAAATTATAAAAAAGCGAATAAGAATTAATTTAGAATAAAAATAAAATTTTACAGACTATAATAACTAAAAATATTAAATTAAAATTGAAAACATTAGACTAAAAATTATCAAAAAAAGTTTATTTATATTAAAAATAAAATTTTATAGACTATAATAAATAAAAATATCATCATATTTAAAATATTATACTAGATTAAAAAACTAAAATAAATAATGATAAATTTGAATCTGAATCTCAAAACCATAATCTCTTAATCTTATAACCACTAATGAATAAACTACAAATTACATTTTTGACAAATATCTTATTTTTTAACTAATATGATGATTAAATTGTTAAAAACTTAACGATAATGACATATCATATATTTATTATTAATTTTTAATGTTATATAGAACGAGGTTTGCTATTTGAAATGTTCAATTGACTTTTTATTTAGATTTAATTAATTTTTAATATTTTATTAAATTTTAATTGGTTTATATTTTAGGGTTAATTACTGCGGAGGTCACGTTTGTTTACCTTTAGTCCATATTTAGTCACCAATTTTGAAAATCAATCAATATAGTCACGTACGTTTTGGGGCTATAAACTTATGGTCACTCCGACGTTAAAAATCGTTAAAGATTAATGGAAAGATGATTTGGTATAATTATAAAAGGATAAATTACCTATATAGTTAGTATATAATTAATTGTTTTTATTTTATTTTTAATTTGACCCTAAAAATTTTTAATTTTTATATTTTCACCATCTTTTCAAAATTGCTTGAGTGAGACGAAAACTGAAATCCCCAGACCCAATACACCCCCTTCAACATCTAATATAATTTCAGGGATTGAACATGAACTATGAATCAGGCTTCCTCCCAGCTTCGCTTACTTCATTTCGGACTCCGCTCGTAACGACCGGATGCTAAGGAAGACTCTTTTAACCCTTTATCGTCCTTTGAATCAATACGTGGTTCATCTTAACCGGGAAGCTAGCTCCGAAGATAGGTTCGATCTGGAGAAATACGTGAAAGATTATCAAGTATTTAACAAATTTGAGAATGTTCGGATGATCATGAAAGCTAATTTGGTTACTTACAGAGGTCCAACTATGATTTCTAACACGCTTTCCTTTGTTGCAATTTTGTTGAAAGAAGGTGGAGACTGAGATTGGTTTATTAATCATAGTGCTTCTGATTATCTATCCCCTTGTTACTTAATATGGTGATACTGATTTTATCTCTCTTTTTTAGTCTCATTTTCAACAAAAGTTTTATTTTTTAAATTGATTGATTTGTAATTCTTAACATTTGGCTTTGAGGTTTTAGTTATCTTTTTCAGATATTTCTCACACATTTTCGTACTTGTCGAGGGATTTGAATTTCATTAATCATACAAACAATATTGGACGAAAAGAGTGAGTAATTTTTTTCAAAGTTTTCACTTTGGGATGTATCATTTTATTTGTGAAAACCGAGTTAATATTTTTTTTTTTTTTACTTTAAATGGTAGGTTTCATAGAGCAAAACCAATTATTATTGAAACATTGTTGTCGGTGCAACCGCCTCTACTGGTGATGCAGGTGAGAATGAAAATAAAGAAAAAGTCCCAGAGAAATAAAATGAAAGATTCAAAAAGGATTACTTAACTTGGAACAGAGAAAGTAAAAAATATTGACTCGTGAAAAATTGAGTGTTTGAATATTTGTTATTTGTTCTCCCAAGCAAGATATCATCACAAAATTTTAGGGGAGAATTTTTTTTTTTTCATTATACATATATAAGGCACGTTTTCTCTTATGTTTTTCCATTAAGAAAGCTTTGAAAATGATAAATAAAGTCAAGTTACATGATGTCATTTATCATATAAAATGGTTAAAAAAAGAGGAACATAAGTTTAGAAAGATGGTGAGAATATAAAATTTTAAAATTTTAAGAGTTAAATTAAAGAAAAAATTAAATAATTATTTAAAGATATATATGTAATTTATCATTTATTATTGTGCTAAATCATCTTTCCGTTAATCTTTAACGGCTTTTAACGTCGGAGTGACCATAGGTTTACATCCCGAAAACGTACGTGACTATATTGATTGATTTTTAAAATCGATGGCTAAATCTGTACTGATGGTAAACAAACGTGACCTCCGTAGTAATTAACCCTATATTTTATGTTAGAATAAAATTATATTTTACATGTATATATTTATTATTATCATAAAAAATTTAACGATAATAACACATCATATATATGTGAAATGAGGTTAGATGCTATGTTATTTAAAATATATTATCACATGTATATGACATATTATTATCTTTAAATTTTTGATGGCTTAGTCATTATATTAACCAGAAAGTGGGATATTTATTAAAATTATCTTTATGTCTTATATTAATTATAATTTATTTATTTTTTTCAATATCATATGTTTATTAATTAATATATATTATAATAAAAATAATAATATAATAAATTGTCATAAATATAAGAAAATAAGACTAAAAATATTAAAGGAACTCTGCACCTTTTATAATCTTACCTTTTGTAACCAAAGAAACACAATTTTCCACGCTGGCAATCCTTCTTTTGCATTGTCCAATCACATTCAATCACACGGATCAAGGTATTTTCAAAATTTTCATAATGCCGTTGAAAGATATTTTTCGTATTTCCATATTTACCCTTAAATTAAACCTGCCCTTAGTCCCTTCCCCCTTTATTTAAATAGGATGCCCCCATAACCCAATTCCGCCGCAACCGGGGTTTCGAAGAATCAAATTAAAGTTCCCAAATTCCTCTCTCAAAATCAAAACCCTAATTTCTCAAAATTCCTTGCATATCTGATTGTTCTTTTGCTGGTTCATTGTCATTCTTTCAGAATCTTTGTGTTCAATTTCCTTGAATTGAAGAAAAGAGATGGCTCGTACGAAGCAGACTGCTCGTAAATCAACCGGAGGAAAGGCTCCGAGGAAGCAGCTTGCCACCAAGGTATGATTTTCGTCTGGGTTTTGATTTTTTTCCCAGATTCTTCGATTTTTTTTTTGTGTCAAGAAAAAAAAAACATTTGAATTCTTTATATAAAATGTTTCTTATTCTGTATTTGCAAATCAATCAATTACAGGCTGCAAGGAAATCTGCACCTACTACCGGCGGAGTCAAGAAGCCTCACCGCTACCGTCCTGGAACCGTCGCTCTTCGTGAAATCCGTAAATATCAAAAGAGCACAGAGCTTTTGATCCGCAAGTTACCCTTCCAGCGCCTTGTTCGTGAAATTGCCCAAGATTTCAAGGTATTAATAATTTTCAAGAAATCAAAACCCTAATCATATCACAGTTTGTTTTAATTTGTTCCCGTAAGTATACTAACATATTTCCTTTGTAATCTGTTTGGTAGACGGATCTTCGTTTCCAAAGCCATGCTGTTCTTGCGTTACAGGAGGCTGCAGAGGCATATCTCGTTGGTTTGTTCGAGGATACCAACCTGTGTGCCATCCATGCCAAGAGGGTAACGATTATGCCCAAGGATATTCAACTCGCCAGGCGAATCCGTGGGGAGCGTGCTTAGTTTTCTTTTCTGTTTGGGTTGTTTTCTTTTTCTGGGTATATTGGATTCTATGTAACCAAACTGGATTACAAGATTTTCGTTCTGAATTCATTGATAATGATCTAATTTTACTTGTTTAGGCGCTTGATTTTGTTGGTTCATTATATTATTTGGATTGGTTCATAGTTCTTTTATTATTCTTTTGAAAGATGAACCCTAGACCAAACTCATACACACCATTGAATGCCTCCGCCGCCGTCTTAGAAATTGTGGGGCGCAAGAAAAGGGGATTACTCAGCAAGCAGATGAGTCCTTTGGATTATGACTCTACAAGCGATGAAATTTAGATTTTTTTTTTTAATTTTTAGTTTTAGTTTAATTTAATTGATTTTCAATTTAGATTAATTTAGTAAAAATTTATATAATTTATGTTTTTTAGATTTGGATATATTATTATAATATACAATAAATTTTGATAAAATATAATTATATATAAAATTTTGATATGAATGTAAATATGTAATTATATATATGATACTAAAACTTTAATTTAGTACAAATTTAGTAGTCCAAACTTCTCAAATGATGTAGTTCATCATTTTCAAATCCAAAATTAATTTCCTAATTATTTAAGTCTAATTTTCTAATCTCCAACTCTTAATCTTTAAGCCTAATTTCAATATCCTAATCTTAAATCTCTAATAACCTTTAATCCTTAACCCTAATTTCAATATCTTAAACTCAAATCTTTAAACCAATTCATAATCCCTAAACTATTTTCTTCCAAACCCAATTCTAATTCTATAAGCTTAATTCAAATTTCATATGCCCAATTATCTATTCTATGCCCAATTATCTATCTATAAATTAATTTCTTAAGCTTAAACCCAATTTCAATTCTTTAAGTTCAATATATAATATTAAATTTAAATATTAATCCATGAACTAATTCTCTAAATAGTTTAAGCTCCATTCTAATTTCTTAAGCATAACTAAAGTACAATCTTATTTTGTAAATCTAATTTAAATAAATTAAATATTAATAATTTTAATTAAATATATTATAATTAAATATTAATTTAATTAAAATTATAATAGTTTAAATATTAACTTAAATTTAAAAATATTATATTATATTTTAATTAAATTTTATTTTAAAATTATAATTAAAATTAAATACACAATAATTAAATTAAATATTAAATAAATTAAATATATAATATTAAATTTAAATATTAATTCATAAACTAATTTCCTAAGTTCAAGTCAAATTTCAATTCCTAATCTCGATTCTAATTCCGTAAGCTCAATTTCAATTTTCTAAGTTCAATTAAAATAATAATTAAAATATAATTTCAATTTAAAATTATAATTTAAATAATTAAATATTAATAATTTAAATTAAATATTAATTTAATTAAAAATATAATAATTTATATATTAAATTAAATATTAATTTAAATTTAAAATTTATAATTTTTAAGAAAATATTAATTTAAAATAATTAAAATTAAGTAAATTAAAATTAAATAAAATAGTAAGTAAATTAATAAAATTAAGTACATAGTACTATATTTAAATATTAATCTCTAAATTAATTTTTTAATTCAAACCCAATTTTACTTCTTTAAACTCAATTATGTTTATCAACATTTTTAATTTTTTAAATCATAGATATCTTTAATTACATACGTAAATATCAAGTCTGGTTAATATTAGTTCAAGTCAATAACAGGTTGGGTTCAAAACAAGTCAGGTCAATTATTAGGCCAGATTCAAAACATGTCGAGTAAAATCAAGTCTTAGGTTGATTCAGTTAGTAATATCAATTATTTGTCAGATCAGACTTGGGCTTGAATTCGTTTCAATCGAGTGCATATCGGGTTTCGAAACCACATAACATGTTTAAATCGGGTTAGAATCGTTCTTGGTTGAATACAAGTCATGTTTGACTACAACGGTAATAGGTCCAACTCGGATTCAGATCAACAACAGACAAATAAAGATCGGATTCAGATCATTATATCCTCGAATCAAATCAAATTTTGACTCAAACAAATTTCAATAATTTTTTTCGATCAGCTCAACTTTTTACATCCCTCCCTAATACTAAGTTACCAACAAACACCTGACCTAATAATTTCAATGTAATGTCAATAGGAAATAGCTCAAAGTCTTCAATCTTTGGAATGAGGATATTTCATGTATACTGATGCTCATGCAGTTCAACCCCTCCCCCAACAAATACAAACATACACATATATATAGAAGCACACTCAAGCCATGCCACTACAAAGAATGTAGGTATTACCCCTCGGTTTCACTCCATGCATGTAAGTCAAGCATTCCTTCAATAAAGATTTGAAGAAAGAAATTGAAGTTAGCAATTGATGCTCAATTAAAAAAAATCAGGATACTGTTGCAGTATTTCCAGATAGACAATCTCTGTAAGCTCGTCATCACTAAAAAAAATACTAAGCTGTACACATCAAAAACAAGAAAAGACAAGTCATGTCTCATCTGTGGGAATCTGAGAATAAAATTTTGGATCTTGACTAACCACCCTTGGAAGTATGCCTTTGAGCCAATAAGACAAGGATCTTGATGTCATCTTCAATGCCAACCACTTCCAGAAGAGATGGATAGCCACAACACTTTCATTAATGAAACCAATTTAACATCAAAAAAGCTTCGACCATATTCCAGTACCGATCCGATAAACTTAGCAATAGTGCTCCAACTTGGGAAACTTCTGATTCGCTTTGAGGGTGAATCAAGATAATAGAGCATAACCAGTTGATCCTTAACAGCATCATGGTTTCATGATGTGCTTTGTCGCCATGTGCCTCTCAATCAATTTGTCTACAAAGGGACGAATCTGCATGTCAAAAGCATCCATGTTAAGCTTGATTAAGACATTATATCAGTATACTACCTTAAGTATCCATTTTCAAAAGCTGCAGTTGTCCTTGTCACAGTAAAACGGAAAGCCAGAAGTATTCAGTTAAGTAATTTCATTAAGAAGATCGTTAAAATGATTGAAACAAATAAAATTATAATCATAAGAATCATAAATCGAAGTTACTGTATAAATGAAACCTATCACATAATTAACAACTTCGAAGCCAATAGTGTGCATCAGAGAATCTATAAAACCAGGGAGAAAAAAAGAGAAGATAAACCAACAAGTCTATAGGTAGACTCGGTGGTCGGTAAATAATATAACATAATGCAGGACATAAGGCATATGCATACCTTATTTTTGCGCTTGAAATCAAGAAATTCAGGAACAACCATGTTTTTCTCTGCATCTGTTGCCTGCTCCATTACCTGGTAAGATAACAGAAGCCTAAGACCAGACTGGAAGTAGAGGTAGAAAAGAAGTCTAGAGCTAATGAGTGAAAAAAGAGATGGAAGAGAGAAGATAAGAGGAACCTTTGTTGCAGTTTTCTTCATTATCGATTTGTACCCCTCCTTATCAATTTTTCTTGCCTTATAAAGGGGCATTAGCAATGACGCAACATAATCAACAACAGCCTGTTTAATATGATCAGCTCCACGGGGATGATTATCAAATCGTTCCTTGTTTACGGATACTTGGGAGATGGAGCTCTCATTACCTCGTCCATCATGCTTCCAGGTTGGTTGCCTTGAACAAGTATTTGACTCTTCCTCGTCCTTGAAATTTGTAGGATGGAAGAAACCTGGATCAGCAGCAGCTGCTTGAGACTGCCATCTCTCAATGGCACGATAATCCTTAATCCCACCACTTCCAGCAGTATCAACCCATGCTTTGGTGAAGATACTGCTGTCCACAGCCAAACATTCTCCAGAGTGCTCTCTAAGTTTCAAGTGGCTCTTCTGAGACAGATTATCTGCTGACATTCCAGAACTGTCAAGGTCAACACAAGCAGCAGAGAAATCAATTGACCAGTCTCTTACTCTGCAGTTCCTAGAGTCTATTTCAGATATACAATCTTGTCTTCCTAAAACACCACCAGGCCATTTCCCTTCATCCATTTGTGCATATTGCTCCCTTCTGGCAAATTTGTGAAAAGAAGGAATCTTAGGAAGCTGCAGCAATTTGTTCCAGTTGGCTTCTGTGGAAGCAAGTGCCTGAAGAGTACACTTATTAATCTCTTTACGAACACAAGTCCATGACCATAGCAGAAAAGAAAGAAGGATTTTTTATTGATGACAAAAAAAAAAGTACATGGATGATATGATTGTAATGCCTTTGTATTTTCAAATTAATGTTCAACCATCACAAGTTATCCAAATTTGTTCAGTATATCAATTAACGATATCAACCTGATCAAAAGTAAACAAAACATTCATTCAATTCTTTCACGGTGCAAAACCTTCAAGAAACATGCTTAAAAGAGTATATGAGAAGGCTAAATGTTGAAATTGTTAACACCAAAACAAGGGATAAGCTCTATAAATAACCTCTGGGTGTTGAAGGGAAACAAGGTAAAGCCAAACATCAAAAAGCAAAAATAAAGCATTTTCCGCAATGTGGCATCCATGTAACAGTTGTTTAAGAACAATACATAAATAATAGATAGACACTGCAGATAGGGTAAAAGAAAGACATACCTCTGCAGCTGCTTTTGCTGCAGCTCGGGCAGCTGCTTCAGCAGCAATGGCAGCCTGCTCTTCTTCTGAAATCCCTCGGTTGACAGCTTCCACCTCCATATCAACTGATTCGTCACTCTCTTTCATACTGAAAGGATACTGGTTTCCAGCAGAAAAATTTTCCTGCAAGATTGCTTTATTTTTGGAAGCACCATGTCGTGAGTGTAGGGGTGGCTTTCCTGAAGCTGGATCTTTAAGGGATTTTCTCTTTGAAGAAGCTTTTGCCTTACGGAAGACTTCAAGCCAAACATTAACCAGCTGGTTTGCTATAGCACGTATGTCACGACTTGTATGCACACAAATTTTTTCCTTCACGGTTTTCCCTATGCCTAAAAAATTAATAAAAATGTCATCTTAGCCAATTTTGCTCATTCACATACTACTTCGTGAAAAAGCCAGCATAAATTCACATGCAAAAACTTCACACATACCATGCAAATTCATTACGACTGACAATATATGATAGCACAACATAAACAAGTACCTGACGAACGAACTGCAAGTAGATCAGTTGAAACAAGCACAAGGAGACGAACACAATGGCGCAACAATTGAGTCCCATCTTTACCCATTGAATCCTATAAATCCAATATGAACACAATAAACATCAAAGCCATTAATTAATGCCAATGAATACATGCATTACTAGGACAAAAGGATAGATAATAAATCATGAAAAAGAATAATACCAGCATCCATGAGTTCAAAGTCGTAAGCCCTTCCTTTGTCCCAGCAAAGGATTTCAAGGATTCAACTGGGAGATCCAACAACTTTTTGGCCAGATGCAATCGCCCTACAGTGGTTTTCACATTAAAGAACATGTCTTGTAGTAAGGCTTCCCTGCTCAAAACCGGAGCTCGATCCAAAGAGTTTTTGTACAAGACATTAGAAATTTCAACAGCTTCGAGTCTCTTAACTATGTCCCTAACTTCATCCCTTCCTGATTCTGATTGTCTCAGTGCAGCCTCCATTGTCTCTACTTGGGCTGTATAATCATTTCCAGTAGTAAATATGTCAATTAATCGCACAGCTTCCCTAAGTCCGCTCAACATTGCACCACCAACTGTGTCAGGATGCTCCTTGCAGGTAGCTTCTCCAGCAAAAAACAAGCAGTTCTCAACAGGCCTTCCCAACATATCATAGTCCTCTCCAGATGCTCCAATGGCAACATATGAGTAAGCACCATAGCTGAAAGGATCCCTGCCCCAATCAGTCACAACTGAGGCAACAGGATCAGGAACTGAAGCCTCTCCAAAAAGTTTACGGAGAATAATTACAGCATGGTTAACATGATCTGATGAGCTCATACTTTGACCATCAATAGCTGCCTTACCAGCCACTAAGGCTATAAGAACAGGAGCCCCAACAGTTTTCCGGACATTCCAAAACATAAAGCAATGGCCTCTACTATCAGTTTCCTCAGCAGTCACACCAAAGTAATCCACAGAATCATCCCAAAACACTTCTGGGAATTCCAAAACAACTTTATTAAGTACTCCAAAACCAAGTCGCTGTATGGAAGATTGTTTCCATTGAGGCAGTGGGGGAGAAAATTTTACAGCCCCTGCTTTCAAGCAACCAAGTGGCACAGTGATGAGCACAGCATCCCCTGAAAATTCACTGCCATTTGATGTGGAAACTTTGACCTGCCTATGATGGCTATTATCCAGCCCAGGGTCCTTTGGGCTGTATGATATATTTGTGACTACATGGTTCAAATGGACTAGAAGACCTTTGCCAAGAGACTCAACAACCTTACTGTAACCCCCTTTAATCATACAATGGGCTCCCCCAAATCCACCATAAACATCATCTTGATTCCAGTTGGGAAGAGAAACTTCCTTAAGCGAAGCAGCACAGCCATACTCCAGGTGAGCATAGTGCCAATTCATAACCCTTCTCTCAAGGGGACTCAAAAGCTCCTCTTCAGAACATTTTCTTTCAAGAAAATTTCCAGAGACATTGTTTGCTTTGGATTCATAGAAAGCGTCGATGGAAGAGTGTAATTCTTTTTCTTTAACATTTGTTCCTATTTCTTCCATACGATGCCTTTTTAGGGCATATTCTAGACCATCCTCAAGGGACATAGTCATTGCTTTTTGACCTTTTTGACCAACAAGAAACACCATGTCATCAAGAAGACTATTGTATTCAGCTTCCAGAGCATCATCCAGATCAGCAGGAACCTTTTGACCAGAAACAATGTCATAAAGAGGACAGGAACTATTCAACACAGTCAACTCTAACCCCAACTGTGCACAAATCAATGAGGAAGGATCTGGTCTTCTATTAGTTGATACATCAGCCTCAACTCCAGTAATAATGCTAGCCCCAAGATCCACAGGTACTGAAAGAGAGGAGTGATCAGTATAAACACGACCTCCTATTCTATCCCTAGCCTCAAGTATAACTACAGAAAATCCCTGACGTTTTAAGTGGCGTGCAGCAGTCAATCCAGCAGGACCAGCTCCAACAACTATGATGTTCTTTTTGGCCTCTGAATCACCCTGCAGGTGATGATTCCCATCAGGATTATCATAAGTAGCGGATTGAACATACTGTGAGTCATTCCTTTCTTCTGAAGTTACTACAGGGACTATTCCCATGCCAGTTGCATCACAAGATTGATCAGCACATGGAACCTCCAAATTAATCAATCCAGGGTTTAGTTTTGCACTGATGCAGCCATTTTGCTGGGAACTATCATTTGGGCACTCCTCTTGTTCTTTTACTAATTCTGGTGTTATTATGGATTCAGGTGCTTGGTTTTGATCATCAATTATAACACCATTCTTTACATCCATAGAAGCTTCAGAATTCTTGACCTGACCAAGGATAAAGGCAACACCACCCTCTGAATCAGCATTAGAGGCCATAGAATTAACCTCATCTTTTCTTTCCTCATGAAGTTTGTAGTCGGCGTTAACACTACGTTCCACCTTCTCTTTCTCTGAAGCAATTCCAAAGTTTATGTAACCCTGTAAAGAGGAGGTTATCCAATTTTCAAGGCCAACATAATATACCAAGTATTAGAAATTCAGGGTACAATACTACAATCATCCATCAACAAACATATATGACAAATTTTAATTCATCCGAGAGTAAACACTTACACCCTGATCAAGAAATGCATATATCTCCCTAATTAGGGAAGCTCGGGGTGGTTCACCCTCTGAAGGAGTGTCAGTAACACCACAATCAACAAGAGGCAAAATGCGGTTAACATCTTTACTCCAAAGACCTAAGATATGATTCCTGCAACAGGAAGTAATTAAAATCCATTCAGAAGAGCGGAACTTTTTTAAATAGAAAAATTTGAAGGCAGCATATTGGAAACTGGAAATCCTATAAACTCCTATCAAAGAAAGTAACCAGACACAAATCCTTAATTTGATGACTACTTCTATGCTAGATGCCAAACCAGATCATAAAAATTACTAGAAAAGATGCTACCTGGCAATCTAGCACACAAGGTCTCCGGGAAATTAATCAATGTAGTTCATAGTTTAAAACAAAAACAGAATGAGAGCACCAAAAGAAGCAATACTCAAAAGCATTCATAATAATTACAAATGATAAAGAAAATCATAGGCATATTCACAAACCTGCATTCCAAATATTCCTGTAGCCCACCTCTACACTTCAATACCTCCTTAAATTTGATCTTCTCAATAGGTCCCACAGTACGAGCTTTTAGTCCAGATGATATTGCTGCCTCATTAAACTTCTCCCTTGCTCTAAAGGAGCGATCACTGTCTGCAAACTGTTGATTTCCAAAAAAACCTTGCTCATTTAGCAAATTCTCCCAATCAGCATCCCCTTCATAAGCCATATCTCCATGTCTACACTTTTTAATATTGCGCCCACCTTTCGGGATGACTGATGACTTACTGTCTTTGATATCGGAACTAGGAAGAGAGACTGCATCTTCGTGGCAACTTTCATTTTCATCAGGCATTGATGTGGGAGAATCAACATTGGCCCCGTGGCATGCATCTTCAGATGGTTGATGCGAACCAGAGTTGCACCTCTGAATGGAAGCCACAAGTTGATTGGGAAGAACAGAGGTTTCTAAAGAGTTATCCTCAGCGCAAGTATTTGGAATGTCTCTAAATGTCTCTTCCATCAGTGAATCAACAATAGACAAAGACAAATCATGCTGAGTTTGTTGTGAACCTTCCCGATCTGGTTTACACTGGTCAACCACTGGAGAATAATTGTCCCTGTGCTCAATGTCAGAATGCCAATATCTGTCCTTGTCACAAACTTTAGGTGACATACATGGATCCCCTCTTGGGCCATTTTGAACATTTAAGTCACCTGGTTCCAAAATGCTCTCTTGTTGACACACACTATGGTCAAATCTTTGATTCTCAGCCGTGTTGCATTCTTTGGAGGATGAATAGGAAAAACTTGAACTAGAAACTGAATAAGAACTATCACCAGAATTTCTACCAGGATTCTTAGAAGTAGAAGCATGATGGCAAGCCTTGCGATTCTGTTTCGAACTCAAATTTGGGAGAGATATTCTTACTGAACCAGATTGTGCCTTGTGAGAAACCTCTGCCAATTGTTCTTTCAACTTCTCATCCAAATGCTTAATCGAGCCATCCTCATTCTGATCTTCCTCATGCTTAGCTCTGGATTCATCATCAACCTTAATGGATTTTGCTTTTGAATCAATCTTGGATCTCTTTACTTTCCCTGTGTTCTTTCTTAAGCCACCTTTACCCGTAACCACATCAGCCTTATCTTCACCACAACCCAGATCTAACACACCAGTCTTCAACACAGATTTCCCATCCAAAACTCCATCACCCTCAACAGGCTCGTTCAAAGAATAACTTTGTACCCTCACTGCTCCCGGATCAATATCTTTCTTAGGATCCTTCAACTTTTTTCTGAAGATTGCCAATGTATCATCCATTTCCCCCAAATCCTCCTCATCCTTTCTCACAGTTTTACCTGCCTTAATTTCACGCTTCTGGCACTTCCTGGCACTGCCTTCCAATCCAGCCTTAACCTTTTTAGGCTTCTTAGGTTTTCTTAACTTCAACAGAGACAAAATGGGCTCATCATCATCTGAATCAACACCAACTTGTGCTGTTGTGACCTTTAGTCTTTTCTTAGAGCTCCCATCACCAACCATTTTCTTTTTCCCAAGTTTCAACGAATTTGGTAACGAAACCTTTTCTAACCCTAGCTCCACATTATTCCCCAAATCAAATTGCAGTTGTTGACCAGCCTTGGAGTTTGAACAATCATCATTTTCCATCTTTCAATAACCAAAAATCCGAAGCTCATAATTTCGAATAAAAAAAGATTCCTACGTTCAGGCAACTAAAGCCATAAGACAACCGAAATTTCCAAGCCTTGCCAAATCCTTAAATATTAACAAAAAATTTTCTATTTACAGCTAAAATTGATAAGACTGTCTTCCAATTAATGAGTTTTGACAAGTATCGTCAATGCCTTGCTCCTACAGTCCTACTCCCCCTCAATTGCACGGAATCCAATTAGGGAATAATATTTATAAAAGGGAAAATAAAAGAGAAATCTAGGGTTTTGTAAATTACTAATAAGGCCTGAAGAAGGGAGGTAAAGATAGAGAGATTGCGAATAAATCACACCTGAAGGGACGAAGAAGCAGTGAAAGCGGTGGTTTTAATGGAAGTTGTCGAGGAGAGTGAGAGGCGCACGATAGCGTCACCGTTGCTGGAATTAGTATTTAGAGGGGTTCTAATTTCTTCCAAACATCGACTTTTAAAATTGCGCTTTTTAGGATAAATTACAATGAGGTCACTTTTTTTATTTTGTCTCGCACTTTAATCACTGAATTTTCAATTATCATATTTTGATCATTTATGTTATCAATTTATTACGATCTGATCCTTGACTTAACTCTCGTTACATTGATGATGTTGCATGCAGGGATGGGCTAGGGGTTTGAGAGGCGAGGTCTCCCTTTAAAATTTAAAATCTGTATTTAAATATTTTTTATGTATTTTTTATTAAAAAGTTATTTTTCCTCTTTCAAGAACACTAGAAAACAATCAATGGCGGATCCAGAAATTTATTTGAGGGTGGGCACATATGAAATTTTGAAATCTCAGGGTGGGCACAAAGCTTAAATATTACAAAATTTTAAGGACTAATCCAAAAAAATTAAGAAAATTAAGGGTAAATATATGAACTTTAAAAAGTTCAGGGCGGGCACGGGCCCATTCTGTTTAAAGGGTAGATCCGCCACTGAAAACAATAATTAATGAGATCCAGGCTAATAACCTCAAACCCTAACCAGACCTGTTGACCCGTTGATCGACGCCAGCATGACGTCATCATTGACCGTTGACTTTAACTGCTGACGTTAGCGTTGACTTTGACCCAAAAAGTCAAAATTTTCAAAAAACTCCTATTTTATGTTTTTCGAAGTCTTGAGTCCATCCGTGAAGTCCGTTTCCCGAAATTCGAACCCAAAAGCCTCCAAATTGGACTTTAAAGTCTCGAGTCAAACTTTTCTTCTAAGTTAAGTTAAGCCTAGAGTTTTATTTAAGGTCTAATATTGATACCTGTTTGTTTGTAGGACCTCATAGTTCTCCCGATCGTGTACCGACCCAGCCTAGTTCCTCCCGTTTTGACCGATCCCGAGATCCGATCGTGACCCGTATGTTTTAATACTCGTGAATAGTCAATTCAGTATTTAACTTCAGTATTAATAAAATTCTATCTTGTATTTTTAGGGTCCAGTACTGCTACAGAGCGAGGCTCGAACGCCCAGTAGACCACCTATTTGTTTCTGCCGTTGAGGTGTGTTCTTTGTGTGCTATATAATCGTATTTTATTGTTTTACGTTTTAAATGAATCAAGTATGTGCATATGACTGTTTTTCTGGATTTACTTAAGCATTCATTTTAAACTGTAAGATTGATTATTTTATGTTTACTATATGTCCGATAAATCCTGTATGATATTTCCTGATTTATGTATACATGTTGCCTGCTTAATTCTTGTTACTACTATCATGATTCTTGTTATTATTGCATGTCTGCCATTTTAGCATTGGGATGATGAGTAGTGTCTAATATTCGGTTCAGCCTTGATCCAGCTGGTAATTCTGCCTGTTTACGGTTCCTAACTTCAGTTAGGGTAATTCCGCCTGTTATCGGTTCTCGTGCTTTAGCTGGGGTAATTCCGCCTGTTCCCTAAGGTAATTCCTTAGGTCGGTACCTTCGCCCTAAGGGCTTAGGTTAATGCCTGTATCAGATACTGTTCGGGGGAACTGTATCCAGGAGTTCGGTTGGAGGGTAGCATAACATGCATATACATAATCTGATTTTCTGTTATTACTGTTTAATGTTCTTATCCGTATTTTATTTACACTATTGGAACACACTGGACTTCATAGCTCATACCTGTTTTCTTCCCCTTTCAGATATCCGTAGATAGACATCTCAGACTTGGCATTTGGAGGATCTACACATTATTTGGTTACACTTTGATGTAACATTTTTAAACTTTTCCAGTTTACGTTTAAGGTGACATGTGCCTATATATTATATTACCGGTGATTTAAACGTATTATTTTTATTATTGGTTTTGCAAATTATTTTGCGAATAATGTTTTCTAGACTTCTTGTTTTGGTGACACTATACATATTTAAGTGATAATCAACATTTATCTTTATTCGTACAAGTTAATTGATTTTCATGCAATATGATTTATAAATAAAAACAGTGTGACCACTCTAGTCGAGCTTCCCGCATAAGCCGGTTTAGGGGATTACAAATTTATTTTCGTTCTTTTAGAACTTTCCCCTCCTAACATAAAGTAGCAATAGATTGAACAAATTCTTTGTTTATAGATCAATGGGTAAATCAATTTTAGGACGTAAAACAAAATAGTATGAAGAGATTCATATAACCCGTCAATGACATTAACGATCGTTATATGGAACGGTTTGAATTTTGAAGCCGATGACATTAAACTACTCGACCGGGGACCGGCGCCGGCAACACTGTTGATGGGTGGTGAAGCAGAGAAGTTGGAGGTTGATGGGTTGCCTGAGAGCTTTGATTGGAGAGAAAAAAAGAGCTGTGACTGAGGTCAAGATGCAGGTAAACTTCAATTTACACAATTAGTCTTAGACCCTGTTTGTCATTGCTTATAAAAGTGCTTTTTGATAAAAATCTCGTTCTAAACGTAGAAACAATCAAAAACACTTAAAAAGTGATTAAAGCTTTTCTACCGCAATTTGTTTTTTTACCTTTGTTTTTGGCTTTTGAAACCTTGGTTTGTAGAAGCTAAATTTTTTAGCTTTTCAAAACCTTGATTTGCAAAAGCTTCCCCCAAACCAAGGTTTTTAAACATAACCACAAACTAAGCCTTAGTCTTATTTTAGGGGCGACGTTGTTAGTGTATCAAACATTTATCTTTAAATTAATTCAAGTGGTTAAATGATATTGGTATAAGATAATTTGAGTGGTTAAATGATATTATATAGTTGAGAAATTATATTATGGGTTTGACTTATCATATCAGTTATAATGTTGAGTTACTTAATATTTTTTTTTATTTTTTTTATTTTTCTCATTTTAATTTTAGAAAATAAAAAAATCATGCCACATGTTTGAAATTTGTTGGATAACGAAAAATAACATGTCATGAAAAACCTTAAATGAATCATGAATTAAAATATTGAGTACTTATTTGACCGAAAATATAATTTAAGCATATATATAAAAAGATATAGTTTAAGCGTATATATAAAAGATATAGTTTGAACACTTATTTATCTGTTAAGTCTAAATATAATCCCTTCTCAAATCACTAAACCAAACTTGTCGTGTTTAAATGTATCTTAATTTGCATAATTATAAGGTATGATGGATTTTTCTATATTAAACAAGAAATTATATTATAGGTTTGACCCATTACGTTACTTATTGTCTTAATTAATAAAAATGATCTATTTAATTAAATTTTTCATGTCTTTTACTAAATGAATCTTCAGTTATATTTATTGTAAATCAAATTTAAAAACAAATTTTACCATGTAAAAATTCACTTGATAAAAAATAAACATAAAAAATTAATAAGATAAATAATTTTTGTCGATTATGACCCTAAACGATGTAACATAATAGACATAATATAAATTTTTCTGTTAAACCAAATTTGTTGCATCCGACAAGGATAAAATATGGCAAGCTTTGCTGCTTTCCAAGTTCCAACAATGAGATACTATGACAGAAATGACAATAATACAGCTGACCAAAGTTAATCAAGTTCTAATACTGATTATCAAGGCTGGTGCTGTGCGGACTGGTGCTGGACTGGTGCTGTGCGGAGGGTATCGTCACAGATTATCAAGGCAACTTGATCAACAGCTCTCTCGCAGATTTCTTGCCTATACCTTTGTCACGAGGTTATTATCCTCTTTTTAAAAGACATGTCTGATAGAATGTGCGATGATATCAGTTCTAATACTGATCCTTTTAGTTCTAGTCAAAACTCTCTGTTGTTTTGAATTATTAGACCCCTTTTATGTTCTGTTATGGCTGCAGATGCAGCAAGTCATCCTATATATCACACCGTTTCGTAGTTTTTATTAAGAATGAACGAACAAGATCGTCCACTTCCCTTCGGTCGATGTTTGTTTTCACTCATTAGAGTCGAATGCCGTTGCAAACCCTTCTGCATCACAAAATTCACCATCATTGTGACCATCATCAAGGCCTAGAGTTACCGAGACGAGAAGAGAAACGATAAAGAAATACCAATCGAGTTCCAAGTTCATATACAGAGATATCATCCATTACAACACTTAATGCAAATCCTAAATCTACGTAATGCAAGCTTCTGAAGGTGTCTACAATCTGCATTAACCAAATGAGAGAAACGAACCCAATTAAACAGACATTCACTGAAAATATCCATAAGATTAAGGGTTTTCAGTTTCAAGGACATACTACTATTACTGTGACTTATCATTCATTAACATGGCAACACGGTCTACTGTGACTTTATATGCAAGGCAGACACACTCGAGACCATGGAGTCTACTCCACAAACGTTGCGTCCTCTACAGATCCTGTAATACCCACCCTCTCCCCAGTTTGCTCCCCATGAATTCTTTATGATCCAATAGGGCTTGTTCTTGAAGCGGATCGGAGCATAACCTTCAGCTCCATACCCTACCAGAAGAACTCCATGATCCAAACTTCTAAAACAGATGTATGGGCAAGAAACTCCTCCCATATAAGTCTGCATGAAAGCAGCATTGATACCAACTGCACAAAACGAAACATGTTCAGATTCAATATACAAGATGTCAACGATGATGATGATCAATACCCAACAATCAAAAAGGCATGAAATTTACTTGCAAGTGGACCATGCTCCACCAAATTGGCAGCAATTTGATCCTCGTCAACAGAAATGACACTGAAGTTAGCAACAGAAGCAGCGATTTTGGTCTTGTCAAATTTGCAGGGACCACGGTCATTCCCGGTGTAAGGATAATCCTCTTCTCTCTCAACTCCACCAGCCTTAAGAGTGTACTCGAAAGCCGAGGTCATAAGCCCACCATTACACCCTGCATCACACGCCCCATATTCTTGTGGATCACACTGCAGTTGCTGTTGGTTAGATAAAGTACACAGAGCTCCAGAATTGCAGCCAAAAACAATGTAAATTCTTCAGAAAGTTTTGAAATTACACAATGAGAAATGATCTTTTAGCATCAAACCATGTAAACAATCTCAAGATTAGTAAATCAATGAAAAAGATGTAAAGAAAGTAAGATTAGAACCTCGTGATCACAATCAACAAGTTGCTGCTCACTCAAGCTTATGAGCTCCCCTGTAGACAAATAATGGGCTCCCTCCAAAGCACCTACCGCGCTAAACGACCAGCACGATCCACATGAACCCTAAAATTTACGAAAAAGTTTTAAATACCATCATAAAAAAGGGAATTTTAAACGAATCTGTAAAAAAGGGATGATCGACATGATTAAACAATTTCTATTTATTATTACCTGGTCTTTTATGCCAGTGACGGCGCCGTGGTCGCGCCAGTCGAAGTTCTCCGGTAAGTTGTCAGTCGGGAGGATAGGTGCCTTTTGAGCATCGGCTGGGAGTTTGAGCGGTTTCAAGCCAAGAAACTGTTGTCGGAACTCCGATGGGGTTAGATCGGAGAACTTTGTTACGCCGTGGACGGCGCTGGGGTCAAGGAGCCCATTACGCTTGGCCCGGAGCAGGTTAGCCTTGAAGACACCCATTCGGTAATCGTGCTCCTCTTGTGTGGCGTAGGTTTTCCCATACTTGGACTTGAACAGCGTGAAGTGGTGCTCGGCGTTCAATAGATGTTCATCGGCCTCTTCCTCTACGCCATCATCGGGAACAACTTGACGGATGATAGGATCCTCGTCGCTAATTACGTCAGAGACGACGTCGGTGGCGACGGCGGAAGCGAGGAGGGCGGAGAGTAGGAGAAATAAAAGAGAGTATCGGTCCATTTGTTTGGAAAGGGATAAAGGAAAGAGCGTTGTGAAGCGAAGGCGTAGAAACACGAGATCATGACAAATAATTGAAAATATCGAGATCATGACAAATAATTGAAAATATCGAGATCATGACACGTGTTGTTCTTTCATTCGCTAAAATGAAAATATCGTGTTTGAGATTCCATACTTTTGTACAATATTTTTTCCTACAATTTTTGGTAAATTTTAAATATCGGTATATTAAAAAAACAGTTAAAAAATAATTATATTAAATTTTTATAAAATTTATAAGAATTTTTATAATAATTTTTTGATATATATAAAAATTATTATATTTTTTAAAAAATTAAATATATATCGAGATCTTTATATTTTTATGAAAAATTTAATATATACCAAAATCTTTATAATTTTTATAAAAATTTTGATATATACTAAAAAATCAATACCAAAATCCTCTTGTATAAGGTTCTAACTCAGATGAACCCTAATTTTAGACGCAATCCATAGATGTACCGTTTAAAGTTTTTATTAGGATTTAAAATTTAGAGTTTAAGGTTTAATATTTAGGTGTTAGGGTATTAAGGTTAGAGATTTAAAACGATGTTTTAGATTTTACTTTTTTTCGTCCCAATTTATTGTTTAGTATTAATTTTTTAAATTAAGTTTTTTTAATTTTAATTTATTATAACTTTAAATTTATTATTGATAAAAATATAAAAAATATGTTTTAAAACCTTTAATTAAGTAGTTTAAAAAATATATATTTTATAAAAGTTAACAAATTAAACTAAGTTAAAATTTTAACTTTTAAAAAGTCAATACTTAACCTTTTAAATGAGACAGAAAAAATAATAATTTTTTTTATATTTTTAATTATTTTATTATTTTTTAATATGTTTTTATATTCTCTTAAATTTTTATTTTATCTAAAAAATATTTTGCTTCGTACTCAACCAAAATATTAATCTTTTCGTCAAAATTGATCGAAAAAATCAATTTTATCCATATTATTATACATAAAATGTCATGTCATTATCTTTGACTATTACATCAACATTATTGACTGTTATGTCAGCACTATGATAATTAATATCGACTTTAGTTGTAGGACATAGACCGATGTCATTCGATTATTTCAGGAGCTAAATTAATAAAAAATATCATAAAAATAAAAATAATAAATTTAAACTATTATAAAGAAAAAAATAACCTTTAAATATTAAAAAATTATTTTGAAAAAGATTGTTGACACCTTTAAGACCTAAAAATTTGTTGACAATATTTGTAACTTGTCTAGCCATAGACAAGTCATAATCCAATTGTAATGTCTCATAAGAATATTTATATATTTTTATATCTTAGAAATTTTAAAATACTTTACAATTTTAATAGTTCTTTAATATTATTTATCCAAAAAAATAATTCTTTAATATTAAAAAATATTTTTAATTTTTTATAATTTATAAAAAATATGTAATATTTTAGATTTTTTATTATTAATATTTTTTAACAATTTAAATAATATTCATTATTTTTAACTAAATTTCGTTTTTATTTTTAGATAAGTTATATTATTCATATTTTGAAACTTATACTTATTTGAGTATGGTTATTTTCTATGCATATATGTAGAATACTATTAAATAGGTATAACTATATTTACAAAATATACTTAATAGTTATAATTCATTATTTTATTTTACTTGATTTGATGTTTACAAAATATTTTGAAACGATTTTCCACTTAATTTTTATAGTTGAGACTTAAATAAACATAAAAATATTTATGTGTTTTATCCAAATAAAAAACCTAGAGCCACGATATAAAACCCAGAAAATCCCACGTTGTAGTTTTCTGTTTTCATGGATATTACTCTATATACAGACATGGGAGAGATTATATCATAGATCATGTTTATCACGTTATTCGTAGTTCATGCAATCAGATTTATTTATCTTTAAGTAATTATTTGGTACCCACTCACCTATTACAAATAAAAAGAGATGATGATTTATCTTAAAAAATATATGAGATGAATGAATTTAATTAATTGGGACTACGACGTGATGAACAAAATTCGTGATATAATTTCATGTATATATATATATATATATTGTGCGTAGAGAGGAAAAAATTATTAAGTGAATCTTGTTCACCACGTCATCCATGGTCTCAATAAATAAAAATCATTCATCTCAATTTTCCCAAATGAATCCATGTAATTAGTGGACATATAGTTATTAGGTGGTTATTTAAAAATGAACGATCCTGTTTATTTAGACCATAGAGGACGTAGTGAATAGGATTTACCTAATAGAGAAAACACTTCATATATTCTATATTTATATATTTACGATGGGTGTAAATCGTCTACCTCTTTCCTATGCTTTCATTCGTACCTCTGCTTTAAATTAGAGGGTGTAGGGTTCTAGATTAAGAGTTATATAGTTAGAGTTTAAAGAATTAAAGGTATGGTGTATTTTTTAATATGTAAGGTTTAGGATTTAACATATAAAAAATAAGGGTTAGAGTTTAAAATTTAATTTTTTAAAATTTTTAATAAGAGACATAAATGAAGGCATAATAAAAAGATAGATGATTTATACTCATTTACGATATATATAAAATTAATATAACAATATATATAAAATGTAGCTTAGGACTCTTCATATATTCTATATTTACAGCATTTCTCTATGACTTTGACGTACCATTTCTCTAAACAGCCTTAGCTTTTACATGCACCATGGGGATTGCAAGGCGTCCCACCCGGTTGCTTCCATAAGGTTATTGCTACCCAAACTGTTACTGTCTGCATCATCAACCATCATCGGAAAATCAAAAGACATAACAGTTTCAGACCAGATGGAGTCGTCTAAAAGAGGCAACTTAGTCTCCCACAACCCATCCACTCCATCTTCCTTAACCTGTCCAAACTTCACATCCTTACCCGACATGTTCTCGTTGTACCCTGGTGGTGCCACTCTAATAGATGAACTACTCGTACCTGAATTGTTCACGTTGTGGGGTTGATGATTCACGATGGGAGCCGCTTGAGTAGGCTGCGAGTGAGGGTTGTTGTTGTTGGGACATAATTGAGGCAGATTGAGCTTGGCTTCCGAGCCGTAGAGTTTACGTGCAGCAGCATCGTAAGCCATAGCAGCTTCATGGGAAGTCTCGAAAGTTCCCAGCCAAAGACGAGCACCACGATTGGGTTCACGGATTTCAGCCACCCATTTGCCCCAGGTTCTCTGTCGTACCCCTTTATAAGTGCAGAGAGCGTTCTCTGGGCCACCTTTCCCTCTCATGCAACCTTTCCTGGAGCTTGCTTGTGCAGGCTTCCTCCCTTGTTTCCTCTCTGATCCGAACCCACCCGTCACAGATGTTGACATTGTTTCTGAACAGGGAACTGATAAGCACATTGGGTGAAATGGGTGAATGTCAATGGCATTTATATGAAGTGGACAAAGGGAGATAAGAGCTCAAATAGGCAGACCGAAACGTGTCTTCATCAGGTTTTGGTGGTGATACTTGTCATGGATAGGTTGTTCCCTCGTGTCGACAGGTCATTTCTTGAAGAAACACTTGGCTAGGCTGTTTGTATCTACACAAATTCATGTTGGAAATGGGAAATTATCAATGGGGGGATCGGTTGGAGATAAGTAAGAACCTTTGAGGTTGAGGGTTCTCATTTGTATTCGAAGGGACAATTTGACTTCCTACACTGAATGTGATTTGGAAGGACAAAGGTGAAACCGTGGTAATACTCATGGGACCCATTCATGCAAGAAATTATATCATGATTCTGGCTCACCACATTAGTCATGATCCTTAACCAATCATAATCATCCATTTCACTATTATCTTTTAACTCATTTTTTTTTAACCAATGAATCTTTACTCATCTTTTTTATGTCATTTTAAAAATTATATTAATGACATAGTTGATTAATGAAGGAATAAATGATTTTTATTAATTAGAGACCAATGAGCCGGGATCATGATATCATCTCTCCATTCCTGCCGAACATAGTAGCTTATGAAATGGTAAATTCAACCACGATGATACAGACTAAATTTGTTCATGAGTCATTTCCTAGCCAACAAGGTACTAAAAAAATCATAGACATACTTAATGTTTGTTCTTCAAAGACCGAGTAAGCCCTTCTAAGACATCGTACAAAGATTTCACCTCTATTTTTCTTTCAAGCAATTACAAGAACTCTCTCTTCTCTTTTAGTCAATTAAAGCTTCAATAGCTTTTTCATCACATCTTTCAAGACTTTCTTTGATGACAAGATTTAGGGACGAGACAGAATTTGAGATTACGGGAGATAAAACATAAATGTTTAGAAATTAGGAGTAAGGGAGACAAACTTACAAAGAAAATTAAAAGAATTTATATAGGGAGACAAAAGTGAACAAAAAATTTTTCGGTCGCCCCTACCTATTAATAGTTTCATCCCTGACAAGATTTGACGTAAATATAAACTATGAAAAAAATTCCTCTAAAACCTTTTGTTATAAAAAAAATTTTAATTTTATCATCTCACAACGAGACGAGTTCCTTTCTAGCATTATTCATTCAATTGGTGTAGCATTGTTTAAAGACGGATTTCTTTCGTCCTATTTTTGAATAAATTTAATTATTTTATTCATGCAATGTTTAAAGACGGGTTGGAAGCATCGAATTTAAAAAAAAATTAAACAACTTAAATTAAAAATATAATATAAATATATCGAATTAAATTAGATATATAATTATAAAAAAATAACAAACTCGATCCAATACTCAGAAAAAAAAATCTTAATTACAAAATGATATAATTTAAAGATTTTTGTTAACCAAACATTTCTGTTCTCTTTTTCTCTTCCCTCAAGAGTCAAGTCTGCGTTCTCTATTTGAAACTGATAAGAAGCTAAGTGAGAGAAAGAGAGGAATTGGAGGAAAGCAATGGCGGAAGATGGACAAGTAATTAGCTGCGAAACTGTTGCTTTATGGAACGAGCAGCTACACACAGCTAACGCCTCTAAGAAACTGGTAAAGTTTATTTTTTCCCTATCAATTCCCTCAAAATTTCTTTACTAAGGATGCTTGAGAACGTGCATTTCCCTGTTTTGTTTCGATTTTACTTCTTGTTCGTTTGAATTTTATTTTATTTTCTTGATCAATAAATGTAGTTCAGTGATTGAATCGAACAAAATTTGGGTTAAATAGTGAAATTGATAGTGAATCTGGTTTGATTTCCCCAAATAGGTTGTGGTAAATTTCACAGCTTCATGGTGCGCACCATCCCGCTCTATGATACCAATCCTGGTAGAGCTTGCTAAGAAGCTGCCAGATGTCATATTCTTCAAGGTGGATGTTGAGGATTTGAAGGTAAGAATCTCTTAAACCCTTTGCTCAATAGAGCTTGTGAATTAGCTTTTGCTTGATATTAACTTGACCATATGTTCTCTTTGCATCTTGCAGACCGTGACTCAGGATTTCAATGTGGAGGCATTGCCAACTTTTATCCTTTTGAAACAAGGAAACATGGTTGACAAGGTTGTAGGGGCAAGGAAAGATGAACTGCAGCAGAAAATAACCTTACATAGGTAGAAAGTGTGAATCCAAGTTTTACTATACCCTTTGAATTCTGTAAGGTTGTTTCTGAAACTAGGATTTTACATATGGGTCTTATGCATATATATATATATATATATATATATATATATATATATATATATATATATATATATATATATATATATATATATGTAGTGTGTGTGTGTGTGTTGCACAGATAGATACTGGAATTATGTGCAAGGATCTTTATTCAGCATACTATAGAACCTAAATCATCAACCTTATTTGTATGTATAGATGGTTGTTATATATTCACATCTTATATTATCAGGATGATGCTTTACCTGTCTATGCTATTCTTACATGAAACTCATAAAACCAGACCAGACATCCACCAAAGTAACATATCAATGATTGCTTTTTATTGTTTTGATTTGTCATCATATCAAGGGAATCACCATAAAACCTTGAGGTGTACATCCGTCAGGCGACACGGTCATTGTTATAAATGGGGATTCCTATATATATTTTTTTGAATATTCTGGTGTGAATACTTGATAGTATATGTTCTTTACTCTTAACCTTTTGAAAACACACACACAAGATGCAGCTCAAACCCAAGTCACTTAGGAGGAACAACGTCATTGTGGATCACTCAATGGGTTTTCCTTATCTGGCCTTGTTGATTTCCTGGTTCCATGCATTGAAACTCCAGTGCCTCTAGTGGCCCCAAAGAAGAGCCACTTTGTTGTTACCTCTCATATATCTCATGACATGGTAAAAGACGTTTTTCATGATGCCGACATTTCCTCTATTTGCCTTATTTCTGTCCAGGACTGTGTTTTACAGGTCAGTTTTTGTAGAAGCTGAGAATCTCTTCTTTGAACAATTTTCTAATCCAATACTTTAGAAAATTGTTCAAAGATTTTGGTATTTTCTATTCAATCAATTTTGGTGTCTGGTTATTGAGCTCCGGAGTTTGTTAAATAGATTATGTTCCTTTTTATCTGCAAGTGTTGGTTGATTGTTGAACCTTTAATCTGAAGAATTTTGGAGAAAAAAAAAACTTTTGCATGTTAAAAAGGACTCCATTTACTATTAAAATAATACTTACTTATTACTATTGATTAATTTGTTTTATTACTATTAAAATAAAAAAGTTGTAGATTGAATACTTGAATTCAAAATTCAACACTTATCTTGCCAAGACAATAAGAGTTGAATTTTGAATTTCTGAATAGATGGTAGACATGGTTCTAAACTAGGTAGATCTTTGCTTGGTTCCTTTGGATATATAAGCCATTTAGTGTTTTTATTTAGGAAGATATGGTGTTTGAATTTTATTTTGGAATTTAGATCAAAAGCTACAATTTAGGTAAGAGAAAGTCATCTACAGATGACGACTTGGGAAGAGGATGCCTCTATTTTTATTTTCTTTTTGTAAAATCCGAAGGGGCAATATTATGTACACATGACGTTCTCCTACCTGCATTATAAAAATTGATATAGAATTCAAAATATAATTGATGATTACCTATATTTTAAATTTTAATTTTAGATTGGATTATTCTCAAAATTTTACATGTATGCTTGCTGACTCTAAATAAATTAATTTAAATCTAGAATAAATCATTGACAATGAGTGAAATAGGCCACACAATTAAAATATGGCAAAGAAATACACCATAAAAATATTAAAATCTATATAAAATGAATTATTTTTCTAAAATGAATTATAATGATAAATTACACATTTTGTGCTGAGTGGAAACAAGATTTTTGAGTTAGAGTGATAAACACTTTACAGGTCAAAACTAAATAATATATGCTAAAAAAATTTAAATTGAATCATTAAATTTCAAGGGATCAAAAACAAAATCTCCATTTAGTTAATGGTATTTAAAAGGACTGCAATTGAATTTTAATTTTTTAAAGGAGCTAAAGTATTAAATGCCGTTTGATTTTAGAAAATAATTTTTATTTTTCAGTTTTTCAAAAATAAAATTCAATTTTAGTTGATAGAAATAAAAAGTTGTTTTTAGAAATGCTTTAAAAAAGTTGTTTTTAGAAATAAAAATGTGTTATATATAGTTTTTCCAAAATAGAAAAGAACAAATATTTACTAATAATAATATAATTATTAAAACTATAAAAATATGATTAAACAAAACAAATTTTTAAAATCAATATAATTTTTTTTTTTACTTTTAATAAAAAAATACATTCAAACCATCTATTTTATTGTATTTTTTTAGTTTATATTAACTGCAAAATAATTTAATTTATGCATTCTATAATTTTGTGTTTTTATCATAAAATGTGAATAATTGATTGCGTGAAAGAATAATTTTTGTTTAGTTATTTTGTTAGGATATTTTTAGGTTTTATTTTTCGTATTCTGAATCAGAAAATTATTTGTAATAGCTGTATTCTTAAAGTAAGTATAGATAGATGAAGAAAATAATAAAAAGACAAAGTAAAAAAAAATAGAAATTAGATTAATAAAATATTAAAAGGTTAAAGGCTAATTTTTTAGAGTTAAAACCAAACTAAAATAAAGTGTAAAATTAATAAAATCTCAAAGACTCAATGTAATTAATAAAAGAGTGATAAACTCAACATATAATTAATAATTGTATGATTAGTCCTTTAAATTTTTATTTTTTATAAATTAATTTAATAATGTTCAACGGTGTTCAACATTAATGATGTTCAGTGGTGTTCGACACCCATTATAGACTCATCTTTAAAATTAAAAAAATTCTACGAAGGGCGTCGAACATTCCTGAACATCACTAATGTTGAACATTGTTGAACACTATTAAATTAATTAATAAAAATCTAAAATATCAAGAACTCAATATGTAATTAACAAAAGAGTAATAAACTCAACATATAATTAATAATTGTATGATTAGTCCTTTAAATTTTTATTCTTTATAAATTAATTTAATAATGTTCAACGGTGTTCGACGCCCGTTGTATACTCATCCTTAAAATTATTATTACGTCAGTTTTATTAATCGTCATATTATTTATTATTAAAATTTTAACGAAAAAATAATTTGTTAATTGTTTTAAGTCTTGTAACTCTTTTATGATTTATTTTAGCTTACAAACTTAACAATAAAATATTATGGTTAAAAGACTATTTATGTACTTTTAGCTGAAAAATATTTTTATGATAATTTACACAATGCTAAAACACGAGCTCAGAAAAAGTGCGCATGGACCAACCATCTGAAGAGCCACCATAAGATCCAGCTTCCAAGTCATTGCTACATGTGGAGAGCACAAAAGATGACCTTCCTTCAGACATTGAATAATTATTTGGTGATTTCAGTCCAAGGATTCTACTATCAGAGACCTGCCTCAATAGCCGGTGCCCAGGTGAACGGCGAGCCCATCTAGTTGGGGTGGAATTGGAAGGAAGTAAATGGCCACAGCCAGACGATGTTTTTGTAATTGGTGGTGAGAATGGTGAAGGTACACAAAATGATAGCTTTGGTGCAGATGAATCCACAATATCCGTCAATTCTGCCGAATTCTTTGCCTGAGAATAATCAGAAAAGCGTGTTACTGACCATCAAAAGGAGTAAAACTGGCTAGTTGATATCAAGACAATACACAAGCAAAAAAACTTATTTAACTATTGAGACTTACTTCAGTGGAATAATTGCTTGCCTTTGATATGTCTACAGCAACAACACAGAATAATATCAAACACAACACAAACAATAATAGCAAAGCGGGAACTGACAACAAGCTCTATTGCCAAAAACCACATTTGGAGAACAAAGAATAGGCGTAGGCAATAACACAACGCATATAACCAGTAAGTAAATAAACAGGATGTTTATGTTCATTCTTATGATACAGAATTCAACTACTCAATACCATGCAATCCTGCACTCTTAAGGGGACCATTAGAGCCTTCTGCATACAAGAGACAATTATCTATGACAGAATTTCAAAACAATTAACATAGAACAAAAGTTCTAAGCAAAAGTTTCCTGAAATCTCATGTACAGTCAAGAATATTGACAAGTTGCCTGAATATTAGCAAATAAAGTTACCTGAAGAGGAGATCATCATACTCCTCCTTCCTGTAACTTCATGGATTGGTGACTTTTGAGAAGTGGGTGTTTCATACTTCTCAATTTCATGTGCACTTCTTTGATCGGATATTTTACGCCTACCAGAACCTAATGTCCCTCTCCTTTCCATGCCAACATTTCTGCTAACTCTATTAGACATCTGATAAGAAGGCTCTTCTATTTCATCAGCCATACATCTTTGATTATCACAGCGGAAACTCCATGATGGTGAACATGTCTGATTTCTATGCAAAGTCTCACCTCTAGTTCTCTCTGGAAGGGTTCTTTCCCTTGCAGCTACACAACAAGCTGACCCCATAATCACTCATATACCACAAAAAAAGAATACTGTTGCAAATTCACACCGTTCAAGCAACAAAAAACACAAGGGGAAGTACTGCATAGAGGATAAACAGCAAGTATTTCCTGTAAAACACAATTTTTTTTAAGGAAAAAAGAAACAACACAGAATTTGGAATTCATAATTCGAAAAGATACAACAAATGCAAGTAACTAAACAAATTCAACACCATTACATCAAGCTAACCACAAAAAAGTAGAATTGAAAAACAATTAGTCGCAAATAACATTAGATAAGCTGAGGTAAAACAACAATAGGGCAAAAACCCAGCTAGTTGGGACCATCTTCCACAATTAATCATCCATAGACCTAGCAAACTCCAAATTTAGAATAAAAATAACGTAAATTAAAGCATTTAAGACGTGAATGTTTACATTAATTAAGCCTTCAACTGCTCGAGTGCATAATTTTTGTTTGACTTTTATAAATATACGAATTAAAACAAGCAGAGAATCATCGGTTCGAACATTTACTAGCTCTACCAAAAATAAAGCTCAAAAGTTCAAAGAAATCTGAATAACAAAGAGAGAGAGGGCACTTCAATCAGGGCACAGAAACGGCACCGTTTCGTACTCCACGCTGAAATGATTCAAGCATTTCGATTGAAGAAAATAGCAAACATAAAAACGCGAAAACAACAAAATAATTATTTGAAAAGAAACTTACAGATTCAACAGTTAGACAATTATGGAGATGAAGAAGAGGAGAAAGAGAGATTCGAACGGCGGCGGTTAGAGAGGAACGGTGGTGCTCACGACGGAACAACGAGAGAGAAAGATTAGTCAAAGGTCACGGCTGGGGAATTGTGCCACGTCTTTTCCTAATGCAATTTCTGCAGCTTTTTATTACGCGCCTTTTATTTCTTTCCCTTCTGCTTTTTAATTTTTTAATTGACGAAAAACACTTTTTTTTGTTATTTTATGTGTGTTGCTTTTTATATATTCAATGATAAACTAAACATTTAGTCATCAAATTATGGAATCAATTTTATTTTGGCTGTGTGATTTAATATTTTAAATATCTAAATTATTTAGATTTGAGTACTTTATTAATATTTTTATATTTATTTTATAATATTTATTATATTATCGGATATATTTTAAATGGCATAACTCATATATAAAAGTTGACTTAGACACTTAGTGTAATGATAAAGACATAGATTATTAATCTGTAAGGTTGTAAGTTTAAACGTGATGTCAAATACTGTTTCCTTTAATTGAGTCTTTAAATAAACGATTAAATAAATTTGAAATCCTCTCTCAATGATTAAACTTTCAAGTCATTGTGATAGAGTCTCAAACTAATCAAACACATCTTATTGGCTCCTTAAAATTCAAAAAATCCTTTCTAAGTTTTTTTTTTCGGTTGTATTTACTCTAAAATGGGTTAATTTTTCTTTCTTCATGAAGTTTTTTGCATGATTTTGTATCACTTTCTTTCACGAAATTCATTGTCCTTGATTTCATTCACCCGTCTAACCTGAAGTGTTTTTTCTTGCATTGACATTTTTTACCCGAAATCCTTCGTTTATTTCTCATATTGTTCATGGGTGGTGTTTCCTTAATTGTAATGTCCCTTAATGGCTTGCCCTTTCGATCTTTTTTGGATCTCTAAAGAAGTATTTTTCTCATGAACACCCTTGGTAAGCATCTCAATAATTTTTTCGGACACGATTAACTTGTATGATCCTTTAAATTGGCAGTATTTTAGTTGTTTTTTCTTCACCCTCGACTTCACACTAAGTCTCGTCCTTGGCTTGACTACTTTGGCACTAGTAATCACACCATAATTCTTACTTGGCTTGCTAGGATTGTGTTATTTCATTTTTTGGCTCGCTACTTTTTTGATGATGACAATAAAACGATTTTTCTTAGAACAATTTTTTATTAGATGTGGATTATCACAGAAATAGCACTTCAGTCCTTTGCTCGCCTTCTTTTTATGCATGGACTTTTAGTCTCGTCACTTTTATTATCTCTTGTCATGGACTTGAACAACTCGATGTTAGCTGGTTTATCTACTGTAGGCTAAGTCAGTAACTTAGACTCATCGTTAGCCTTTGAATTAATTTGGGCGTCTCCTTGTTCTAATGTGAGTTTCACCCTAAGCCTAAGTCTTATTAAGAAGGTGTTGAGTGTGCCGTATTCATTTATCACGCCTTTACAAATAAGCAACTCACTCTTGAGTTCATCCACATTGACCTACAAAACTTTCACCTTGACTTTACAAATATTATTCTCTCGGATTGCCTTTAACGAGACACATTATGTCTTGTCCTTAACCTTATCTTTCATGGTTTCATGTTCGTCAAGACAAGACTCTAAAATATTTTGGGGTCTCTTTAGCCTCCTCGTCAGATGCTTTAAATGTAAGGACCCTCGAGTCCAATGACGTTGAGGACTTGAACAAATTCTTAAATCTAAAATTCAAGAATACTACTTCTCTCGTCAAATTTATCAAGAGTAATTATGATCTCATTTATAATCATTATTTTTTTTTTTGGTGTTATCTCGATCACTTTTCACAAATCAACTTGATTGCAACTGTAAGTAAGTTCAGATAAGTTATTAGTTTATATTTAATAATATTTAATATTTATCAATACTTTAAATGCATCAAATCATAAATATTCTCAATTATATATCAGATTAATATTAGTTTAGGTCAACAATAAGACGAGTTCAAAAAAAGTCAGTGTCAATTTACAAGTTAGATTCAAAACCTGTCAGGTAAAATCGGCTCGGGATTATTCAATCGGGTAATATTGGTTATTTTAAGGTTAATTTCGGGTACGAGTTCATTTCAATAGGGTGCATATCGGACTTGGGTCCAAAATACAGATTTAATTCGGGTTCGAATCATTCTTGATCGAATGTATATCAGAATCGATTACTACATTAATAACTCTAATTCAGGTTCAAGTAAAAATAATCTAATCCAAACCGGTTTCAAGTTATGATAACCTCGAATCAAACCAAATTTTGACGCGATCAGATTTCAGTTGAGTTTTAGATCATTCGTAATTTCCCAAAGAAATATGATTTTACCTTATTCTTTTACTTTTATTTTTATATTCAGTTTTACAAAATTAAAAAAAGGAAATTGTTTCAGCCATTTTCATTTTCAGATATCAAACCAAATACTCCATCGACGGTGCAGTTCCCAGTTTTGTCTTCCCTAAAAGGTACGATCGCTTCCTCTCTATTTGCATTGCAATTGTCGCTCTCTTCTGTTCGCTCCATGTTTGTTTCCTCTTCCCTCACCCGACAATGCTTTTAGAAAAATATTTAGGCCATTCGTTTCCTCTGTTTATTTCTTGAATCTAGTGTTTGATGACAAATAAGAAATAAAAAAGGGATGGTCGTTTCGCCATATCTTCTCCTTTATTCAATTTCCTTTTTAATTTTTGCATTCTCAATCCGAATTTTCTGATCTGAATTGGCTTCTTTGTAATCCCTTTCTGGGTATTTCAGGTTCTTCTTTGTTTACTGCTGATTTTATCATTCAGTTCTGATTTACATTTGCAATCAATTTTTTGTGTTGTTTTTGGGTAAGTTTTGCCTTAAACCTAAATTTGCTAGGACCTTCTATTTTCTTTCTTCTTTTTAGTGTATTTTTCTATTGTATTTGTTTTGGTTTAGCTGCTTGGTATATTGACTTCACTTCTGATGTACATTATTTCTGTTAGGAACTATTTTTAATTCAATTTTGGAACTAAATTTCTTTTCTGCTCATCCTACTACATGTTGCTCTTGTCCAAAGTTACCCTTTTTTAATCTATTTCATGTGATCATCATACTTCTAGTGTAATTTGTTTAGAACTTCATCATACATGGTAATTGTTTACTTGAAAACATCAGGTTCTATAGAATTTGGTATATCCACATTGAAGAGTGGATTATGTTGTAATGTGTTGAATCCTTGTTTAGTTTCAGTTTTATGCTTCTTTAATAGTTCATATTCTCGTACATTTTTTTGGTATCATCCATATCCATTTTACGGTCTATGTTTGGAGTTCGTGACGGCCACTCCCAACAATGTCATCTACAATATTTGACCTTGTATTCTCTCATTGGGAGTGCAATGTCTGTGCCCAACACTTGTTGGTTCATATTCTCATACATTGAATTCCTTGTTGAAACTTTTATGAGACTTGACAATTGTTTCCATTCGGAAATAGTTGTTTTTAAACTGTTATGTCTCTTATAGGAACTAGAAAAAAAAATGCAATTGGAGATGATGGAGATTATGTTTCACTTGTTGTTGATTGTGGCCATGGCAATAGTTGGTTGCAATTTAGAGATAAAATACATTATGCTCATGAAACAATCCATGGGCATGATGTTAAGTCTCATAAGTTGGTATTTGAGAGTAATTGATGGAGTGTTGATAATCGTAGATTGAAATGGAGAGCTTTAGCAAAATTGTATGGTTTGCTAAAAACCCAGGGACGATTGAAGTAGAAATATGTGAAGAGAAATGGTTATCGGCTTTCTGACGTCACTGCCTATCATATGAAAATTGTGGTTCTCTTATTCTTTTCTTGGATGGAAGCTTCCATTGGCAAAGTTAACTATTAGAAACCGAACAGGAAAATATAGAATCTAATTTCAAATTACAGTATTGCTCTATACTAGTGCATGCAAATATATATATCTCCATGTTTACTTTTGCCATGAGTTATATTTCACGCCTTCATGTTGTTCTTGTTCACAATTTTCTATTTAAAGATTGACATCTGTTTAATGGAATTGGATTTTTGCCCCATGGAAATTAAATTGGAAGCAGATTGGAGATTACATTGACTGGCATATGAATTCGATCTCAAACTAAACCCAAGGTGAGCAGGAAACAGGTGGAGGGTGGCTGTCCGTTAACGTCTTAATTCCATACTTCCAGACTACTGCATGGCTGCATGCTGTTGCTGAAATGAGCAAAAGCAGAAAATGCGGTTCTAAGTGGGATTTAAAAGAGGAACACCAATATTCTCTTGAAAATGTACAAGACAGCACTTGGTCTGCTAAAGCCAGTGTGTCTTCTTGTGAAAGAGAATCAGAACATGGATCTTTCTCTCCAGAGGTTGGTAGGAATGACAATAAGTGGTCTGTCATGAAATCTAAGCATGGATCACCTTCAAGGGAATCTTTGCATGGAAGCAGAGATCACCAAGACAATGATCACATCAATAGTGATTACTCCAAAAATCAGAAAACTACAACACCGTCGGATGTGGATGAGACACACAGCAAGAAAAAGTCCCCTACTCTTGATGAGCAAAGGCAACCAAATTTCCACCATTCTCCTAAAGGTGATTGGAGCAGGCCTCAAAGGTTCGATTGTCACTCAAGTATCCTTCATTGTTATCATCTTTTTGACAGTATTCTGGTTGTTACTATAGCATCTATGTAACTGATTCCATCATACTAGTGCGATACTCAATATATTATTTACTAGTTCTTCTATGCTGCTAGAAAATTGAGAATCACACTTTTCCCCATTTTTCCTGTTTATTTTCCTGTGGTTTATTTAAAATTTTATATTGTCATTGAGGTTGCATCTCACCTTATTTTTTTTGAACTCTCTTAAGTGGTATTGTGGTTTATGCATATTTGTGTTATTATATGGTTTCTTTCTTCTATATTTTCTGTTTTCCTGTTCTGTACTTTTGAGTTTTAATCCATCCCAATCTTTGTTTTACCGGCAGAAGCAGGAGTAGAAGTAGGAGCAGAAGTCCAGCTCCTGGCATTAGGCGACAATCGGGGTTCCATGAGAGAACCAGAAACAGATCTGGAGTGTCAACTCAAATATGTAAAGATTTTATGGCTGGGAGATGCAAGAGAGGTAGTCAGTGCCGCTTTCTTCACCAAGATATTCAAAGTCGTGAGGATGGCTGGGACAATAGGCAAAAGAGAGCCGGTGTTTCAAAATATATCACACGCAACGATGATAAAGATTACCTTATTAAGAGTGGAAGATCTTCTGATTGCTGTACTGATTATCTGAAAGGTAACTGTCGCAGAGGTGCATCATGTAGATTTGCTCATGATGGTTTTTCTGATGGCTTCAGCAGAGGATCGGTAAATGAGATAAGTAGAGAAAGGGAAGACAACAAGAGGAACAGAGTTACAACTCCAGAGCGAGGTGTTGAGCATGAATCTCGAAAAAGCAGCGACATACCTTGCAAATACTTTGCTGCTGGAAATTGTCGTAATGGAAACTATTGTAGGTTTTCTCATCATGGTCTGGATATGCTACAGGATGGTGCAAAACCGATAGATGCAGATGCTTCTTTCAATGTTGAAAACTCTTGGAATGCTTCAAAGGGGAGTGGTGCTGATGTCCCAAATGAAGCTGAGAAAACATGGACTGGTCCAAAATGGAGTGATGCTGATGCTTCGGTTGATATGGACAACACGTGGGCTGGTTCAAAATGGAGCGATACAGGTGCCTATTTGCGGGCTACAAAGTTGAACAAGGACACAAATGAAAAAGTGGGTGCCTCTAAACCCAGATTATGTGATGGGTCCATGGATGAGAGATGGCAGCATGATTATGATGTCTGTGGAAAGAGCACCGAGTCTAATGTGCACTATAAAAGAGTCGATATTGACAGGGAGAAAGGAATTCCGAGGAAGATAGAAAATGTTGGTGTTAATATGGGTGTCTCTGAACCAAAAGGTGTTGAAGATTCAAATTATGATAAGGAAATGTCTCCTGAGTGGAATTACCAGATCCACTCTTCTGGTAATAAGGAAAAGTCTCATAGTTCAGAACCCACTCCTGTTGGCACATATTTACCGGCTAATGAAAAGAATATTACTGAAAAGGCCTCAGGTCAAGCATGCGATGCGCTTGTAGCTTCTCAGTGGATGTCAACAGAGAAATCTAACTATCAAGCGGAACACATGACGAGGAGTAGAACTACCGCTGCATTGCCATGTGACGGCAATGCAGTTAGAAGAAATTCTTCTGTTTTGCACATTGATCCAAAATTTTCTTCCAACATCCTTCCAACACACAGTTTTGAACATCCTGGGTCAAGTTCAAGTTCTTTACCTCATTCAAACTTGAATGCAATTGGACAAAGTGAACTGTCAATCCCTTCTAATGAAGTAAATATGAAAGTTCCACATGATAGCCTGTTGTTTCAAGAGGAGAAACCAAACAGCAAACTGAATATCAGGGATAAAAATATATTACATGATAATTATGGATCTCTGCCAACTTCAAACATGGTAAGCAATGAACAGCACACCCAACTTACTAAACTTTCAGCCTCTTTAGCTCAGTTATTTGGAAAGGAGCAGCAACTTCCATTACTTCATATTGTTGTTAATGTACATGATGGAATGCAGGTGACTTCTTTCGCAAACTCTGGAGGAACTGTTAAGCCGGATTCCATGCCAACTGTACGGCCAGGTCAAGAAATTACATTCCCTAAGCAATATCACCCCGGAGCTAATAACATTGATCCTGCTAAGAAGCAGGATGCAAATACTAAGCCTTTGGGATTTTCGGTACACTCTGTAAGTCAGGTAAATAACGAAGATGGCAAACAAGAACTATTGGCTAATAAGTTATTACCATCATCTCTTGTGGGTGGCACAAACGGTAGTGATTATCATGATGATCACAGTTCCAAAATAGAGTCTAATTTTAATAGCCATAAGCCAAATCAGCTGCAGCCTGTTGCAAGTTCTGAGATGACAACGGAAAATGGAGTTCTGAAAATCAAGAAAGCTGAAGCGGAGAATAAAAATGGTTTGTCAGAGAACATGGATGCAGATGATAGGAATGAGGAGGGCAAGAAGGGCAAGGATGTTAAAGGACTTCGTGCATTTAAATTTGCACTTGTTGAGTTTGTCAAGGATCTCCTCAAACCAGCATGGAAGGAAGGTCAAATTGGCAAAGAGGCTTACAAAAGCATTGTGAAGAAAGTTGTTGACAAAGTGACTGCTACAATGCAAGGGACTAATATTCCTCAAACACCTGAAAAAATTGATCAATATCTGTCGTTTTCTAAACCAAAGCTTAGCAAACTTGTACAGGTGAGAAAAATAACAGACTTTTTGACCTTTTGTTTGTTGTCTTTTCCCTTTCTGCTCATCGTCTGTTTCTGGCCATGGTTTGTGCCGTTTTGTGTTATCAGCCAATAACATGCTAATTGCTATTGTCTCTCAATGTGCTCTTGGTCACATCAATTCCAACTCATTGAAAGATGTCCACTGTTGAAGTTGATAGACGAATTCCTTCCGTCAATTTAATTATTTCTTGACATAGACTTCCATTTTATGCATAATTTACTAACTGCCCCACAATTTCTTAATTCTGTTGCAGGCATACGTGGAAAAGTTCCAGAAGTGCTAAATGAAACAGGGGAACATTATTTCTTGTGATATTTTTTACAGTTACATTATCAATCTATCATATCTTTCATTTTTTCTGCCCTTATCTAATTTCAGCAGCTCCTTGGAATGCTAACCTTTTCAATATCTGTTTATGTGTCTTATTCCTGTGAAGCATGCAGTGGCTTTTAACTCCCATGTAGATAATTCATTGTTTCTGTAATGTGAAGTTTAAACGTATGATGTTGCCATTTCCTTCTGCATGTGTGAGTATTTGTTACCAGCTGATATGATTCTAAATCTAGTGTCTGCCCGAAACGTTGTCGATACTTTTAGAATCCAACTTGTGTCTCCGATGTTACATGCCCGAAACTTGGCATTTATATGTTTGTCAGTGCATAGCATATAAATGTTGCCCCATTGAGTTTTATGTTGCTTAAGGCCTGCTTTGCCATCATGCAATCTCACTGCAATTGTTTCTTATGTTACTTGCACTCTGGCTGTGATACAAGTATTCCCATGTATTCGAAGGATAGGTGCCGGTAGGTTGTTCCTGGTTAACCGATGTAGTGTTTTGGTTAACCATAATGAGACGAATATATTATCTTTAGATATCATCATCTAATTACACTAAGAACAAAACCTATGAGTTAACTGTTGTAATATGTTGGTTAACCATGAACTCCCGTGGGTGCCGCCGTTCCGGTAACCATGGCATCATGACATAGAGATAATGGTTTTTATGTAGTTCACAACTTCACACAAGCAATGGAAGCTTAGCGTTATGCAGAACCTATAATACTTGCATTTTCTTACAAATGTACAACTCTCGAGTGGTTTTTAGCCTTGTTTGCAAAACAAGCTCGAGTACGAAAACTCATGTCAACTTGAACTCGAAAAGATTCGAGTTCAAAAAAGTTTTAACTTAAAAAGTCTCAACCTTAAAAGTTTTAAATTCAAAAGAGTTTCGACCCGAAAAGGTTCAAGCTCAAGAAAGCTAAGCCTTCAATAGATGTACGAGCCACGAGAACTATTTCCCCCTCTTCTTCAAGTGAGGATTAAAAAGACATAATATCAAAACATATTCAACGTCTGATTAGATAATTATTTTGGTTTTTATTTTTTTAAGTTTTTTAACCCTCAATGTTTTGATTTGAGTCAAAATAATTCATCCGTGTATAAAAATTATTAGTTAACTAATAATAAACAACTTGTAATGACTTGACAAAATGATATTCTATCAAATCAAAACACTTTTGTTTATATAATATTGATGTCAATGTCATGTTATGCCAGTGTGCACTGTCATATAGGTTTGTTATATCCTTTCAAATTATTTATTGTTAGCTAATAAACAATTTTATTTTCAGAAGTATTTTGAACTAAAATAAAACGTTATGAGTTAAATTACTTAAAAAATACGAATCAAAATAATTACTTAATCAAACATTAAAAACTTTTTTTACATTATGACTTTTGAAAACCCAATCTTTCATAGAGATGGGCACAAGTTGGGTCGAGTTAGATTTTCGGCTCACTCGAATCCGACCCGAATCCGATCCAGTTTTAAGACTCAAAACATGACTCGACTCGAATTAATTTTATTATATTAAAAATAAAAATAATTTTAACGAAAATAAAAAGTTCCAACACAAAATAATTATAATTAGAAGTCCATAATTCAAAATTGGAACACAAATATAAATTCAAAGTTCAAACAAAAAGATAAAAATACGAGACATAATCATGTGAACATAAACATCTGATGAAAAAAAACTTCTATTGTCGATTGTCATTGACCTCATAATCTTCAATCCCGTCTAACCATCAAAATCCTATATCATAAATTCATAAATCAATAGATATAAACAAGATTGTAATAAAAATCAAATATAAATTTGATATTACCATTATTTCTTCTTGCTCGATTTTACCATCTTCATTAAAGTATGTTTCTCTTGAATTTGATTTTAAAATGACATAGATAAAAATAAAATTTAATAAGAAATCATATATAAACATATAAGTTAAAAGATAACAAAAACTACACATAAGTAAATTTATACCTTCTTTGGCCTATAATTAATTTTGAGAACATGCCAAAGTTTCTACCATTGATGGAAGGAGTCTATTACGATGTGCAGTCACTAATCTTCCTCCGGTATTAAACGTAGACTCTGAAATAACAATAAAAATCGATATAACAAAAATATCTTTGGTAATATCTTTGAGTACAAAAAATTATGATCTATTTATCTTCCACCAATTTAATATATCAAACTCTAACATACTAGAAAGAAGCTTTAATTCTAAGTAATAATCCAACTCAGATTTTACTTGTAATTTCTTTTGTTTCTTCCTCGATAGATAAGTTTCAAACTCACTTTAGTCTCCCTAAGTAATTGGAACACTAGATGGAGATGTAGTATTGGAAGATTCAAAATAATTCTTTGAGGACGTTAATTTTTCTTTGTACTCAAAGATCAAATTCCAACAAAGTTGTACATTTTTTTCAACTTCATATTTAGCAATAGCAATCTCAAAAAACTTCTCAAAGTAGTACTCCAATGAGGTGTTTTGTACTTTGGGTCTAAAAGTGTAGCAACACCCATGATACTATTCACACTACTCTAATACTTCTCAAATTTCTCCAACATACAACTTATCATGCTCGAAATAGTGTCATTAGTATACATTTTTCACTCATTCAATGACACCCTAATCTTGTAAATACTCGAAAAGTAAAAATTAATTGTTGCATATTTCATTTCTAAAAAGTCTTTAATGATATCATAAAACAACTTAAATTTTTCACAAATTCCTTTGCAAAGTTCCAATCATCTTGGGTTGGTAAGCTCTTGTATAAAGGATCCTGATGTAATTCCATACAACGAGAAATAAAAACATCCTTATAAGATAGAATTGTCCAAAGCATCAAAAATATCAAATTTCACCATATCCGAACATCATCACATAATTTATTTATGGTTGTAATCCATAATTAATGTGTTGTCTCTTTAAATATTTCTCATCTTTTTGGAGTAGTATTCCAAAAAAAAAAAAATTCTGACGGATTCTTTCTATACCACTTCCAAGCACATTTGTTCCATCTTTAACAATCAAATGCAATATATGCAATCAAGATCCGTAATCATAGCAGATTCTCTCATATCTTCAACAAGCCTTAGAATGTATCTTTCCACACTATGCACACTCGGGTGTCCTAACTGTTAAGCTTGATGCACCAACTGATTTTACTTACCAAGTGTGGAGAAGTGGTTATTTGGGTATAATTTGGTGGAAGCAAAATGATAGAATAATTTTGCACAAGGATTTTAGGGTGGTTCGGATTTCTAACCAAATCCTACATCCACTACCTTAGCTTCTCACTAAGGATTTCTCAAATTCACTAAGAAACTCATCCTTTAGAGGATAAATGACTAACCTTACAACCTAGATTCAATTTCCCGAATCTAGCATCCAAAGTTCACAAACGCTACTTTAGGAATCCTCTCAAACAAAGAAAACTTAGCAAACTAGTAATCCTTCTAAGGCTGATTGTTTACAATCTAAACACTCATCCAAACCTAATACACTTGAACAAACATTAATAATTAAGTTCACAAGTACTTTGTCTACCCAAAGATAGGAAATTGAGCACTAAGACATTTCTTTCGTCATATATTGTTGACAATAAAAGTATTAGTCTCTACATGATGCTTGAAGGTCTCTTTTATCATCTCAAATGAGTTTCTAGTCATCGGTGGCCGTTTGGAGCTGATTTGTATGTCAATTTCTCCTTCTTATGCAAGTTGTATCGAAACGCGTGAGAGTTGTTTCGATATTGCTACTTTGGGAAATAGCCATTGAATCAACAATTAAAAACCGATATCGAAATACCTTGTAGGCGTATTGATATGCATCGACTCCCGTATTGAAACAATTGTTGCTTGTTTCGATACGTCTCTTAGTCGTTGGAGGTTTCATAAAGTCGATGAGGATTTTTGTAAAGACATTCAAGGAGTATTAAAACACCTAAAATTGGTATCGAAATGCCAGTTTCTATACTCTGTTTTCTATATTGAAACCAAAATTTACAGTGACAAACTGTATTGAAACTGTCCAAGACCGTATCGAAACGTCAATATATTTTTGTCTTTGTAAAACCCAGCTGTATCGAAACACCTAAGAGGTGTATCGAAACGCCTGGGTTAAAAACAGTTTTTTGGCTTCGTTAAAACATTTTGAACACCTTCAAAATCTCTAAAAAACTTCTTAAATATGTTTTCAAGTTGTTTGAACATAAAAACTATTTTTGAAATCTTTTCAAATTAGTCCAAAAATATTTTTCAATTATTATATCAAAACATATAATTCTACACTAACTCCCAAACTCTTCACATATTATCCTTGTTAACTAGGATCAGGTCGATGTTTTTTCTCACGGTGCCTCTTTTGTTTATCGCCATTGTACCCAACATTAGATTTTCTTTTACTAGAGTTGGATTTATCAATCCGAGAAGTCAATCTTAACCTTACTGAATATCCTTTATCTGTGTCACCAACACATCGAAATTAATATAATTTGTAGTTAGCATAAAGGTCTTAACCTCATATATCATTCTATAACTGAAACGTTTAAATCAATGTCTCTTATCTGGTACCAACTCAAGAGCGTATTGGCTCGACCATACAAACTGTACCTTATACTTCAAGATCATCATAATGTCCTGAACGAAGACCATAAACTTTTACTTTCTCTCGTCTAAGTACCGTACACCCAAATACTTTCTTTAGAAAATTATCTCAAATAACTCCCATGTCATATCTCTAGGATCTATCCTAGCACTCCCGGTCATCTATCAACTGTATGCATCTCCCTACAATAGCAATACTTTAAATCCCAACTTGTGTGCATCATCATAACTCATCTCGCTCAGAATACAGATCGTACTAGCTAACTAGTTCTCAATGCCTATAGGTGTTATCCCTTAAACTCAACTTTATCCAAGCTATATAGGCGTTTTAAAGGAAAACCCGCATGCTCGGCCACCAATGCAAACACATATACTCCCATAACTATTTTCCAAAAAACAATCATCATGGCCTATATTAAAGACATCATCTCCTATATTTGATCCAGTTGACGTAAGTGGTACTTACTCCACTTTTACAGGAGAATTCGGGGGAGGATGTGAAAACTCCTCGTAAAGTATGTCAACTCCATTAACCCTTTATCCTCTAGCAGCCAAAGCACTAGAACTCGTTTCATGTCTCGGTGACATCATATAAAATGTATCTAAGACATGATATTTAAAATAATAAACTAATTAGGTTAGCTCCAAACAAGGATCCGAGACTTAGGCCTTGTTTTTGGTTACTTTTAGCTTCTCAAACTAACTTTTTCATCCAAAAATTTCTAAAAACAACCAAAAACACTGAATAAGAGAATAACTTTTGAGTGTAAAATTTTATCTTTTTCTCAAACTAGTTTTTAAAATCATGATTTTGGAAAAGCTATTTTTTTAGTTTTTGAAAAACCTTAGTTTAGAATTAAACCAAAATTTTTCAACACAACAAAAATCAAAGCTTTAGTACTAATGAGCTATACTTGATTGTAATACGATACGTAGGCCTAAGAAAGAAGGTAGTTTGAGGTTGAGAGAGATTAGAACATGGAATAAAGTTTGTATAATTTAACAGATATAAACTTTAATTTTTCTATCTATAATTGATTTTGGAGATTATAGATATAAGCAATTTAGTTTATTGACTCCATCACGAGTAACTACCAACTGGCTTGTGGGTATTAAATTTAAAATAACCATAATATGAGAAGAATTTACAGAAAAAATTGAATTAGTTGATTGGGCCAAATTGCTATGGTATCCGCCTCGCATATAAAAAATTTCGGATAATTTGATTAATTCAGTTAATTAATTTATTTCGAAATGAATTAATCTTTAACTAGATTTTAAAAAAAATTAACCATTTATCGATCGAACAAAATTCGGTAATCGACCGTTTAATCGAATTAATTTAGTTTAATCGATTAATTCAATTTAACCGACCGTTTGAACACCCCTAGTATTTATCGTAAAATTATTATTTTGTACAGACTGTTAAATAGCAATAGTTTTCTTTTTTGGTAATAAAACAATAATATCTAAAAGATTAAATTATTTTATTCAAATAATTTCAAGTTCAAACATATTTTATATTTGAATTTTTTTATTCTAATTGATTTACGTTGGTATAATTACGGGTTGAAATTAGACCAGATCAAATCGTATGAGTTTTTTTAATTAATTCGTCTCAGTCCTGGTTAGATTGGATCCCAAATTTTAAGAATTGATCTCGGTATTGATGAGAGTTAGTATCAGTATCAAATACCCGATTAGTTAATTTACTCTTGAACAATAAAAAAATTGACCACCAATAATAATATTAACTAACAAAATTAGAATATTGTAGACTTAAAGGTTGAATCCTTAAAACGAGTCATACTCATAATATTCATATATAAAGAGAAAGAACAAACTAAAGAACTCAAGATATTGAATCAAAAAAATCAAAATTTAATCTCAATCTCAATTATAATCGGGATCTAAATTTTGATTTAGTCTCAATCTCGTCGAGATCAGTTTCAGATGAAAATTTGTCAGATTCAACCGAGACTGCGATCAAAACCGGGTATTTTTTTTTCTTCTCTTTTTCTACCCCTGCATAATACTTTAACCCTCTCAAATCCCTAATTCATCCGTTTAAAAAAAAAAACTCTCCCAGGCTCACAGCTTTAGACAGAAGCAACAAGGAATTGGATAATTGACCGTTGACCTCCCGCGTTTCATTAATTCCCCCGTTCCGTTTCTGCCACTAGGAACCTTTGCACCAATAATTACAAATCCACATGGTATGTCTCGTAGTTATCTAAAAAGTAGAAGGGCATAAAAATCATTCCGCTATGGACTGGAAATTAAAATAATAGAAGGTACAGCTAAGGCAATCGGACATAATAATGCTGCGTAGAGTAAACACCACTCTCAAAATCGCGCGTGAGGTCACGAGTTGCCAAAAACACAAATGGAGGGATAGATGGAGAAAAAAAAAATCAAATTATTTAATTCGATTTAACATAAAATACTTAATTTATTTTAACTTAAAATTAAAATAAAGTAAGTTTTAAAATAAAAATTTAAATAACTATAATTTTTTATAACTATTAAATTAATTTTTAAGTTCAAGGAAAGTATCTTAATTTTACCTAAAATAGTACATATAATACAAAAAAATATATATGTGCATTCTATAGGTTTAAGGGTTTCATAAGCCCTTGAACTTTTAAAAATAATCATTTAAACCCTATATTCAATTAAGTTATCAGACCAATAAATTAAATCAATTAAATATTTTACCCAAATTTAATAATCATTTTTGATATTTTTTGAGATATTGTTTCCACGTAACACATTATAGTTCTATCTTGTGATATTTAATTTTTTAAAAACTATTTTTTATAATTTTATTTTAAAAATTTTAAAATTTTTAAACAAATTAAATCATTAGAAAACCTAAAAATACAAGTGATAACAATGACATGTTACACCAACTAATATAAGTTCACATATTTAATTAATTTTTTTCGTAAGTTCAAAGACTAACAATTCCCTTAAACTTATTTTATATGATTATAAAAATTGTTTAAATTAGAATTAATTAAAATTATAATATTAAAATTATTTATAATTAAATTTAAATAAAAATTTTAATATTTTAATTCTACTTAAAATATTTTAAATAAAATTATTATAAAATAAAACTTTTTAAATTTATTAATTTAAATTTTTTTACTCGATTCGATCAGATATCCGAACCTACGAAAGGGGAAGAGTGGTAAGGCAAGGAATGGCGCGTGAGACAGCTAAATGCAGAATGTAAAGCCGTGGTGGGGCAACGATGTATAATTAATTCAAGCGTCTTTTTCTCTTATATCTAACTTTTGCTTTCTCTTCCCTCCCAATTCTCTCTCCCTCCCTTCTCCACCGTAACCTAATTCAGTTTCATTGTTAGAGAGAGCTACCAAAGGAGAGGGCCAACTGAAGAACAAGGAGAACAACACAAAAGAAGCTCTTCTGAATTCATATTTCTTAGATTTTGGTAGTAAAGTAGTGGAAGAAGAAGATGACTCCGGCGAATTTGACAGGGCAGTTCGGTGACACCACATACACTAAGGTGTTTGTTGGAGGTCTGGCATGGGAGACTCACAAGGATACCATGAAGAAGTACTTTGAGCAGTTCGGTGACATCTTGGAGGCCGTCGTCATCACCGATAAGGCCACTGGCAGATCTAAAGGCTATGGATTCGTATACTCCCTTTCCTTTCGTTTCTTTTCGTTTCAACTTCATTCTTCATTCATCGTATTGTATTTTTGATTGATCTAGTAACTAGCCGCGTTGTTCGTTGAAAATGGAAATGATGAGATTGAGAATGCGCTGTTTTGTTTTGGATAACTATTGTTACTGTTATGATAGGTGACGTTTAAAGAACCGGATGCGGCCATGAGAGCTTGTGTGGATGCGGCTCCGGTGATTGACGGGAGAAGGGCTAACTGCAACCTTGCTTCTTTGGGTGTTCAAAGATCCAAACCTTCTACTCCAAAGCATGGTGATGAACCGCTTTCCTTTTACAATCTACTATTGTTTCCCAATGATCTGTGGTTATTTATCTGAATTTATTAGGTTTTAGGTGATCGCATAAATATTTCAGATCTGGAGTAAAAGATCAATGATGTCATTTCTTTCTTCTTCTTTTTTGCTTTATTGTTAGTTAGTTATCATCAAGTTTAGCAAGCGGTTACTATATATTTAACGTTATCAGTAAAGAGAAAGTTCCAGGGCCCAAGCAAACATTCCATTTTCATGCAAGAAAAAAAAAATCACCATGGAATATAGCGACGAATATTCCTCAACAAATGGGAAAATGGGGGCAGCTTTTTATCCCTTTACTCATGCGTAATGCTGCATGGGAAACTTACTAAACTGTGATCAACTTATGTCTTCTGTTTGTAAAAATGCTGCAAAGAAAGAAAGAATAGTAGTAGTAGCCTAATATTTGTGGTTATTAGAGCTTGTAAATTGTAATGCATTCATGCATTAAAGGAGAAATATTGTGAGACTGTGATTGTTGGTTGTTTTGGTTTAAAAAAACAAACAGTGATTTAATAAATATGAAACGGGATGTTGGTGTTTGCAGGCAGGAATTTTAGGGTAATGAGCACATTTCAGACAGGGTTTGGAGGTGGAGTGGGGAATGCAGCAGCTTTTGCTTCCGCAGCAACCTTTCCCCCTCATTATGCCATCCAACAAGGGATCCCTTGTAATCTTTATGGGTATGCATACTTCTCTTCTCTCTTCTCTTCCTCGCGTGCCATTAAACTAATTTAACAAACACATTAATTATTTCATTTTCTCTCTCTAACTTCTTCTCTCTATGACCCTCTTCCTCTCTCTCTATGTCTCAAATACAATGATGACCATTCATGTGATGTTTTGAATGTAGTACACATGACATTTCATATATATATATATAAGTTATATTGATATAGTAAAGAGCATGTTATGTTATGCTTTTGCATGCCAAATGCACATGCATGCATGAGTTTTGCATGTTTTTGCTTTGGTTTAAAATGCTAATGTGATTTGCTGAACTTTATTTCCTTCCACGTTCTTTTAGGTACTCTTCATACTCGCCGGATTACTCTAATTACCCCACGGTTTGTACATATTTCTCTCTCATACTATTTCTTCTTTTCTCTTTGCTTTATATTCACTACACCTTCGGATGCGTTTCCAAGTTTACTTTCTTTTTTAATAAGCAGAGAATAACCTTTTTTTTTTTTTACCTGCTTCTTTCTACTCCTAAATCCTAATGCTTATATTTTTTGAGTAAATAATGCTTATATATGTTCTTTAATTAATTTCCTCTTAAAATGAAAGAAAATTTTAATCACGTGAAGTTATTAATAATAAATTTAATGATGGTTTTAATTAATAAACACTAATCAAATAATACGCCAAGGTTGGCGGCAAGAGGAAATGCTAATTGACCTTGCTTTTTCGCTGGTTATAGCTGGCGGGCGGAAGAAAGCTTTGTTTTACTTTTCCATGGTTCTCTTTTGACCAATAACTTAATATAGTTGTGTTTGATACTACAATAACTCTATAAATTTATATAGGATAAATTACAAAAATATCATTAAATTGTAATTTAATGATTTTTTAGTCATTAAGTTTTCGAAAGTTAAAAATTGATTTGACCAGAGATTATTTTTCGATAAATTTTGATGATTAAGAATTATTTTATATAAGTTGATAAGTTTAAAAGAACATTTTTTACATGTAAATTTTTTTAATAACATTCTTTTATACAATTCAAAAGTTCATTTTATATTTTCTGAAAATTTAGTAGTAAAACACTTATTTCAACATAGGTTCATGTCCATTTAATGTATCTTATTTATATTAATATATCTTACGAAGAAATTTTTAATAAATTAAAAATAAATACAGATCATAGGTTCTTTATGTTAATTAATATCCTATGATTTAGTGTTAGTTATACATTTATATTATCGGCATGCATCAAATATAAATTTAGTTAATGTTACTCTAGCCCAATAAAGTTAAAAGAATGACAAGCATGGGGTGAAACATGTTATCTCTAAGTCTGACTAGGGTCAGAGCCTTTGTACTGATTGGCCCAGCATTTGAAATTAGCACTTGCACCTGCATATGCATACAGCTGTTGCCTGTTGGTGTCTTTGCTTTCTCCTCAACAACTTCATCATTAGAGATTGGAACAGTGGTCCATCCCTGTACAAACTTCCATTACTCTTCTAATTTTCTGTGAAAAATTCCACTCTTGTTCCCGTTGAGTGTGTCTACCAACAAATTCATTATCCAAGGAGTAACTTGACCATGATTCCGGAACTTGCATATTCATGGCCATTAAGTCTGTATGTGCCCCACATGCATATATTGAGCAATATCACTAACTGTTTGCAACTGTGTGTTGTTATGGTTCAGAGCTACTATAATGTGTATGGAGGGACCGCTGCGCAGTTCCCTATGTATGGTGTCGGGCCTGGTGGGTTGATCACCAGTGCCGGATCAACCTTCTACCCCTATCTTCAATTCGGAGAAGGAACTGGTGGTGGAGCAACGGCCTACTCTTCCGGCCAAGGATATGGTGTCCAGTATCCACATCACCTCTTTCAGTTCTCTACTGGGAGTTACCCACAGCACTATGGTGCACCCATGTCTCTTGCTCCTACTCCACCCTTGCAATCAGGTTTGTAGCAGTACTATTTAAATCAATTTCCTTAAATTTCATTCAACCAATGCACAACCATATTTTGTATTCACTGGAAAAATTCTGCTTGTTCCACAGGCGTGACCATGTCTCTTCATGCACCTGCAATTCCACATCGTTAAAGAGACTCGTTCCAAGCGTTGCTATCTACTCCCAAAATTACTCAGCTGCTCTAAATTCTCTCCACCTTTGGTCTAACCATGGTTCCATTTCTCCCTCTAACTCAAATCAAGGGTCCAGCCCATGGTTGGCATCTGGGCCTTTGCACACCGGAAAAGCCCCCCATAGGGGAAGAAAATCACCTCCGGAACTGGAGGATAATGCATGTTTCTTCTTCTACTGCATTGTTTTCAAAGGGTTCCATGAAGAGAACCAAAGCATCATTTTAATATAAAACCCCAGCTTCTGCTATTGGATCAGCTAAGTTGGGAAAGTTTTTTGTGCCCTGGAAAAGGCACAGACTTTTTGTTACTTTTTAGTCTAGGCAAGGCTAATAAAGCTAAAAACAAAATGGTTTGCCAAAACTGTAAATTCCAACAACACAAAAAAGCAAGCCTCACACAAAAAAACTAATCACCTCTTTTGACAATGAGGCAGTTTTTAGCAAAAACTGAGGGCATTGTATGCCCCCAACTTCTTTCCCTTTTTTGTGCATTGACATTTAGTCATAGGGGGTTAGAAACTAGAACATGTAGTCATATTTTTTTAAAAAAATTGTTTTTTTCTTTCTTTTCTTCAGGAAATCACTTCAGATCTTATTATAATATGTCTGAAGCAAACACTGTCTTCCCTTAGGGAAAGGGAAGATAATGTTTTAACTAACACTTGGTTTTTTGTTGTAAATTCATTGTGGCTAAACTTTGGGAAGTTTTAGCCCCCCTAGTGTTTGCCTTTTCTGCATTTCGTAGTATCTGAACTCCATGAATGGAAGTGGAGCTCAAAGTCACAGCATTTGCATGCAGCCCTGGGAGATATTTTGGTTCCTTGGGTTTCTTCTCTTCTGACGGACCAGCCATGGTTAGGACTTAGGTAATCCTCATCACTCTCTGTCTCTCCCTCTCCACCACAATCTCTTTCCTTTTTCCTCCATTTCTTCTGTGTTGATCTTCTTTATATACTGTAAGGCCTATGGATTTGGATTGTAACTAGCTAGGAATCTTCTTCTCCACCCATGACCAGGATGCATGGTTCGAGAATGAATCTACCACTTACTACTATGCTTTATTTTCAGACTCTTTATGTCTATGTTTCTAATGCTTTGTCCTTGGATGTTAAAAACTTCAAATTTTGTCGTGTTTAATAACCTTTGGCTGAAATTAACTAGTTTAGTATGCCTGATATTTTCTTTTCGAAACGTGAAAAACTGCCTCAACCCATTTTTATCCTTGGAAGCAAAAACTGTTTCATCTCCTTCCTTGCAACCCAAGATTTGAAACAAGAACGATACTTACTATTATAATATGATATTTTTGGTATTTATAATGTAGAAAAAACTACTTGTAAATATTATTATCACAATTGTTTCCCTAGTGTAATGGTAAAAGGTTTGTATTGAAGAAGTTATATTGAATTGGCTTCTGAAGCAATGAAAAATAAAAAACGTGTACGTTGATTTATAATGATTTGTCTCAACCTCCATTACTTGAATTATTCACATTAATAATTTTTTTTACAAATTTATTAATTCGTTTCCTTTTGAGGTTTTAAGAAATAATCTTACATAACCAAACTTATACCCCAGAAGTCTTGTTTATCTGTCTATCAAAAAAATTACAAAAAAAAGAAAAAAAACTCGTAAGGCAAGTTGTTTACAAATATAAGCTCTCATCAAAATTCCTAAACACTTGAATAAATAAAATAATTTGACTTACTAGTATTTTCTATAATAAAATTGATAATTTGAACATAGACCTAATTTCTCTATATAAAGAATGCTGACAATATTTCTTAATGCTTCATGGCTGCTTAAAACTTGTTTTTAAAGCCTTTAAAGAGTTCTCAATACTTGTCTCTAAACATTGATAACTATAAGAAGTTTTACATGTCATACAGAGCTTTACCATTCTTGAGATCATACAACTCATCAAGTTTTTAATTACCGTACCTTGATAAACAATCCTAGGGTATACAAACCATCATCTAATATCCACACAATATACACACACATAAACATATAAAATTCATACCTATTTATCAATGAAGTCTTGTTGTACCCGTACTCACACAGTTATAGGATTACCTGTGATCACATAGTCCTCGAGTTAGACCATAATCAAATATACATCTTAAATATATTTGCATCTTAATAGCTACAAAGTAGTATTTTTTTTGAGGTCATATAGCTTATCAAGTTACTCAAGCTCATATAATGTTTATCAAGTTACTCACGCTAATATAGCTCACCGAGCTTATGTTTTCCTTATTCGAGTCACCATAGTTGCTGATAGGTTTCTAACCTCATCCAAATCACATAGCTCATGGCTACGTCAAATTACTCGATTACATAACTCAAACTATATATCCCCTTATATAAGTGTTATTATATTGAATCTAGAACATCTGAATTCTTTTACTATAGAACAAAAGAAAACTTAAGCTTCTCGAGCATTCACACATCTCATTAAAAGATAAGAAACATCAAGCCAACCCATCACAAATTCTTAAGGTATATTTCTATTTGTTATGATTATTCATTTATGTCTTTCGAGTTCATGCTCAAAATTCTTATTATTCTAGGTAGTTTGACTAAATAGACATCCATTCAACACACATCAAGGACCCTAAGCACCTCATATCATTAATCGATCCACTAAGGATCGCTATGATTATTATTACAAATAAAGTTTAATTTTTAGAATAGAAATTGATCATTTATTACACATACAAGCCCTTGTGTATCGGTACGTAGGAGTGGACAAAATTTAACTCAAAAAATTAAATTATTCGATTTGACTCGAGGTGAAAAATATTAACTCATTTTGACTCAACTCAAAATTTCATAAATTAGACTTGAAAAAAAATTCAAATAAAGTTTGATTTATGGAATAAAAATTCAAATAACTCGAATAACTCAAAATTTTTGTAATTAGTTGATTAAATTTTATATTTGAGTCAATATTTTTTTGTATGATATATTATATATATCACATGTAAAGATATGGAAAAAAAATATATGTATATTATATATACATATAGAAAGTTAAAATTTTAATCAATATGTGCACTACCCAACCCTACGCATATAGAAATATATGTGTACAATTAAATTTGTACAGAAACTCAAAAATTCAACTTGATTTGACTCAAATTAAATTTTTTAAATTCGATTTGACTCGAATTTCATATATTCGACTCGATTTGGAAAAAAATCAAATAAAGTTTAAAGCATAAAATAAGACTTACAAACTTAAATAACTCAATTTTTTGGACTCAATTTGATCGAACACCCAACCATATCAGTACAAGCTTGGCCGTATTAGTACAAAAATTTCGAAATCCTAGAGAAATAAAGGGCATATCGGTACACAGATAACTAATTTTTAATAATTAGACTGTTTGAAAGCATTTAAACATATTAAAAATTCTTTGAAAACCTTTTAAACACATTTTTCAAGCTGCTAAACTTTTAAAATATTTTATAAATTGTTTAAAGTCCAAACATATTTTTCGAGTTATATCAAAATCTATATCTCAATAAAAAATATTACTTATTCTTAATAGTTAAGTGTTTTTTCAATTCAATTGTTATTAAGTTTGACATATGACACCAACTACTACGTTTTTATAACTACTATATATACACCAATTCTGATGAAATCTGATACTGCGGGAATTATTGATGGATTAGTTTCCAAGCGTCTCTCTTCATAGGACTCAGCTGTCACTGAAGATGATATTTTAAATTTAGTCGAAGACTTTGATTCTATTCAGTTTTGTTTTGTAATGTTGTGCCATATTGGGTGGCAAAGAACACTAGGTTTGGATTATGTCCTGCCATTTAGGTGGTATCACCCAGGGGTGGGTAAAAAATATGATTACGCAGTTTCGGTAAGATTTGATAGATTTTTAATGATATTAATTTTGGTAAGACCGATATTAGATCTAAAATTTAGGTCTCGGTTATAATTGAGACCGAAACTGAATCTTGATTTCTTGAACCCGGTATCCGATAGATACTCAATAAAACCGGGACCAATAGTAAATATCCGGTATTGATTCTCTTTTGTATATTTTTTTAACAAACTTTCTCTTTATGTATGAATATTATGAGTATGACTAATTTTAAAACTTTTGTAACACCCCGACCCGAATGTCACATTGGGCCTCTGGGCCAAAACCTGTATTTCAAAATTTCTTTCGAAAACCCACAAGTAAAAACCAACTCAAGTCTAAAATATGATTCATAAAATCCATTAAGTTAAAACATAAGCCCAAAATAATAATGAGTAGTCGGAGCTCCAAAATATTACAAACCGTTTAAAAACATTCGACTCACTAAATAATAACAGAGTTACATTACATAGGGTTCGACGAGTACTAGCCCACTAATTCTAATAAATGTACTCTGACAACACGGTCGATGCTGAAATCCAAACCTTGATGGTGCTCCACGAACCGACTTCACCTAACCTACGCACAAAAACACATTTCGAACGCTGAGCTACGAAAGCTCAATGGGTACGCCGAACTCGACTAACATCATGCATATCATAAGTAGTAAAGCAAAACATATAAAATATCGTGCATGATATGATGATCTAGCATGCTTGCCTACCACATGGCATAAACAATGTATAATGACGCACATAGCATATACATGTCAAAACAATAACACAAGGTAGTGAGGCCCGCGTCCACACAACATCGGGATCCTACACTACAAGCAGGGTCTGCATCCACACAACATCGAGATCCTACACTACAAGCAAGGTCTGCGTCCACACAACATCGGGATCCCATACTTAAGTATGAGGCCCGCGTCCACACAGCATCGGGATCCTACATCCGGGATTTGAGGCCCACATCCACACAGCATCGGGATCCTACATTCGGGATGGTCTTCAAATCATCACCCGGAATGTTACATCGGATGGCCTTCGACGTGTTACAACACTTTTGGATATTCGGATTTCCATCAAACAATGACTCGATACACACAAATGATCCACCTAGGATCTTCACATCAAAACATATCAAGACTTAACATAATTTAGTCGTTCGGGGTTTAATATCATCAAAATCGTGTTAACAATTTATTTCATCATTTATAGGATTCATTAGAACTCTTAATTCTCTTATCGAACCTCAAACAATACCAAACTTGTCGAGTTCTCGCAGGGGTATCGATACCCTTATATGGGGTATCGAACCACCCTGCTTCGATACCTACCCAAAGAAGGCATCGAAACACGGGTATCGATACTAGTATCGATACCCTTTGACCATTTTCAAAGTCAACGAAAAGGAGAATATCCGCTTTGATATTGGTATCGAATCGAATATGCCACTAGAGGGTCTGGTATCGATACCTGTATCGATACCCCCTCTTCACTAACCTATTTTTCCCTCAGGGGTATCGATACCGGTGACCCGTGTATCGATACCCCCTGCACGAAACTATAGGTTTCACTTGATAATTTCTAAGATTCATTCCCAAATTACTTCTAAACGATCCTAAAGTATTCCCACCTGCTATTATAGGTATTTGAAGTATTTTAACATCAATTTCTAGTCATTAACCCCACAAATATGAATTTCACCATTAAAGACCCCCTACATGCACATCAAACATTCATACATGATTTCCTATATGTCATGCATTCTACCATAATATGAATGAATAAAGGAAGAGTTGGGAGTACTAACCTTGAGCTAAACAGCAATAAACCCGAGCTCCACACCACTTCAAGCTTTTCCTCTTCCAAAGCTTGTTGATGACTCACAACCTTCTTTCTCTACAAGAGAAAGATGAAGAACAGATTAGCAACGTCTTAAGATGTTTCTTGATCCTAAAACACTAGGAAAAACTCATATTAGAAGCCCTCAAAACTCAAACTCGGATTGCACCCTAAACCCTCACTTAAACCCTTTTCTCCACCAACCAAACACTTACTTACCTTGTTTTATAGATCACAATCAACCCTTCAACATCTTCTCTATCATAAAAACAAGATTCCAAACATAACTCTTAAAGATCTTACCTTTAACCAAATCTTCTTACAACCAAAGAAGATGAAGATGAGAAGAAAAAGGGAGAAAGAGGTGATATCATCTCTGCAAGAGAAATAAAATCCCTCATCCTCTCTCATTCATTCCATTTAGACATTTACCAAAATATCCTTCCTAACCAAGCCCAACTTAAAAACCAACTACCTAAAGCCCACAAGGCCCAAATTACCTAAACCCAGAGCCCAAAATCGAAGCTCAACTCTACGGGTTAAACCGATACTCAAATCCAAAATCCGGGTCATTACAACTTTAATTTTCAAGCTTATAATATTCTAATTTTATTATTTAATATTATTATTAGTGATTGATATTTATTTTCTTCAATTATTCATTTTTTTAAGAATAAACTAATTAATTGGATACCCGATATAAAAACTGATTCCCACCAATAACGGGACCGGTTCTTAAAATTTAAGACCCAATGTGATCAGAACCAAGACTGATTTCAATTTTAAAAAAAGGTAATAATCAAGACCGAGACCAATTCTATTCAAATTGGCTGAGTACCCGGTATTACCCACCCTATCACCACCCAATGACCTTTGTATTCTGTTCTGTGTTTTCAGGTTGTAATGAAAGTTTATTTAGTACAAAAACGATGGTTTGTTCATTTGCCAAAATCAGTTTCACTTTTACTCTTGGGGGTACACAATCAAGACTTTCCAAACAAAAATTACAGCAACATTATGGTATTTAACCATGTCGGCCCCCAAAAGTTAACCACAAGATCCCTCTAGCCTTTTCCTTTGATTGGAAAAACAAAAAACAACACACCCTTTAGCTTCTACAACAAATCCTCGTGATAAAGATGAAGCCCCAGCCCAAACCGAGCACAAGCTCGCCGAAATGCCATGGCTTCAGCCTTTTGGACAGGATCTCCATAGCCAATATCATCAACCGAAGCGGTACCTGTGGACTCTCGATACATCTTGCGCGATGATACAAGAAAACAAACTCAAAGTCATTAGTTTACTCTACATAACAACAATGATACAATCAAATTTTAACAACTGGTTGATACTTTGACAGCAAAGAATGTGTGCATGAATCTGTTCGATTTTACATAACACCGTGCAGATGAAAGAAAAATCTATTAACCAAGTATAATCACATAATACGTTTACCAAGAGATTCATATTCTTTTCTTATAATTAAGCATCAAACTCAGTGGCCTAGGCGATTTTGAGGATTTTCAATTGTTAAACTTGCCTGCCGTTTTTCTCCTCTAGGATAATAATGTTTAATTAAGCTAAGGATATAAACACAGTTTGGAACAGGGCATGTTATGGATAAAACCATCTAAAGAATGAAACTTTTGTTTACGGTTTACGGAATTGAAACAAATCTTGTAAAGCACCAAGGAATAAGAGTAGAAAGTGACTATTTATCACAATGAACTGTCACTCTAAGAGGTTTAATTGACTTGGTAGGTACTTTTTCAACTAAACAATCCTATCAGCTTACAATGGAAAAATTATTTGAGCGAAAACCGGGTATTTTAAAGTCATTCAATGAGCAACAATATCATTGCAAGTATTACATTTGATTCTTGCTTTTCCACTTCAAGAAGCCGAAGAAAAAAACAAAAAGAAAATGTTTTTGGATGCAAAAACATAATATGCCTTCGTAGAATTATAAATGATATACTTTTCTAAACAATAAAATGCAAAAATAATGTTTTAGAAGATGAAATAATCAACAATATCATTGACGAGGCTCCAATACTGTTACCTAAAAGCAACAAAATATCAGGAAGAGTGGCCATTTACATATTATACACCAGGTTAATCACAAAACAAGTAAACCATGCTTACTGAAAGTCAATTTAGCAAAAGGGGAAAAAATACGTAATCGGAACTCAGAAGACAACATGCAAGAAGCATTCAGGAAGTAGCTTAGCAGCAAGATTAACAAAGAAGCATGCATGCCAACTATCAGAAGTATGTTCACTTCATGCATGTTATAGCGTGAATCATAAACGGAACAGATACCTCAGCGTCTGTCCCATATAGTGTTACACGATAGACAACTGATACAGACTTCCCATCAGCAGAATAAGTAATATTCCGAACCTCACCAGACCATTCTGCACAATTGTGAAACACTAAGGCTTTTAGTTATAAAACCTTGGGAAGCCAAGTAGACAACTATTGTAAGAAATGCAGTATCTCCGGCCATAATAATTCCATTATAAATATACCTGGAGCATGCAGGTTCATAATCCGATTCACAATATGCCTGCAAAGTGCAATGAGCAAAAATGATGACAAGAAACCAACAAAAACATTTTTTACTGAATGTCATGGAAGACCAGATATTGACGAGAGATAACTTATAACAAAGCTGACTCATGAAAACTGGAAATGTTGAGGAAAAAAGGATAAAGTCTTGACAAATTTTCTCAGACTAGAGATACCGGATTCCATGATACCAATAAGAGGCCTTCTACAGAAGCAAAAATCACCGCCAATTGGCATTCCGTGTTTCCGAAATCAAGTGCATAAAATGTTATACACCACAGAATAGATATGCAGCAAATATACGCATTAAATTATGCTTATCGTATCAATGACAATTTTATTATTATGCTTGAGGTTTGCTTCTAATTGAACTTGTCTCTAAAATTAAAAAAGGTCATACATGGAACAAAATTTTGTTGCTTTCATTTGAGCTCAGCAGTTTGCTCTGTCAACAAGCGAACAAACAGCTGCTTCAAAACAAAACACTTCGTTTGTAATAAAAGTATAGAATTTTGCTGCAAGGCATCTATCATTTGACTCCAAACCAAGCTCCAAGCACTAAACCCTAAACTGTGATAGCTAACTTCCACTTACAACACTAAAACCATAAACCCAAAATTCCAGTAATCATTTTTATACCCCTCATTGCTAACTTTTAGTAAAAGCTTTCATCCTGTATAAAAGAAAAAGAGAGAGCATAGACTTTCAATTATGTTCGTTGGAGCATCATATAAATAAGGAACATCTTTAGTAGCTATGGGTGTTTTGCAGGTATAAAACTAACAGATTCTTACTACAAGGGACTAAAACAGATGAAAGATTAACACAAATTTTCAGTAAAAAATAAAGATGAATGAGAGGGCCACTACCATGGGATGTATTTCATATTGAAACCATCTTCTTTGCGGAGCTTGACAAGGGAATCTGGGACTTTTTTATTTAGTTCTTTGAGAATGTCGGAGAGTGGCCTGCTGATTCCTGCTGTGGGGATGGCGTCATCGTCGTCCGATTTTGTTGAGTAGGGTACAAGCCTTCCAAGTGAAGACACATATTTTGTCAAAGGAGAACGTGTGAAGGGTGATATTGCTAGGGTTTTAATCGCCATTGAACAAGCCATTTTCCTTTCCCTCAGAGTCCGACTCAGAGACCAGACAACCGGGCAAAGTGTTTCAAACCCTTGTCGTGCTTCCACTTTTCTCTTTGCTTTTTCCTACACTTTCTGCCGGGCAGAGAATATTTTTGGGTTCTGGATTCTCGGTATTCAATTATAGGAAATCATTTGCTTGGGCTTTTCTAATCACAAAAGCCCACATGTTAATTTTATGATAAAATTACACCATTAGTATAAAATTTACATCATCTAATATATACATATACATGAAATAGAATTTTCTTGTATTATGTAAAATTTAAAAGTTTTATTTTTTTAATTAAAAATAAATGAAAAAATTATCGCATAAAAAAAATAAGGTAATGATATTAGTTTAGTTGTATCGTTATAAAGAGATTCATACCGATACATATGTATCGAGTATGATACCCATTATAAAAATATTCAATAACTTTTTCAACTTTAAAATATGTATCAATACGTATCGATACATGAAGTTTGTGTGCCGATATCGACATAATCAAATTGTATTTAATATTAAAAATAAAGTCCTCAATGACTAGTAAGAATCATAAATTCTTTATAAGGTTTAAAAGCAAACTTCAAGCAGTCATGAAAGTATAAAAATATCATCGTCAACATTCATGCTCATAAAAATATTATTTTGTGCTTGTAGGATTTATATTTTCTTTAGAAAACACTTGTTAGCTCAATAGTTTAATCATGATTCATGAACAGCTCATTTTATTGGTCCATGTAGACTTCAGGACAATCCAGAAATTGCAGAGAAGAAAATGTGACAAAAACAGAGATAGAAGAACAGAATGAAAGATGAATGATCTTTTTTTAATTGAAAACGATCATTATTGCATCAAACAAATGCTATCATACTGCAAAAGTTGAATTAGTTCAGTAGGTGAATCATTAAATAGGAACAGTGTGGCTAGGGAGATTCCCAAGCTTTGCTATAGGCTTTCAAAGCCATTTCCCCTAGCATTTTTTTCAAAGACGAATGATCTATTAACCAAAAGTTGGTTTGCTTTCTGTACATTGATTTCATAGTACCTACACTTCAAGATTACACATACAGATTGGTTTCTTCATTCTAAAATCACCCATTACATGTGCCTATAGGTGTGTACCTATATGTCTTCCTTTGGCTTCCGGCTCAAATCCGAGTAGTGACCGCCCATTTCCTGGAGAATCTCCATCCACAAACTCTCAGAAGTAGAGTCCAATGTGTCTCCGAAAATAAGATTCGGGCTACAGGCAGCCACATGCCAATATTCTGATTCAATTTCCTCTATCAGCTGGTCCAGCTGCCACCCTGCATAACCAACAAAGAACTTGAAATCCTGGGGCTTAAGCACTCCTCTCTTCACCAGCTCTGCAGCTTTGTCCCAACTGTTTCGAGCACCGAAAAAGAGGCCAGGAATCACCTCTTCAAGCCCAGGAATCTTTGACTTTTTCCCCACTCTTAAAAGAAACATACTTGCTTCAAGAGGCCCACCAAAGAGCAGGGAACAATCAGCAAAAGTAGAAGCTAATTCATTATGGTTGGGTTTCATGTGTTTGATCTTCTTGTGCAGTGGGCGATTAATAACAACTCCAAATGGCCCCTCTTGTGGATGTCTGGTTCCAGATCTCAGAAGAAGAACAACTGTGCGTTCAAAGGTGCGAACTCCGTCCAGCTTCTCTGTGGCAACAAGAACGCAGCCAGCCTCAGGAACCGAAAGAGGGTGGGCCCATTTTATGCCAAGAGGTTTTGAAGCATGAGGTGTCCCACCTTGTTCATGAGCGTCAAATTCAGTCTTCTCTACCTGCTAAATTTTATGCGAAAGATTTAGACTTTATAGTTCCTAGAGCAAAAACTAAATATTTTACACATTGCCAGCAATGCTTGATGTTCCTTAATCTACAATGTTTTAATAAGTTGGACAGGGGTTACCCAGGCTTTGCCCGGACCTAACCTCCATCAGATTCCAAAATAATATTAAGGGCGTGCTCTTGCATTGATTTAGTGTATTCAAGGTTTTAGTCCTAGGTCTCCCAAAGGATAGAACTCTGGTTGGCAAGGAAGAGGGTTCCTACTTGATCAACTCAACTATACCTTCCAAGTAAAGTCGACTGACATTAAGGAATGAAAGTATAGTCAACATCTTAGCGAAGGAAGAAAGAAAATGCCTCAAATACAGTAAGATGGCAAGAAGATATGATCTCACCAACAACAACAACAAAAAAAAAAAAAAAAAAATACAGTAAGATGACAAGAAGTATGCCTCAAATACAGTATATCCAAAGCAGAAAGTGATAAAAGGCAGCAAAATGATTAACCAATTCAACTATAGGTATAACTGTATATATGTTGTGAGAGGCACAAAACAGGTTTACATGGTTGAAAGCACAACGCATGAATAGAGAACTTTCACAATAGCATTTTTGCCTAAAAAAGGGGAAGAAAAAAGCTAGCCTAGGAACAAATGGCATGTACATCATCAAAAGCACCTTGCCTAAGAGGGTCTAAGACAAATAAATGATTGGGCAGGACTCAGGAGTCCCTTAGCGCCTTAGTGCAAGCATTGGCTACAATAATCTGTATCTTAGAGCAAGTACTTTCCCTTTTCCCCATTATAGACAATGTCCTAATCGAGGAAAGAATAATGGAAGTTTTGCTTCATGAAAAACTTGTGTAGGTCCTAGACATGTCAATTCAACAGTAGGTTAGAGAAGTTAGACTCAATTTGTCTGTCATACGATGACTATGAGAGAAAGAACTTTTACTAAGATATATATGCATATAAAATTGAATACACAGAAACATATATGCATTTGGATAATTGAAGATCAACGTTCTTTTTTGCACCAAAAACTTTTAACTCTCAAGGTCAGATTCAATTTGTCTGTCAGATACAATGAGGGGGAAAATGTTTTTTGGGTATAAAAGTACATCTACACTCAACATGTTTGCTTCATGTAGTTTCTCTAATCAACTCCAACAACTAAGACAAACCATGAACTGGAAGTTATTAACATCGAACCGTCCTCGTAAAACTGAATATAAGGGAAGAAAGAGATCCGTCCAAATAATTTTACTCCTTAATATTAGAAGCAGCAGGTACAAAATCCAGGGAAGCTAAAAATCACCTCATAATTCTTGTATAACATTGCTCTAAACTCTCTCCAGTCCGTGTCTGTATACTGAGACTTCTGGGAAGCAGAGTCATAAGGTTTATTGCTGTCTGAAGAATTATTTCTCCCGGAACTTTCTTCATTGGGAATAGATTGGTCACCATTTCCTGGATTCATTATCACAAACATCTCACAGTTATGTTCGATTCAAGTTTGGGGGGGGGGACTCTGAAATGCCAATTTAAGTACCAATATCTAATATCAAATTATAACCAGGAGAATTTAGGAAATGAGAGAAAGAGGGAAACTGAGAGGCAACAGAAAAAATAATATGAAGCTGAAATCAAGGGAGAAATAAGAGAAAAAGTAATCTTATCCTCAATTCCTAAATTTATTATAAACTATGATCTTGTACGTTTCTGTCAGACCATCCAACAAACCTAAATGAATTTTATCTGGTTGGTTGAGGATTTTTATTTCTTAGTGTGCTGAACTAATACTCTTCTAAATAACTTCTTTTTTCTTTTACTATTTTCATGAACTCTTTGCAATTTTAGAAGCATGGAAAAGAAGGGGGGGGGGGGGGGGGAAGAAAAGACACAAACTTCTAACATGGTTCAATAAAGAGAAACTAACATTATATTCATCAAGAAAAGAAAGTCCAGTGGTCATATACATATAAACTACCATGCAAGAAAGCATTTAATATTTAGGAGAGTCCTGTGGACTGGATCAAACTCGATGTTGAAGGACAATCAGAAGGTATTATTAGTAAAACAGCTTGGAAGATGCATTTGGTTCAGAAGAAACTAGTCATGTCACAATCAAGCAAGTGAGGTATAGAGATCAAAGATGACAACATTCTTTAATTTGCAAAGGCCATGCAAGCAAGAAAAGCACACTTAAAAAGTCCATTGTCACTGTCAATGGTTTCCTTTATCATAAAATCATTTCATCAGATATCACCAATCACCATATGATCGAAACATGAAAATTGACAAGAATGGAGAGAAAGTGATTTTAAGTAATAATATCAAAAATGTAAGTTGTAAATAAAGGAAACATTTTTTCAACACACACGAGAAGAAGAGACATCCTTGAATTCTATGTTGAAAAGCCATTAATTAAATGATCTTCTCTATTTGACAAGACCACAAACATAATTCAATATTCATCTTGTCCAGACTCTTTACAGGATAGTAAGCAGTTGCATGCTAATACCATTGCTAACGAAATTTAAACACAAAGAACAAAAAGGCAGATGCTGTTTCAGTTTCATAACTACTTGCTTCTCTATAAAAAGTGGAAAAATAAACAGTTCATGGAACATTCAAAAGAACTACAAGGCAAGGTATAGACCAAGATTCAGTGCCAAAACTGCAATCCAAGCTCCAAAAAGAAAAGACTCCAAGATTTTACGCCCCTTGAAATCCCAATAAACAGACAAACCATTTCACAGTTTATGTAAAATACTAGTGCATTAAATCACTAATTTTTTAGAGTTTTGCCATTTTATTCTATTCAACATTTCGAAGAAAACATTACCCTTCCTTTTTCAATTGGTCAGCCACTGTCCCTTAATGTTCAAGACCCCCCCAAGACTTGAACAAGTCATTCTTAAACACATGTCAGCAACAAGCAGCTTAAAACCCCATAGATATAAACTACAATTACAAAAGATTATGACATTGACCTCCCTAAGAAAAGTAAAAAACTGGGATTTTTTATTAAAAAAAGTAAGAAATTGCATACCAGGAGAAGAGGATTCATCGTCATTATTCTTCTTAGCCATAGCTTTAATAGTGAAAGAACGAGCAGCAGGTTTAGAGAGGCATCGCCTTGAAACGCTGATCACAAAGACTCCGAGTTTCCCAATCTTCAAGGAATTGGGTCTTTCAGGTAACAAACTCCCTTTCAACAAAAAAGCCCCAGCTCCAGAAGCAGCAAGGTTCCCAGTGTTTGCGTTCTTCACGGGGACAGTCCAAAGATCCATTTTTACCGAGCGGAAAGTCAGCCGCTTGATCTTTTTCTTCTACTTTTTTTTCTTTTTCTTTCCCGGAGAGAAAACAACTGCGTTTGGAAGAAAAGGAGAAAATCTGAAACGGATATTATATAACTAATTGTAAGGAGAAAAAGGAAAGGAAAATAGACGGAAAATAGAAACTAGAAACTTTATGGCTTTGAAATTGGAATAGTAGGAGAAGAGTGACTGAGAATATGCTTTGTTTAAGCCCAATTGATTTCTTTTAAGATTAACAATTCATATGGTCCAATAAAAATGAACTCTTTGGGCCCAAAAAGTAAATATGAAGTCTTTGACTTTAGAGTTTAGCCACTTTGCAGGTTCATCCCAAGTAGTTAATTTTTTTTTTGAAAGGTATTAGGGGTGAGTATTTTTTTTGAAAGGTATTAGGGGTGAGTATTTGATTTTCACCGAGTTAAAAAATTTTGAGTTATATGAATTTACCTGTAACACCTCAATTTTAGCTTCAAATCAAAAACTCTAATTTTTTAAAAAAACTTTAACTCAAAACCTTAAGAATTGGGGATTTCCGATCTAACCTAATTAGAATTTTAGGGGCTTATCTATAATTTCAAGAAGTTTTGGGGTCAGACTGAGAAACATGTTAAAAAGGGGACCTTGTTGGGTAATTTAGTCATTTTTTCTTTAGAAGTCAGTTTTCCCTATTTTCCGTTTTAGTTTTGAATCTTGGTTTTAATGTCCTCTTTTTATTTCCTCTTAATTGCTTCACTCTGTTTCTGTTTTCATACCGAGTAATCCTCTTCATTTCATTCCTCGTTCTTCTTCATTCGAGTTACTTTGAGTGTGTTGCTAGTATGTTTCTTTGTCCTTTCGTTTCTGTTTCAATAGTAGGTGGGATGAAAGTTTTGTTTCAAGATTAAATAATGATAGAGGGTTGTTGTTTGGGTATTTTAATATTGATTCGAATGTGTTTAAAGTTTTGTTTTTGAGTAGTTTTTAGAATCGGAAAAGTTTGAGTCAATCTCGAAATTAGATGGAAAATTATAGAATTCTCGGATCTAGAAATAACCAAATTTTATGGGAAAATTTTAGATTTTCTTAGAAAATTTAGGAAATTTCAGATTTTCTAGGAAAATATGTAGTGACCCTTTGACTGGCTCGTGGACTAACCCAACCAGTTGACCTACTGACGAGTGACGTCAGTATTAACCAATGCTAACGTCAGCTGTTGACGTTAACGTTGACCAGTACTGACGTCAGCGTTGACCAATGTTGACGTCAACATTGACCTTTTCACCCCGGGCTCACTTTATGTTTTTCGATGTCTTGAGTATGATGATGTGGTCCGTCTTTTGAAATTCGAACCCGAAGTGTTATTTTTTAGGCTTTTTAGTTTGAATGCTTAATCAGAAGTGTACCTTTAATGGAATCTAAAATTGGTTTATTATCTGGTTCAGGTGATATGGATTCAGATTCAAAATATTTTCCTCCTCCTCCTCTTGAACGACCTCTTGTTACTCAAACTTCGAGACCCGCACGTGAGCTATCTGATTTAATTATTCGATAATTTCTTGTATAGTGGCATAGTAGGTTCTGCATCTGCTCGACCTAGTTCTAGGACTGAGCACGGTGGACGTCACTCTCGACGTTAGCTAGCTACCTAAGGTGTGTCTCACCTGATACTCTATGTATACTTATGTGTGCAGATTTTGTATTTTTGTGTTTCTCTATTGACTTATTCGATTCTATGGTTTCAGAATTATATTGTATGATGTTATTCCATATTATATGATTTATTTATATCTGATTTGGAATTTATGAAAAACTCAGAATATGTTTTATTCGGGATTATTATGCATGCCTCATGTTAAATTATAAGGTATGCACTCAAACTCAAATATCAGATCATGACATAGCATTAGGTTGAGATATTATGTTCGGGGAAGTTCAGTGATATCACCTTTAGGTAAGTATCATTTCGGATCAATGGCTCTACCTTCGGGTCGAGTTTCCACTTCGGATTAGTGGTTCCACCTTCGGGGGTCGAGTTTCCACTTTAGATGGTGACGATGGAATTAGAGTAGTTCAGGGGAACCTACTCTTCAGATGATGTTGGTGATGGGTGCATGACATTCAAACATTGCATCATATGATTCTGTCATGTTTTGTGCTGTGTATTCTATTATCATATGATTATTTGAGACATGTATATAATATTCTGTTACTGTGATTATGTTATGTCTGCACACTAGAGACATACTAAGCTCTCTAGTTTACACTCCTTTGGTTTCTGTTTCAGATACATAGACTTGGGTTACATTACTTGGAGGTTTCCTATATCAGAATTTTTACGTATGTTTTATAGATTTTGGACTTAATACCTTCTATTTCGGATATTTACTCTTGTTATGAATTTTGGACTTTTATATTAGACTTTTACTTGGGTTTTGGATTTTGGATTTTAATGTTTAATATGGATTTGGGTTGAACCTTTAGATTGTATTTAATGTTTTGTTTCAATAATTCAATTAATCATGGTTTTAATAATTTAACAGAATTTTGTATTTTATTTATTTAAACCCTAACTTGTAAGACAAGCTTACCTAGCGTGATCTCTAAGTTTTAATCTAAGAAATTAGGTTAAAATTAGAGGTTACATTACAAGTTATATTTTACAATTCAAATTTTATTTAAAAAATTTTCAATTCGAGTCGAGTTTAAGAAATTCGAGTTGAGTCGAGTCGAGTTTTCGAGTTCTTATAAAAATTATTTTTTATTATTTATCATGTTATAGTATAATTTAATTCCAATTTAAATGATTTTTTCTAATCATACAAGATATGTACGTATATATTTCTTCATATGTGATAATATTTTTTTATATTTTCATATATATATATATATATTTATATCATAAAAAATTGAGAGACTCTTCTCGAATTTAAAAGTAAATTCTTTAATTATTAAAAATTTTGAGTTATTCGAATTTTCATTTTACAACTCAAACTTTACTTAAAATATTTTGAGTTTAGTCGAGTTTATAAAATTTCGAGTCGAGTCAAAACGAATCGAGTATTTTCGCCTCGAGTCGAGTTATTCGGTTTTTTCGAGTCGAGTCGAGTTTTGCTCACCCCAGAGACAACATCCGGATTGTGTGGGAATTAGGGATGAGCGTTCGATCGAGTTGAGTCAAAAAAATTCGAGTTATTCAAGTTGACAAGTCTAATTTTATCATTCAAACTTTCATTCAAAATTTTTTCGAGCCGAGACGAATTTTGAATTCTTATAAATATTTAATTATAATTATTTATTATGTTATAGTACGATTGGATTGTAATGTAAACAACTTTCACTAATCATATAAGCTATGTATATGTATATTTCTTAATATGTAGTAATATTTCTTCATATTTTTATATATCAATATATATATTATAAAAATTTGAGGACTCGTCTTGAACTTAAAAATAAATCTTCTAATTACTAAAAGATTTCGAGTTATTCGAATTTCCGTTTAACAACTCAAACTTTATTTGAAATTTTTTGAGTTATTCGAGTTTATGAAATTTTGAGTTGATTTAAAACGAGTCAAATATTTTTTCCTCGAGTCAAGTTTTACTCATCCTAGTGGGAATGTTATTTTCCCTATTTCTAAGCTTCCCAATTCAATTGATGCAGCTCTGAACCTTGGGTCATGTTGCCTTGGATAGAAACTCCATTCTCAGCCCTGTGTCATTCATGTCAATAATTTCAGGTATGCAACTTTACCAATAGCTCTAGAAATCTGGATGGCATTAGCTTGCATCTTAGTTCTTCACTGCAAGCAGTTTATTGAGGGATGTTATGTATCCATAGTGTAATTGATTTTCTGGGGTGTGTGTGTATCTACGGCAGAATGGAATGATCTATTAGAAGCATTGTTGATGATGGCAGTGGGTTTGATCCTTCTTCCGGCAATGCCGGTTGGCCTCGATTGATTAGGGCTATCCAAGGTATTCAAACCAAACTAGGTGTGAGGATTCAGGAACTAACGAAGAATCTTCCCATGAAGATATTGTTTTTCTTGGTGGGGTTTTATTGTGCAATTGCATTTGCAACTGTTATTGGGCAGACAGGTGACTGGGATATTTTGTCTGCTGCCTTGGCTGTGGTTATTGTGGAGGGGTAGGATCCCTTATGTATAGGGACTCTCTTCCTCTACTCAACAATGTTAGAAGTCTGAACACCATGTTCAACTATTGGAAAGCCGGGCTTCTCTCAGTCTCTTCTCGGATTCATTCAAGTATGAGTTGGATAGCTTTAGCAATCCCTTGAATTTCGACCTCGATGTGTTTGCTCTGTTTGTTTAGCATGCTACTGTTATGGTAACATACCATGCATCCAGCATTAGATATGTACTGGCTCAAGTGAGTTAGGACTTGAATGCGTCGATGGGTCCAAAACCTCTGGTTGCCACTCATGCCCTTTGCTGAACTTGAAAACAATCCAGTTGTGAAGTTCTTCACAGAAACAAGTTGCTTATTTCATTTGGAGAAGAATTCCTTTGCCTTATGGTTTTTGGTTCCTGAGTTCATTCTTAGCTTTGAATAACAGATAGGATTTATCGGTCGTAGTTTTTCCATACACTGGAGAGGACTTGAAGATCATTTGGAGACAAGGTAGTTGAGAAATTTTTGTGCATGCTTCAGGTTTGGCGAAATGACTGATTCACTCAGTGCATTCTTTACTTTGGTTGACATATGGCAATGGTTGTTGTCTCCTTCGGAAGCAATTCACATGGTTTCTAAATGAGAAAAGCTTCTCAACTCCAGAGATTCAACATGGTTTTCTGATTTGGATATAGGGGACATTTACAGAGATTCAACAATCAGAACTAAAATATTTAACTCGAATGATCCAAATTCAAAATGATCCAAAATGACAAACTCCGAACACCTTAATTCAAATAATTGAAATCCAAAAGGACAAACCAGAATCGACTAGGATCCGAATCTAAAAGTTTCAAGACCATCATTGTTGGATATGGTTTCATATAGTTACTCACTGAGAATAGTTGCAGACACAACATCTTAATTCAGATCAACAGGAAAAGAAAGGGAATCTGGCGAATACCAAGGCACACAAAAGGCAATGTTTTCAATTGCATCAATAGAGAAGTCAGAGGATGGTACACTTGTTTTCACCTGCTTTCTTACGGAAATCCTCATTCTCCCTCTGTGCTTTTTCTAGATCCTCCCTAAGCTTCTGAATCTCATCATTTGATGCCTTTTGAGCATACTCTGCCTTCATTTCTGCATGCTTCCGTGCCGCCTGCTCCTCTTCCAACTGCCGTTCGAGCTTCATGGTTGCCTCTTTCAGCTGACTCAACATACATGAACAACGTTTATTCGTTACACACAGTGTAGAAAACTTGAGAACAAATGACAAAGAAATGGCAATTCAAGCCGAATCAATTACCATCTCAGTAATTCGCTTAAGCTGCTGTTCATATAACCTTTCAAACTTGTCATTAAGCACAAATAGTTCCTGCTTAGAGCAGCCCTTTTGAGAAGAAACATGTTCTTGTTGATCACGTATAGCAGCCATTCTCTGTCAATTGAACACAATTACTCATGTCAGTTCTTCATGCTAAACTTCCCACAAACTTAAAACAGAAAGAAAATCTCTAACCTGAAGTGCCAGAAACAACTCATCAGAATATGGTTGCCAACCATTCTGCTCCATGACCTTGTTCATCAGTGTGACAAGATGCTGCACTTGTTCTACTCTCTTGGTTTCATCCTTGGTCTTGTTATCAAAAAGTACGAATCGATTTCCACATACAAGTAAAATATCCTGAGAGATTTGAAAAATGAAAAACAAGCATCAGTTGCTATTTCACCTACAGAATAAAGCTTGCATTTTGATGTAGGAAGCAACCTTCAATGGTTTCGGACACGATGAACCCAAATAATCTTCAAATGTATCATCCTCGTCGTCGAATTCATCCCCACCGGTGAACACTAGAATTATGTAGTTAACAATTTGTCCTCCAAACAAACTCACCAAACTATGCAACACAGCTTCCTCTTCCTCTGTAAACCGGGTCCTAACCGAATAAACTACAAGAACTGCATGGATCCCATCCTTGGCAAGATCAATACATTTTACAATCTCTTCTCCAATCAATTCAGATCCATCTGAAATATCGAATAAACCTATACATTGACATGTGAATTAGTCTCTTTTTTAGGGGGGTGTCAGCCTTTCCAAGACCAAATATATGTAGAAAGAGAGCATACCAGGAGTGTCAATGACATTCAAAATCTGTCCATCTTCAAGCACTGTTCTCTGCAACTCACAGGTGCTAGTAACACCAGACGAGCTAGTCTTTGATTTGAAGGACTTGGAGCCAAGAATGGTATTGCCTGTTGCACTTTTGCCATTGCCAGTACGCCCAACTAAAACCACAGTTTTTGCCATGTTTGAAGGTGCTGTAAACACCCAGTCAATAGCTACCGCAGCGGCAGTACCACCCATCGTCCGAGCGAAGGAAAAAAAAACACAGTGAAAATACAAGTAGCTGGGCCTGGGACTTCCCTTCAAGGTTATATAGAGGGAGACTAAAAGGAAACGAAAAGACACAAAGAAACTTAGAACATGTTTCCTGTTGGGTAAAGTATACAAATGGTCACTAAAGTATTCAAAAATACGAAATGGTCACTAAACTTTTAGAAATTTAACGAAAGAACTAAATTTTAATTGACTTGTTTGTAACTTCACTAATAATTTGGTGATTCGTTTATTACCTGACGACAATATATTTAATATTTGTTTATATTTATACGAGAGAGTAAACTAATTATAACTGTATTAAAATTAAAAAATTTAAAATTGAGTTGATAGCATTATTAATTTTGATTATTTAGTTAATTTTTTGAATTTTTATATAAATTTAATTATAATTTTTATAATATTATAATCTATTTATTCAAATTTCAATAAATTTTTATATTAATATATAACACAATTATATATTTTTTATATTTAGTATACAATATATATAATATATTAGATAAAATTAAAAAATTCGATTAAAACTTAAAACTTAAAAATTAATCAATTAATTATTAATATTTTAAAATTATTTAAATGAGTTATAACAACTCAATTTTTTTATAATAATTAATATGTTAAATATTTCATTTTTTTTATTTGTGTTGAGTTTTGTAGTTATACGGGCTTGGCCTCTTTTCAAATAAAAATTATACATATAATTTATATTAATGGATTATTATTAAACTTTAAAAAAATATATTATTATTAAAATAATAAAATAAATTTAAGTGGATATTGGTAGAATAGAAAGAACTAGCGGCGAGCAAAACTTCGACTCGAGAAAATCGAATAACTCAACTTGATTTGAGACGAAAATATTCGATTTGACTCAAAAAAATTTCAAATAAAGTTTGAGTTGTAAAATGAAAATTCGAATAACTCAAATTTTTTAATAATTAAAGAATTAATTTTTAAGTTTGAGATAAATCTCTCAATTTTTTATGATATATATACATTGATATATAAAAATATAAAGAAATACCGTTACATATGAAAATATATATATATATATGTATATCTTATATGATTAAAGAAAGTCGTTTAAATTGGAATCAAATCATATTATAACATGATAAATAATTATAATTAAATATTTATAGAAATTCAAAAACTCGATTCGACTCAACTCGAATTTCTTAAACTCGTTTCGAATCAAAAAAATTTCAAATAAAATTTAAGTTAAAATATGATTCGTCAACCCGAATAACTCAAAATTTTTTGACTGGACTCTCGAATACTAGAACATCAACAGATTTCGAATATATACAGATTTGTCTGCCGTTGAATTCCTTAGTTTCAGGTCACCAATCCGATCCTGGACTGAGTCTGAATTAGTATCAAAGCTATGGCAATTTCCGCAGCTCAAACTCCACTCTTGGACGACACGGTTGATGGCTGCATTGACTTCAAAGGCAGACCTGTCCGACGCTCCACCTCCGGCTGCTGGAGATCTGCCTCTTTCATCATAGCCGTCGAAATTTCTGAGAGGTTTGCTTATTACGGGATATCTTCTAACCTAATTACTTACTTGACGGGGCCTCTGGGAGAGTCCACCGCTACCGCCGCCGCACAAGTCAACGCCTGGTATGGGACGGCCTCGCTTCTGCCTCTATTGGGTGCATTCATTGCTGATTCTTTTCTCGGACGATACCGTACTATCATTCTTGCTTCCCTTGTTTATATTTTGGTATAACATCTTTCTTTTCCTATTTTTTACCCTAATTGAAAGGATAGAAAAAGGAACTAATGTTTAATCATAATTTCTTCATGGAAATTTGATTAAATATAATTTAGCATGTGGAATTTAAAAAATTTCTATCTATTTTCATCCCTCGAGTACTCGCGTAGAGATTGGAGGGTGTACTTTCTTTTGGAATAATAATCGACATATTTTTAGCCTACGTTGTCAGCTTTGACGATTGAATTTCCTCGTTAGTTATTGTGACTGAAGTTAGACGAAATTGGGAGTAGTTTGAGAGAGAGAGACGCTATAGTAGAAAACTCTGTTGTTGATTCAACCATCATCATTGTTATATGATAAGTAGCTTACTTCTAGTCTGCAAACTGTTTCATAATTCATACCTTAAAATGTTTTTGTCATTTTGGATGCCGTCTGTAGTAGATAAGGCAGGGTCCCCTGGTTTAAATTGTTTGGTATGCCTCCTTTATGTGAAAATTGAAACATTTGTGCTATGGCTTTTTGGCTATCAAGAACATAATTACTATAATGAAGAGAATATCAAGCCTGGGAACATACTGAAAATTGTATTTTTGTTCCTTGTGAGAAAAAAGATTCATCTTTGTTGGGTTGTTATTCTTCCCTGGAGGGACTGAGTAGGGTACTTGAGCAACCATTATAGATTAAAAAGTATATGCACTTTAGAGTTGGTAAAAGAACCTACAAAACTTTCTGCCTTAGCAACAATGGAAGTTCTTTTTTTCCTTCATAAAATTGTGTCTGCTTTCCAGGTTCATTTTTTTAAAGTTTTGAACGTGTTTATTGATATAGTTTATACTAATCAGTTTCTAGTTTGAATATTTATTATATTTGTATTTTGATCAAGGTTCAGTTAGTAAATTCCATCTGCATGTGCTTTCTTATTATCTATATGCAGAATGACGTTGAATGGGAAATAGAAAGAGCTAATTGTAGTTTTATAGAAGAGATTAGGGAGAAACGATGAATTCATTGAGGAGAAAAATCAGGGAGAATCAGTAAGGGGGAGAAATATAAAACTCAATAATTTGTTACTAAATATGAACATTTGATACTCCAGGCTAGCTGATAGCCTGATATTCAAACAACATTGGCATGTATATCTGAATGAAACTGTAGCAAAAGGTGTTAACGCCTAATATAGCCCTAAGCTATCCCATTTGGTGTCAAGGGTGACTGTTGGATATTAGGTATGTGTTCAACACAATTATGCTCTTCTTTTTGAAGTCTTTCTGTATATTTGGAGCACCATACCTCATATTCATATCTTAATGTGTCGGAAATAGGTACTTTAGAACAAATGAAAAATCCAAATAACATGATCCCGGAAATTGTAGTTCTTGGAAATAAGGTAAGCTACCTAATGTAAAATAGCCTAATAACATAAATATAAGAAAATATTATAATTACTCTCGTAAACTACAAAATTATTGAACAAACTCTTTAAGGAACTATTTTCCCTGTGTGCAAATTTACTTTCTTCTTATGTATTAAATTTTGTTAAATCATCCGATGAAAGAAAGAGTTAGATTTTAGACTTGATTTCAAAAGCCTTGGCTTGATCTCCCTTAACACATTTATTTTTATGAATGAGCAGAGTAGTTCTAAAATTAGTGAAGTTGCTTTTCATTCTCAAACAAAAACTTTGAAGCTCAATTCAAGATTTGAGAAAACCTGCTTTAATATCTGTTGGGCTTAAAGGGGCTCGATTGATAACCGAATTAACTTGCCAAGTGGTGGAGAAGTGGCAATTTGGGTGGTTTGTTGTGGAAGCAAAAAGATAAACAATGAACACAAGGATTTTAGAGTGGTTCGGCCTTCGAATAAGCACCTACATCCACTACCTTAGCTTCCCACTAAAGATTTACACAAATCACTAAGAATTCAACCTTTTGAGGGCTAACCTTACAATCCTAGACTCAAACCCGAATCTAGCATCCAAAGTTCACAACCCGAACTTTAGGAATTCACTCAAACAAGAGAAACTTAACAAACTTGTTTAATCCTTCTAACAAGGCTAATGTTTGCAATCTAAGCATTCACCCAATTCCTAATTACACTTGAGCATATATTGACAATTAAGCTCACAAGTGTTTGTCTACCCAAATGATAGGAAATTAAGCACTAAGACAAATCTTTGATCATATTGTTGTTTACGATGAAGCATTACCCTTCTCTTGATGCATGAGGCTTCCTTTTATCATCCCAAATCATGATCTAGCCGTTTATAGTCGTTGTAGATGTTTTGGAGCCGTTTGGAGCTGATTTCAAGACATATTTCTTCTTCTGGTGCAGGCGGTATCGATACCCTTGAGACTGGTATCGAAACACCCTCTTTGGGAAATAGCCGTTGAACCTGCAATAAGAACAGATATCGATACCAGTATCGATACCGCTCTTAGCCGTTGGGGTTTTTCATAAAATCGTTTTGACCGTTGGGGTGTTTAGAAACAGGTTCGAAACCAAACATCACAGTGGTGAAAAGGTATCGATACCAGTATCGATACCACTGTGATTTTACCTTTGAAAAACATGTCATTGAGGAACAGGTATCGAAACACCTTGAAGGTGTATCGAAACACCTGGGTTAAAAACCCTTCTTTGGTTTCTTTAAATCATTTAAAACATATTTAAAATCTCTCAAAAACATCTTAAATATATTTTCAAATAGTTTGGATATAAGAAACATTTTTGAAGTATTTTCAAATTAGTCTAAAACTATTTTTCAATTATTATATCAAAACATTAGTTCTACAATATCAATCATACTTGATGAATCTGTTTCTTGTCTTAGCTTTTCTCTTAGGCAACTATAATGTAGTCATTGGATTGTTTTATCAATTGATTAGAGTGCTTGCTAGCTTTTTCCATAATTACTTGTTTTGGAATGATTTGTAGGGGCTAGGTTTGTTGACTCTGTCAGCCACACTTGGTTCTGTCAGCAGTTCCAGTGACCAAATTGCAGATAATGTTGCGTTAAATTCTTCACTTCAGTTTCAAGTGATACTATTCTTCTTCTCAATGTATCTAATAGCATTTGCACAAGGTGGGCACAAACCATGTGTTCAAGCTTTTGGTGCAGATCAATTTGATACACAAGACCCGGAGGAATGTAAAGCCAAGAGTTCGTTCTTTAATTGGTGGTACTTTTGTATGTATGCCGGTACCTTAACAACCCTTTGGATTTTAAATTACATCCAAGACAATCTTAGTTGGGTTCTTGGATTTGCAATACCTGGTATTGTAATGGTTGTTGGACTGGTTATTTTTGTACTTGGAACAATGACTTACCGGTATAGTGTGAAGGGGGATGAAGAAAGCCCATTTGTGACTGTTGGTCGAGTATTCATTTTGGCAGTTAGAAACCGGAAAACATCATATTCAGCACTTGTGGCAGAAGAAGAAGCCCACGGAACTCTTCCAAGTGAAAGTTCCAAGCAATTCAAGTAAGTGAGATATTTTTGAACCAAGGGAATTAGGACTATAAAAAGGGATAAATAGAGCTTCAGTGAAGGTCAATATCTAAAGCTTCATGCACAATAAACCTTAAATGCCACCTAAACTTCTCCATTAAACGTAAAGTTTATAAACTCATAATAATACATTTCATGACAAGTTTCTTTTGTCAATCTGTAACTGCCTACGTTGAGGCATCACATTACGGGATGTGATCGACATTGAGCTCTTGTTTCTTACCTTTCTTCTCCCTGTTATTAAAGCTTTCAGATCTTGAACTTTATAGAATCATTTGAGTTTTTCCTGCTCTCTTTTTTATTACTTTTCTATAGCTAATGTCTCTAACATGGCAGTATGGATTTTTTTATGTGGTAGATTCCTCAACAAATCCTTGCTTGCTCCTGATGGTTCAAAGGAACAAGGAGCGGTGTGTAGCATCAGGGACGTTGAAGAAGCAAAGGCTATTATAAGGCTTGCACCAATATGGGCTACATGCTTGATTTATGCAATTGTCTTTGCACAATCATCGACCTTCTTTACCAAACAAGGAGCTACTATGGACAGATCAATTACAGCAGGCTTCGAAATACCTGCTGCTTCACTTCAGTCATTCATTAGCCTTTCAATTGTCATTTTCATTCCTGTATATGACCGTATTTTCGTCCCTTTAGCCAGAGCCCTCACAGGGAAACCAGCCGGTATCACAATGCTTCATAGAATTGGAATCGGAATGGTAATATCCGCTATATCAATGGTATATGCTGCTTTAGTAGAGATGCAGAGGCTTAAAATTGCTGAAGAACATGGATTGGTAGACAAACCAAATGTCACAGTTCCAATGAGTGTATGGTGGCTGGTCCCACAATACGTATTATTCGGATTAGCTGATGTTTTCACCATGGTTGGTCTTCAAGAATTTTTTTATGATCAGGTGCCAAATGAATTAAGGAGTGTGGGTCTATCGCTCTACCTTAGCATCTTCGGTGTCGGGAGCTTCTTAAGTAGCTTTCTCATCTCCACCATTGAGAATGTGACCGGCGGGGATGGCCGAGATAGCTGGTTTGCAAATAATCTGAACCGAGCACATCTCGATTACTTTTATTGGCTGCTTGCTGCACTTAGTGCTATGGGATTGGCTCTCTCTATATGTTGTACAACATCTTACATTTATGCTAGAAGGGGAAGGACAGTCTAAATTCATCGAGACGGGATGGTGGTGTTCGACATCGACTGTTGTAAGCTTGTAACTGTAATATATTGTGTTCCGAAGCAACTTCTGGCTAAATGGTTGGTCAAAGTGGAAGAATGTAAAGGAAGGATTTAAATATAACACCACTAGAAAAATCTTATATATTATTTAGTTACAAGTATGAGTTTTATGTTATAAAATCACAGTTTTTTCAAGCTTCTAATAGCTATATCAGCATGTTGAGAATGCTGAGATGATATTTCAATATAACAAATAAAAAATAGTTTTGTAAGTGTTTATAGTAAATGGTCTAAATCTTTTAAAATGTCAAATTAATTGTCAGTATTGGTACTTGACCTTCGATACTATACGAAGACAATCGTATTGATACCGACATAGTCATACTGCTACAATAAAACTTTTTTTTTTTAAATTTTAGTAAGAAAATTTTATATCAGTGTAGCTTTTCTCATATTGGTACCTTAGGCATTGTATTGATACGGATATATTGTCTATCAGTACGTTTTGTTTTATGTATGACTCTCTTTTGATATGACATATGTTAATACTGAAGTCTTGTGTATCGAAACCGACATAACTAAAAGTGCTTTTAATGCTGTTTTTTTAATCTTCCAATGGTTGTAAATCACCCCAAGCTAGTAGCTTTCACACTTTAAAAAAAGACTTGAGATATTTGAAGATGATTAAAGAATACATTCAAACATAATGATCAAGAAAAATAGTTTATAAGTCTTATTTTCTCATTTCTCTTGTATATAATGTAGATAGAGTAATTTTATTATTTTTTTAATTCTTGTAAACACATGAGGTTTCATTATTTACTCAAATTACCTTATAAAAGGGACATGTTATAGTTTAGCAGCCTAAAGCAAAATTCGAGTGGTTTTATCGTAACATTGAAAAGATAGAGTTGTAAAAATTACTCTAAACCTGTAAAAAAAAAATCATGCTCTAACAAACCTTTATTTCAAAAACATCATTTAAAACTATGGTAATCGCTACGTTAAAAATTCCTATGATATATTTATCTCCATGATCCATGATGTCTTCCTTTTATTGCAACAACAAATAATCACAAATAATTTTATGTTGAAAATAGATGTTTGATCTTTAGTCATCTCTTGTTCACGGATGACTGCCTTCTGTTTATTAAAATTAAACCAAAAATCATAACATTTTTTTACGGATTATCAATAATTTTCATGAAATAATTGTGCAAATCATTATCTTCGGTAAATTAGATTACTTTCTCTTTTTTTAATACAACAAAAGAACTTCAATTGGACATATATAATCTCGTGGGGATTTGATGTATGGATTAATCATGCAAGTATACGAGGTTGTCCTAGGTTTGGAGAGATACAAAAGAGAAGCTCTTGCTTTATTATACAAAAGATTTGATAAAAATGGCGAGGTTGAAAAATCAAGATTTTATCGACAGAAGAACATTAACTCTTAGTTAGTCTAAAAATATTATATTTTTATTGGTTTAAAAGTACTATTTAAATGCCTAGGGGTCCCTCAACAAGGAGAATTTATATATAGGTTTGGCTTATCAAATCAATCGTGGTCCTCTCCAATCATAACCATCCATTTTACCACTATCTTTCAAGTCTTTTTTCAGCCAATGTATCTTCACTCATTTTTTCATGTTATTTAAAAAATATATTTTTTGAAAGTTAGATTAATGATAAAGATGATTAGTAATAGAATGAGTGGTTTTCATTGGTTAAGACCACGGTAATGAATCGGACCTGTGATATAATCTCTCCTCAACAAGCAAATGTTTCGCATGAGCAGAAAAGTTTACTCATAAATTTGGAGTGTGTCTGTCGTATGCAGAGAAGTTTAGTCATAAATATAGTGTGTCCGTCGTCATATGTCTTCCAACGTCTTATGTAGATATGTCAAGGGGAGACGGAAGATGTAGTTCATGTTTTAGGTTCTTACACCGTAGCGAGGATCTCATTTGACAAAGAATTACAAGAGTCGAGAATGAGTGAAATTTTGTTCTATGCCATTTAACCGATGGTTTATGATGACTTTGGTCATTGGTGGGTAAGGACAGCTATGCTATTGTAGAAAGATGTTGGTCGACTCGGTTTGTGATTATATGTTGGCAACTTTGGAAACCTCGATGCAATCTCCTGTTGATCCGGATGAGGGTTTTGTAGAGTAAGGTGATTTTCTGCAACAATGCCTTAGGTTGGCGACTGAGTTCGAGGCTTGCCATTCAGTTCGACCAGGAGCTAGTTCTTTGTCTAGATCCACAGCTCGACGGACACGCCCAAGAGAGGGTTGGGTGAGCGCCAACACAGATGGTTCGGTAGGTGACCCAGAGAAAGCTGCAGTCGCCGAAGGTGTAATCCAAGATCATCAATGTAGGTAGATTTTTGGTTTTGGCAGTGCATGATATCCTTGTTCATGCTTGGCGATTAGTTTCCTTCGTATCGTATTGAATTGGAAATGGATAGCTTCGAGGTGATACGAATTTTGTGCAGAAATTTCAATGTCGGCTGTGGCGGATGCACATACGATTAGTTTCCTTATTCATGTTTATACGAATTTTGATTTATGCTCACCATCACATATATTTCTAAATCTGCCACTGGACGCTGATGCTCTCAAGGGGTCGACAATTGTGGGTGTGGTGGTTGTATTACCAGAGAGGACCCGAAAGGTGCAGATCCGGCATATGCGTGGAGATGGCAATGTTGTGGGTGATGATCTTGCAATGATGGCTTGTGAAATCCCATCATGGGAGTTGTTTGAAGGTGCACCGCCAGCACTAGCTGAGTTAGTCGAGGAGGCAGCCAACTAATTAGGCTCTAGATTCTCTGTACTAGGAAAAAAAATGTCTACTCCCCTTATTCAAGTCAAAGTCTTGATGCAGCAATAGAATATAGATTTTTTATTTATTTATTAATAATCCATATAAACATACCGAGTGAGATATCTCAAGTATCAATGTTTGGTTCTATACAAGCAGAGTATAAGAAAAGCATCTTTCAACCATTATGAATTGGCTAAATTTTCAACATTTTAGGGTTCACCTTTTATAAGGTCTGTTTAACTAAAGCAAATAAATGTATATGTATTTTCCATCAGAAACTGAAGTCACACCTTTTGCAGTTTGTCCTCGCCGATGATCCACTGTGTCAACCGGCTTGCATCTTCAGTAAATGATTTGCATGACACAGGGAAAATACCAAGATCAGCTCCAATTTGGTTGTAATCCTGTAGTGCTTCATCCATCTCGGCTTCAACAGATGTGTCATCTAAAACATCAATTGTGTTCATTTGTAGAAGATCAGCATAATGATTCTCTATTTCCAGATCATGTTGAAAAGGCTGCATGGCTGGTCCCTGGTATTCCAAACATTTTAAGAAAAAAATAGTTACAAGCAAATGGAAATTGGAATGTCTGCTAACAGCTCTTCTTTTCATTTCCATTATTTTAATTAATTATCCATATAAAACATGTAAAATGGAAATAAGATTAATCATAAGAACACAGCTTCACTTAATAAGAATCATGGACCAGATGTCAACTTCAAATCCTGCATTGTCTAAACCTACTCGACAAAGAAAACAAAATCCTTGAATCAAATATAATTACTTCAAATTGTTAAACTAGTATTACCTGACATAGTTCAGCATAATGCCTGTATATCTCACTGCTTTCATCTTGATCGCCAAGAAGTGTTCCACCGTACCAACCATTGGCTTCATCAGCAGAGTTCGATGAGAGGTACCTTAAATATCAGAAAATATGTTTACAATGTATCAATAAACTCAGTACTAGCAATAAAAAAACTTGAATCCAACTACAATGTAAAATAATAAGAATTTATCCTGAATAACTAGAAAAATCAAAAGTCAAAAAGATCAGGATACCAATAAACACACAATTGCATATAGATTTTTCTTTCTTAAATGTTAAATCATTAGAGCCTAAGAATACAAGTCCCTCCAACCTATGCTTTTATAACTTCCTAAGTACTTCGCGCTGCTTACACAAATGTCATAAATTCCAAGAACCTTACTATGCTGTAAGGAAAAATATATTTCTCCCCATACTAAGGCTTTGCTTGGTAGGATGGAAAATTTGTTAATCTAATAGTTAAGCTGCTAAATAGAAAAGTGGTTATGAATAGAAATTTCATCAAACAAGTGGTTACAGTTCATAAATCATAACCAATTTTTGTGTTATGGCAATAAGTTGTCATTTGCACGCAATTACAATGTTTTTCAAGACAATGGTACCTCACGCATGCATGGACATTGATGTCACTAGGGATGTGCATTATTTGGTTTAACCGAATTAACTGACCAAACTGAAATTATTTCGATTAATTCAGTCGGTTAATTTTAGGTAAGTTCAATTAATGGGTTTTTTTCCAAAATATTTGGTTATCGGTTATTCGATTCGAAATCGGTTAATTAACCGAAGGCTTAAACGTAAAATAAGTGTCCAAACTATACCTTTTTTTCAGTTAGATGTGTAAACTATTTTTCGGGCTAACTAGGTGCCTAAAGTTTCATTTCGTAACTCATTTAAGGTTCTTCGTTAATTTTCACCGTTAAAGGATACTTGTCAGCTCCTGAAAATTTCAAAATTATATCTAAAATAAATAAAAATAATAAAACAAAATAAAAATATATCCTAAAATTTTCAAATATTCTCAAAATAGTCCCCAAATCCATAAAACCACAAATCCAGCCACTCTTGTCGACGTTGTCGGTGACGAAATGAAGCATCCTTCTCGTACCAATCAACCCACACATCGTTCGTCGTCTTTCATACCGTTATTCGTCGTAAATCATTCGAAGAAACCGTTTGATAATTTTAAGGTTTCGAACGGTGTTTGTCGATTTCCGACGACAGAATGATGGGAGAAATGGTCATGAAGTTCCAGTGACCGATGTAGTGGACAACGACGTGATAATCATTGATGAATTTAACCTAAATCAAAATTTAGATTTGGAGAAGTTAAGGAGGTTGAAATTTGATGGTTGTTTTGTAAAATCTGAAAACTTAAGAGATTTTTTGTAAATTAATTTTATTTATTTTTAATATAATTTTGGAATTTTCTAGAACTGGCACATGTCCTTTTAATGGTAAGAATTAACGAGAAACCTTAAATGGGATACAGAATGAAACGTTAGGCACCTAGTTAGCCCAAAAAATAGTTTAGGCATCTAACTGGGAAAAAAGTATAATTTAAGCACCTATTTGACGTTTAAGCCTTAATCGAATTAACCAAAATTATTATGTATTAAATATTATATATATTACATATATTTAGTTTTTGTCATTTAACTTTTAAAAATTATAAAATGATAATTAAATTTTTTGATATATTATAAAATGATTATTAAACTTTTATCAAATTAGAAAAAAAAATGAAAGTTTAGTAACTAAAAAGATTATTTTAGCATAATTTAATGACCTATTATGTAACTTACCTAAAATTTATAACAAATTTCGGTTAAATCGAAAATGGACCAAATTAATCGAAATAATTTCAGTTCGATTAATTCGATTATAGATTATTTAGTTCGGTTAACGGTTAAAGTTCCAAATTTTTTGGTTCTAGCTAATTCGGTTTGGCTACCGACCAAATTAACCAAATGCACATCCCTAATCACAACTCATCAATGCATGCAAGTGCATATGGACCTCAAATGGTAAACAATCTATCAATCCCACCATTACTCAATTATCATGTCATGTTCATGCAGGCCAACATTAATGGCAACGATGTGCAACAATATGAATCAATATGAATCCTTCATGCCATAAACACAAAATGAAAATGTACTTTTCTTGCGGTAAACAAGGATGGATTTTAAGAAATTACCTATGGAAAGTATCTTGTTCGTCGTCATCATTATCATCATCACCATCACCATCATAGGAAGAAAGCCAATTTAAGTCACAGAAATCGTCAAATTTGATTTCACCATTCGCCGCTCCATTTTTAGTTTCATGCACAGGGACTTTGGGAGCTGAACTAACTTCTTCTAACTTTCTTTGGCCAAATAGCCAATTTGGACTTTTAAGTTGTATTTCACTGCACCAAAATTCCAATGTTTTAATCAAATAAAATAATTTGTTAATCTTCCCCTACATATAAGTTATGACACAAGCATTTTAGTGCATAAACATTAAAAACAAGTACATAAATTCACTTTATCCACAAAACTTAAACGGGTACCGTAGATTGTAGATTGATATATTCACTTTATTAGGGAATTACATTTCCTAATATCTAGCAAAAATGATGATCTATTTGCATTTGGATGCAAAACTTCATACCTCCATTTCAAAGAATGTCATCAATAGTGTAAATTTGCTCCCAAGATCCAATCTGGCAGTCTACTATGTTTACTCACCAGCTTGAGAGGAAGTGTAGATTGATGAAAGTTAGGGAATTACAATTCTTAATTTCTAGCAGCTGAAATTTAAGGTTTTATCAATAATTAGGTGCATGTAGGAATTATAGATATATATTCTCCAGATTTTATAAATATTTTTTATTATTATGTAAATATCTTTTATTATTACAATCCCTTATTCTAAGGGATTATATATCCTAGGATTAGTTTCTTTTCTAAATTTAAGTTTCCTAAGATAGAGATATCGTTTGTATATAAATATGTAATATGTCCTATTGAAATAATCAAGAAAATTCAGAGAACTACTCTGATTTCTTCATTTCTACAGTGCATATATTAGCTACTAATTTATTTAAAGAGCAGAACCTACATGCAACTAAGATAAGATTCATATTAGCCAAGGTAAGGTAAGAGACCAAGCGTATCCTGGCAACAAATCAGGACACTCAAATAGTAAGAAATGCTTCAATTTTGTAAAAAAAACATGACTGCAGATAAAACATATATATATTAAAAAAAAGTGTTCTATTACCTGGAAGAGAAAAGAGTGTCATTATTTAACAAAAGATAAGTAGAACAAATGACCAAAGTAAAAGAAGCTACAAACAGAACATATATATATATAGCAGATAAAATGATACTAACGCTGCATCAGGTGCCACTCCAGAATTTGCTGTAGAACCACCAGGTCTTTGATCTGGTTCACTGCACAGTCTCACATTCTTTATTGAACTACATGTCCGTTCTATCAATTTTTCAAATGAAGTCAACTTCATACGTGAAAAGTCTTCTCTACAAGCAGGAATGGGGGCAAGGGTCTTTCCCACTACTCCTAAAGGCTTAATATTTTCCACCACACTGCATATGATCGAAACAATGAGAAAATGGTTAATAAAAGGTCAGCAATTTGATGATAATGCAGGTTGGGACGGGTATTATTGAAACAATAGCTGGTTTAGAGTTGAGGTCAGGTTTAGGGACCATTGCCCTCGCCTAAAGATGATTATAAAACTTTTTTTTCTAGACTTTACTTTTTTAGACTTTATTCATTGTTCTTGCTGCCTCTCATTATCTTTACCAGTTCCATCTTGCTGGAACCATTGGTTTTAACTCTGAAGTCCGAAGCTATTTTATTTCATTTTTGTTTTTCCCTATTCTTTTGTTATATCTTTAACTTTTTCTATTTTATTGCCGCCTCTCATTACCATTGTTAGGAGCAACTTACTGCAACTTTCAAGTAAGGTTTGAAGACAATCTTTTCTCTGTTATTTAATCATCTATTTTCTCCTATCCTTTTATTTTTCCTAACTTTCAGGTAAGCTCTGAAGCAATGTTTATTGTGTTTAATGTTCTTTTAATTTGGAAGCATTCTTGGAATTAAATGTTCTTTTGATATAAAAAAACTGAAGATTTTATGACAATTTGGGGTGGGGAGGGGTTGGGTACATATAGTATTCCGGGGGGGGGGGGGGGAGGTCAGGTCAGGTCAGGTCAGGTCAGTTTTTTGAGAATACTCCTACCTACAGTGTCAGAGTCGGAGCCATGTGACAATGATAATACTAAACCGTTCAACTAGGGTTAAGATTGGTCAAAAGGCTTAAATTGACGTATTTTTTTTAGTTCGAGGGTTTAATTGTTTTAATTTCTGGCCTTGAGGACCTAATTGGATGAAAAAACAAGTTCAGGGGCAGAATTTAAAAAAAAATTGAAGGCCTTTGGAACCATTAAACATAATAATTATCACTGCAACAGAGTTAAGAAACAGCTAAATGTCCTTGGTTGAGAATTAGAAAAAGTATTGAGACATGTCACTGTGTCATAACCCCACTGTGTGCATCTTCAATGAGGACGAGATGATATCATGATGGCTAGAAGATGGAGTATTTTTTTCTGGTTAAAATAGAGACGGAAACATTACCATCTATCAGGGAATAGGTCATCTCCTGTCCCAGAAACATGAAGATAATAATCCGAATCCAACTCCCAAAGAGCAGGTTTTCCTTCCTTCGGTTGGAAGTAGCCCAAAAATCTGATAGAAATACCAATGGTTGGTGGTTAGAACACAAGCTGTACAGAATTATAAAGGCTATAACGGTATAACCTATACAAAAATACTCTAAAGCCTGATATGCCCCTACTTTCAAAAGGAACAGTTATAATGAAGATAAAATCCGTCAAGATATCATTCATTAGCATAAAGATTTTTTTTTAAATGATGGATGGAAAAGAATTACAAGTTTATTGCATCTTGTTTTTCACCATCAGTGTAGGCATTACTATAGTATCGCTTGATGGACTTGAGAAACTCTCTTGACTGGGTCGTAGCTTTCCACTTTCCCTGCCTCTCTGGAAAAACCTGAAGTTTGTAAAAAATTCAATATTCTATAGATAATTCCATGACATATGAAAACATAAATGTTGGATATCTTATGTTTTAGTCTTTTCATTTTTTTCCTAACAGAATGGTTAAGAAGATAATCCTACAGTGTTATGAGCAGCAGAACCTCCATACTGCTGGGCAAGAGCATCTCCCATGCTCTGGTACATGTCCATGAGGGCAGCAGCAATGCTACTATCAGGGTCCACTTTAGGTTTGTCTGTCAATCCCATTGCATGGAGTTGGTGGCCTAAAGCTGCCAACCCATAAGCATACTGTGCAACATTTGTACGATCCAAACAGTCAATACAGTTAGTTCGCAGTACTCCACTCTGAAATCTTGGAGGTTCGCCATCATAATTATTGGTTTTAATTTGTTGAGTTATGTCACCCTCTCTTTCTCTACTGGCTAGTGAATTTGAATTCTCATTGCTGCTTCTAATCTTAACAATATCACCAGATTTACCTCTCAGATCTCTAAGAGATGCATCCCTGTAATAATTGAAATAAGCTAGTAATATACCGTCAACAGACCATTACCAAATTTCATATTAGTTACAAACAACTCCCAACTTTCATGGGGGGGGGGGGGATCCTCGATCTACCATTGAAAAATCATAACAGCTCTTTCTAGGAAATCTTTTCAAAGATATATTAAAAATTTAAAATGGCATAATAATGTCAGCAATTCTTAAATTTGTAACTTAACATTCCCTACTTTAAATTTAACTTCTTTTACTAGTATGTGCTTTGAATCAAGTGAGTATCATGTTTCCTGAAAATAAATTAGACAAACCTAAGTTCCAACATCTATATCTACGTACGTAAACAGGTTACTTCTCAAAAGAAAAGTTGATCATAAAATATAAAAATGTAAAAGACGGAAGCCAACAAAAAGATTAGAATTTACAAACACAAATGAAAATGGCTTTATATAAGAAGAATGAATATGGTACCTCCCGGTGCTTGTTCTACTAAGTTGGTTGGATCTCCTCTTAGCAGTGCTTGGTTTACCACTATAGTAAAAACCGGTCCAATGAAGAGCTTCACTAGCCACAGCACCCAAAACAGCCAAAACATTGGCAGACTTGCTTGAGATCAGCAAAGAACACACAAGAACATCTATATAAGCTCAAATTCGGAAAATGGTTAAGGGAGCCAAAGGTTGTCTGTTTCATGAGAAAAATGAACTTACCTCTTGGCAAACTTGTGAAAATCCCAATGGATAAATTTCAGTTGATTTTCTTCCGAGAGAATTGCATTCAAATACCCAACTGCATGTGCAAATTCACGCCTCAACATCATCTCTCTAGGTCTTTTCTCAACTGTCTGCATTTCAATATTTAATTTAATTAAAGATAAAAAACTATAACCCAACTCAAAATGACGTGTAGTTAAACGGTCAAAAGGAGATAACTATAAGATGTATGCTTATTTTACAAAGAAACAGATACATATTGCCACTAACTACTTTCCATCCTTTTATGCAACAAACATGTACATATACACCTTGACATCTTTCCATATACATTCATATACATACACAATTACAAATCTAAAGTATATGCAGGGACAAGATAAAATCTAGATGGAGGTTGTCAACAGCTTGAGATCCCTACAAAAGCAACTGTATACATGCACATTTGTTGAAAAGGTTGCCAAGGTGAGGAGTTGTCAACAAGTGCGTGTGCCTACTTCAAAGAAATTAGAAATATTCTATCTGAAACTTATAAAGAAAATTAATGGCACCACATTCTACAGAATGCTAAAGCAGAAACTTACAAGCTTTTTGCAATATAATTACCGGTAAGATATTTTTGCAAGTCATTTTTCTTTAACAAATCATATAAATATATCAGTTGTATTAATCAATTAAAAGTTTCCAACTCGAACACAACGAATCCAACCATTTAGCTATAGCAGTAATTGCACTAAACAGTACATGGATCCCCAAAAGGACTAGTGGTCAAGAGATGATGGTAAAATCAACCACCCTATCCTACTGGTGCACCAACTTTTTATTTGGGTGCAAAGTTAACCCTAAGATGTGCTGTAGGTGCATTTTTAATCATTTTTTTTGATGGAAAAAGTCGCATGGCTGCATCTAACAGTTAATAGAGTTACAAGACAATTAGATAAAAAGATCCAAGTGCTTCAAAGTCAGATTACGCATGAATATATATAGATATTAATAGTCTTTCTTTTTTTTTTTCATCATCTTTTTCTCTGTTTACCCTCTCAAGGGTTGCTGGAACTGCAGCCAAAAAGCATCCCCAGAGGTCTTGGAAAGTTATGCTACTCAGACTTGGGTGAAAGTATTGGACAGGGTATGGCTAGATTTTAAATATGTAGAGGATCCTTGGAGGTCATATCTCCAGATCCAAGCGTCAGACATGGGTAATTCATGAAAAATGAAGAGTCCAAGCAACAAAGTTGCTGCCATTCAGTCTCCTAAGACAGGGCTCCGATGCCAGAATAATTCCCTGCATTAAGTTGGTATGTCTAGGTACAAATTTTATAAGTAAAATGTTGTATTACATCACCCTAAAGAATACTTAGTACTAAGGGAATCTAGCTAGCACCTCCTTTACTGTAACCTACAAAGAACTAGTAGCCTTGGTACTCCACAGAGGTGTAATATTTGTTTTGGAGTTGGTTTTAAGAAGAAAAACAAAATCTTTTTTTTCTTCAGAATTTTAAGAGTTCCTTATTGTTCTCAAAGTGTTCCTATTATTATTATCAGTTTAGATAACTAATTTGTTACATTAAGAAGCCACAAGTAGTAAAAAGAATAAGGATTAAGGGTGCCTAAAGTCCTTGAACTTTTGGGAAAAAAGATATTACGTCATAACTTTTTGCACCCAATTGAAACCTCAAACTAAGAAATTAATCAAATAAACACTTTGACTAATTTTGACAGTTAAGTCTTAACAGTTCTTTTCTAAGATATCACTATCACGTGGCATTTGAAGATTCCTAGAAAGGCAAATTCTAAAATATTATTAAAAACTAATGTTTTTGGAAAAGCCATGTGAAAACGCCACACCCCAACATGTGGCACCAACTGGTCCAAGATTTAATGGTCAACAATGGTCAAAGGATGAATTGATGATCTTTCAGAGTATATGGGCTTAATGGGGTGCAAAAAAGTTCAGGGTCCTAATTGATTATTGTTCAAAAGTCTAGGTGCTTAATTATTTTTTTCAAAAGTTCAAGGGCTTCTAGCACCCTTAAGCCAAAAAAATAACAATCAATGCACTAAAGAAGAAAAATGAATATGAAATATTGAATCAAATGTAACTAGAAAGAGGATATTGTAAATAACCTTGATTAGATTAAGTACAATTATTGGATTGCCATATCTGTTTGCCAAGTCCTCAAAATGCAATTTGGTTGCCTGGTATGTGGGATCATACCTCTGTACTGAAGAAAAACAAAAACAACAAAGATTTTGTTTACCTGAAGTTAGGGATATGAAGATGCAAAGGGTGAAAACATGAAAACTAAAAGAAAAAAATCAAGCTGATTTTTACGGATTATATCAGGCTTAGGACTAAATCTTGAAGCCTCTTGGGACCAGAAAAGAGGAATTGAACCACGCATTTGCACAACAGAACTCATCTTTCCCTTGCACGAGCCCGCTTCTTCATCAAGTATAATTTGCTCTGTTTCAACATCATTTGCAACCCTTCCTCGATCATTCACTCCCCTTTTCAAGTACCTGAGATTAATGAAAAAAATACACATAAGATTTGGAAAAAGAAAACTACAAACTAGCAAATTTATAATGAGTCCACCTCAACACTCCCCCACCCCCACCCACCCACCCACCCACCTCCACACACACACACTTTCTTATCTCTTCGTATATCCTGGACCAAAAATGTAGAAGCCAACAACAGGAAATTATTTGCATCTTCCAGATAGTCCTTGAAATAATATTGAGTAAAGCTTTGAAGGATATATTCAAACAGTGAAAATATATTACTCCTTTTTCTCCAAATGACATCTTAAACAATCATAACAACAAAAAAGGAAATAATGAGGCAAATCATGGAAACTTGAGCGGAAAACCATCATAGCATGCTTCTAAGAACCCATTTTGAAAGAGTTTACCTATTCTGGCACTCATATAATCACAGAGGAAATAGAAATCAAAAAGAGAAGGAAAAATAGAAGGCATAAAACCCAAACAAAACCAAATAATAATTGTAATATTTAAGGATTATATCAAATTCTGCTATTTGAACAGATCAAAGATATTCTGCTCTAGTGACAATTATAAATAATGAATAACACAAAGGTAACATACTAAATTTTCTACCCATCAATCCAACTGCCATCTTTCTTATGAATTATGAATCATCATTCATCGCAGCTCAATGCTGAAAACGTGTACTCTTAGGAACTGCAGGCTATTGGCTAATGGCTATCACATTCAACTCTTGTCTTCATTTCTGGTTATACCACCAGGCTATCATAAACCTACTCTCTTTTGATTCTGTTTTGGCTCTAATTAATCAATCTTTAGATTCTGAGCATTCTTTCAACCCAAGTGCACAATTAAATCCCTCTTGTCAATTAAGAGTTAAGACTATATCTCCACAAATAGTTCATTACGAATATAATCTTTAGCATTCCAGTTCAGTTCAGATTATCAGGAACTAGAAAGGATGAGCAATTCCATACTTCAAATAAAAAAGGTGATGTCACCATGCCTAAAATTCTAAATGGAGCAAACCAAGCAAAAAGAAGGGATTTTATTTCTAGCATTTTTTTCAACAAAAATGTATGCTTACTATATAATGGACCAAGGTCTTTTAGTCAATAATAAGCAAACCAAGTAAAGAACAAAAATTCCAAATGAAATGGCAGACTTTTAAGTTGAAAACATATGCTAACATATTCCAATTTTGAATGCCACTTCAGTGGTCAGTAAAATAAAAGGATGAAGGATGCATGCAAAGCAGTTACCGTGTTCCAGCAAAATGTCGAGATCGTCTAGAAACTAAGGTAACATTGAAGTCCCTCCCAAATATTGATAGCCGAGTCTGCATTAAGGTAGCACAAAACCAAAATATCAAGAGAATTGATTGAATATGCAGCAGGTAGTAAATCAAGCTTACATAAAACATTCATATATGCGCAACATATTGTTTTAAACAAAGACTTTAAGCATCAATAAATAAATTAACCATTAAATGCCAGCTTCCTTTAAAAAAGTGAAAAAGAATCATAAGAAAAGAAATCAAAGTTGCATAGCTGTATCAAGTATTATCACATTGGGAAGAAATTATATCTCAAACTTTTCCAACACCATTCTTCATATTCAAGATTCCAGATTCATTCTAGTATGTAGGAATATATGTCAGAATTGAGCCCCTGGCTGAATTTTTAATGTCGATGTATTGAGCCAAATGGATTCTAGTATGTATCGATATATGTCAGAATTGAGCTTCTGACTGAATTTTTCTAGTCCCTGTATTGAGCCAAACAGAAAATAAATATAAATCTAGACTGATATAGCAGGAAAAAGTAACCAGAAACTTTTGGCACTACACATAAGACAAGACGAACCTGAACGAACATTAATAATGACTAATTACAACTAGCAGTAAAAAATCAGTAGTTACCGGAAATGACAGAGGATGCTGAAGTAAACTAAATCTATAAAATAAAAATGAATAAAATGTGTCCAATGCAGCAAAAATATTCTGCCAACATTTTAATTACCTGTTTAAAATGTCCATGAACTAATGCTATTGTCCAAATGGTGTTACTGCATCTTGAACGTATGGCCCGAGTTAAATAGGCATTCCAAACAAATATGTTATCATATGGCATCCTTTCTTCTCCGACAGATAAAACATTTTTTTGCAAACTTTGCATTATTGGATATGTATAGCTGTAGAAAAAATCTTTGGTCAAATCCACACTGGAAAGCAGCTTCTTGTACCTGTAGTCCAAAACAAAAGAATAAGAATAGTTAGAAAGCTACTAAAATTAGACCCTGAAATGCCAGTAGAAAGCAAGCAAACAAGAAAAAAATATAGCAAAATACAAACTTGAGGAGGAGTGTGAGTTGTAGTCGACCAAATGATAAAGGTTAGTTTGTATTTGTAAAAAGAGCTAAGGATAAAATCTTATCATAAGCTAGAGTGATAAGAGAGAATTTGTATATGAGCCTAACTCCTGATTGTAATAGGTACTGTAACCATGTCTTTAAAAGACTATAAAATAGTTCTGAATTAAGTTTAATAAAACAACTGTAAGATAACTGAATTCTTTGAGAGACGAAATACTATCTAGAACTTTATTATTATCGTGAAAACAATGAATTGAAAAGTTACAAAACCTAGGTTCTGTTTTAAAGACTAATTACAAAGTATAAGATAACTAAAACTCTAATTTCTAGTAAAGGATAAACTCTATCTAAAAGACTTATAGATAAGAATAAACTCCTAACTAGATAAGAACTCTATTTCTTAGCTACTGGTACTTGTCATTATCAACACTCCCCCTCAAACTGGTGAGTAGATATTGATTAATCCCAGTTTGGATGTAAACTTGTCAAAGGTGCTTCTTGGAAGTGCTTTGGTGAGAATATCAGCTAATTGTTCTTGTGTAAGAATAAAGTTTAGCTTGACCTCTCCACTTGTAATTTTTTCTGAAATGAAGTGTCTGTCTAGTTCCACATGTTTTGTTCTGTTGTGTTGCACTGGATTTTTTGCAACGCTTATTGCAGATTGGTTATCACAATAGACTTCAAATTCTTTGCTAGAGTGTAACTTCAATTCTGATAGGAGTCTTTGAATCCAAATTCCTTCACAAATCTCATTTGCTAACGATCTAAACTCTACTTCTGCACTGCTTCTTGCAACTACTTGTTGTTTCTTGCATTTCAATGTCACCGAATTTTCCTAGACTCTAGCACAATAGCCACTAGTTTATCTTCTAGCTGTTAATTCTCCTACCTAGCTTGCATCAGTAAATATCTCCATTTTTTTGTTGTTATTCTTTGCAAAGAACATTCCATGTCCAGGAATCATCTTCAAGTATCTCAGAATTCTCATTACTGCCTCTAGGTGTTCTTCTTTGGGATTATAACAATGCTTACCGGAAAAACAATGTCTGGTCGAATAAGTGATAGATAAATCAGCTTGCCCACTAGTTTCTGGTATTGCTACTTGTTTGTAGGAATTCCTTGATCTTCAGGTTTAAATTTTAGATTTGATTCCACAGGTGTTTCTGTAGGCTTACACCCCAACATTCCAGTTTCTGAGAGAATACTTAATATGTATTTTCTCTGGTTGATTATAATCTCAGAGTTTGATCTTGCCATTTTCATTCCCAAAAAATATCTCAAGTACCCTGAGTCCTTTACCTCGAACTCAGAAGCAAAAAAAAAAAGCTTTTAGCTTTCTAATTTCATGGTCATCATCACCTGTTATTATTATGTCATCAACATAGACTATTAACATAGTCCTTTTATCTCCTGAAGAAGTCTTCACAAATAGAGTATGATCAGACTGGCATTGATAGTAGCTGAATTTCAAGACTGCTTTAGTGAATCTATCAAACCAGGCCCTAGGAGATTGTTTTAGGCCATTTAGAGATTTTATTAGTTTACATACTTCATTCGAATTACCAGGTAATCCAGTCGGTCTGTGCATGTAGACTTCTTCCTTTAGATTTTCATTCAGGAATGCATTCTCTATGTCAAGTTGATGTAAAGGCCAGTTTAGGCTTGCAGCAACAGATAAGAGAATTCTTACAGTGTTGAGTTTAGATACAGGTGCAAATGTTTCATGATAATCAATTCCATAAGATTGAGTAAATCCTCTTGCTACTAACCTTGCTTTGAGCCTCTCAATGCTTCAATCCGAGTTGTATTTTACTGTAAAGATCCATTTGCAACTCACAACCTTTTTTCCAGGAGGCAACTCAGTCATCAATGTCTTGTTTTCTTTCAAGGCCTTAATTTCATCCTCTACAGCTTTCCTCCACAAGCTTCATGTACAGTTTTTAGAATCTTTACCTTGTCGATTTTTTCAGTAAATGCCATGAAATTTAGCATTAATTTTTCGTAGGCTATGTATCTCTGGATTGGGTGACTAGTACATTTCCTGACACCTTTCCTTAAAGCAATAGGTGAGTCAGGTGTATCAGAAGTATCAACAACACAGTTATCTTTCAGATTTTCCACACCTTCCTCCTCCAAGGATAATGGAATTGGTTCCATTTCTTGAACAGTTTCGGTTGTGTAGCTTCCTGAGTGAGCCTTTTCTTTCTCCTTGTATAGGCACTGAGTTCCTTATTTCCAAGTTGATTCTCTAAAATAACATAAGGTGTAGTAGGAGATTTTTCAGTTTCATTTATAGAGTTAAGAACAGATTCATGAGTTTCATTAATAGGTTTAGTTTGAGTGACATCTGGTGTATATGTTGGCTCTTCTAGGGGTAACTGTATTTAAGGAGACTGAAATTCACTCCATTTCTCTCCCTGAATTTTAGAATCTGAAAAATAAGGTAAAGTTTCATGAAAAGTGAAATCCATAGAAATGAAAAATTTCCTAAATGTAGGAGAGTAACATTTAAAGCCCTTCTTTTGTGAAAAATAACCAAGGAAGACACATTTAATAACCCTAGGATCTAACTTACCCCGAAACTGCTTGTATACATGTACAAAAGCAGTACAGCCAAAATTTTCCAAAGGTAGTACAAGATAAAGGCTTAAAGAATAAAAAACTCTTAAGAAAAACTTCCTTAAGAGTTTTAAACCCCAAAATTTTGTTTGGTAACCTATTATTGAGAAAAATGGCATGAAGTAAAGCTTCTCCCCCAAAAAGAATAAGACATATTTGAGGATATCATTAAAGATAACCTCTAACAAATGTTTATTTTTTCTTTCAACAATTCCATTTTGTTGTGGAGTATCCACACATGAACTAATATGAATAATACCTTTGTCTTGAAAGAATTTTCCCAAAGTAGTAAAAATTTCACTGCCATTGTCACTCTTAAAAATTCATATTTGATTATAAAACTGATTTTTTCAATCATAAAGAAGAAAAACTTGAAAATGTTTTCAGTATACTTGTTTTTCATTAGGAAAGTCCAAATAAACCTAGTATGATCATCTATGAAAGAACAAACCATCTAGCCCCATTAACATTCTTCATACGAGAAGGACTGCAAATATCACTATGTATTAGGGAAAAAGGTGTAAATGTTGTATAAGAGGAAGAAGGGTAAAGTGATCTTTTGAGCTTTGCAAATTGACATATATCACAATTAAATGATAAAGGATTTTTATTATTAAATAACTGTGGGAACAACTTTTGGAGATAACTAAAGCTCGGATGTCCAAGTCTAAAATGCCAAAGTAAAATATCACTAGAACTTAAGTCTTGTATGCTAGAAGATAAAAAAAGGTGCAACTTGGTTGCACTTGTCTTTTAGGAGAAAGACCTTCAAGAATATATAGGCCACCACACAACTTAGCACTGCCAATCAATGTCCCCGACTCCATTTCCTGAAAAACACAACCAGTAGTAGTGAATATAATCGAACAATGAAGATCAATACATAATTTATTTACTGACAACAGGTTGCATTGTAAGCCAGGAACAAATAACACGGAGGAAACAGTAATAGCCTAGTTCACAACAATTCTCCCCATTCCATCAACTTTAGTAATTGAACCATCAGCTGTTTTTACATTTCTCGAAAATTGTTGTCCATTTAATTCCAAAAAAAGTGTTTTATCCCCTGTCATATGGTTAGTAGCACCAGAATCTACTATCCATAGGTTTGAAATTGAAGTATGGAAGCAAGAAATACTACCAGATGTATCAAGAGAATCAGGTGTTAACTGAGACAAGAGTTTCTGCAAGTCTACTATTTGTTGTTTGCTAAAACTACCTGAGTTCTCAACTGCCGCTGCATTGGTTGTTGGTTCTTTATGTGATTCTTTATGCTGTTGTTTTGGTTTCCAATCAGCAGACTTTCCATGTAACTTCCAACAGTTCTCTCGAAGATGGCCAACCTTTTTACAATGTTCACACCAAGGTTTTCCTCCTTTTTGTTTATTGGTAGAGGATATGTGCGTGATAAGAGCCGAACTTTCACTAGGATTAACATCTTTCAACATGAATGATCTTCTACTGTCTTCCCTTCGAACCTTAGAGAAAACCTCTCGAATTGAAGGAAGAGGTTTGGTACTCAAAATTCTTCCTTTAGCATCATCTAACTTCTGGTTGAGTCCATTTAAGAACTGAAAGATTCTTTTTGATATGTCTTCTTTTTGTAAAGGGCAGCATCTATTGGATTCGTCCATTCATTTGATTCATAGAGATCAACTTGCTGCCACAATCTTGTCAATGTATTGTAGTAAAGAGTGACACTCATATTCTCTTGTTTTAGATTCGAGGCCTAACATTCAATTCCAAAAAGTTCAGATATGTTATCAGTACTGGAATATGTCTCTTGAACTGCATCCCAAACTCCTTTGTGGTTTCATAAAGAAGAAAACTTCCTTTGTCATGGTATTTATTAACCAAGATATCGCCAAATTGTTCCCTCGTAGCCATCTTTCATATTTTGGGTCTGATGCAATAGGTGTTAAACAGAGAGTTGAAATACTCTGTCGACTTAAATTTTATTCAAATACTTAAAGTCTAATATATAGACTCTAAGAGAAGAGTTTACAATAGAACAAACTACCTATCTCAGATAGGTCTCTAACATAATTTAAAGATAAATAAACTAACTAATAAAGCTCCTAAGAAATAGGTATTTATCTCTAGGTGATAAGATCCTATAAAATAGGAGACTTAATCCTAATAGATATAACCAACACTCCCCCTCAAACTGGTGTATATACATTGTATATACCCAGTTTGGACGAAATTTCATCAAAAGTTGATTTTGGAAGAGCTTTGGTGAAGATGTCCGCAAGCTGCTTTGTTGTGGGAACATACTTCAAATTAGCTACTCTATTGTTGACCTTCTCATAAATGAAGTGTCTATCTATCTCGATATGCTTCGTACGATCATGTTGAACCGGATTTTTGGCTATGCTCATAGCTGATTGACTATCACTAAGAACCTCAAAACTTTCTTCATTATTCAACTCAAGTTCTGAGAGTACCTTCTTGATCCATATTCCTTCAAAAATTCCAAGAGTCATTGCTCGAAACTCAGATTCTGCACTACTTCTAGAGATAACAGATTGTTTCTTGCTTCTCCATGTGACAAGATTGCCCCAAACATAAGTACAGTAACCACTGATAGACCTTCGATCAGTTAATTGACTTGCCCAACTAGCATCTGTATAGACCCTTACACTTCTGTTTTGACATTTTTTGAAAATAAGTCCTGCTCCTGGTGTGGACTTTAAGAATCTCAAAATTCTATTTATGGCTTCCAAATGTTCTTCTCGGGGATCACTCATATATTGACTAACAATGCTAACTGAGTAAGCAATGTCAGGTCGAGTGAGTGAGAGATAAATCAATTTCCCAACAAGTCTCTGGTACATTTCTTTATTTATAGGATTTCCTGCTCCTTCTTTGCTAAACCTTAGCTCTGGTTCCATTGGAGTATCACTTGGTTTACAACCAGCATTCCTGTCTCGGTAAGAAGGTCCAGCACATACTTGGTTGGTTTATAACTAGTCCTTCCTTGGATCTTGCAACTTCCATGCCTAGGAAATACCTCATGGTTCCTAGATCTTTGATCTCGAATTCTCTTGCAAGGTTCTCTTTTAGTTTCTTTATTCCTTCATCATCATTGCCAGTAACAATTATATCAACATAAGCAATTAAAAGTGTAATTTTACCACTTAGGGCCTTTTTCTTGAAAAGAGTATGATCAGCTTGACTTTGTACAAATCCACTTTGAACCACAGCTTTAGCAAAACGATCAAACCAAGCTCTTGGAGACTGCTTTAGACCATATAGAGACTTTTTGAGTTTACAAACAGTATTCTTGTTAATTTGTCCTTCTAATCCTGGTGGTACCTCCATGTACACATCCTCCTTAAGACTCCCATTCAAGAAGGCATTTTTTACATCTAATTGATGTAATTTCCAATCCATGTTTACAGCAACCGACAGAAGAACTTTTATAGTATTTAATTTGGCTACTGGAGCAAAAGTCTCCTGATAGTCTATGCCATAGGTTTGTGAGAAACCTTTGGCAACTAGCCGTGCTTTGTACCTGTTTATGCTCTCAGCTGACTGGTACTTTATAGTAAATATCCATCTACAACCCACTGCATTCTTTCCAACAGACAGATCTGTCAACTCCCACGTGTCATTCCTTTGTAAAGCTTTTATTTCTTCTTTTACAGCTTTTCTCCACTTTGGTGATTGAAGAGCTTCTGTCACATTCTTTGGTATCATCTCATGATTAACATTAGCAATAAAAGCCCTGAATTCAGACTTTAGTTTTCCATATGCTAAATATTTATTTATAGGATGTACCGTGCACTTCCTTACCCCTTTCCTGATGGCAATAGGAAAGTCATCGAGGTTTGTATCAACAGTCTTTGGAAACCCTTCACTGCTCTCTGTTCCAGCATCATTAGCCCCTCCTTTGCTCTTTGTTCCATCATTAGCCCCTTTTTCCTCCTTGAATACACCTTAAGTTCAGATGGTAAGGTGTCAAGACCTTTAGTGAATGGATTTTCCGAAGTGGGTGGTGTTTTACAAGGGCTTGGACTAGATTGCTGAGATAAAGAAGGATTTAACTCCTCAACTGAGACATTTGGTATTTGTGCATCAATAGCAACTATGGGAACATTAGGACTGCTAGAACCAGTAGGATCATTATTGCTAGGACCAGTACTGCTACTGGAACTAGTGGGATTGCTGGAACCAGTAGGAACTGGTCTGCTACTGGAGCCAGTGGAATTAATACTCGGTTGAAAGGTTATATCAAGCTGAAAATCCTTATGATTATGATTCTCCCCCTGAATTTCAGCTTGAGAGAAATATGGTGTATTTTCAAAAAAGGTAACATCAAATGACACAAATGTTTTCCTCGTAGATGGGGAATAACATTTATATCCTTTTTGAGTAGGTGAGTATCCTATAAACACAGATTTGAGAGACTTAGGATCCAACTTGCTTCTAGCATTGTGATGTACATGAACAAAAACAGTATATCCAAATACCCGAGGAGGAATTTTGGAATATAAGGGTTTAAAATGAGGAAAAGACTGAAAAAGGACCTCTGTAGGGATTCGAAAATCAAGGGTCTTACTTGGCATACGATTGATAAGATATGTAGCTGTAAGAACAACATCCCCCCAAAGATATTTAGGTACAGAAGTAGTAAACATTCGAAAAGCGTTTGATCTTCTTGACACCTCCACTCAAGATTCTCATACAAATCTATCTGCTACCAATACTTGTTCAATAACCCATAGTATTTAATAACAGGAAGCTCTCCTTGTCGAAGACTTTTGATCTGATTTTCCACCCCAAACAACTCTGAAGTGTTATCAGCACTGGAATATGTATCCCTGGCTGCAATGCAGATCTCTGCAGCAGTCTTGTATAGCATAAAATCCTCTCCAACTTCAGGAATCATCGAGTTGATGAGCCATGACATTATCATGGTGTTCTCACTCAACCAAGTGTTGTACTTAGGGTCTGTAGGGGCTGGAATAGGTGAGGATTCATCAAGATATGCTTCCTTTCTTCTGCCAATGATATATAAGCGAACAGACTGAGACCACGGAAGGTAATTGTGGCCATTCAATTTGTAAGTTGTAATAAGGGTGAGAAATGAATCAGAAATTTGAGAATCTGATTGTGAAGGATTGTTTTGACTACTAACCTCAGAAGTCGACTGATCTGGGTTAGTCATGATGGGATGAGAGAAAAAAGAACAACAGATCGATACTCAAAGGAATAGAGACAGATGAAGGATCGACCTAACTGATACCATGTTAAACAGAGAGTTGAAATACTCTGTCGACTTAAATTTTATTCAAATACTTAAAGTCTAATATATAGACTCTAAGAGAAGAGTTTACAATAGAATAAACTACCTATCTCAGATAGGTCTCTAACATAATTTAAAGATAAATAAACTAACTAATAAAGCTCCTAAGAAATAGGTATTTATCTCTAGGTGATAAGATCCTATAAAATAGGAGACTTAATCCTAATAGATATAACCAACAATAGGCTTTTTAACCATTCTTGTTATGTACCTAAGTTTCCCTCTACCAGTGATGTAAAGTTTTACCGATTGGGACCATTGTAGGTAATTAGAACCTAGTCGTTTATGACAAGTGACTGTCGAAGAGTTGGAATCTTGACTAACATCAGTAGACGAACTGATTTCGTCTTCTGTGTGGATCTCGAATGAAGAAGATTTAGTCATTGGTTCGTAACAAAGGATCGAAACCTTATACTGATACCATGTAAGATAACTGAATTCTTTGAGAGAAGGAATACTCTCTGGAACTATTATTATCGTGAAAACAATGAATTGAAAAGTTACAGAAACTAGGTTCTGTTTTAAAGACTAATTATAAAGTATAAGATAACTCAAACTCTAATTTTTAGTAAAGGATAAGTTCTATCTAAAAGACTTATAGATAAGAATATACTCCTAACTAGATAAGAACTCTATTTCTTAACTACTGGTACTTGTCATCGTCGACAACAACTTACACTTACATGTTTCTACATATATCAAAACAAATCTCTCCACACACACACAACGCCAAATGGAGTTCAGGATTGGAAATTATTGATCACTAAACTTGGGAGACTGTTGTTCCCTTAACAAATCACTCTATGTTCTTATAAAGAAAAGGGAAAAAAAAGCTTAGGGAAATTTTGGCTATTGGAGATTGTAGATTGATGGAAGTTAGAGAATTACATCTTCTAATGTCTAGCAACTGAAATTTAGGGATTTATCAATAATTAAATGTAGATTTATCTACTAATTCTATGTAATTCATCCTAGATTTGGTACTTTTATATGCTATAAATATGTGTTATTCTTATCAATAAAAATCAGGAAATAGATAACAATTATCTCTACCTCAAAATCTTTATTTTTCTAAATGGTATTTGAGCTAGGAAAATCTGAAAAATCTTAACAAGATGCATAGCAATGTTCTTGTTTAATGGTTCTATCTTAGCCATCTATTGTAAAAGATAGGAGAAGAGATTCTAGTTTAGCCTGAAAAAATAGATAATATTGTCCAATGGAGACATATTTCATCTAGGAAAGTAGGGAAAACCCAACTTTTGCAACAAAAATTTCAATCAAGAACTATTTCAATTTTCAGTCATGATATTCCAATTGATGCATCAACTATTTTAAACATACCATAAATTGAAAGGCAACAACTATTCCTAGACCATGAATGGAAGAGGAAAGTTGGAAGATATCTCAAGAGAGATGCAAAAAGATGTAGAAACTAGAAAAAAAAAAGTTGAATTTTATCGGCAATTGTTGCGCAAGAACTACATGCTTTTGTCCTGATTGCTCAAATCAATGACTCCCGAAAAAAGGGGAGTATTTTTCTCTGAGGAACAACACATGAAATTTGAGTTGCTATCAAAGAGACTGTTTCCAGCAAAGATGTTGATCAATTTGCAGTTGAATGTAAAATCTCAGACCTCCATCTCAAAGAATGTCATCAATTAAGCAAATTTTCTCCCACAAAATAGGCATCATCGAAGATCCAAGCTAGTGTCTTACTATGCTTACTCACTAGCTTGAGGAGGAGGGTAGATTGTAGATTGATGAAAGTTAGGGAATTACATTTCCTAATTTCTAGCAATAGAAATTTAGGAATTTATCAATAATTCGGTACAGATTTAGCTAGTGATTTTATGTAATTCTTCCTAGATTAGGTACTTTTATATGTTATAAATATGTGTTATTCTTATCAATAAAAATCAAGAAATAAAGAACAATTTTCTCTACCTCAAAATCTCTATTATTCTATAGAAGATAATGCCACTGATCTCCGTTCAAATTTAAGTAGATTAGTAGAAACTAGAAACCAAAAATAGTAAGTGGAGTCAATGGATTCCCTGTTTCTAATGTCTCATTGCTTACTAGTTACAACATAAAGCTACAAATTATTTAGTTTTCACATGTTATCGTTGTAGCTATTGAGAGAAAAACGGCGACTATCATTGCTGAAATAGATATAAGGATAGATTTCCAGTATAGCAGTCATAATTACTTAAAGGTATTAAAGAAGCAAGATATTATTAAAAGGGGTAAATATCAAAGCAGGACTCCACACACATAGCACCAAATCGAGTTTCAAATTTGAATATTGCTAATCTTTCAAAACTAGGAACCTAAGTTCGTTTTAATAAGTATATTAAACCTCTAAATTCATATAAAGAAAAGAATCTTAGTTATTCAAGAAGTATTAGAACTTGAGGAGAAGTCTAAGTTAACGAGGAGTGATAGAGTTTTTATTTAATATGTAATTAGAGTTTATTCCTAATTAGTAGTTTAAATTTATTAGAAGTCTTATTTAAATTAGGATAATTATTATTTAGATTAGAGATAAAGTATAGTTTTAGTTATATTAAAACTCTATATTAACCTATTTAAAGGCTTACTCTGTAAGCATTTGAGAGTGAAAAATAATAAAAAAAATAAAGAGAAACACATTGTTCTCTCTGAAAAATATCTTTGTTCATCTTCTTCAAATAACAAATCTCTAAACACCGATTACACACAAACCACCATCATTCATTATATCTCCGGCCACCATAGCCCCTTTCTCATATGGTATCATGAGCCAACAACGATCTTGACGATATCATTGCTACTGTCGTCTTTAATCTAAAATAGACCAATGGTCTATCTTTTCAGATGTACATTATTTTTTCGCTATTGTTATTAGATCACACTCGTTCTCTAGCTTCTCCCTCGTGAGAATCATACATATATGGTAAAATTCCTACTCGTTTAATTTTGTTGGTTCTTTAATTATTTGGTTCTATCTTAGCCAATCAAAAAGATAGATAAAAGGGTTATAGTTTAGCCTTAAAAACTATTTGGTTCTATCTTAACCATCCGACTAAAATATAGGAGAAAAGATTGGAGAAAAGGTTATAGTTTAGCCTTAAAAACTATCTGGTTCTATCTTAGCCATCCATCCGAAAAGATAGATGAAAATGTTATAGTTTAGTCTTAAAAACTAGATAATATTCTTTAAGGATTCTACATCAAAGATCCAAGCTGGAACTCTAGTCTGTGTAACTATCCGCTTGAGAAAAGTGTAGATTCTTTTGATCACTTCGTACATCATTCAGATCAGATCTTTTAATCAAGAACTGTATGCTGGACCATCTCAATGAAAGACTCCTGACCCGAGAACATAGAGCATTTTTTCTCGAAGAAACAACATAAGAAAAAAGAGTAGGGCATCACATTCAAAATCCAAGTTGGTGCTCTATTAAGTTTGTTCACTAACTTGAGGGGGAGTCTTAGTTATCCAAGAAGTGTTAGAACTTGAGGAGAAGTCTAAGTTAACGAGGAGTAATAAAGTTTTTATTTAATATGTAATTAGAGTTTATTCCTAATTAGTAGTTTAGATTTATTTGAGGTCTTACTTAAATTAGGAATAAGTATTATTTAGATTAGAGATAAAGTATAATTTTAGTTATATTAAAACTCTATATTAACTTATTTAAAGGCTTATTCTGTAAGCATTTGAGAGTGAAAAATAATAAGAAAATAAAGAGAAACACATTGTTCTCTCTGAAAAATATCTTTGTTCATTTTCTTCAAACAACAAATCCCTAAACACCAGTCACACACAAACCATCATCATTCATTGTATCTCCGGACACTATGGCCCCTTTCTCACAAAGAAAACAAGGCTTGAGTACTGATTGAAGAAGATAGCATAACTGATCTCCATTTTAATTATAGTATATGGCAGAAACAATTCAGTATCTCCATAAAGTAATCACTACAAAGACAAGAAACTATAAATGCCACCTGGCAACGTACTAAGAGTGGAAAAAACACTTCTAAGGAAATGGTTTGGTGTTACCAAATAGTTTGGTTTTGATGTCGCTTCAATATCCGCAAAACAACTATTTCTAGGAATGCAATAGAGATAAATGCTTAGATGAATGCGGGTAAAGTCAAAGTTAATATGCAAAGTCAATTCTACTTTCAAATGATAAAAGAATTTAAAAAAACAGAACAAAAATGATCCACAGATTTTCAACCAAACCTAAAAACTAACTAGGAAGAAATTAAAATAAAGGAGATACCTTAGCTCTGTTTTAGAATGTGCTATGTCGGATTGAACAGAAACATGAGGAATCGTGATCAATTGGCTCTCATCTATGCTATATATTGCATGACCACATATACTACCAATTTGTTGTCGCTTTGTAACCAGAATCAAGTAGTATGACTCCAAAAACTTGATGCAACCTAAGAAGCATGATACATGGTAGAGATTTTAATAGAAACCATTCCTTAAACGCCAGTAAAAAAACGAATAAGTTGTCACTAACCTACAATCCCAAAAACCTTTGCCACAAAGTTTAAGCCCCCAGTGGCACGATTTCCTTCAGCAATCCGCTGAAGCAAGTTTTTGATCTCTTGAGGTGAATAAACCACCGGGTCTTCACTGATATTAAGATCAGATGGTTCAGATCGATCAATTTTCAACACCCGAAAGAATTTCTTGTTCCTATCACTCCCAATTAAATAAAATCTCTGTTTAAAGAAACCAGAAATAAAATAAATTAATACCCTTACAAGACAGAAGCCTCAATCCTGAACAAAAGGAGATGAAAATCATGCATACGAGTAATATAATTACCAATTAGCAACCAATCAGCACTTTCCAAATTCTTTTGTATTAAATTCTAAATTCTTTATTTCCTAGTTTTTAATATGGCGATTTTAGTTGCTTCTGCTCGAAACTTCTCCCTTTTCCGCGAAGCATAAAACTTGAGAATCAAATACGAAAACCCTAATTTATATTTTCAATTCCATCTTTTATCTGAAAAATATTCCATTTCAAGAACTATTCGACAGAAACTAACCTTATGCAAAAATGAACCAAAAAAATAAATAAATCAGGGAAATACATTTCATGTAGCTAAAATTAAGAGAATTCTATGATTTTTTCCATGAAATCCAAAACAGAAAAAGAAAGGATGATTACTGCTCGAGTTTCATAAAGCTTGAACTTCTCAAGGGAATAGGAATTGGGATCGGCCTCCGGATCCATGGAAGGATGAATCTTAGCGTACGGAAGAGACGAATTGGTTTTCGAATTCTCCAATTTTGCCATTTTGGTGGTAAAATTTTGGGACTCGGTTCAATTTCAACTCAGTGCTTTGGGCATATTTTTGTTTGGGTCAAGTCGGTTTCATTTGATAACCAAACCTGCATTGGATCTCAGAAACTTTAACTGAGTTGGCTATATAGTCTTCTGCTCTTCGATTGTGTTACTCACTGAGTAGGCTTCTGATTCAGAATTGGGCCACGTGGCGCCATTGAAGTAATTTAGAAACAGATCAAATTTTATATAAAATAACTCTATTGTTTTGCAATATCAATCTTAATTAAATTTTAAAATTATAGATAATATCCCTACTAATTAAATATGTAATTTATAACATCTTAAAAATCGGCCTAATTAAAAATAAATTTTGACGATTAAAAACTTTATACGAACAAATTAAACCATAACATTGATTTTTAACCAAGCGATCAATTGTGTAAGTATGTGATCTCTATTTAGTATTGTTATTGATCAAGGACCATAAGTATTGAAAATAATTTAAACAATCAAGGAACTCCATTAAAGGTTTCCAAGTTTTTTCTTCTTAGATTTTTGGTGATCAAAATGTAAAAATATTTTTGGTGACTAAATCATAAAAAAGTCAAAGCTTAAAATCTTTAAGAAATTATTAAACTAATTGGTTTTATCATAATTTTCCCTTAATTATGATATTTTAAAATTACTTTTAAAATATTTAATAAATTGGAAGAAAAAGATTTTGATTAATTTTATTTTAATTAATCAAATCACTTTCTTACATAACTACTTTTTCTCTCAAATTTTCAGCAACTAAATTAGCTTTTTTTCTTATTGAAATTTAAGGAATCAACTCTTTTAATTAAATTTTTATTTTATAATTGATTTTATTGAAATTTTCAAGTTCTTGATATTTATAATTGATTTTTATAGGTTTTGATAATTAAATCAAAATTTAAAAGTTTAATAATGGTTTAATTAAATTTAAAAGCTTAATAATGGTTTAAATAAATTTTGAAGTATTTTAATGTATCACAAATTAACAATAATTTTAATATAAAAATATTTAAAAGTCAAAATTTAAACCCACATTTTTTAAATATTTTCTAGTCAATCTTAAGTTCTTCGCACAATCGTTTTGATACACTAAATGGTGTTTCGATACGGTCTAAACTTAAAAAGTCACTATAAGAATCTGTTTCGATACGAATTGAGTTATTTCGATACATGTTCTTCGAACCATTTTGATACACCTTCTTTGGTCACGAAACATGTCTTTCATAGCGTTTGGATATGGCTTTACCTGTTTCGATACGGGAGTTTGAGATTTTTCAAGATCTTTACATTTATTATTCAAATGTTAAACTTGTTAGTTATTGAAAACTGAAATATTAAAAATTTGTTAGTCCGTATCGATACCCCTTTAGGGTGTACCGAAATAGTTTTTGACAATAACGATTGTGAGCTAACATGTTTTGATACGGTTTATGTCGTTTTGATACACATGCTTTTATATACGCAACGGTTCTTTCTCTTTCAATCTCGTATCGATACGTTCTCTTGTGTATCAATGTGGTAGATTGTAGGTGAACATTTAATGAAGATAATTTAGAATTTGTAAATTAATTCGATTTTAATTTTTGTTTGTGTTATTTTTTAATAATGGGTTATAGTTATTATTATCATTAATACAAAAATCCAAAAATTATTAATATATAGTATATCTTACTAATACTCCTAACACTAGTTGGTACATAGGGTTGTTGGGAATTGAATATTAGGATTAATAATAAAATTATAATATTATTAGGATTTATATTATAATAAGATAATTATTTAAAATATTGATAATGAAAATATTTAGTTTTTATAAGCGTTTTAGATTTAGAGACTTAGTTTAAGGTGTGAAATTTAGGGTTAATGTTTAGTTGTTTAGAATTTAATAATTGAAAACAGAATTTAAGGTTTATAAGTTAAAATTTAAATCATCACCGTATTATCTTAAAATTTAAATTCTAACCTCTAACCACTAAATTCTACTCATTACCCCTAAATTTTAAACTCTTACACCTTAAATTAAGTTTTTAAACCCTAAAATTAAAATGTTGGTCGAATACTAAAACTTTTCGATATATTAATATTATTAGTATTAATATTATAGGAAAAAAGATCTTTTAAAACTGTTTAGGTCGCAAAATTAGTTGTCTGTTGAGAACTTAATAGAAAAATTATATTTTAATCTCATTTGACTTGGAAAATATACCAAAACTAATCCCGTTAACCATGGAAAGTGAGAGTCAAAAGCATGAAAACCCTACTAGATTTGGAAGCATATAACAGAACAATGTGATGAGCCTTTGATTCTTTCTTCTATTATCTATTCAGGTATAATATCTGTAGCTCTACCCTTGTTCTAAACTATGAACAAAATAAAAACCAAATTCTAACACTTTAGGTTTTGTTTTTTCTAATCACTTTTGTGTTTTGTCTGTTTTCTTGGGACCTGTTCTAGATATTGTTGCAGACATGGATTCATTTAAAGGGCAAGGAGGCATTCAGATGTTGCTGACTGCAGAGCAAGAGGCTCAGCACATAGTCTCAAGTGCTAGAAACAGTAAGAAAACTAATGTTGTTATTTTCGTTTCGATTTTTTTTTTAAGAATATAATATCTCTCTACTTAATAAAAAAAATCGTCGTTCTTCAGTGAAGATAGCTAGGTTAAAGCAAGCCAAAGATGAAGCGGAGCGGGAGGTCGCCCTTTACCGATCCCAAATGGAAGCCGAATACCAAAACAAAATCTCCGAGGTACGTATCGATCGATAAACCGAGATATTACGTGTTGAAAATTTATCGGATTCTGATCATCTTTGCAGTCAACTGGAAGCTCTGGTAATACTGTGAAGAAACTTGAAGATGAAACTGATAGGAAGATTAAGGCCTTGACGAAATCAACCGCAATGGTATCAAAGGAAGTAGTTGACATGCTCATGAAACACATTACGAGTGTAAAGATTTGATGCATCAGGTATGGAAATCGAAAGCAACTCATGAGAATCGAATCAAATCGTACACCTAGAGATGAGCACGGGTTGGGTCGGGTCGGATTTTCGGCACACCCGACCCCGACCTGAACACAAATACCTTAAACCCGACTCCAAACCAAATATTTTTTTTCAAAATTCTGACCCGAACCGAAAATAAATACCCTAAACCCGACTTCAACCCGACCTATAGAAAAAAATAAATTTAGAGATTAAATTATAAAAAAAAATTGGGGACTTGATTATAAAAAATATAATTTTAAGGATTAAATTATAAATAAAAAAATTAATTTTAAGGATCTAATTATAAAAAATATATAGATAGAATACCATTATTATAAATATCCCTAAAAATTATGAAAAAATTACATATTTAGTTCGGGTCGGGTCAAATATTTTACACCCTAAACCGACCCAACCCGATACCACTTTAAAAAAGCACTCGTTCCGACCTAACTCGAACCCAATTTTTTCATTAAAAAATCCGACCCGATCGGATCGGGTCGAAACCCAATCTGACCAGATAAAATGCTCATCCCTATGTACACCTATTGGTTAGTTGAGCGAGGGGCTCTTACAGTCCCTCGGATAAAAATATGTTTAGCTTTGAAATAAATATTATAAATTTATCTCCGTTTTGTAACATTTATGTTTTGCTCTTAATTTTAATTATAGTTTCGTCTTTGATAATTTCGTCCTTGATAATCATTGTTATATTTCAGCCTGCAATATGGAGTTTGAGAAGCAAGATTTTTGATCTATGAAGGGCAGTTCTGGTCATGTAATAAACATATGATGTTTTGAATTCTAATAATGGTGTAAAGGGTCCCAACTTCTTCATTCATGTCTTTGATTTATTCTTCTCTACTTGGAAATCTTAATGTTCTTATTGGAAACCAGAAAACTAACAATCCGACAAGCATTACCATCGAGAGGTTGGAAAGAATTGGTAGAGTAAAATTTAATTCAACTTTAAAAAATATTTTTTGTGTTCTGATATGATTTAACTTAAATTATAATTTTATAAATTTAATTTAAATTTTTTTAAATAATAGTGTATTATAAAATAAAACTTCGTATAACTTAAAATTTTTAATAATTAATGAATTGATTTTTCAATTTATATTGAGTCCCTCAACATGAACAATATATGTATATCACAAATGAAAAATAATTATGTATATCGTATATGGTTATAAAAAATTGTTTGAACTGGAATCAACTAGTATTATAATATAAGATTTATATCTTATACATAAGAAATTACATGGTCTTGGCTAATCACGTCATTTATGGTCTCATCCAATAACATTCATCTATTTAATGACAAGTATGAAAGAGGTGAAGATTCACCTTGAAAGAAAGGAAAGAGATGAAATTCACCTTGAAAAAAAAAATGAGATAAAAAATTATTATTAGATAAGACTACGGATGACGTAATGAGTCAAACTCATCTAATAATTTTTCATGTACACTGACAGTGAAAACTAAAAATTTTCACAAACACCGTAATTTCAATAATTATGTTTATTTTTTTCTCCTTTTATTTGAACCATTTTCATATCTAATTGAAAGAGAAATTTATTCCTACTGAATTTGAAACCTACAACTTAAAAAGAAAAGGTGTCAACTGAAATTTTTTAACCCTTTATTCTAAAAATTATTAAGAAAAAAATGATAATTTAACACTTATATTAACATGGATATACCTCAATAGGAATAGCCTATATCAAAGAGTTGACTTGGCTTAATTTATCTCCATTTTACAATGGACACATGCCACTAACCTTTCCTTACAATCACCTATTAGAGTATATTAATTATTAAATTATTTAATAATGAGATGTTATGCGATGATTGCTCACTTTATCTCCTAATTATAGAGTTAGTTGTTCGATTCTTAATAATAAGAATCAAGTACATTTAATAATTGAGAGATTATTAAGTGAACCTTGTTTATCACGTGATTTATGGTCCAAGTAATCAGGACCGTTGATCTTTAAAAATTACCTAATAACTACCTACTCACTAAATACATATAGGAAAGTGGTGATGATTTACTTAGAAAAAAATTTAAGATCAACAGTCCTGATTACTTGGGACCATTGATGACATGGTAAACAGAATCCACCTAATAATTTTTTTTAATAACTAGTCATTTATCTTAATTATTTTTATAAGGTCAAGAGTTTGATTTTTAATTATTATTTTGATAATATTTTTTACGAATTTATTAATTTGTCTTTCTTTTTCAAAAATCAATAACTTTTACATATCCTCAAAACTTATAACTCAAAACTTTGAAATGTTCTTCCAAGATGCAAATTTAGAAATATAAGAAATGATCTTTCAAGCTTATTTATTCTCTTACCATTTTTAAAGCAATTTTTACACACTTTAAGATGTAAATATATATTTCACTACTATGACATGAAATTTCAAAAATAAAAGAAAATTATACAATTTAAAATGTCTTATACATGCCGATTTTTTAATATTTTAAAGAGTGATTTTAGTAATACACCATAAAAATTAAAAAAATATATATAATTAGATATCCCACAAATATGTTTGTTTGTTCTTCATGCAAAAAAATCATGGTTAGGTAGGTTTTTTAATTATTTTTTATGAATACATTATACACACCATTTTAAAGAGATATTTCATTACTGCAACGTAGAAATTTAAAATATGAAAAAAAAAATATTTCTAGCATCTCATAAAATCATCTAAAACATGTTTGTCCAAGCTTGTTTTAACAATATAATTATAAAGAACATGTAGTTAATAAAACACGAGTTTCATACAAACAACGTGATAAAATTCGTGTCGTTATAACTTAGTTTCTTGCCGAACTTGTATTTCGTTAGATGTATTTTTTTTTTAAAATATTTAAACTAGACGAATAAATAAGATTTATTCATCTAATAAAACTTGTGTATGATTTAACATAAATTCTAAAATCACTTCTAAAAAAATACAAATTTCTCTTACGTAAATAGAATAAAAATACTTTTTCAAATAATTTTTTACAGTAAAATTCTAAATAATTCACTAAAAGGAAATACGTGGCTCATTGTCTAAGGGGGTCTACTTCTGTTGAGAAGACTGATTAAAGTATGGCGACAAGTCCAATGTCTTTTAACTTGTTCGAATCTCAGGAGGAATATAGTCAAAGTCCACCCCCAAGAAGATTGGCTGGGATCACATCAACTCGTCCTGCTTACTTTTTTCCAAGAAATTACCAAACAAAACACACTCTTGACTCACGATTTATATATAGATTCGTCGTCCGGCAAGGTTGGTTCATCATCGGTTGGCAAACAAAGAGGGATATGGCGTTGAAAGTCTTGTTCGCTCTGGATGCAGCAAAGATCCAGTGGTACCACTTCAAAGCAATCATAATCGCCGGGATGGGTCTATTCACAGACGCATATGATCTCTTCTGCATCCCTCCCATCGTCAAGCTAATAGGAAGAATATATTATGACCATACCTCCGACAATTGCTCGGAGTGCGAGGTGAAACAACATGAAACCACTCCGACCGCCGTTGTCTCCACCCTGGTGTCCATAGCTCTTCTAGGTACCGCCGTGGGACAACTGGTGTTCGGGAGGCTTGGTGATCGGAGGGGAAGGCGCAGTGTGTACGGGATGTCGTTAGGCATGATGGTGCTTGGCTCCATAGCGAGCGGTTTCTCTATATGCAAAACGAGGAACTGCGTGCTGGTGAGTCTGGGTTTCTTCAGGTTCTTGTTGGGAGTAGGGATCGGGGGGGACTACCCGTTGTCGGCAACCATCATGGCGGAGTTCGCGAATAAAAAGACACGTGGCGCCTTTATAGCGGCAGTGTTCTCGATGCAGGGGTTCGGGATATTGGCGAGCTCCGTCGTGACGATGGTGGTTTGTAAGATATTCGAGGTTTCAGTTTCATCGAATGTGCGGAAGGGTGAAACCCCGGAGGAGGCCGATATCGCGTGGCGGCTTATACTGATGGTAGGGGCAATCCCCGCTGCCTTGACGTATTATTGGCGTATGATGATGCCGGAAACAGCCAGGTAATTTACTACTATATATTAATTGGGGCAGGCTGCAGACATGAATTAATTAGTATGTAAATCTAATAAAACAAAATATTTCATTTTATGTTTTTATACATGTCATAACACTAAAAAAAAATTAAAAGATTTTGTAATACATGGGATAAGAGTGTAAACGAGTTGAGTCGAATTCGAGTAATATTAAGTTAAGCTCGACTTGTTAAGATTTTGAGTTGAGTTCTAACTTTAATCATTTTAAACGAGCTTGACTTGGCTCGTTAAGAGCTCGAGCCGAGTCCGAGTTTTATTAGCCCAATTGAGTCAAATATTGATCGATCTTTGACCATGTTAGACTCGAGTAATTCTTATTTGTCATGTCTCATTTAAAGTCTTATGAAAAAAAAAAGTTTGACATACAAGTTGTGTAAACTCAAACTTGTTAATTTTAGAATCTAAAGTGTTAATTTACGGTTTAAGCCTTATGGTTAGGTTTTAAGACTTATATTTAAGTTTTATATTTTAGGGTTTTAAGTTTAAAATTTTAAATTTTAAATTATAAAAAATAAAAAAATTAATATAACATATTTTCGAGTAGTTCGTAAGTTTTTCACTCGTCAAAAACTCGAATACAAAAATTCTTTACTTTTTTATGCTACTTTTATATCACAACATTAAAAAAAAATTATAAATCTAAAACTTTAAATTTATAAAATATATCATACCCCAAACATCTTTTAACTTTTAATTTTATACTCTAGATATACGGCTCTAGTGGAACAAAATGTGTTACAAGCAGCGAAGGACATGGAGAAAGTCCTAGACATTCCAATGAGTCAAATTGCCGAGGACTCTCCTTATCTGCAATCGGATCAACCTGCAGCTCATCCACCCTATCCTATCCTCTCGAAACGCTTCCTACTCCGCCACGGCCTCGACCTCTTCTCTTGTTCCGCATCGTGGTTTATTGTCGACATCGTCTTCTACAGTAGCAACCTCCTTCAATCTCAGATCTATCATCGCTTCGTAAAGGACAACGATCATGTGAATAGCTACCAGCTTGCTTTCAAAATCGCTCGTTTCCAAGCAATCCTTGCCATCTGCTCCACCATTCCCGGTTATTGGGTCACTGTCTATTTCATTGACCGGATTGGAAGAGTCAAAATCCAGATGTTAGGGTTCTTGGTCATGGCAATGGTTTATTTCGCCATCGGTATACCCTACAAATACCACTGGAGTGACAACATAGACGTGGGGTTTATGGCCATCTATTCCCTTAGTTTCTTCTTTGCCAATTTCGGACCCAACACCACCACGTTTATTGTCCCGGCCGAGTCGTTTCCGGCGAGATTTAGATCGACATGTCACGGGATTTCGGGGGCGGTGGGGAAGATTGGCGCGATCATCGGGACTGTTGGTTTTCTTTGGGCTTCGATGAATGACAAGAATACCGGGAAGCCGAACCCTGCGAAAATGACGGTGGCGTTGGTAATACTGGGTGTGGTGTGTCTTGTTGGATCGGCGATGACTTTTTTCTTTACACGGGAAACAATGGGAAGATCTCTTGAGGAAAATGAAATTAATGAAGATGAATTATTATAGTTACCAACACATAAAATTAAAAATAAACCTTTAATATTTAATATTTTAATTATTATTATTATTATTAAATAGAAACAACTAATTTTATTAAACGAGAAAATACTCGATATTATAAAAATGATTTATAATTATCTTGTAAACTAAATACATTATTTTGACATTTTCTTAAAACTAGTCACTTTAGATCATACAAAGACTATACATGGAAAAAGTTTAAAAAACTCATCCAAAGACTCGATCGAAAAAATAGATACGAATAAATCTAACTGTATCAACAAACGAACCACAAAAAGGGATTAATCTATTGAAAGACCATTGAGAATCGTAAATAAGAACTAAGCGTCGCGATAAACTATCCACGAGCGCAAACTGCGTATCCAAATTCAATCTGAGGGTCAAAAGCAAGGAAGATCACCATGATAACAAATAATCATCATCTTGATCAGCCATGGCGTCGTCAGATCCAACCTTAAAAAATAAAAAACAAAAAACATATCAAACGACATAAAAAATATACCAAAAGATAGAATAGATCATGACACAAAAATAAAATAATTTATTAAAAATTAACAAATAATATAAACAAAGCGATAGATTCCGCGGTTAGCGACTAATTTTAAAATTGATATAGTTACCTTCACTCAAAGAAAAAAAATCAACTCTAACAGAAAAAAGTTGGAGAAGGAAATTAGGTTTTAAAATTGACGTAATTCTGGCAATTATTATTATTTTTTTAATTCAAACAATTTCTTATTATTTTATTGATATGTCATCGTATTTTTTCCTTAAAATGATGACGATTCAATTTAAAAATAACAAAAAATAACAAAATGAATATCTGGATATTGTTTGTCATTCGCAATTGGGTATTAGATAGATAACATGATAAGTTACATGAATGATTCTTCGATTATATTTTAATTATTTTTTTATATTTTAAACTATCAAATATTATAAATTGATCCTTTGAATAAATATTATATACAAATTAATTTTATTATATTAAAAATTTGATGGATAGTTTATATGAACGTTAACATACTCACTAACTTTAAATGAATTTATTTTTTATTACATTACTTTTTCATATCATTAAAAGTCAATAAAAATATAAAAAAAATCTTTAAAAAGCCCTAATCAGAGGACCAAATCTCACAAAACTCATCCTCTTCTTCTAAACTTCATCTTCAAAATTCTGAAAAGAAAGAAGTCAATCTGAACAATAAACTCAATAAGAGATTTTAAAATGTGCTTGTAGAGTGGACGCTGATCTCATAACATAATAGAGCAATCTTAATTCGGGTAGAAGAATATTATAGATCATATGTAGATGAATTTAATCTTAAAAGTATTAATATTTAAATATTCAGAAATAATATAATCTTGAATAATATTTTCTTAAAGGCTTAATATAAATTTATGTTTATGATTTTTTGGGAAATAATATTTAAATATCACTAACTAACCTTTATCAACTCGTATCATATACCTAATTTTAATAAATGGATTTTCTATATATATAAGAGACTAAAACTTAAGGTCAATTTAATTAATACTAAGTTGCTTATTATTTATCTCAATCCTATCAATAATTTAAGGGTTTTTTTTAAAAAAAATGTTAAAAATAAAATAAATAATTTTTTTAAATTTAGTTATCAACCATCACCTAAAATTAACTGAATGAAATGTCATGTACTTTTTTTTAAATAATTTAAATAATTAAAGTTAAAAAATATGTAATTTATGCTCTTATTTGTATAATAAAATTATGATATAAAACTAACTAAAAACGTTCAAAGTATTAACTTATTCTTTCTTAAGAGTAAAAACAAGGGTGAAGTTGAGAAGTGTGTACTATGTAGGGACTGAACTGAGCAGATTAGGAACTAAAGGATTTGTCGTTACATCCAAATAGACATGTTGAGAAGCGATTTTAGTTCGGATATCGGGTAAGTCAATATATTTTCGGTTTAATTAATATCGATTCAGTTATTTTGGGTTGGATCAATATTGGGTTAGCAAGATATCTATCAGTTCTAATCGGCTTTTCAAGTTGAGTTAGTTTATTATATCTTTTATATCACTTTGTATAACATGTATATTTGACTTTTTTAATGAAATGTACGATAATTCACATATTTTTTTTAATATTATTTTCAATAATAGATTTAAAGTTATAATGAGTCAAGGTTGAAAAAGTTTGACTAAAAAAAGTCAATACTGGATAAATAAAATGGAATGGAGGTAGTACAATTTTCGAATCTCTTGTTTAGGGTGGCAACGGAAAAATTATATTATAGATCATTCCCGCCACGTTATTTATAAGATTAACCAATTAAATATATATATTTAATTAATTTTTTACCTCATCGATAAAAAATATTTTTAAATTTGTAATTTATAATAAATATTAATAAAAATTTATTTGATAAAAAAGATGATATAAAAATTAGTTAAATACATATATTTGATTGGTTGATTTCGTGAATAACGTGACGAGAATGACTTATAATATAGTTTTTGGTGGCAGAGATGGATGAGTCTACAACGGACGTCAAATACCGCTTAACACCACTAACATTGAATACCGCTGAATATTATTAAATTAATTAATAAAAATTAAAAATTTTAAAGACTTAAACTATAATTAATAATTATATATTAAGTATATTATTCTTTTATTAATTGTATATCAAGACATTAAATTTTTATTATTTTATTAATTAATTTAATAATATTCAACCATATTTAACGTTATATTAAACTGTATTCGAAACATAAAAGGAGTTTAGAAAGAATTGAAGTTATAATGACATCGTCTCACTTCTCGTAACATAAAAGCTCACGGATTGACGACGTGGCATGAAAATCCAAATCCCGCCTAACCCCATACTCATGTTATCTGCAGTTGAATTTCAAATTTGCCCCCATTCTCCACTTCATTCCTAATTTTTGGGGTCGGTTCCTCTCTCTCGCTCTAACCCTAACAGGTATTTCCCGAAGAACCCTATCGATTTTCAACGATTTTTCAAGTTTATGTATCGATTCCACTGCTGTTTTATCCAATTATTTCCTAATCTGCGATTTCAATTGCAGGATTCAACATGAAGGGAGGTAAATCCAAGTCGGTTACCAAGAATGAAAAGTAAGCTTTTCTCCTTTTTCTCTCGTCGTTTTTCTTCTTTCGCTTCTTCGGATCTTGCTTTCTAAGAGCTCCGATCATGATGTGAATTTACGTTTACTATTAATTTGATCTTTTTATTTTTTAAATTTCATTTGTAGGCTCTCCGTGAATGAGAAACCAAACAAAAAGGCTGGAAAGAAATCGGGGAAGGCAGCTAAGGATCCAAACAAGCCAAAGCGGCCTGCTAGCGCCTTCTTCGTTTTCATGTAATCATTCATGAATTTCTTTTTTCTTTAATATTTTTTTTCCGGTTTCTTGCGTTTGCTTCGTGGAACACTCTGGCGTTTATATTGAAGAGGTGAATTGAACTGTTTTTTTTTCTTCTTATGGTCAAAGCAAAGTTGATCTTCGATCATGATTTTTGCAGGTTTACCTTCATATTGTATTTAATTTCGTAATGTTGGTTTCGTGATTTAAGGGAGGAGTTCCGTGTGCAATACAAGAAGGAACATCCTAAAAACAAATCCGTTGCTGCTGTAAGTATGGAATTTAATTGTTTGTATCTTCTTTCCTCCCCTTTTAACTTGGTTATCTTAATTTCTCCTTCTGTTTGAAATTCAGGTTGGCAAAGCTGGTGGAGATAAATGGAAGAGTCTGTCTGAAGCTGTAAGTATTTTGCTATTTTCACGTTTATTTTTTGTTAAAAACATGAAGAAGAATGCATTCTGATTAGTTTCACATAAAATGGTCATAGGAAAAACGACCTTATATTGATAAGGCAGAGAAGCGAAAGGCCGAGTACGAAAAGAACATGAAAGCCTACAATAAGAGACAAGTAATTTTCTTTTATCTTTGAAGTTAAACGTTTTGTTAGATACTTGTTTAATGAGTTCAAATTTGATGAAATTTTTGGGATTAATTTTAGGCTGAGGGTCCCAAAGATGATAATGAAGCGGAGTCTGAGAAGTCTCTGTCCGAAGTGAATTATGATGAAGAAGAAGATGATGAAGGCAGTGAAGATGTGAGTTTAGCAGTTTGTTTCATGTTTGTGTTGTTACTGATCTTGTAGCCTATTTTTGACTCTTGATTTGGGTTTTTGTCATTTTTTAAATGCAGGAAGACGATGATTAGTAGGAAGCTCAAGGGATGATAACCTAATCGAAGTAAGTTGTGATAATGTTTGATGATGGTTTATGTTAATGCTTTTAAGTGCACATTCGATTTAAGGTAAAATGTAACTTTGAATCTTGTTGGTTTCTTTTGATGTTTTTAAATTACAAGTTGTATATGGGGAATTTGCTGCTATATGTATTTTACATTCAAAGTTGAGTGGTTCGTAGGGTTGTATTTGGTCTGGTTTGTTATTTTTGTTAAAATATGAATTGAACTGTAGTTTGCGGTTTTTTTTAAAAAAAAAACTCAAATAGAAATTGAATTTTGCGGTTTGGTTTGGTTAAAATCTACGGTTTTAATGTTTTTTAATTAAAAAAAGTAAGAATTAAAATATCATAAAAAACCATGTCTTGAGACGTTAAGAAATTTAAGATTTCAAAAATTTAAGATTTCAAATGAGAATTGAAAAAATAATAATGATTACGAAAAAAAAATATATTTAAAAAATAAATTATAAAAATATTTATTTAATTAATATACACTTAATGATTTTATATCAACATAAATATATATATCTAGTTTAATATATTGTTTGATTAAAGACAAACTCAAATATTTTATGTTATAAAATAGTTGTAAGTAGTTAATATTATAAAAACATATTCAAATTGGAGACACGATATCTAATCAATTTAATATTATAAAATTATATTTAAATATTTCAATTGACCAATTTAAAAAATAAATCTAAATATTTTAAAAGATTATCTTTGAAACATATTTAATATGGATCATAATATTATTTTTTTAAATTCGGGTTGATATTGAATAAACGAGTTTCATATAAAAAATCCGAAACCAAACCGAATTGTAAAATTTAAATTTTAAACTGAATCGAAAACCAGACTGTAATATATAAATCTGAACCGAATTGAAATTGTAATGTAAACCTGAATTAAATTAAACTGTATAACTCGTTTTGAATTAATTTTTTGATTTTCTCAATTTCGTTGTTCACTCGTTGGAGCTTGAGATAAGTTAATGACGGTAGAAGATATGTTATACTCTAATATTTTTTAAAATTAATTTCTTATCATTTATTTATTTTTTTTATTTTATATTCTTGATAGCTATAAGTGTACAGTATTTTACTGAGTAATAGTTATAACTCAAGTATTTAGATGATCTGTTTTGGCTTTGTGTGATGCTGCATTGACCTTTAATCGGCAGCCACCCTCTCTGCCAATCCCAATTTCCCCTCTTTTTGCATTTCCTTTCCTGTTCTACTTTCTTTTTGTGCTTTTTCTGGCATGTATTTGTTTATGAAAATGTAAAATTTTTATTTTATTTTAGACATATCAATAATGTACTATATGTATTGATACGGGGTATCGATACACCTTATCGAACTTAACAATTTAAGATTGTTTTGACCTCGTGAATCTATATTCAATATCAGTACATGTTTAACTTTTTTAACAGTCATGATAGATGTACTGATATGGAAAAATGCTACTGGAATCTTTGAATATTAATATTATGTCTAGTGTATTGATACATTAGGACTTGGATCGGTACGATCCTTCTATTTATAACTAATTTACTAAACCTTACTAAGCTGTATCGATACGGACATAAGACATATTGATAAATGGTATTTTAAATTTATTAAAATTGTTTAAAGCGAATTCTTAGACTTTTATATATTGGTTCTTATTTTTTTCAATATATATATATATATTGGTTCTTAAATAATAAATGATTAAATTTGATAGGTAAATGACATCGAATTGCACTGAAGGTTTATATCACTAATGTTTATAAATTTAATTTCAAGTTGATAAAAAGAAATAATGTTAGGGACCCTTAATTTGTATGAATTATAGTTTAGTCACTAATGTTGGAAAATTTTTAAATTGGTCCAAGATTTTATAAATCTTGTAGCATAAGATTCTTCGTCCCCGTATTGAACATTGAACCGTTATTGAAATATAGATTATTGAATAAAACATCATATTGAACATTAGATTATTTTTCAGTAACATGTTTCGATTTGGTTCTCTATCAGATCTGAAAAAGATGTTATACTAACACTTCGTCTACTCTAAAAATATTTAAACTTGTAAAAAACATTTTAAAATAGTTTTAAACATATTTTTCAAGTTAATATACTTTTGAAGTTTTTTTTTTATAAATTAATTTATGTACAAAAATATTTTTTTAATTAAATTATATCTAAACTAATTTCTCAACAACTAACATTTTGTCTTATCAACATTTCCCCCATATTTGTCGAGTTGTTTTTCATCCTCTTGTCCATCAAGTTAACATTTTCTTCCTCATAGAATTGAAATTCTTTCTGTACTAAATATTAGGAGCGACTACTCAAGTTTACGAGTCCTATTTAAAATTTTTAATTTTATTTAATATTTTAGTTAAATCGGGACTATGAATTTGAATTTTTGTTCAATTTAATTATAGATATTTTATAATATCATGGTAATAATTGGTTTTAATCTAAACAGATTTTTATAACTATATACAATATACAAATATATTTATTTGTATTTCTTTGAATTCTCATTTATACAATATTTTATAAAATTTTGAGACTTAATTCAAACTTAAAAAAATTATTCCACTAATTACTAAAGTTTTGAGTTATTTAAATTACTTAAATTAAATATAATTTTTTTAATTGTCTTTTAATCTTTAAATAATTTAAGGTCTAAAAGCAAATCAAATATATAGTTTAAGGGTTGATTTTTTTTTTCTTTTTGGTCAAATACTTCTTCTTTTGGAAGTGTGGTTTGGAATTTTCCTAATGCGACCACAATTCTGGCCATTTTTCTACGAGTGACAGAAATGGAACACAACAAAACACATTTCCTGCGGACAAGAATTCTTCATCTTCACATTTGTAAAGTCAACACACAAAATGTCTTTAATTCATACGATAGACTAATAACAATTTTGATCCATAAGATTTAAACTAATTTCGGTGTGGACCAGGTAATATGATTTTTTATTAATTTGGTCCTTGTACTATTACTGTCTAGAGATGGGCACGGGTCGGGTCGTATTTTTGGCCCACCCGCACCTAGCCCGAAAACTCATACTCTCCACCTTCCACCTGATCCGACCTGGATTTAGGGAGAAAAAAATCTGATCCGACCCGATTTTTAAGCTTTAAAATCCGACCGACCCAACCCGAATCATTGAAAAAATTAAATTTTAGGGACTTAATTGTAAAAAATTAAATTTTAGGGACTTAATTGTAAGAAAATAAAATTAAGGGATCTAATTGTAAAAAAATAAAATTTTAGTGACCTAATTGTAAAAAAAATTAATTTTGGTGACTTAATTATATAAAATATATATAAAAAGGGATCATTATTGCAAATATCTCTAATATATATATATATATATATAGAAATTAGACTATTAGTCTCGGGTCGGATCGGGTCGAATTTTTTCTATCCTAAACTCAAATTTGTCCCGACCCGAAATCACCCTTGAAAAAAATCCTACCCGAATCTTATTTTTTTTTTTATAAAAAACCCCGACCCGATCCGATCGGGTCGGGTCAAAACCCATCGGATTCGGGTTCCGTGCCCATCCTATTAGTGTCTATGTAACTTCAGTCTGTCACCGTTCGATCTGTTCATGTTAAAACACGACACATCTAAAAAAAAGTAAAAAAAAAAATCTTAAGAAAAAACGTTTTTTATGCACATGTCAATCGACAATCTCTCACTGTGCCGCATTATCATTTTAGTGGTGATAGTGAAGGAGTAAAACTAACACAAGGACCAAAGTATGAGTTTTTTATTTTAAGAAATCTTTCGATTGCCATCAAAGCAAATATATTTAATTTTTTCTGAAACATGATTATTCGTAAATATGATTTTAATAATTTTAATTTTTGAAAGCTTTGTTTTACAGAAGCAACAATAATAGAAACAATCAATAAGATTTTATAGGGATGACAGTTTGATCTGTCTCCATCAAATTCCTACCCGATCTGGACGAGTTTTTTTATTTAAAAAAATCAGGTTCGGATCTGGTCGGGGTCGGGTTTAGGGTAGAAAATCCTCGATCCTATCTAACCCGACCCGATATATTTATATATTTTTATTGTATTTTTATATATAATATTTAATATTTTATTAATTTTTCTTGGGTTGGATCGATTTTAACTGGGCTTTTTATTATTTTATCGGGTTCGGGTTGAGGTCCGAACAAATATTTGCATTTTCGGGTTAGAGTCGGGGCGGCAAAAAACCCTCTTCGATCCGTTGTCATCTCTAAGATTTTGTCGCGACCATTTTAAAACCGAAAAGTGAAAAATAGCCTGGCGATTGAATTTTGAAAAATCGAGTTTTTTACCACTTTTAATTATTATTTATGAAAAATCGGGGTATTAAAAAAACATATTTTATTTGAATTTTAAAAACTTGGGAGTCGCCACCGGCCACTTTGGTAGGCCAAACACCATAAAACAAACCAGAGATTCATTTTGAAAACATTTGGGTTCGGGAGTCGGTTACGCGTAAGGATGACCCTTACGAGCGCCCGAAATCGGTACCTTATTAATTACACGTGGCATTTTGGCATTTCGAATAATTTAATTTAATCCATTATTATCGAATAAACATCGCTCGAATAAGAATATCATTTTGAGTAAAAAGGTACATTTCTTTTAAATACGAGCTTTGAAAAAGACGTCCTAGAATAGGAAATCTTAACTCGTATTTAAAGAAATATAAATTCTGACCCAAAAGGTTTTAAATGCATGATCGGTTTATTATCTGATTCATTTTAAGTTCTAACCTAAAAAAGGCTCCATTGATTAAATGTTTAAAACCCTATTAAATTATTAATTTCACCGGGTGTATTATGATAACATCCGAATGCACGAACACTACCATCTTGACACCAAACAAAATTAATAATACTATTAGTGCTTCTAGTTTGCCTAATTAATTTTATTAAATTCTAACCCTAAATTATTTACCATTTTCTACGTTTCGATGACGCACCAAATACGATACCAAAGTACACTATTGGCCAACATAATGTTATTTCAAAACACTGACCACTTAGTGTATCCGAGATACATGATTAGAACGTCATCGTTACTAAATTATCTCCCCTATTTAAATTAATTAACCTAAAAGACACTAATTAATTAACTATGTGAAAATTAAGTGTCACCCTAAACAAGTATATTATATGCTTTAAAAATCGTAAACAAAATAGATAAATAAATTTAAAAACAAGACCCAAGATTATTCTCATTTCAAAACATAATTCTTAAATTATGTCATGTAAGTGATCCAATTGAAAGAGAAATTTAAGTCTGAATTAAGGGAAATAAGGATTAATACGCAACTAAATTACACTTTCAATCGAAAGCTCAGATCGAAGTTCGAATATACCTTTAAAATTGTTGATGTCGATTTTAACCCCTTTGACTGCTGGTGGTCAATTTTGTTGCGGAGGGCAACCAAGGATTTGCTGTCGAATGACCCCCACTGTCTCCTCTCCAAGGAATTACCGCCACTATTGATTCCATTGCCTCCACCTTTGATTCCTTGGCTTCTCCTCCCTTATTATCAAACCATCATCACTTCCTCTCCATCATCATTGCTTCATAATGCAACCATCATGGCCATCATCATGCTAATCATTATCAAAACCCCATCATTGGTTCAATCATTGCCTCATGAGCCCATGATTGCTCTAATCATCGTTACCATCACCACTCATGATTGCTTCCATAATGACAACCCATCATGGCCATCATTACATGAATTTCTCCAAAATTTCCATGAGAAATTGGCCTCTGGAACCGCCCTCCCCCTTTGCTTTTGTTTCCGTTTCTTTTTTCTTTTCCCCCTTTAAAATTGCTTCTAACCGAGACTAAAACATGGCCACCACCCCCTTGAAACTGATGGAAACCAAAAAACTAACCCCCAAGTAACCGAACCAAATCCTTATCCCCCTTTTCTTTTTTTATTTTCTACTCATTTTATATCATATTATTTATATGTATATTTATTATATAATATTATATATTCTTTTTTAAGTTTCGGTTATTATTCTTTTTTTTTTATTATTCATTTAATTATATTTACGTAGGCCTTATTTTATATTTGAACCTGGACGAAATTCGGGTATTACAGATTCTATAAGCATTTGTCACATTTTGAAGACAATTATAACATTTTTAACAATTATAAATCATCTTTTCCAAAAATATTTTTAAAATTTTTATAATGAGTTTCGAGATTAATATCATCTAATAAATGTAATTTATTAAAATTTTGGGCTCTCATTTTAAAGGGATTGGTAAGATTGAAGACCAGTTATATAGGTTTTCAGTCGTACCTATTCAAAACTACTGATGACGACTCCAATCTTTGATGAGATCAAGAAGGCCCAACCAATTTCGACCCGGACCAAAAACGGTGTCAACAGCTTGGCGACTTCGCTGGAGACTTCTCAAAAGGGTCAAGCCACAAAAAGGGGTACATTTTGTGTTGTATCATTCCATGAGCTTTCTACCCGAGCTCAGTCCTAATTAAGTGGGGGCAAAACGCTGCTCCTTCGTGAGGTTAACCTCCGTACAGGATAGTAGTTGCCTCCGGGTTGCATGTGATCTATGACTTCGTAAGGTTAACCTTCGCATAGTCATAGGAAATTGCATCCCCTCGAGTTGAACTTGGTTCTATGATCCTATAATGGGGGAGGACTAAGGACCTTACTAGCCGTAGTAGGCGACAATAAGGACAATTCGGGTACCCTATCTAGGACCATAACCTCATGTAATAAACCGTAGGGACCTACCCTATTTAGAGCCATGATAAACCTAAACCTTAGTATGTTACCCGTTAATAATATGTGTTATATTTTATTTATTTATTTACTTTGCTTTATTTTATTTTATATAATCAAGCATGTGTTTTTTTCTTCATGTTATATTTCGTTTGTTAACCGATTTTTCTTTTCTGTTTATGTTTGTATGCATGTGCATCATCATCATAATAGGAAGCTGTTGGTTATTAATTTGATTTGATAAAAAATCTTCACTATGGCCAAAAGAGTTCAATGTGTATCAAAAAAACTGTGATGTTCAAAAATGGTCAGAGAGTGCCCAAAGAAAAAGAGGTGATAATGTTTTAGCAAGACCGGACGATCAATTTGCTGGTTATGTTCATCTCCAGCTTGATGAGTGCACAAAAGTCCTATTTTTTATACTATTTTCCCACTTGTTTATTGCCAATAAAGGACAGATTTAAGGGCAATATTGGATAATTCTACCTATTTTCCATATTTCAGCATCCGAATACTCAAATCATGAATTTATCTATTATTTAGCATAAAACAGATGCATTTGATGGTTTTCTTTCCTAGGCAGGAAACCACATCATATGAATGACCAAACAAGAAGACGGATGCTGGTAAAGAAGCTGAAATGCAGATGAAGCACCCGCCACAACAGCACTTTGGATGCCGCGGAAGTAGATTGATGATGACAGCTGGTGCTCGACGGATAGAGAAAAAGGTTGCTTCGGCGGAAGTTGCCACGGCGGAGGTTGCCTCGGCGAAAGTTGTCACGGTGGAGGTTGCCAGGGCAGCAAAATGGCAACCACAATCATGGTTTGCCACCAGACATTGCAGCAACATCTACGATAAAGAATAAGCAGATCAGGCCAAGAGAACTGTATTGATGCAGTTCCAAGACGAGACCATTATGACAGCAACCCGCCGCGACAACCGATGCCAAGGCAACACTTGGAACACAAATGTTAATATAATAGGTGATCTGAAGAGAAAAACAAGGTGGACGTTTTAAGACAAGTAGAATAGAAATCGGAGTTGGAAAACGCATAGAAAGTCAAGGTCAAAGCCACGTGGGAAAAGAATCCTTATAGGAATAAACTAGGAAATAAAATAAAGATCTTTTATTTATGTACTTAATTTGTGTTTTACTCATAGTTGAATTCCTACTTTGGAAAGGTTTGCCCTAGGCTAAGCCTATAAATACCATAACCTATGTAGAGAGGAAGAGATATCGAAATCAAGTTTCATGGAAAAACCCTAAATTCCACCGTCGTCCCCTTTGGGGTTTAGGTTAGTTTGTGGAGTAGTTGTGGGAGAAAGTTTGCAATTTGTTTAGTTCTTATTAATGCAATTTCAGAATTCATAGTTTATCCTCTCTTGGCATTTACTCTTCTTTGCATATGAGCTCGAGATGATAGTATGTGAAGAAAAATCTATTTGTCTAATATCGGGAGAGTTAGGCTCACGAAATGAGAGAATACGGTCTTTGCTCATGGGCATTGACTAATCCGGTTGAGAGATTAACCGCCCAGGATTTCAGCGACTAACAAGACACATGTGTTTGGTTGTTGTCCGCCCTTGATTCACGCCGGGAGGTATCATCAAGACATGGGTTTCAACAGTTCTCTTCGCTTAGGGATAAGGAGGAGACATACAAGGATGCTCTGTTGAACTATGAGTTGTTGAATTGTCGGCAAGGCATAACCCCGCCTAGGCAGCTGCAGCGACCCTTTGTGTGACCCGTCGAGGCGGCAGTTCAACCCTATTGCATTATAAGAACGAGACAATTACATTCTGATTCCACACTATAAAGCATTCTAACCTACCCCACTTTTCCATCCTTGATTTCTTGATCACTTATCTTTATTGCTTTAATTAGTTTTCTTAGTTATAATCCAATCTGTGTCTTTATTTTTCCATTGTGCAGGAATAATAAATTGTGTAAGTAAAGCCAATACCTTTGGGTTCGACATCTTACATACTACAATCTGACAAAGGTGGAAGGATGAATGCTTTATCGTAAAAGCAGAACTTCCGAGCCTCCATCACAACTCAAAGAGAACAACGCTCAAGAATTAGAAGATATCTAGAATCATTGGAGTAATGATAGAAAACAGATGATGTATGATACTTATGGGGACATAACCTATTTGTTACGAGTGCACGTAGACAAAGGTTTGGTACGCGTCATGGCATAGTTCAGGAATCCTTTATACAATTGCTTCACATTTAATGGAGAAGATATGACACCGACAATAGAAGAGTATGCTGCATTGCTTCATCTAAGGAATATGAATGAATTTAAGATTTTTGTGAAAGGGGTTGAACCTAAGAAGTACAAGGAGAAACTTGCAGCTTTGACTAGGACAAACATGTCATGGGTAGAGGCTCAGTTCAAAGACAAAGGAAAAAGCATTGCTATTGCCTAGGATAAACTTCAAGGGTTGATTCATTCACATCCTGACCCGAGGAAACAAGTTGATATTTTCGCTCTAGGGATTTACGGTTTGATTATTTTTCCAAAAGTAGCTGGATATATTGAAGCATCAGTGATAGACTTGTTCGGGAACTTGGGAAAAACATTAACCCAGCTCCAACTATCTTGACAAAAATATTTCGATCTTTTAATGTCCTAAAAAAAACATGAAGGTGTATATTTTATTGGGTGTACACAACTTCTCACCCTATGGATTCATAGCCACCTAAGAGCAAAAGGAAAATCAACCATTCATGTTCATACCCCACATTATTCACCATTACGAGAGTTCTTAGCAAAAGGGCCGAGAAATGAGAAGTTAGCAGGACAATGGGAATCAATTTTACAAGATTTAAGGGTGGAGGACATTACTTGGCAAGCTTATTGGTTGGACCATACTAATATTTTGTATAAATATGGTGTATTTGATTGGGTCCCTCTTCTCGGGATTTGGGGTGCAACCGGATATGCTCCTTTGTTAGTCTCGAGACAATATGGATCGTTTTAGTTTGCCCTAGTTACAAGGGGGATAGGATTATGTGAATTCACTTTTACTGAAAAGTCTAAGAAGCAGATTCTTGAGATTGCTAGGGCTTGGGCTTATCCATACAAGGCCAAGCTTCCAACCCCAAAACTTTCTTCATATTATTAATTTTGGAGATTTAAGAGGAAAAATTACAATATCCCGCCCCCAATTAAGGGAAAGGTCCAGACGTTAGAGGAACAATTCAGAGAAATACCAAGCGAAGCTGAGACTGTGAGACAAGAATGCGAGGAAGAGAAAAAGGTGTTACATAGAAGGATCGCTGAGTTAGAATCTGAAAATGAAAGACTTGAATATGATGTGACGTATTTTAAGAATCAGTCAGACAAGTTTGTGAAACAATTAGATGTTGTGAGCGTGGATTTTAAGGATTTGCAAGGAGATTATCAAAGGCTTCAAGAGAAACTAAAGAATATCAACTTGAGAAAAACTCCACAAGAATGGAAAGAGGAGCTCCGTGATCGTGAGAATGACACAAAACGTTTTATAAAGCTACTGAAAACTAAAGAAAATCAACTAGAAGAGCTTGCAGCTGATCTACAAGTGTCCCAGGAGGCAAACACGACAATTTTTAATGATCTCATGGCTACTCGTTCCCAGAACCAAGAATTATAGGAAGATTTGGTATCTCTACAGGGAATTATTCACATCTACCAACAACAAGACTCAGTGGTTGAACTCGAGAAGGATCAACTTGAAAACCAGTCTTTGAAGGAGATGATTGAAGCACTAGAAAATTCATTGCAATAACATAAAGATTTAATAGATGACCTTCAAAGAGATTTCAAGCTCAAAGAGAGTTAATGGGACTAGCGATATCAATTTGCGTGAGGAGACATTAAAGTCAGAAATGACTTGATAAATGAAGCCCTTATTCAAATCCGGAAAATAGCAGAGCATATCACCAATATAGCGAAAGAAGATGAAGGTTTGAGATTGTAGATCAACCCCTCTACACACTTTGTTGATGAGTGGATCAAGTTCCTGGAAAGAGTTAAGAAACTTGGGAATGAAGCTAGACCATATCGTCGAGTGTGGTGTTAGTTGTTTTTTATGTGTTAAAAATGTTGATGATGGTTTTTTTTTTGTTTTAGGAATATTTTTTTTCTCTTTAAGTTTTTTAGGTTAAACATGTTTATGGATGATTTCTTTCAAGTTTATTTAATAATATTTCTTTTTCGGTTTATGCGAATATTGTTTTATCTTATTAATTTTATAACTAACACCTAGTTGCATTCATTTTTGTATTCAACATTTTATCATTTTGCATTTACAATGCATACATCTCATGAGCATTTACATTAAAAAAGAAACTTATTCATGGGACTTCGATATCAGTGATATTGGAATGAAAGGACGATCATATCAATCATCCTCACAACACGCGATTCAAGGCTAGAAGGATGGAAGAAAGACTTCAGAAGTTAGAAAAGTCTTAAGAGCAAATTACTCAAGATATCAAAGGCATAAGAGAGGACATAGCGAGCAATCAAGATAATCTTCTAAGCAAATTAAGGGATAAACTATTACAACTATTATCTAAGTGAACAAGTGTCGAGAAAGGAAAAGCTCATGAAGAGGATTCTCCATCTTTAAATTTTGGAACAAAAGAAACACATCCTCAATTTGCGTTCTCTGCTAGTGGGTTACAATCTAATATTCATAAACAAGCAAATCCTCATGGTGCTTTTGCTTCGAACATGTGGGCTGGATCATTTAAACCAGAAGTTCCAAATTTCGATGACCCGGTTGAGTTGGAAAAACTGAAGAAATCTCAACCCAAATCTTCTGAGACAAATGACGATAAGTTCAAATTCTTAGAAGAAAGAATCAAAGCTATGGAAAGTATTGATGCCTTCAGTAGAACTGATATTATGGAGCTAAGCTTAGTCCTTGATCTAATTTTGCCTCCAAATTTTAAAGTACCTGAATTTGAGAAATTTGATGGCACAAGCTGTCCCAATGCCCACCTTACCATGTTTTGCCGCAAAATGACAGGGTATAGAAACGATGATAAGCTGTTAATCCATTGTTTTCAAGATAGTTTAGCTGGTCTGCCATACGATGGTATAATCAGTTGAACAGGGTCCAAATAAGCACATGGAGAGACTTAGCAAGGGATTTTAAATAACAATACAAGCATGTCCTAGATATGGTTCCTGATCTTTTAACACTCCAAAATATGGGAAAAAAGGCATAATGAAACTTTTCGACAATATGCCCAACGGTGGAGAGACATGGTTGCACAAGTTCAACCGCCACTACTCGAGAAACAAACAACTACTCTTTTCATCAATTCCTTGGAATCCATATACTATGAGAAGCTTGTTGGTAGCACCACCAGAGACTTCGCTGATCTAGTGACAGCATGTGAAGCAATTGAGCTTGCCCTTAAAAAAACAGGAAACTTAACAGTCTTGAGGTTTCCAAAAAGCCATATGCCAAATAGAAATAGAATGAAGTTAATGTTGCGGGAAATGACGGACATCCATATCCCAAATATCAATCTCCACCACAATTTGTGTATCCAACAGGATATTCGAAACTTAATACAAACCCTTCAAGCCAAGAAAAACAACCACAAGGTGGACCCAGACCGTCGAGGACTAACACAGAAAGACAGTCTTTCACTCCTATTCCGATTTCCTACAAGGAGTTTTATGCTAAATTATTGGAAGAGAGGTTGGCATCTCCCGTTTTTCTCACACCACTACAACCACCTTACCCAAAATGGTATGACCCTTCTGCACATTGCGAATTCCATGCCGGAATCCCTAGACATACAATAGAAAATTGTACAACTCTCAAAAGAAGGGTTTAGAGTTTGATTAATCAAAACATTCTTCAATTTAACACGTTAGGAGAACCTAATGTTTCTAACAATCCTTTGCCAACACATGAAGAACCAAGGGTTAATGTTGTGATGAATAATGATGAGTTTAAAGTTAAAACAAGCTTATCTGAAGTGCAATCACCGCTAAAATGGGTATGGAAGAAAATGGTGGAAAGAGGACTGTTGAGTCATAACCATGGTGCTACATCAAACAATAGAAGGAAATTTTGTGAATTTCATGGGGAAGTTGGCCATGAAATCCAATATTGTGATGAGTTTAGAAATGTTGTCCAGGATCTGATGGATAACAAAGAAATCGAGTTCTTTGAGCGGACTCAAAATGTTAATGAAGTTTTTACAATAGATGAACAGTTATCCAAAAATGGTGGTGAAGGTAGTCGACCTTTTGTGATTAACTGGCCACGGTTGTATAATGAAGGATTACAAAAGCCTCCACCACGATTGGCAATCGAGGCTCCTAATCCTTTCCCATACAAGAGTAACCGACAGGTGCCATGGATTTATGGTTGTAATATGGCCGTTACAGGGAAGGATGATTCTGAAACTATATCTGTAGAGATTAGTGCAGTTGGGAACTTCACTCGAACTGGAAGGTGTTATCCCTCCGACATCTCAAAACCAATGGAAACAGTAGGCACTAAGCCAAATGATAAGTTTCCGTTAAATGGAGAAAATCAGAAATTAACGAACCTGTAAATAAGGAAAAAGCACGAGAATTTTTGAAATTTATAAACACAACGAGTATAGTGTGGTTGGGCAATTGCATAAACAACCAGATCGTATTTCCATATTATCTTTGTTGCTAAGTTTAGAGACTCACAGGAATGCCTTGCTAAAAGTGTTAAACCAAACATTTGTTCCAAATGACGTTTCAGTAGACAAGCTGGATAGATTGATGAACAACTTACATGCTGATAATTTTATCTCTTTTAGTGAAGATGAAATTCGTCCTGATGGCATGGGATCCGTCAAAGTATTGCATATAAATACCCACTGTAATGGGTATATATTACCTCATGTTTTAGTTGACAATGGATCTTCTTTGAATGTCATGTCCATGACAACACTGAATAGACTTCTAGTGGATAAGACTCACATGAAGCCTTGTCATACAACTGTAAGGGCATTGTATGGAACTAGAAGGGATGTCGTAGGAAAAATTGATGTCCCATTTTTGATTGGTCCAGCTACGTATAACGTAGAATTTATTGTTATGGACATTACACCAACTTATTATTATTTATTGGTACGTCCCTGGATTCATGATGCTGGGGCATTACCATCAACACTTCATCAAAAGTTTAAGTTTGTGATTGATGGATACCTTATAAGTGTTGGCGCTGAAGATGATATTATTGCATCTACATCAATTGATGCTCTGTGCATAGACGTAGATGAAAATGCAATTGAATGTACATTTCGATCAATTGAATTTGTGAATGCAAATTTTGTTGTTAATGGAAAAAAGATTCCAAGACCTAAATTCTCAAAAAATACAATGATGGGAATAAGGCTCACTATTGGGAAGAGAGCTAAATCAAGAAAGAGACTTGGAAAGTTCTTACAAGGAATGCACACGGCGATACAACCATTCTTGAAATATGATCGGGGTGGTGTGGGATTCAAGCCTAACTTACAATGGAAGATAAAACACGTGTTGAGAAAGAGAACACAAAAAAGAGCTAGATTGGCCGATATAAGTAATGAGAGGAAAGTGACAGTGCTTTCTCGTATTATTGAAACCTTTGTGTCTGGGGGGCACATTCATTCTAGGAAGGAAAGATAGATGTTACTATCACCTCTAGAGAAATTTAAAGAGCTGAGCATAAATGCAACAGAAGGAGAAGATGAAATTGAAAAAAATCGATCAGAGATCGGACCATGTCCTCCAGGCTGTGTCTTGAATAATTGGACCACTATTGAACTCCCAATTGTTTTTAAATCTTTATCAGAGTAATGTTCGAAACTTAACTCATTACTTGAGCCCTAAAGTTGTGAGAATTTATTGTAAGGGCCCCCATTTAGGCATTCAGTTTATCAATTCAATAAATGAGCACATTTCCATTTCCCATTTGGTCTCATTTTTTCCTTCTCTTCTATCATTTCTTTCATCGAGCCTTGTATATATATATTTCCTCTTGTTTATTTGCAGGCCTTTAGATATCAATTACATGAATAACATTGCTTCGAGCTCAAAAATCGTTTTTGAGCAGACTGTATGCTTAAGAGAACATGAGTCTAATGAAAACTATGAAGAATGTGAATTATCTCCTGACCTACTCATACTAATAGAGCATGAGAATAAGAAAATTCTCCCTCACCAAGAACCGATAGATACAGTGAATCTAGGAAACGAAGATGATAAAAGAGAAGTAAAAATTGGTACTTTCATATCTCCAAAGACAAGAGATAAACTTATCTCTCTGCTTCAAGAGTTTAAGGATGTGTGATAAGTGCTCAAAAGATCATTATTTTATACACATTTCATGGGCAATAAGCACTTATCTCACACTTACTTGGACTGATGCATGCGTTTAATATGCAATATTCAGATATTCTGCTATTATGACTTACAAAGCTAATATTTACAGAAAAATGCAGAATTTACGATATCTTCTGTACATGCAGGAACAACTACTGCCGAGGCAGGGTTGAGGCTAAGGCAGAAGCTGGGCCGCGGCAGTAACTGAAGCTCTAGCATCAATACTGTAGGCGATTGGAAGAGAAAAATACGCTGGACGTTCTTGGACATGCAGCACATGGATCGAAGCTGGCTAGCACGAGGAAAGCCCAAGTCAAAGTCCATAAGGGAAAAGCCGCCTAGTTGAAATAAACTTGAAAATATTTGATTTATGGGAATAATTGTAATCCTACTCCAAGTAGTATTCCTACTTAGGAAAGGTTTGCCCTAGACCTAGACTATATATACCATAGCCGTCCAATGTATAGAGAAGGCGGATTTTAGAGAGAGTTCAACCCTAAGAATTATTGTGTTATTTCTTTCATTATGTTCTAAGCTTTCTTAGGGTTAGATGAAGGTTGTCGAGTACTTGTGAGAGGAGATTATACTTTGTTTCTCGTTTCAATGCAATAAAACATTAAGATTTGCTTACTCTTTGCCATTCTTTGTTCTTGCATCCAAGCCCGAGAGGGAAGTTTGTGAGTAATCCATTTATCTAGACTCGGGAGAGTTAGATTCACGAAAGGAGTAAGTACAGTATTTGAAAAATACTAACTCGACCTAGGATAGGTTGGAGTTTCAGCGACTAAAAGAAGTGTGAGATTGGTTGATAGTTAGAATTGATTCACGCTGGGAGGTATCATCAAGGACTGATTATCAATAGTGTTTCGACTTAGGGATAAGCGGAGCCATCCAAGGACACTTTGCCGAATCTTAGTGAAGTCTACCCAAGAGCAAGGGATTGCCGCGGCAGACACGCATTGTCGTTGCCGAGGCAGTAATCTACAGTACTGCCGAGGCAGATTCATGCGATAGCATTAGATAGAAACAAGTCGATCGATTCCATAGTACAACGCAACTGGATCCTACCCACTCTCCTCATTCGTTCTCATTACCTTTATTTAGTTTTTATTTAATTAGTTTACTCAAACATCCTTCCTACTTGTGTTTTTACTTTACTTTTATAGGACAAGAATATTAAAGAAGACATATTAAGTACACCAATCCTTGTGGAGATGATACACAATAAATACTTATCACTTTATTACTTGCGACGTGTACACTGCACAATTTGCGCTATTTCTACACGCAACAAGTTTTTGGCGCCGTTGCCGGAGATTGACAACTAAATTTTGTTTTCTTTATTTTCTTGCTTTAGTTATTTTATTTTTATTTTTTTATTTTACTTTGGTTTCTTTTTGGTGTATGACCAGGGCCAACCCATCCAATCCGTTGTACGAGATTGACCCTAAAATTGAACGTACATGGAATCGGTTGAGGAGACAAATCCAACAAGCAATGGCAGGAAATTAAGTAGATCAAAACATACCTGTTGGCCACGGAGGACTTCAGCAGCTACCCATGCCGCAGTAACCACTGCTGCAGCCCATACTGCCGCGGCAGCTCACTGTTAGAGATTTCCTTGTGGAAGATTTGAATGAATTAAACCCTGGAGTCGTTGCACCGAAAATATAAGCAACCCATTTTGAACTCAAACCTGTCATGTTCAATATGTTGAATACTATTGGACAATTTAGTGGGTCTGCAACTGAAGATGCCAGGCAGCATCTCAAATCTTTCATGGAAGTTTTGAGATTAAAATTGTTTCCCTATTCACTGAGGGATAGGGTCAAGACCTGGTTAAATAACATTCAAGCAGGATCAATAGGATCTTGGAGTGAACTCTACTGAGATTTTATTACGCGCTTTAACCCTACTAACTTATATGATCGTATCCGTAATGAAATTAATTCTTTTCGGCAGGCAGATGATGAACCAATGTACGAGGCATGGGAGCGCTATAGAGAGTTATTGCACAGATGCCCATTACATGGATTTCCCTTGTGGATACAAGTGACAATGTTCTATAATTCCACTAATGCCCCCACAAGGATGATGCTAGATGCCTCAGCCAATGGGACACTCCTTGACAAAGCTCCTGAGGAAGCTATAGAGATTCTGAACAAGCTCGCAAAGAATTATTTTTAGTTCCCTACATCTAGGCGAGGAGGAATGAGACGCTAAGCCATAGTGAATGAACTCGAAACATCCAATTCACTGGCAGCACAATTGACATCTCTAACCAAGATGGTTCAGAACATACAATTACAACAAAATACTCATGAGGTTAAAACGATCAATTATTCTAAGTATGTGCAAGATGAGGAAACTGGTTTTTATGTGGGAAACTACAACCGAAATAATAATATGATGTCTAACACATATAATCCGGCATGAAAAAGGCACCTAAATTTTTCATGGAGCAATCCTAATAATGCCTTGAATCCCACTAATCAGACCTCAAGTTATCAGCAGCCGATGCCGCAGCAAAATATACAACAGATGCCGCAGCAGCAGTCCGAAAGTTCGTTGGAGAACACTCTCAAAGCCTTTATGATGAAAACAGAATCATACATGGCAGAGAACAGTAATTTCATCAAAAGGACGGATGCTTTCATGAATAGGACTGAAATAAGGCTGCAAAATCAAGAAGCGGCTATTAAAACTCTAGAAACTCAAGTTGGTCAGTTCGCTCAAAGACAAAACACTAGACCACAAGGAGGATTACCTAGCAATACTGAAGTTGCTAAGGGAATGGGCCATGAACAATGTAAAGTGATCACAACCAGAAGTGGCCTACATTTAAAAGAAAAACTAAGCAGTTCAGCAAACAAAGTCCCACAGGCAATACAAGAGGACTCAGATTGGGAGGACCAGGATGCTGAACCAGAAAGTCAGGCCTCAGAAATCCCAGCAGAAAACTCTACCGAGGCAGACAAACCGGTAGCACCTCAACCAGCTACCGAGACAGTAAAAGACCCAATGGTGCCAGGTATTAAATTCAAAGCTCATGAAACCCTGGAGAAGATGAAACCACCACCACCTTTCCCACAAAGGTTGAAAAAGCAAAAACAGAATCTCCAGTTTAAAAAATTTTTAGACATCCTAAAACAAGTCCATATCAACTTGCCATTCGTTGAGGCAATTGAACAGATGCCTAATTACGCTAAGTTCTTGAAAGACATGATATCTAAATGAAAAAGGCTTGGTGAGTTTGAAACAGTGGCAGCAACTGAAGGATGCATGGCAATGCTGCACAATCGCATGCCTCCAAAATTAAAGGATCTTGGATGCTTTACCATACCTTGTGCGATAGGTAACCATTATGAAGGAAAGGCCCTATGTGACTTAGGAGCAAGCATCAACTTAATGACAAACTCAGTCTTTCAAAAGCTTTGAATAGGAAGAGCAAAACCCACAACTGTGGTACTTCAACTAGCGGATAGATCATTTGTGCACCCTGAAGGAAAAATTGATGACATATTGGTAAGGGTAGACAAATTTATTTTTTCCGCTGACTTCCTTATCCTTGATTGTGAAGCATAATGCGCCAATCATATTGGGGAGGCCTTTCTTAGCAACTGGACGCACCTTAATTGATGTGGAAAATGGAGAGTTGACAATGAGGGTTAATGACCAACAAGTCAAACTCAATGTATTCCACAATTTAAAAAAAAATATGATGATCCAGAAGAGTGCAAAGCCATCCACACAACAGACACCAAAATATCCTGCCTTGGCAGCATGCTCGGTAGGCTATTTGACAAAAAGATAAGCTCAAAGTGGAAGCAGCACATCAGGATGGACATAAAGCAAAAGGGAGTGGACAACATCTGAATTATAATTCTGGCCAACAAGAGATAAATACCTTAGGAGATGCATTTGCATGCACTCCTCCATTGACTTAATCTCTTCCCTTTTCTTTTTATATTATTATATTAAGATCAGTTTAGTTTATATTTACTTTCCATATTTATTTTATGCTTTCATTATTTTTTCTTTTTTTTTGTTCAATTATTTTTAGGTTAATAAAGCAAGGATGGAGGAAATATAGTTCACAACAGAAATTCGGCAGAGACAGAAAAACAGTGTTAGAGCCGCAACATTCCCAACGGGCAGAAAAGTATAACAGCTAGTCTACCGAGATTTCTACCGTGGCAGTAAAAGCAATCGATAGTAAAGGCTAACGGTTACAAAACGGATAGTGGTTTCAAACGGATACAAGGCCGAGGCCTATATAAGCACCTTCCTTCTCTTGAACTATTCACTCTTGCATTCTTGTTTTCTTTTGAAAATTTACTAATCTTTCTCTCATCATACTCTCTACCTAGCCTTCTTGAAATTTTCAGAATCTTTCCAAGAAACTCTTCAAAATCCTCAAAACTCATCCATGGCATCATACACTCGCTTTGCTCCTGCCGCTGTTGAAGACCGATTCAACAGATCTTTCGTTGCTCGACAGTTATGGGAACAACAAGGGTTCCAACACTCGGATGAGGAGAAATACGGCATCGAGCACTATTTGTTCGATAGAATCAAGTATCAAGATTGGGAGATTCTTTGCCTACAGCCTGCCCGGGCAAATGCCACCATAGTGCGGGAATTTTATGCACATGGGCCGAGCAAGGATTCTCTCTACGTCCACTACTGGGGCAGGCCGATCAAGCTTGATGCCGAGTCAATCAACCAATACTATGGCCACATACCTACCCGCGATATCCATGCCGAATTTTTTGAAGAAGTTACAAATGAAGACTACGAGCTGATCAAAGATGACCTTTGCTACAACAACACCCCTTGGGAAACCGGTGCCCATAGAGGATCTGTAGCAAGGCAGAGTCTCAAACCTGAGGCCAAGCTTTGGAACACCTTTGTCAAGAGACGCCTCATACCCACCTCCCACAACAGCATGGTAGACCATAAGAGATTGGTGCTCATCCAATCCATCATCAACAAAAGGAGCATCAACGTTGGAGAGATCATATTACGAGAAATTTACGAGTGCGGTAAGAAAGAAAGAGGGTCGTTATATTTCCCTTGTTTAATCTCTGGTTTGTGCATTGCTGCAAGTGTACTAGTGGAATATACTGATGAATACACTCCAAACAAGCAAGGATGAACGAGAGACTTCTGCCACAAAATAATGCAGATCACGCAGGCAGAACCATTCCAGGCAACTCCTCAGCAATTCACTGTCGGAGCCCAGTACACAACAGATATGCCTGACACTGCCCATACCACTGCCGCAGCAGACCCTTACTAGGAGATTCTATAAAGGATGGTTGTCATGGACCTTCTTCAACAGAGATACATGGAATATCAACGCGACTTCAACAGCACACTTGCACAGATGATGATGCAAAATTTTCCAAGTCAAGGGATGCACTTTCCAGAATTTCTAGCAAACATATTCGTCAAAGCAGCACCCTACACAGAGACCACTCCAGCCCCAGGGCCGAGGCCATTTTTCCCTTCTCAACCTCAACAACAGTTCAACGCGGCTGGACCATCTAGGGCAGCAGGCTCTGCCACGGCATCTTCAACCAGCAGAAGACCATCAAAGAGGAGAGTTGTCTTCAGTACTCCACCACGATCACCCATCCCCATGGGCAGTCTCACCAAAGAAATAGATGAGTATGTACATCAAAGCTCATCCAATGCCGAGCCAAGCATTCATTATGCTGAGGCAACAAACGTTGAAGAGGAAGGAGGGACGAACATAATGCATACAGAAAAAATTGCCGACGAAGAAGAAGGAGAAGAGGTGGATGCTCCTTTACAAAGGACATCACCCACGCGAGTTCAACCGCCCCGGCAAGCAAAACTACAACAATCACCAGCACAAGGATCAAGGATGAAAGAATCAACAGGGAGGCCTAGAAAACAAATTGTTACCACCAGCTCTTCAGAGTCCATTTAAATACTAAGCTTTTCTTGCCTTTAATTCTTTACTAATTTAATTTTTGTTGAAATATTGACCTGCTGTGTGATTAGAGCATTGAGGACAATGCTCAGTTTGAGTTTGGGGGTGTAGGTGCACTGCCGAGGCAGCCCACTACCGCGGCTTTACCATGAAAGGGAGTAAAATTTTTGCCTTATTTGAAAAAAAAATTAGTGCATCTATCTGCTTCCTAATTGATTTACTGCGTTTACTTTTGCACTGCCTTTCATCAGTATTGCCTTAGTTTATTCTTTTAAGGTCATAGAAATCTTTCTCCTTACCATAGCTAGGTTCTGTTTTAAAGGATTAACCTTAGAATACTTAAGGTAAAAAACCTAGAAGCTTGCTATAAGGTTAAGGTTATAAACATTTTTGGGACTTGTTTGATTTAGGAGTTCTTTTAATGAACTTAGGTGATAAAGAATTAGATTCTTGGGAAAGTGACTAGAGGTGCCTATCACCGGCTCTAGGAAACTCTCTTCTTCATTTTAGAGGTGCCCGAAATTGGCTCTAGTATGCTAAAGAAAGAAAAGAAGGAAATAGAAAACACATACCTTGAGGTGCCCGAAATTGGCTCAAGCTATTGATGTTTTAAGAAGAGAACACTAGATCCAAATCTATTTGTCTTGAACTTAGAGTTTGTCTAAGAAAGCCTTTAATCAACCTTGTCCACAAAAAGACACACACTCACAAAATCTTATAGCTTGTTTCCGGGTAAAGTCCTTGAGTAAATGAAAGGCTAAGACTAAAGAATAGGCATTGTTATGGTGGGGAGAATAGATGGAAATGTAAGACCAAGAGAGAATAAGGTTTGACAAATTGATGGCTTGTATTACTTGAGGACAAGCAATAGTTCGAGTTTTGGGGTATGATAAGTGCTCAAAAGATCATTATTTTATACACCTTTTATGGGCAATAAGCACTTATCTCACACTTACTTGGAATGATGCATGCGCTTAATATGCAATATTCAGATATTCTGCTATTATGACTTACAAAGCTAATATTTACAGAAAAATGCAGAATTTACGATATCTTTTGTACATGCAGGAACAACTACTGCCGAGGCAGGGTTGAGGCCGATGCAGAAGCTAGGCCGCGACAGCAATTGAAGCTCTAGCATCAATATTGTAGGCGATTGGAAGAGAAAAATACGTTGGATGTTCCTGGACATGTAGCACATGGATCGAAGCTAGCTAGCACGAGGAAAGCTTAAGTCAAAGTCCACAAGGGAAAAGCCGCCTAGTTGAAATAAACTTGGAGATATTTGATTTATGGGAATAATTGTAATCCTATTCCAAGTAGTATTCCTACTTAGGAAAGGTTTGCCCTAGACCTAGACTATATATACCATAGCCGTCCAATGTATAGAGAAGGCGGATTTTAGAGAGAGTTCAACCCTAAGAATTATTGTGTTATTTCTTTCATTATGTTCTAAGCTTTCTTAGGGTTAGGTGAAGGTTGTCGAGTACTTGTGAGAGGAGATTGTACTTTGTTTCTCGTTTCAATGCAATAAAACATTAAGATTTGCTTACTCTTTGTCATTCTTTGTTCTTGCATCCAAGCCCGGGAGGGAAGTTTGTGAGTAATCCATTTATCTAGACTCGGGAGAGTTAGATTCACGAATGGAGTAAGTACGGTATTTGAAAAATACTAACTCGGCCTAGGGATAGGTTGGAGTTTTAGCGGCTAAAAGAAGTGTGAGATTGGTTGATAGTTAGAATTGATTCACGCCGAGAGGTATCATCAAGGACTGATTATCAATAGTGTTTCGACTTAGGGATAAGCGGAGCCATCCAAGGACACTTTGCCGAATCTTAGTGAGGTCTACCCAAGAGCAAGGGATTACCGCGGCAGACACGCATTGTCGCTGCCGAGGCAGTAATCTACAGTACTGCCGAGGCAGAGTCATGCGATAGCATTGGATAGAAACAAGTCGATCGATTCCACAATACAATGCAACTGGATCCTGCCCACTCTCCTCATTCGTTCTCATTACCTTTATTTAGTTTTTAATTAATTAGTTTACTCAAACATCCTTCATACTTGTGTTTTTACTTTACTTTTACAGGACAAGAATATTAAAGAAGACATATTAACTACACCAATCCCTGTGGAGACGATATACGATAAATACTTATCACTTTATTACTTGCGACGTGTACACTGCACAATTTGCGCTATTTCTACACGCAACAATGTGTTTGCTTGGACTTACCAAGATATGCCTGGACTAAACACAGACATTGTAATGCGTGAACTTTCGCTAAAGCCAGAATGTAAGCCAGTACAACAAAAACTTAGAAGAATAAGGCCAGAAGAAGTAAAAAAGTAGTACGACGCTGATTTTTTTACAAGTGGCCAAGTATCCAAAATGGGTGGCAAATGTTGTTTCGGTACCCAAGAAAAATAGAAAAGTGCGAATGTGTGTTGACTATCGTGACCTCATTCGTGTTAGTCCTAAAGATAACTTCTTTTTACCACATATAGATACGTTAGTGGATAATACAGCTAAGCATTATCTGTTCTCATTCATGGACGGTTTCTCAGGCTATAATGAAATCAAAATATGTCCAAAAGATATGGAAAAAACCACTTTTGTGACAATGTGGGACATATTTTGTTATAAAGTGATGCCATTTGGTTTAAAAAATGCTGGAGCAACATATCAAAGAGCCATGGTAACTTTGTTCCATGACATTATGCATAAGGAAATAGAGTTTTATGTAGATGACATGATTGCTAAGTCTTGGTCAGGGGAGGAGCATATCACTAACCTCAGAAAACTTATTGAACGTTTGAAGAAATTCCAATTGAAACCCAATCCAGCAAAATGCATTTTTGGAGTTTCTTCAGGAAAATTATTAGGGTTTTTTGTTAGCAAATGAGGAATTGAGGTGGATCCTGATAAAATTAAAGCTATTCAAGAACTCCCTCTTCCTTGTACTTAAAAAGAAGTTCGAGGTTTCTTAGGGAGATTAAACTACATTTCTCGGTTTATCTCTCAACTAATTGACAAATGTGATCCCATTTTCGCCTTTTAAGGAAAAATAATATGGGTAGTTGGGATTTATCATGCAAAGAAGCTTTTGTAAAACTAAAATTGATTTTGATATAACAATTATGTTAAAGGACTATTTTGTAATAAATTTTTAAGTCCCTAAGTCAAACTTTTGTTTTCAAGTCAAACCAAGAACTTTAAAGATGTTTTTCTAATTTTTTTACACGATAGTATCGATACCCCTAGAACAGGTATCAATACTGCCTCTTATTTTTCAGAAAATGTTCTTGAGTCAAGAACAAATATCGATACCAGCATCGATACCTTTTTCACCAAAACGTTACTGCCAACATTTATTTTGAACCAGGTATCGAACTAGGGCTTAAATTAAAAAATATTTTAAAAATATAAAGGGTTGTTTCGATACCAGCATCGATACCCTCAAAAATCCCAACAGCTATTTTAGCTTTAAATGAGTCGACCGTTGGAGGTAGTTTGAGCTTTAAATGGTAGTTAACATGTTTCGGAACAGGTATCGGTACCAATCTTCACAGATTGTATTCGGTATCGAACCATGGTTCGATACCCCCTATTCACTCTCTTTCTCTTTGTGGCTTGTTTCGAAACAGGTACCCCGAGCATCGATACCAATGTCTGCAGAGGTGCATTTATGATGGGAAGATAAGGTCCTAACATCTTTATTTCAATTCCCAACAACCACAACGGTTAGAAATTAATGAGGAGGTATAAAATGAAGCAATTCAAGCAACATTAACAACTATTGAACCTCAAGCATCATCCAAGCACAAAAATCCAAACTCCCAACTCTTGTAATTTCAATTTGATTCTTTGTAATTGAGTTTGGGGAGAGTTTGTTTGTATTTGGGGCATATCTATCTTTTGAGAGATTTTCTTTTAGCCCACTTTAATCCTTTGTAATCCTTGTGAGGGTCAAGTCAATTTTGGGTAGAAGATTGGCTTGTTTGTAAAGGTTATCCCTTGAACCTAGAAAAAGGTTGAATTCAATTAGTGAATTGGTTTCAAAATCCTTAGTGGGAGCTAAGGTAGTGGATGTAGACCTTGTTCTGAAGCTTGAACCACTATAATTCGTTTGTCTCAATTTTTCTATCTTTTCACCGAAAAATCTTCCACCAAAAATTTAAATAGCAAATTCACCCCCCTCTTGGACAATTCCATAGATCGATCAACTCAACAATTGGTATCAGAGCTAGATCTTTGAAGGGATTAACATCCACCAAAGAACATCCAAGGAGTTTTGATCATCATATCAAGTCAAATCCAATGGCCTCTACTTCCGGAATTTGGAACGAGTCTCACTCAATCATAAAGCCACCCTTCTTCAATGGTGACAACTACCCTTATTGGAAGAACCGAATGAGGTTGTTCATCAACTCCAACGATTATGTTCTTTGGGACATAATAAAAGATGGTCCCTCAATTCCAATGAAACAAGAAGGAGATAGACAAGTGCCCAAAAAAAGAAATGAAATGATCGATGAAGAAAGAAGGATGATGTCCACCATTGATAAAGCTTTGCACATTCTCTTTTGTGCTCTTGGTCCCGACATCTACTCCAAGATGTCATCTTGCACAAGTGCCAAAGAAGTATGGTACTCTTTGGAAACTACATATGAGGGCACCAATGATGTCAAAGAGACTAAAATTGGTCTTCTCAATCTTAGCTATGAGAACTTCAAGATAGAGCCGGATGAAGACGTCACCAAGATGTTTGATCGGTTTTCCATCATTGTGAATGGTCTCAAGGGATTTGGTGAGATCATACCGGAGGATAAGAACGTACGGAAGCTCATCTACTCTCTTCCCGAGTCTTGGGATAGCAAGAGAACGGCTATCATAGAAGCAAAAGACCTCAAGACTCTCAAGCTTGATACTCTTGTGGGATCTCTTCTCACCCATGAGATCATGAAGAAAGGAAGAGAAGATGAAAAAAAGAAGGAAGATGTTAAGCTAGAGAAAAAAGAAGTTGAAAAGAAAAAGCAAGGGATTGCACTTAAAGCTTCATCTTTCCAAGAAAAGGTGGATTCAAGTGAAGAAGAAAAGCTAGAAGAATTGGCTATGGTAGCTAAAAGATTCACTAGACTCATGAGGGCAAACCGAAATAGGAGATTCCAAAGAAAGAAGGATTTTAAGTCAAAGGACAAAGAAGATGAGAATGATCAAATCATTTGTTATGAATGCAAGAAGCCCGATCACATTAGGACCGATTGCCCACAATTCAAAAGGAAGGGTTTTGAGAAGAAGAAGAAGAAGAAGAAGCAAAAGGCTCATGTTGCCATATGGAGTGATGAGGAGTCATCATCCGATAAGGACAACGAAGTAGCCAATCTTTGTCTCATGGCTCTTGATGATCCTAAGGTAACCCTTGAACCATCTTGTAATGATTTATCTTATGATGAATTATATAATGCATATGATTAAATACAAGATGTTTATGATGAGTTGGTTTTGAAATTCAAATAATCGGTTTTAAAAAACAAGAAAATCATTTCTGATTTAAAAGAGAAAAACGATTCTTTAACAAAAACGATTTTGGATTTTGAAGAAAAGGTTGTTACTTTAAATGATGATTTAAAGTTCTTTCAAAATGAAAATGTGGATTTAAACAACCTTATTTCTAGCTTGAGTGAGAATCACCATAAAGTGGTGAATGAGCTCAAAGAACAAATTAAAGTGGTTGGTAGTTCAACTTTTGAAAAAGGAAGCTCTTCAAAACTCAACCATGTGAAAAAGAATTTTTATGGCCACAAACAAAGAGGTTTTCAAAGGCATACTAGACATAGAAAGATTAGGAGTGTATGGGTTCCTAAGGAACTTATTATTTCTAATAATGTTCATGCCATTGCATCTTGGATTCATAAGAGAACCAAGCTTTTGGGAACTAACTCTCATGGAACCAAAATGATTTGGGTACCAAAAATCAAAAACTAAATCTTTGTTTGTAGGTTGAGCATTGCTTCAAGTCCAAAGCTTCAAGTCAAAACATGTGGTACCTTGATAGTGGATGCTCAAGGCATATGACCGGAGACAAGGGATGATTTAAGGAGTTAGAGCTCAAAAGTGGTGGAGTAGTGACTTTTGGTGACAACTCCAAAGGCCAAATTGAGGGTATTGGCTCTATTGGTAATCACTCTTCTATTCTCATTGAAAATGTCTTGCTTGTTAATGGTCTTAAGCATAATTTGTTGAGCATTAGTCAATTGTGTGATAAAGGTTTTTATATCTCTTTTGATAAACATGGTTGTAAAATAATAGACATAGAAACAAATAGAACAATGTTCATAGGTCATCGCATAGGAAATATTTATATGGTGCATCTAGATGACATTAACCTATCTCATGCATGCTTAGTTGCTAGTGATGAAAATGATGCTTGGTTATGGCATAGGAAACTAGGACATGCTAGCATAATTGTTTTAGAGAAACTAGCCTCCCAAAATCTAGTTAGAGGTTTACCTAAGCTCAAGTTCTCCTTAGATAAAATTTGTGATACATGTGCTAAGGGTAAACAAAATAGAGTTTCTTTTAAGTTCATTAATGATGTTTCTACTAGTAGAGTTTTACAATTGATTTATATGGATCTTTTTGGGCCTATTAGAACTACTAGTTTGGGTGGAAAATCATATGCATTTGTTATTGTAGATGACTACTCTAGATACACTTGGGTTCTATTTTTGAGTACTAAAGATGAAGCCTTAAAAAATTCATCACATTTTCAAATATTTCTCAAAATGATCTTGATCAAAGAATTTCTCATATTATAAGTGATCATGGAACCAAATTTCAAAATTTAGGTTTTTAGAATTTTTGTAAAGAAAATGGGATTAGCCACAATTTTTCGGCACCTCGCACTCCTCAAAAAAATGAGGTAGTTGAGAGGAAAAATAGAACTTTAGAAGAAATAGCTAGAACCATGCTTTGTGAAAACAATTTACCTAAGTATTTTTGGGCGGAAGCCACAAACACTTCTTGTTACAATTTTGAAGAAAACTCCTTATGAGATTTTAAAATCCAAAAAGCCTAACATTAGTTATTTTCACCCTTTTGGGTTCAAGTGTTTTGTTTTAAACAATGGAAAAGATAATTTAGGTAAATTTGATGCAAAAAGTGATGAAGCTAATTTTCTTGGATATTCTCAAAATTCAAAGGCTTATAGAGTTTTTAACAAAAGAACATTAGTTGTAGAAGAGTCTATACATGTGGTTTTCGATGATAACCTCCTTCCTAGGAAGGATTCTTGTGATGATGATGATGATGTAGGAATCATTGAAATCATTGATGATGGACACGCATCAAATGTGGATGGGGTTCCAACCAATGAGGAAACACAAGATCCTCCAATAGAAGCTTTAGGAGATGTAAAGCTTGAAGAAAGGGAAGTGAGCTACCCAAGGAAGTTCAACTATGTCAAAAGTGGTGAAATCTTGGGTGATCCATCCAAGGGGGTAACTACTCGTTCTTCTCTTAGATTAATGAACCATATTGCATTTATCTCATGCATAGAGCCTAAGAATATCAATGAAGCTTTAGATGATGACTTTTGGATATTAGCTATGCAAGAAGAGTTAAATCAATTTGAGAGAAACAATGTTTGGACATTAGTTGATAGGCCTAGTAACAAATCCACTATAAGAGCTAAATGGGTTTTTAGAAACAAACTAGATGAGAGTGGTAACATTGTGAGAAATAAAGCTAGATTAGTTGCTCAAGGTTACACTCAAGAAGAGGAAATAGATTTCGGTGAAACTTATGCACCCGTAGCAAGAATGGAAACCATTAGGATGTTACTTGCATTTGTATGTTATCATGATTTCAAGCTTTTTCAAATGGATGTCAAAAGTGCTTTTTTAAATGGTTTTATAAATGAAGAAGTGTATGTTGAACAACCACCGGGTTTTGAGGATCCAAAATTTTCAAAACATGTGTTTAAATTAACAAAAGCTTTATATGATTTGAAACAAGCTCCTAGAGCTTGGTATGAAAGACTTTCAAATTTTTTAATTGAAAAAGGTTTTGAAAAAGAAAAGGTGGACACTACACTTTTTATAAAAAGGTTTAAAAATGACATCTTAGTATTTCAAATTTATGTTGATGATATTATTTTTGGATCTACTAATGAATATTATTGTCAAGAATTTTTTAAGCTAATACAAGGTGAATTCGAGATGAGCATGATGGGGGAGCTCTCATTCTTTTTGGGAATCCAAATCAAGCAAAGGAAGGATGACACCTTCATCAATCAAGCTAAATACATCAAGGATATGCTTAAGAAGTTTGGCTTGGAGAATGTAAAACCTCAAGCCACTCCTATGAGCTCATCAACTAAGCTTGACAAAGATGAAGGAGGTAAGTGTATTGATTCTAAATTGTATATATCAATGATAGGATCTTTGCTTTACCTTACCGCAAGTAGACTGGATATTATGTTTAGTGTTTGCTTGTGTACTAGGTTTCAAGCTAGTCCTAGAGAATTACACTTAGTAGCCATTAAGAGAATTTTAGGTACCTTAGAGACACACCTTGTTTAGGTCTTTGGTAACCTAAAGACTCTACCTTTAATCTAAATGTTTATTCGGATGCGGATTATGGAGGTTGTAAGATAGATAGGAAAAGTACTTCCGGAACATGTCAATTCCTAGGTAGTATGCTCATATCTTGGTTCTCTAAGAAACAAAATAGTGTAGCTCTATCTACCACCGAAGCGGAGTACATATCCTTAGAGAGTTGTTGTGCTCAAGTCCTTTGGATGAAGCAACAACTCTTAGATTATGGCATTAAGGTAGAAACTATACCTCTAAAATGTGATAATACTAGTGCCATATGTCTTACCAAAAACCCCATTCAACACTCTAGAACTAAACAAATAGAAATTAGACATCACTTTATTAGAGATCATGTGTCTAAAAATGATGTTGTTTTAGAGTTTGTTGACACCTTAAACCAATTAGCGGATATCTTTACTAAACCTTTAGACAAAGAGCGTTTTTGGACACTTAGGAGAGAGTTAGGTCTAACTAGCCTATCTTAACCCCTTATGTGTTAGTTTTTTTGTGTGTTCGTGCAAAATTTTGCTTGAATCTTGCCTATGTTGTTTTGCATCTAGTTGCTTCTATGCATGTTGCTAGGGGGAGTATGAACTTGTTTCTACACTATAATCATGTCATAACATCATTTGTATGCTTCTAGGGACTTTAGAGACTCATTTCTAGTACTTTAGAAGCCTAAAATGGAAAACTCAGCTAAGTGATATCTATACTGTTGGAACCTGTTTCGATACCTGTTTATCTTACTCGTCAGGGAAGTTTCTAGGAAGAACTAGTATCGATCCCAGTATCGATACCAAGGTATCGATACCTGTATCGAACTGGCTGTTCCGATACCGGTTTCGATACACGCAACGGCAAATTGCTTTAAAACACTCTAAACCTAATTCTAATCACATTAAAACTTACCCAAACAAAAACCTCTCAAACCCTAGCCGGCTTTCCTATAAATTTCTCTCAAATCCATCACTTTTTACCGCAAAACCAACGATTTTCTATGGGGATTTTCATTCACACATCCAAGCCAAGATCATATCAAAGTTTGGTGCTACAAAACCACAAAATTCATTCTAATCCAAATTCAAGGTAAATTTTCGAAAAAACTATTTTCGTTTGATTTTAGAATGTTAAATTTTAGATTTTGACTATATTATTAATGTTTATTGTATGGGTTTTCATAATCCTATAAAAATCTTTTCAAAATCAATTTTTTTCCATTCGAATATAAATTATTTTTACCGCATTGGTTTTTCACTATTTTTAAGTAATTTTTCAAAATTCTCAAAAACCTTGAATTATTGATTAATAGGATTGAATTAGGTTGATAAAGCATACATGTTTTTCTAGTGCCTAATCCTAAATTTGTTTTTAATCCTAGATCATGGCATCAAAGAAACGTTCATGCACTGAGGCCGGAAGTTCATCATCCTCTCTTGCTCCTAAAACCGATCTCCAAATTGTCATTGAAAGAAGTTTGGATAATCACGAAAGGTTTAACAATTTCCAACTATATCGGCAATACCCGCTCAAGATGGAGCGTTGTGTTGATATAAGGTTTATCAACTCTCCCCGCTTCCAATTCCGATACTTCCGCCTCCTTTGAGATTGGAAATTCTTGGCCTTCTTGACCCATTCCGGCAAGTTCTATCCTACTCTTGTCCTCATATTTTATGCTAATGCCTCGTGTATTCTCTCTACGGATAAGAGCAAAGTGATCGCCATCGAGTCTCATCTTATGGGGACAACCTTTAGGATTGATGTCAGCACTTTTGAGGATACTTTTGGACTTGAGTATGAAGGAATTGATGATGAGTATTCACTTGGCATCTTCATCGGTTCAGTCATGTCCCTTGATGTCCATGACCGTTTTCTACACCTTATCATCTCTTTGTGGATTCGTCCATCAAATGGTAAGTTTTCTCGTATACGTCAAGTGGATAGCTTTTGGCTCAAGTGTTTCCGTGAAGGTCAACGACCAAACCTTGCACAAATTGTCTTCTCCGACATTGTTTGGCACGTCAAGAACCACTCCACTCCACTTGTCAAATCCTTTCCCTACGTTTGTATCCTTAGCACAATCTTTGAGCGTTTGGGGATCGATTGCACTTATGACAAGGTGGAATCAGTCAAAGAACCAATCGGTGAGACATCTCTCAACCGTTCGCACTTCATCTATTCAAATGGTGAATGGATTCGTGGTGCTCCTCCTCCTCCTCCTCCTCCGATTCAACAATTTACTCCAAACGTGGATTTGATGGCTTTTCTCACTTCACGTTTTGACCGCTTGGATGCTCGCTTTGATAGCATGGATGGAAGGTTTGATTCTCTCAACACTCGTTTTGACTTCATGGATACAAGGTTGACGAGTTTGGAGAACCAAAATCTTTCTATGCGAGTATCTCTTGAGACTCTTCGACAACTTCACACTCATTCCACTCAAGATGCAAATGATGACGAGGAAGATGGTGAAGATGAGGAAGGTGATGGAGATGATGGTGTAGATGAAGATGATGATGATGATATGGGCGATGAGTGATCTTAGCTTTTATCTTTAGCTTTGCTTTGGCTTTTTAGGACTAGCTATGTTTTTCTTAAGTTGTTTGTTGCATTTTCATATTAGACTTCTATGCACCTATGTTATTTCTTTTATGCTTTGAACTATTATGTTGGATTTTGGATATGTATGCTTAATGATATTTTCTTATTTGATATAATGCTTGATTTCATTTTTTTATGCCTTATATTGATTTTGATCTAACAAAAAGGGGGAGAAATATATTAATTCCAAATTTTTAAAGCTATGCATCTATTAAGGGGGAGTCTTTAAAAGTTCTTCAAAATTATCTCAAACCTTTTGAAATCAAAATTTTGATCTTAAACTTAAAAATTTCTAATGGTTTTGTTATATCAAAAAGAGGAAGATTGTAAAACTAAAATTGATTTTTATATAACAATTATGTTAAAGGACTATTTTGTAATAAATTTTTAAAACCCTAAGTCAAACTTTTGTTTTCAAGTCAAACCAAGAACTTTAAAGATATTTTTCTAAGTGTTTTTACACGAGAGTATCGATACCCCTAGAACAGGTATCGATTTCGCCTCTTGTTTTTTAGAAAATGTTCTTGAGCCAAGAACAAGTATCTATACCAGCATTGATACCTTTTTCACCAACACGTTACTGCCAACATCTGTTTCGAACCAGGTATTGAACCAGGGCTTAATTTAAAAAATAGTTTAAAAATATAAAGGGTTGTTTCGATACAAGCATCGATACCCTCAAAAATCCCAACGACTATTTTAGCTTTAAATGAGTCGACCGTTGGAGGTAGTTGGAGCTTTAAATGGTAGTTAACATGTTTCGGAACAGGTATCGATACAAATCTTCATAGATTGTATTCGGTATCGAACCATGGTTCGATACCCCTTATTAAATGCACAACGTCTGTTTCTCTTTGTGGTCTGTTTCGAAATAGGTACCCCGAGCATCGATACCAATGTCTGCAGAGGTGCATTTATGATGGGAAGATGAGGTCCTAACGTCTTTATTTCAATTCCAAAAAACCACAACGGTTAGAAATCAATGAGGAGGTATAAAATGAAGCAATTCAAGCAACATTAACAACTATTGAACCTCAAGCATCATCTAAGCACAAAAATCCAACTCCAAAGCTTTCACTACATATCTTTACTCCCAACTCTTGTAATTTCAATTTGATTCTTTGTAATTGATTTTGGGGAGAGTTTGTTTGTATTTGGGGCATATCTATCTTGTGAGAGATTTTCTTTTAGCCCACTTTAATCCTTTGTAATCCTTGTGAGGGTCAAGTCAATTTTGGGTAGAAGATTGGCTTGTTTGTAAAGGTTATCCCTTGAACCTAGAAAAAGGTTGAATTCAATTAGTGAATTAGTTTCAAAATCCTTAGTGGGAGCTAAGGTAGTGGATGTAGAGCTTTTTCCGAAGCTTGAACCACTATAATTCGTTTGTCTCAATTTTTCTATCTTTTTACCGAAAAATCTTCCATCAAAAATTTAAATAGCAAATTCACCCCCCCTCTTGGCCAATTCCATAGATCGATCAACTCAATAGCTTTTGATAAAATTAAACAATACTTGTCAAATCCTCCTATATTACTGTAGTCTGTTCCAGGAAAACCTTTGATCTTGTATCTAGTGGTATTTAAAAATTCCATTGGGTGTGTATTAGGACAACAAGACGCAACTGGAAGAAAGGGACACGTTATTTATTATCTTAGTAAAAAGTTTATTGATTGTGAATTAAAGTATTCTTCTATCGAAAAGTTGTGTTGCGCTTTGATCTGGACCGCCCGTAGGCTTCGTCAATACATGTTATACCATACAACATGGTTAATTGCAAAGTTAGATCCAATAAAATACATGATGGAATCACCAGGTTTATCAGGAAGAATGGCACAATGGCAAGTTCTGCTTTCTGAGTATGATATCGAGTATGCAAACCGAAAAGCCATTAAAGGTAGTGCCATCGCATACCTTTTAGCAAGTCGTGCTTTACCTAAATATGAACCTTTGAGTTTTGACTTTCCTGATGAGGACCTTATGTGCTTAACTAGTAGTGAAGTGAATCAACTAGCGAAACAAATTGGAAGATAAATTTTGATGGGGCTTCTAATGCACTTGGGTGTGGAATTGGAGCAATTTTAATATCTCCCAAAGGAAATTATTATCCATTTACCGGGCGACTAAATTTTGAATGTACCAATAATATGGCAGAATATGAAGCATGTATAATGGGACTCCGTGCTACAATTGAACGGAAAATCGAATATCTTAAAGTATATGGTGATTCGTCATTGGTGATCTATCAACTCTGTGGAGAGTGGAAAACAAAATATGCTAAATTGATCGAATATCGTAAGCTCATTCTCGAATTAATAAAAAAGTTTGAGAAGATATCTTGCTATTATCTTCCACGAGAAGATAATCAATTGGTTAATGCATTGGCAACTTTGGCTTCCATGTTTAAAGCAAATTGAGAAACTGAAATAATGCCCATACAAATGAGTATCTTTAAATCACCCGCTAGTTTCTATGTCATCGAAAAAGAGGTAGATGATCACCCCTGGTATTATGATATTTTACAATAGCTTAAGTATCAAAAGTATCCCGAGGGAGCAACCGATGTTAATAAAAAACTATTCGAAGAATGGCTACAAGATACGTTCTCGACGGAGAAATATTATACAAAAGAGGAAGTGACCAAATGTTACTCAGATGCATAAAAAGTCATGAGGCGAAAAAGATAATTGAGGAGGTTCATGAAGGGATTTGTGGAATTCATACGAATGACCTCAATATGGCAAGGCAGATTATGAGGTTGGGTTATTTCTGGACATCTATGATAGAAGATTGTATCAATTTTGCTCAGAGATGTCATAAATGTCAGATTTATGGAGATAAAATCCATACAGCCTCATCACCCCTTCATGTTATAACAGCTCCGTGGCCGTTCGCAACATGGGACATGGATGTAATTGGACCGATTACACCAAAGGCATCAAATGGACATCGCTTCATCTTTGTAATGATTAATTATTTTACTAAATGGTTAGAAGTTGCTTCGTATGCAAATGTAAATAGATCGATAGTATGCAAATTCCTCAAAAGATAAATAATTTGTCGATATGTTCTACCACAAAGGATTATTTTTAATAATGCTTTAAATCTGAATAACCGAATGATGACAGAAATTTGTGAACAGTTTAAGATAAAACATCATAAGTCAGCACCCTATCTCCCAAAAATGAATGGGGCCGTCGAAGCAACTAATAAAAATATCAAGAGGATTGTTGAGAAGATGACGATAACATATAAAGATTGGCATGAGAAACTACCTTTTGCACTATTGGCATATCGTACATCTGTACGAACATCTACAGGAGCAACTCCCTGTTCTTTAGCATATGGAATGGAAGCTGTATTACTAATTGAAGTTAAGATTTCATCACTCCGTGTCTTAGTGGAACTTAAATTAGATGAAGCTAAATGGGCTTAAGTCAGATATGATCAATTGAATTTGATAGAAGAAAAGAGATTGAAAGGGATTTGTCATGGGCAGATGTATCAAAAACGAATGATTCAGGCTCACGATAAGAAAGTCTGACCAAGATCTTTTCGTGAAGGAGATTTGGTTTTGAAAAAGGTTCTCCCTATGCAAAAGGATTTTCGAGGAAAATGGATGCCAAATTGGGAAGGACCATTTATTGTGAAAAAAGCCTTCTCAGGTGGAGCATTAATCTTAACCGAGATGGACGAAAATGAGTTATCAAGTCCGGTGAAATCAGATTCTGTGAAAAAAATATTACGCTTGAATGCATGACAGCACCAACATGTGAAAACCCGAAAGAGCCCTATTGGTAAGAAAAATGAAGGAAAAAAAGAAAAGAAAAGAAAAAGAACCATCAGTAGGTGAAAATCTGAAAGGGTCCTAGTAGTAAAAAAAGAGAAAAGAAAAAAAGAAAAAGAACCATCAGTAAGTGAAAACCCAAGAGGGCCCTACTGGTAAAAAAAAAGGAAAAAAGAAAAAAAAATCAAGGTAAAAACTCACAAAGGGCGCCTTGAAATCATAGAGAGATTCAAGTTATGAGTTTGAAAATAGCCCATGAAGAAAGTTTATGTCTTCAGACGTTGGTCAATAACTTAAGCTTTACTAAGCAGAAGTCACATGCAAAAAAGGTTCTTGAGCGAGATAGCAGTGGAGTCCTTGTAATTGATGTCTTAAGGTTTTATTATTATTATCCTTTTTTTTCTCTTTTTTTTTTTTCGATATTGTATCAAACATTCGATTACCACCTTTCAAGGCTTAGGCCATTTTTATTCAATAAGAAAAATTTAATAATATCGTTATCTTGTGTTTCTTTATCATCTGTGCATTTCTTTGATGAATTTATTGCTTTATTAAAAGGGGGTCTATAATATGTTTTTATATTCGATGCATTACTTGAATAAATGGTTTAAAACAAAATGATGCTCAATGGAAAGTTTTTGAACTTAAGAGGCACGACATGAAGTAAAGAAGATGAAGTACATTGACCGTGATCTGAATAAAGACAAACAAATTCAAAATAAAATCTAATATTCATGCATTTAAAGCATGTGAACATCTTGCATATAAGACAAGTGCATTAGAAACGTGCATTTTTTGACAGGATTGGCCTCTAAGAGGAGGTGTCTTCAGGATGAAGCATCACTATATATTTTCAAGAATAAGTATCATTAAGTACCTCCGAGATGGAGTGTTATCACTAAGCTTCCAAGAAGGAATGCCATCAATTACCTCCGAGAAGGAGTGTTATCAGTAAGCTTCCAAGAAGGAATGGCATCAATCACCTCCAAGAATGAGTGTTATCACTAAGCTTCCAAGAAGGAATGCCATCAATCACCTTCGAGATGGAGTGTCAATATTAAGCTTCCAAGAAGGAATGCCATCAATCACCTCCGAGATGGAGTGTTATCACCAAGCTTCCAAGAAAGAATGTCATCAATCACCTCCGAGACGGAGTGTCATCATTAAGCTTCCAAGAAGGAATGTCATCAATCACCTACGAGATAGAGTGTCATCATTAAGCTTCCAAAAGGGAATACCATCAACTACGAGAAGGAGTGTCATCATTGAGCTTCCAAAAGGGAATGCCAGCAACTACCTCCGAGATGGAGTGTCATCATTAAAGATTCCGATGAGGAATAGCATCGTTTACCTTACCACCTACATCTAAAATAAAGTATCATCACTACTAGGTTGTTTCACATTGAAAAAATTTGTTGCTTCTAATCTTTGCTTACTTCCTCCGTTTGAGTAATGAGCAAAGAGGGGCAGTTGTATGCAACAAAATTTGAAATTAAACCAAATCTAAAAAAAATTGAAAATAAATTTAAAAATTAAAAAAAATCAAAAATATAAAAAATTCAAAAAAAATAAAATAATTCTAGGATGAATAAACTTAAAAATTTTTGAAAAAAATAAATTTTAATAAATTAAAAAATCTGAAAATAAAAAAAATAAATCTAGAATAATCTTTAAAAAAATTGGAAAATAATTTTAAAAATTTAAAAAAATTAAAAATATTCTTCTTCTCCAAGTAAAATCTTAAACAACTCCTATTTCTAGAGTTTAAGCCCTCCTAAAACCCTAGAGAAAAAAGCAAAGCAAAACAGTGGAAGCTTAGTGAAGCAAAATATATAATAAGTTTGAAGTAGTGGAAGGGTTCGAAAAGCGATCAGATTTAATATCTCCTATGGGTAATTTAATCCAACAATGGAATTACAAGTTTGAAAGAGGTAAAAAGAATCGAGTCTTTCTTTTTTTTCTTTGCCTCAATTGTTTTGTTCTTTTATTTGTATGAAAAAATAAAGTGGGAAGTAAAAATATAAAACGTTTTGAGAACCTAAAAATATCTGATAATATTATTTTTTTAATTAATTTTAATCAATAACATTATAAAAAATTTAACGTTGAAAATCGGATATGAAAGGAAAGTTTGCGTGTGTCAGTGGGGAAATCCAATTCTAATTTTAATTTCAAATTGAAAACGGCAGCACTGCTGCAATCTAGTGAGTTAGCCAAGATTAGGGAAAATTACTTTATAAGTCCTTCGAGATTTAGGTGCTTAAATTCATGTTCTTTAGTTTTGGTTTTATTTTATATTAGTCTTTTATATTATAATTTATCTTAATTAGATTCTTATTCATGAAATTATTTAATTATTGAACCAATAAATTTGTTTAGATTTAATTTAATGATTAGTTGATTTTATTAATTTAATTAATTTGTGAATTAGATCTTAATTATATTTTATTGGAATAATGAAGTATTAAATTAGATTATATATAATTTATTTTTTTAATTTAAGTAATTTGATTTCTATGATTTATTTTAAGTTTATTTTATGTTTGAATTATTTTTTAGTATATGCTTATCTTATTTTCTTCAAATTTTTTTTTATTTTTTTTATATTATCTAGTTAATTTTTATATAATAGTGCTATTAACCACCTTTCAAGCTTGGTAGACAACACGACCCCCTTTAGGTACCAATTTTTGGGCGTTGTGGGGGTGCTATAACCTTCCCCACACGTAACCGACTCCCGAACCCGGTGATAAACGCAAACCAGTTTTATAGGTTTTTTAGTCGTACCTATTCAAAATGACTAATGGCGACTCCAATCTTTAACGAGACTTTGAATGTCCAACCAATTTCGACCCAAACAAAAAACGTGTCCATAATTCATATTGTACGTCTATTCAAAATCTCACTGTCATAAGCTATCTGTAATCTTCCCTCCATCCCTAAAATCTTATCTCTCGTTAATTTTTAAATATTTTTTAAAAATTATGTAAGAGATGAGTTGTAAAGTAATTCATATAGTAATTTTATCCTTAAAAATTAAGATTTATTTATTAAAAAAATTAATATATATATATATATAATAAAAATGTTATTTTTTAAAAAATCATTTAAATAAAATAATCTTAAACCGAGATAAATTTAACGAGACACAAGGAAAATGTTTCATGTTCCCGATACAAACCGGTCGAATTTAAAAGTCAAAGGGATTGTGATTGGTTTTAAGGCTAACCATCAGATTCCTAGGCATAGAGTCAACCGACACGTGTACCAGACCCCGCAACATTGTACGGACAGTGATTAAATAAGAAATTATATCATGTTTATCACGTCAGTTGTAGTCTCATCCAACAATAATTATCTATTTCACCATTAATTTTTAATTCATTTTTTCAATCAATAAATCTTTACTCTGTTGTGAATAAAGTAAAGAACAAGAATAAAATAGAAGAATAAAGATGAGAGACAAAAGGGAGAGAGATTTTATTATATTCTCAAAGTAGGGTTGTCTACAATGCTATGCCAAAAGTCTATATTTATAGGCATAAGATGGAAACCCTAATTTCAATGGGTATTAAACCCTAATACTAAAGCCCATTAAAGTGTAACTTAATATATGGATATCCACCATAAATAAATATATTTATAACACTCCCCCTTGGATATCCATGAAGATAATGTGCCTCGTTAAAACCTTACTAAGATAAAAACCCTGTGGGAAAAAAAAATCTTAGTGAAGGAAAAAGAGTACACACATCTTTGATACGCATAACATGTTGCCTCATTAAAAACCTTACCGGGAAAACCCATTAGGACAAAACCTCGGTTAAGGGAAAAAGAGTGCAACGCGTATTTACTCCCCCTCATGAAAATATCACATAAGATCTTTGAATCTTCATAATTCAATATTGAATACAATCTTCAAATGTTGAAGTAGATCATGCACTAATGGATAAATCTTCCAAATCATTGCTTGAAATGATTCATTGAATATTATTCATCTGAAAATCATGAGGGACGAAACTTGAAGAAATATGTTTCGTTTTATCATATTTGATATATCCACCTTGAGATATAAATTTTGTATTATCTCTGTACAAGATAACTTGCATCTTATCTTGTAAAAAAAATTCACATATCTTCAGGATATGTTTAGCCAAACACGGCTTTGCCTCTTACATAACAATTATTTAAAGGTAATGATCTCGTAGCACTTAAATAATATTTCTGGACCAGCTAAGATACGATGCTTCCAGATCAAAAAAATGTGTATATTGTGCTTTAGACTAAAAATATCATTACCCTTTTCGTGATGCGAAAAATCTTTGTTTACAGTAAGAGACTTAACAACAACCATAAAGGTGATAAATAGATATGCGTTATGCATGTAAAGTCTCTTTCAATATTTTTCTGTATGTCGATAGATGCACAAGGATTTGAGGAGGTCTCTTCACGAGTCTCAACGATATTCAAACCATCGACATACACAATCAATAAAAATTCAGGGCTAAATCTCTTAATAAAAATGCTCGGGGAAATAATTCATATAGCATTATGCTAATAAGTATTCAATGAGGCGATCATATCAAATACGCCTAAATTGTTTCAAGCCATAAAAAGATATATTCAATATGATTGAATAATGTTCTCGAGAACTTGAATGAACTGCTTATGGCAATCTAAATCTTTCCGGAAGTTTCATGTAAATATTACTATCAAGAGGCTCATTCAAATAGGATGTAACAACACCCATTAGGCAGAAACCGAGTAATTTTATTTATTGCCAGACTGATCAAAATCTAAAAGTAGTTGCATCCACCACCGAGAAATATATTTTCCTCATAATCAATTTCATGTCTTTGTGAGAATCCTTGTGCAACCAAATGAGCTTATATCTCATGATTTCCCCTTTTGATTTCTCTTTCTCACGAAGGCTCGTTTATATCCATGAGCTTTACACATTTCAATGTACGGGTTATAGGCCCAAATACTTCTCTTTTCAAAAGAGATTTTAGTTTCGCCTCAATTGCCTCTTTCATGTTGGCCAATCATTTCTTTGTTTACATTGCCCAATTGACAATGATTCATGATCCACATCATCAAATAAAATCTCTAGTGCTATATTGCATGCAAATATATTAACGACGCCGATTTAATTTCAGTTACACTTATTACCATACATGACATAATCTATTGAGATCTCTTTATTATCAGGTACCTGAGTCATGTCAATGTCTCTGTTGGAGACCATTTAATCTCTTCTAGAGATTTTCATAATCATTGATTCCTCGATCAGACCATCATAAAATATAGCTCATTTTCTTTTCGAGGATCTCTTATCTTTGGAACTTACTTGTCTACTACGCTTTAAGCGTAAGTTAGACCCATTAGCAACTAGAGTTTGTCCTTCCATGACATCAAATTTAATCGGAGCATTCATAGCTGGTATACGTGACTTAGTCACTCTTTTAAGGTCAGCAAAATCATCTGGCAATTGATTTGCTAAATGAATTATCCTTTGAACTTATAGTTCACATTGTATAGTACGTGGATCAAAATGAGAAAAATGATAATTCATTCTAACTTATTTCTTTCCCCAGCTATTTATTTTCTCCCCCTAATGTTGGGTAAACTGACTCATTAAAATGATAGTCAGTAAATCGGATTGTAAATAAATCCCCTATCAGAAGCTCTTATATATATTCCCAACAAAACTCATCTTTGTGCGTTGTGGTGGAGCAATTAGAACATATATCGCACACACAAAAAAAAATCTAAGATGAGAAATATTTGGTTCCTGACCAAAAACCATTTGTAATGGGGAGAACTTATGATCATTTGTTGGCTGATGCGAATTTATGATACTACATGTAAAATTACATGTCATCAACATTATCAAGACTGATTGTCTTTAGAAAATAATCTAGAAAATGTGCTCGTAATTTTATCAACTGAGCAAGTAGCCTCGCAAACACCAAGTTGCGGGTTAATAACAAGGATACATATAACCATCTAGTCGATGCATCGATAAAAATCGTAAAATATCTAGATGGTCTTTTAGAAAGGTGTATGGGCCCATATATATATCACCTTGTATCCGCTCCAGAAAATTAATAGAACTCTATCTTAGATGTTGATGATTGTATAATCAAATTGCTTTCATAGCAAGTATCATGTGAAATATTACCATGAAGAAAATCTTAGTTCTTCAATAAATGACCACATGAAAGTGTCAACCAATTTTCGCATCATAATTGAACCGGGATGGTCTAACCGATCATGCCAAATAAAATTATCAGTAAACATATTGTTTACAATAGCATGAGCTTCAACTTGTACTAATTCTTATGTAGTACAATATGGATGACAGTGCATGTAATTTTGCCAAGATTTCCTTACACTCGTAATATTGATATAGTCAGCATCCATTGACTAATATTCTCAATATATTTCTGTAAATATCTTTAAAATTCAATAAGTCTCTTTGCGACTTTGACGAGCATAATACACTGTAAATATGAGATAAAGTCTCATTTGGCAATAACATATTTGCTCAACGGGCATAATGCACTGTAAATATGAGATAAAGTCTCATTTGGCAATAACATATTTACTCTGTCGGAGCTTTCTGTGATATTAGTACTTCCGGATATAGTACTCATTATTCCCTTGCATTTAAAATGGGAAAATATGCATAATTATGCACCTTTTAATATGTGCTTTATTTCATTCACTTCGGGGAATGAAAAATATGTGCTTTGTACCATTCACTTCGGGGAATGGAAAATATTAAATATAGCACATTATATCAACTCGTTTATTTATCAAAGATAAGCTCTCAAAAGCTCTTCCGAAGCATTGATATTTCAGTACTTTGAGATATAGTACTCGTATTTTCCCTTGTATTTAAATGGGAAAATATTTCTTATGCTTAAGTATAGTATGAGTACTTGCACTGTTTGCTTGGCATAAATAGCCACAATTCATTATAGATTTCATTTCGGAAGTGATAATATTCTTCAAAGGATAAATTAACATAGAATGTAAATAAATAATATATAAAATAAATTAATGATAAATTAACATAAAGCGTAAATAAATAATATGTAAAATAAATTAATATAAATATATAATAAATAAAACAAAATAAATAAAGATCAATTATTTCTTTTAGATGTTATAAGGGAAATAAAATAAATGGCGAATTATTCTCTTGAAGGACTATGTGAAAAATTATCAATATCCAATTGAGTTGGATCAATAACGCCATTATTTTCGCCACAAAAAAAATCTGATTATATTTTCTTTAATTTATCATTCATGATTATGAATAAAGTCCATAATACTTCGGCGTTTGACAAGTACGAGATCAATGGTTTATACCATCACATTGATAACATAAAGATTTTTAATCTGATCTCTATCATTCTTGTCATCTTTATAATTCCACTTCTTGTGGATATAAGTATTCTCAAAATAATCATCTTATCCATGTCTATTTTATGACTTCAATTGCAACCACAATTACTAATGTAGCTTTTATTCATTCCGCTATATAATGTCACATTCGCTTCAGGGAATGGAGCGGAGCCTGTTGGGCGATATTCATGATTTTTCATGAGCAACTTATTATTTTGCTCAGCCACAAGAAGGCAAGAAATTAACTCATAATATTTCTTAAAGCCTTTTTCACGATATTGTGTCTGAAGGACAACATTGTTGGCATGAAAAGTGGAGTATGTTTTTTTTTTAACATATCCTCATCAATGATACTCTGGCACATAATTGAGTTTTATTCACTAACCATATAGTGAATTATCACGTTTGCATTCACTTTAAGGAATGAAACAAATTCAATAATCGCATGGAATAAACATCATGCTTGCATTCACTTCAGGGAATGACATAAATCAAATAATCGCATGGAATAGTCATCATGCTTGCATTCACTTCATGGAATGTCATAAATCCAATAATCGCATGGAATAATCATCATGCTTGCATTCACTTTAAGGAATGTCATAAATCCAATAATCGCATGGAATAATCATCATGCATGCATTCACTTCAGGGAATGTCTCCCATAAAAATTCTTTGATCAAGACAATTTTCGTAACTTGAACTTGGGAGAAGTCTATAGTCGATTTTTTCGACACAAAAAATATTGCTTCCAAGCAAATATAGACTTTATAATATTCATACTATTAAATAGTAATTGATCAACCAATATATATATACAATATATACAAAGAACAAAAAAATTTAATCCTCATACGCGGCGTTGTTAAACCAGTCCACAAGGTCCTTTAAAAAGAACCTCCTTTGAGACCAATAGCCTCGTAGAACGGGATGTCCAACCAATAATATACTCGGATTAAATTATCAAAATAAAATATTAATGGCATGAAATAAACACATAATATCATTAGACAAAAATAAGAATATTTACATGAGAAAGAAAAATTATAATCATCATCGTATATATATTATTTTGTAAATTAAAATATAAAAGATTGAAAAGAACATACCAGGTAAATCTTTGAAGAGACTTGAAATAAAAATCTTCTGAGCAAACTCGTGCTGATAACGTGTTGTGAATAAAGTAAAGAACAAGAATAAAATAGAAGAATAAAGATGAGAGACAAAATGGAGAGAGATTTTATTATATTCTCAAAGTAGGGTTGTCTACAACGCTATGCCAAAAGTTTATATTTATAGGCATAAGATGGAAACCCTAATTTCAATGGGTATTAAACCCTAATACTAAAGCCCATTAAAGTGTAACTTAATATATAGATATCCACCATAAATAAATATATTTATAACATACTCATAATTTTTATATCATTTTAAAAATATAATTTCCGAAAATCATATTTATTACATGACTAATTAATTAAGCAAGAATTAGTCTTGTTGGATCGGGGCTTGGGTAGTGGACCCTGCAAACTTCAAAGCTGGAAAGAAACGTGTATTTGAAATTGTCAAGGGATAAAATACTTCTTTAGTCACTCAATTTTACGTGTTTATGTTTGGATCAAGAAAAGTTTGAAAATTATCGATTTCATCACTTAAATTCCAAATGTTTTTCGTCTTGATCACTTGACCGTTATGTCTTTATCGAGGTCTCAATTAAAAATAATGAGTTTAGAATTTAAAGTTTAGGGCATAAAAGAAAGCATGATTAGGGCATAAAATTAAGATTTTTTTCATGAATTTACCAAAAAATTAAATGGTGTTAGTGACTTTGGTCGAGTAAAAAAAAAATTTACACAGATGATAATTTATAAGATTAATATCGAAATAATCACTATACTTTCAATTTTAATAAAATATCACTTAATTATTTAATCGATTATAATAAAATTGCTTACTGTTAAAAAAACATATATATAAAAAAATAACTCGAATCACCATAAATCTAAATCAAAATTAAATATAATTGATCTTAAAATAACTCGAATCAAATTTAAATCGCGAATACCCGTTTACCACGTCGGCGTGTGTGTGAAGAGTACCCATAATTCGTCTTCCACGGTTTACTTAATGACTGGCCCCATCGCCTCCCAAGTGATTCTCGTTTTTTATTATTGAACAGATACAAACAAAACAAGACAGCCACCTGCCCTGTCGGGAAAGGAATTATATAAGTAAGATTATAATTAGAATTAATTAAGACAATGTAATAATACAGATTAAAAAATGAAAGATATATTAATCTAGATTATAAGAAGTCATACTAAAATCTACGGATTATTGTATAGTTCTTTTAAACTCTGTTAACGTGAAACATTATATAATTAATTAATAATGTATAAATATTTATTATCAAGACAATAAAATGAGTTTTATATTTAAATATAAATCTTTTTATGTAGGCAGAATTAAATGTTTAGCTCTCATTTTTTTTTCAATTTAACTATTAATTTTTTAATTAAATTTGATTCCTAATTATTTTTTAAAAATTAAAATTTACCCTCAGTTTTTTTAAAATAAAGGCTAGTTTGTCATTGTATTTGATTTTTTTTTAAAATGTTGTTAGAAAATAAATTTAAGAGTAATTTGTAAAAATTAATTATAAGATTTTGGTGTTTCACATTAAAATAATTTTAAAAAGAAAAATGTTTATTTTAGATATAATATTATAAAATTAAAAATATAATAATTTAAATTCTATTTAAGTCTATTAGTATTATGGCATGCGAAACATATAAATTTAAAAAAAATAATTTGTAATGACTTATTATTTTTTATATAATTTTTTATAATAAATAAATAAAAAACATAAGCTTTAAATATTTTTCAAAATTAACATAATTTTTAAATTAAATAAAAATAATCTTTAAATAATTTATTTTTATATTAATATAATGTGACTAAATATTAATTTAATATATTAATAATTTATTATAATTTTTTTCTATATAATATATATTTATATTAGTGTTTTATAACATAAAGATGTGTTTGGTGTAGGGGTAAGTATTCGATCGAGTCGAGTCAAAAATTTTCGAGTTATTCGAGTTGATGAGTCATATTTTACAACTCAATCTTTATTTGAAATTTTTTTGGTTCGAGTCGAGTTTTCGAGTTCATATAAATATTTAATTGTAATTATTTATCATGTTATAGTATGATTTGATTCTAATTTAAACGACTTTCTCTAGTCATATAAGATATGCATATATATATATATATATTTTTCATACGTGACAATATTTCTTTATATTTTTATATATCAATGTATATATATCATAAAAAATTGAGAGATTAGTCTCAAACTTAAAAATTAATCCTTTAATTACTAAAAATTTCGAGTTATTCGAATTTTCATTTTACAACTCAAACTTTGTTTAAAATTTTTTCGAGTCGAGTCTATGAAATTTCGAGTCGAGTCAAAACGAGTCGAGTATTTTCGCCTCAAGTCGAGTTATTCGGTTTTTTCGAGTTGAGTCGAGTTTTGCTCACCCCTAATTTGGTGCAGTGATTTAGGCGTTGTCTATTTATGCTCGAGTCTTAGATTTAATTCTCTTAAGTGTCATTCTCAATGGAATGTATTTTTCTCATCTAAATAGGTGGTAATACGTGTCATCATCTAATTAAATAATTAAATTATTTTATTAAAAAATATAATTTATAATCACTAAATATATAATTATATCATTTATTTTTAACTATTATGTCACCCTCAATTATTTTTAACAATAACTAATTATATTAAAATTATTTTAATAATTTATTAAAATTAAAATATAATAATACATGAATATTAATTTTATAATTAAATGATCTTTTTAAACTCTTCCTTATACCTGTTTACAGTTGAATGATCGTGCAGCAACAAGAGATGAGAGTCTGAAAAGGAAAAAGTCCAATGAAAAACCCAAAGTCTCCATCATCTCCTCCCACATCGATAACAGCTGGGCTGGTTGCTTCCTCCCTCTTTCGTATCTTCTTCCTAGAAACTCATCTCTCTTCCTATATCTAAACTCAGCCTTCTCAATACCCAGATTTCAAAATTACAGACAAAAAGCTATGGGGAACTGCTTTGGAACTCAACAAGTTGATCACCATAGCCAAACAACCATAAAGCAATCCAGCTCCAGTCCAGGCATGTTCAAACTTCCATTCCCTACACTTTCATTGTTATTTTGGTTATGGGTTTGATTATACTAATACACCTGTGGTTGGCAGAAGAGACGAAGAAAATAAGAGATGGCAAACAAAATGGAACACTTCCGCCGGAAACGAACAGAGAGAGCGGCGGTGTTGAAGGAAGGAGAAAGGAGGGGGAAGCGGTGGCGCTGCCGGCAAGTGGAAAGATTCTGATGAGCACTACCTTGAAAATATTCACTTTGGCGGAACTCAAGGCCGCCACCAGAAATTTCAAGCCGGCTACGGTGCTCGGAGAAGGAGGTTTCGGTCGAGTTTTTAAAGGTTGGGTGGATGAGAAAACGTATGCTCCTTCGAAAGTCGGCGTTGGCATGACGGTTGCCGTCAAGAAATCAAATCCCGATAGCTCGCAAGGCTTGCGAGAATGGCAGGTACATGTTAACGAACAAAAATTCTGTCCTTTTTTTTTTCCCTCATTTTGTATTTTTTTTAAAAATTTGAATTTCAAACATAAATGCTTATTTTTTATATCTTAAATCCTAAATTCTACATCCTAAAAAATACACCCTACCCCTAATTCTCTAAACCCTAATCAAAACTTCTAATCTAAAACCTTAAACCCTAAACCCTTTAATTTAAAGTGAGAACATAAATAGAAGCGAACAATCTTGGGGATGCAGTTTATTAAAAGGAATATTTATTTTGTCGAAAATATTATTACTTTTAAAAAATTAAAAAATTTATTCAAAAATAATAATTTTTTAAAAAAAATTACTTTAATAAAAAATATTATTAAATATTATTCAAAAATATTAAATGCCAATCGATGTAGCAAGTTGAAGTATTAAAGTTTTTATTACTAGAGTTTCAAATATTAATAATGTGAACGAAAAAAATTAAATTAAAATTATTTTATTATTTTATTAAAATAATAATTATTATAAGAAAAACAAATATAAACGCCGCCCAGGAGAATTAAAATATATTATACTTTTCGATATATTTTTTCTCTGGCTTTTAAATAGAAAATGATAATTTGGGCCTTTTTTTTTTCTTATTTGAGTTGACCTACCCACTCGTATATGAAACGATTGTTATTATCGTAGAGCTGGTTTGGTATTATTTTTAAAAAATAAGATAAAAATAATTTTAAATTATTTAATTTAAGATATGAGTATTTAATATTATTATCAAAAATAATTTTAGATAGATAAAATATTTATTTTAAATACAAAAACCAAGTTAAAAAAAAAAATCTCTTACACTTATAAATTGCCACGGGTCGGACTGAATTTTCGGTCCACCCACATTTGATCCGAAAATCCATACCCTCCACCCGTCACCCGACCCGACCAGGTTTTAAGTGAAAAAATCCGACCCGACCCGAATCATTAAAAAATTTAAATTTTAGGGACTTAATTGTAAAAATAAAATAAAATTTAGGGATCTAATTGTAAAAAAATTAGTGACCTAATTGTAAAAAGAATTAATTTTAATGACATAATTGTATAAAATATATATAAAGATGGATCATTATTGCAAATACCCCTAAAATATATATGGAAAAATTACACTATTATTCTCGGGTCGGGTCGAATTTTTTTCACACTAAACCCGAACCCGATTTTTTATAAAAAAAATCCAACCCGACTGAATCGGGTCGGATCGAAACTCGTCTAGTTCGGATTCCGTATCCATCCTTTGCAATATATAATTGGACCAGATATATGTACATAATTCATTTGATTTTTGTTTTTGTGGGTACAGGCGGAAGTGAAATTTTTGGGTAAGTTCAGCCATTCAAATCTGGTCAAGCTGTTGGGATACTGTTGGGAGGAGAATCAGTTCCTCCTTGTCTATGAATACATGCAAAAGGGCAGCTTGGAAAACCACTTATTCAGATGTAAGTAATTCAAGGAACAACACATACCCTTGTCTCTGTCTTTATTTTCACAGATAAAACTCAATGGCAGCAGGCAGAGCAGAGCCTCTGACATGGGGAACAAGACTCAAAATAGCCATTGGGGCTGCACAAGGACTCGACTTTTTGCATACATCAGAGAAGAGTGTCATCTACAGGGACTTCAAATCATCAAACATTTTGCTGGATGGGGTAAATTTAATCACACCACCTACGATTTAGCTTTAACCGAGTCGAACACCGCTAACGACATAATTCGAATGTGTTACAGGACTATAATGCGAAACTATCGGATTTCGGGTTGGCGAAACTAGGCCCGATGAACGGAAACTCGCATGTCACCACACGAGTTATGGGCACATATGGTTATGCAGCTCCTGAGTATGTTGCCACAGGTAATGTACCAATCTTTATATCTTTCCCTTTGAATAGCCACCTACTCCTAACTTACATCAACTTGCACAAAATGTTTTAGGCCATCTATATGTTAAAAGCGATGTGTATGGTTTCGGAGTCGTGTTGTTAGAGATGTTAACTGGCCCTTAGAGATGTTAACTGGCCTAAGGGCGCTCGACACGAACCGACCGAGCGGAGAGCACAACTTGGTGGAATGGGCCAAGTATTCATTGACGGAGAAGCGAAAGTTGAAGAAGATAATGGACCCGAGACTAGAAGACCGATACCCCATCAAGGCTGCGTTGCTAGCCGGTGCGCTTATCTTGAAGTGTTTAGAATCCGATCCGAGAAATCGTCCATCCATGGAAGAGGTATTGGTAGCGTTACAGAAGATCAATGCCATCAAACACCATACTAAAGAGAAGAGGTAGCAAATCGAAGTCAAAGGCTAACGACGATCGATCCCCGGTGCATTCGAAGTATGGTCGGAATACGAATAATCAACCATGGTCCTCCGTGACTAGGTCGCATCGATAGTTATTTGGTACCGGAGATGTGCATGTTACATATTAGTATCACGTTAAAATTAAGACCATGCATCATTCTTATTAGTATCTCACTGAAAAGTGTGCTGTTAAATTCATCAGGTTTTAATATCAGCATGAATATATTAAATGCTTTATATTCTTTAACCGAATTAAAATTTATTTAAAATTTATTAATTAAGCTAAATAGAATTCAATTAATTCGGTTGATTTTTGAATTAATCAAATTTTGTTATGAGTTTTAGTGTCTATATTTTTTCTTTAGTTATATTAGATTAATTTGAGATTTTTTTCATTTTAGGTTAAAGTTTGATTGGATCTTGAAATCTTAATGTGTCTAGGGTTTAAGATTAGTTAGGTCTATTGATATCTTATTGAGTACGAGCTTAAAATATATATATATATATATAAATAATTAAATATTTAATATTTTTAGTTAATTCGATTAATTAATTGATTTCGTATCAAATTAATCAATAATCGAAATTTGAAAAATCTTTAGTTGTTAACCAATCATAGACCTAATTAGATGATTGATTAAACGAAAATTATTCTAAACAGATTAAATAGTTGGTTAAAATTAAAATCTTTACTATATTCGGTTTAAGTTCGGGTCGAGTCAAGTTAGGTCTGATTTAGTATTTGCTTGGTTAATATTGGTTCGATTAATTCTGGCCGGGTCAATGTTGGGTCAGTAGGAGATCAATCGGGTTTTAGTTGGGTTTTTAAGCTTAGTTAGATTTTCCACCTTATATATGACTTTGTATAGCCTGAATATTTAACTTTTTACTGAGCCGCATTTTATATCACATCTTTATTTATTTAATTATATATATTTTTATTTTGGGTTATCTTAGTTTTGGTGAAATCAATTCAGATCCATTTGGTTCAATTAAAATCAATATAATTAAAATCAATACAATAGTAGACGGTTGATCATGAAAAAAGATAGAACAAATACAATGCTGCATTATGGAAGCTGGTCACTCGTTCTCATAAGCTGTAAAATTGCATGAGCTTTCCTTTGTGCTCTGTTTGTTCCGGTTTCGGACAACTCAACTAAATGATCGTAAATACCGAACTGAAGGGCTGCCAGAATGTGAGACGAATTATTCAAACTCAACTCGAGAAGAACCGAGGCTGCACACTCCTTGTTCTTTGGGGTCCCGTCTCTGATCACATCAACCAGCATCCCGATGAACGAAAGCTTTCCGATCTCATATCTACCTTGTGGATGAGTTGCTAGAAGCAAGAACATGGAGAGGGCCTCATCAACCATGCCCATTCTCTTATCCTTGACTAAGAGCTGCAATGGTGGCACGATGCCGGCATCGATGGCTCTTGCCTTATTGGCTTGGTTGAGACATAAGTTGAACAGTGCAGTGACAGCATCTTTTTTGCCTCTAACTGTCCCGGTCTTCAACAATTCTACTAGTGCAGGAATGCCATCTGAGAGAGCAATCGTCACTTTGTTCTCGTCGAGCATCGATAAACTGAATAAAGCTGCTGCAGAATTCTCTCTCGACTCCATGCTTCCGTTTCGCAAGACATTTATTATATCAGGTATAGCTTTCTGTTGCGCTATGAGCTTCTTGTTCGTGTCGTCGATGGATAAATTCAATAGAGATGTCACGGCATGCTCTTGAATTTTAGGATTCGGATGGGGCAACAACTTCACCAATGCAGGGATTGCTCTGCAATTACCGAACAAAACTCGACTCTCCGGTTGCTCCTTGGAAAGCATACGGATATCCTTTACCGCCCTTAACAGCACTTCTAATTCCGGGGAAGATAGTTCTTCAACCAAAGATAATATTTCTTCCTCTTTAACACAGGAGCCTTGTGGAGATGCAAGATCCTCTGTAGTGTAATGCTTATAATTGTTCTTCTCACTCCATTGTGTGATAAGGTTCTTGAGGGCATGATTCGGAGCTAACGACAAGTGAGCCAGAGTCTCTCTCGTCTTCGGGCATGTCCAATTGTTACAATCAAACCACTTCTGTATGCTATCTCTTTCAAATGTCTGAAATTCAGTTTGAAAACAATGAACCAAAAACACATGTGCCAAACAATCAAATGAAAACAGGAACATTACCTGTCCACTGGCTATGATAACAGGATCTCTCATTACTTCGAGTGTGATCGGACACAAGAACTCGTGAGGGATCACCAAAGACGCCGATTTCTCTAACATTTTCGGCTTGACAGGCTCCTCGAAAATATTGGTTACTTCCACACCTAAAATCTGTTTGAATTTATCTAGAATTTCAATAGCCTGCACTACACACTCTGAGGTTTGGCCTCTTTCTTGGGCAAGAATCCTTATAGCTATGGTCTCTTTCTTCAAGTCCTCAACACTTTGCAAACCTAGTTTCTTGGCTAGCCTTTCTATGATGGCTATATCAGCTGTTCTTTCATTAGTTTTTGAGGATATCACCATCAAATCCACTGCAAGTTCCATGTCCTGCGTATGTTTTCGACGTTTCCCTCGCCTCAACTGTGTCACCATTAGTTCCACCTGAATAACACCCGGCATTCGAATATTAAACAGACATCGAATAAGCCTTCGAAAACAAAGAAAGATGGGGTAATACTTTTGATTCATACCTGCTCCCTTACTTCTACAGAAACATCAATTTTATCATAAGGCATCTCATCAAGAACTTGGCATAAATTTTCATAAACAGCATTGAATTTAACCATCATAGCCTCAGTTTCTAGTGCCTGAATTACAAAGGAACAAAAAACCTTGAGAAATAAGCAACAATGGTGATGATGAGAGGTCAAATGTAGTACAGTCTCACCAGGAAAATCTTGCTCCCATCGCTGCAAGTTTTCAAAAGTTTCTTGGCCAAACAAAGTACGTTCTTCAACTTTGACAAAGCGGCTACGGCATGGGGAGGAATGCAGGCACCGAAGAGCCGAATCTCGTCGAAAAACGGCAACAGAATCTTCATCCGTCTGACGAGGCTGTAGCATTCGTGTCTTTGGGTGCTTCGGAAATCTCCGAGTCGAGCGACGTATTCGATGATGCTGACGCTTTCCTGGACCAACTCGAATTCATTTTGCTGAGCATCCATTCCTTTGTCTTCCTCCCAAGTATCCCCTCTTCGAAAATCAATTTCAGAGTCTCTATTCCTGTATACCACCATTGTTGTTCGTGCAAGCTTCTTCCCCGGACAACTATTGAGCGTGCTAATAGGTTTCTCTTCGGCCATTGGTTTTTGAACGAAAGGAGAAAGCATGTTTAAATATGGTGGAAGAGGAATCCCGAAGCCGAAGAGGGAGAATCAAAACCAGGAGACATTAAACCCTAAGGCAGGTTTCCATGAATGAATATGATGATGGGGTTGCTGTGTGAGATCCATTAGCGTGTATTCCGGGTCTGTTGCAATGAATTTCGCTTCTTAAAAATAGAAAATCTAGAACAGGTGCTTTGTCTTTTAGGTAGCTTTTATATGGGTGCAAATCGTTATATCTTAATCGCGTTTTTATTGATGTTTTTATTTTAAATTAAACGAATTTAGGATTTAGTTCAAGATTAAGGATTGCATTTCAAATCAGCTTTTAGCCCAAACGTAAAAGTTTCATTTAGGATTTAAGATTGCTTTTGGGCTAAAAGCTAGTTTAAAACGCAAAAGCAATACTAAACAGTTAACTTTTAAAAAAAAACTGCGTTTGAAAAGGGATTTTCAACCCAAACGTAAAAGCTAAAAATTTTAGCTTTTACGGTTGGAAAAATGCTTTTAGGAGTCAGATCATAATTTTAACTTTCATTTATTATATTTTATTATAATTTAATTTTTATAAATACGTAATTATATTTAACATAAATTATTTTTTTAATTTAAAAATTATATATATTCATATAAAAATTATATATTTTTTCAAAAGCACTTTTAAAAATCACTTTTCAAAAATAATTTATGTATTTATTTATTAATATGTTTATATTTTATCATAATTTAAGTTAATATTATAATATAAAATAATTTGATTATCATTTAAATATATATTTTTAACTATAATATCATGTTTAAAATAGTCATTTATTTTCTCAAAAGCACTTTTTGACAGCAATACTAAACACATATATTTCAAACTAAAAATTTCAAAAGAACTTTTCAACTATACTTTTTCACCGCACTTTTCAAAAGCAATGCTAAACTAGCCCTAAGAGTTGTGATTAGATTTAGGGTATTAGGGATAAAACATATATTTTAAGGTGTAGAATTTAAGGTTTAGAATATAAAAAATTAGGGTTATAGTTTAAATTTAATTTATTAAAATTTTTAATAAAAGACATAAAAAGAGACACAATTAAGAAGTAAGAGATTTCTACTTTTTATATATAAGTAGAACAAATAACAATTTCATTGGATATATAGATTATTTGATATTTTTTATTTGAGGAAATATGATGTATTAAGGTCCAGGAAAAATTATATCATAGGTTCGGCTCATCACGTCAGTCGTGGTCTCATCTAATGAAAACCACCCACTTCACCACTAATTTGTCATGTAATTAATTTTCAACCAATGAATCTTCACTCATATTTTTTATGTCATTTTGAAATTATAATTTCTGAAAATTATATTACTTATATAACAGATTATTGGTGAAGTGAGTGATTTTCATTAATTAAAGATTACGACTGACGTAATGAGCCGGACCCATAATATAATCTCTTCATCGGGAATGTTTGGCAATCCCTCAAATGGAATACCCATTGACAAAGAGATTTTTTGTGCTAGGGCTTGTATTAGGGTCGTACCGTACCCGAGACTAAATCGACTACAATAAAAAATATGATTATAATCAAATAAAAAAATTAAATTATTTTTAGTTTAACTTAACTAACTGAATGTAATTTGTTACAATTCTACGAAATTTAAATTTTAATTCTAATATATTTATTATAATAACTAAATCAACTTATTAATTTAAATTTCAATTCTGTTATTATTAACTACTTGTAATTTAAATATAAACTACTATATATTTAAAATACATAACTAAATCAACTTATTAAATTAAATTAAATTTAAATCAATCAATTATCATTAATTAAAAATTTACTTATTACTAAATTAAAAGATTAAATTTAAAAATCACATTTTTTACTGAATATAATAATAATATGATTAATGAACTTAAATTAAAAATTAAAATACAAATCAACTTATTTTCTTCAAATATTCAAATAAGCATGAAAAAAAATTCCTTAAATTATAAATTAATCTATAAAATACACATCTATTAATTAACTATATGTTCTATAAATATTCTAACATCAAAAATTCAAACATTAATTTAAAATTTTTAAAAAATAACAAACTTTAATGAAACTATAAAACATAAATTTAATACTATATTTTCTTCGAATCTTCCATTTTTTACTCAATTTCTTCATAAATTTTCTTCTTTTCAGACACCTATTTAACGAGAAATTATATCATGAGTCATTCCCGTCACGTCATCTTTGGGACAAACCAATCAAAAATATCTATTTAATTATTTTTTCTATCTCATCTTTTTTACCCAGTGAATTTTCACTTGGGTAAAAACTATTTTCAAACTTAATTTACAGTAAATAGTAGTGAATATTCACTCGATAAAAAAATAATATAAATAAAATAATTAAATAAATACATTTAATTGGTTGATCTTATAAATGACGACCCATATTATAATTTCTCCTATTTAACAAAAAAAATCAAGCATCAACTTAAAAATTTATATAATAACGAACTTAAACTAAACAATAAAATGCATATTTACTTAGGCCCCGTTTAGAAATGTTTTTGAAACTAGTTTTCGACTCCAAAAGTTGTTTTGAGGTAAAAAATAATACTAAACGAGTAGCTTTGGGGGAAACTACGTTCGAAAAGTGTTTTTCAACCCAAACGCAAAAGTTAAATTTTTTAGCTTTTACGGTTGGAAAAGTGTTTTTAAGAGTTAAATTACAAATTTAATCATCATTTACCATTGTTTTATTTATAATTTATAAATTTATAATTTTTATAAAAATATAATTAATAAAATATTTTTAATTTAAAAATTATATACATTAATTAAAATATTTTAAATTTATTATATTTTCATAGAATACATACAAATATTAGAAATATATATATTTATTAATAAAAATATTTTTTATACTTTTATGATATTTTATATATTATAACATTAAAGAAATAGGTATCATTTATAAATATAACTTATAATACATGTCTAAAATGATCATTTATCTTATTAAAATATACTTTTTAACAACAGTATTAAATACTTAAAATTTTAAATCATATAAAAAAATTTTAAAAATATTTTTTCACTGTACCTTTAAAAATAATTACTAAACTGTCTTTTAGTATATTTTTTTTCAAATCTTCCTTTCTATACGTAATCTCTTCATATTTTTTTTTTCTCTCCAACCAATTATTTAATACGAAAAAAATAAAAACTTTAACGTAAAAAAAATATATAATAATTTGCAAGCCTTCATGCATGCATGTAGGCTACAGTGCTGAATATTGTTTAAAGTTGAAAGGAGAATATTGACAAATTTCTATATCGTTGTCACGTGCAGTGATGAAATTACATAAAAGTGAGTATTTTTTTTAAATTGATTTATTTATAATTTTTTTCTTTTTCACTTTTATTTATGTTTTGTTTTCTAAGTTAAAATTCTAATTTCGTTCCTGACCTCGTGAATGTAGGTAAAAAAATTTGAGTATTGTTTTAAATCGGATTATGAGCCATGGACGACCTCTCTCAAAAATTTTGGTATAATTGTATTTTTAGTCCCTTTTAGTTTAAATGTTAATTAAATAGGGTTTTTGCCCCTCTTAATTTTTAAATTTAAAGGTTTAATAAACTTTTACTCCTCCCAATATTAAATCCTTGCTCCGTCCCTGCATCTAATTTCAATTTTTCATTGTTTAAAGTCAAATTTTAGTTTTTCGTGTTTATTATTTTAATAATAACAAACACCTTATTACTCAAAGTCGATTTGTGTTTAATCCGATTTTATTTTTACTATAGAAACACTGATATTGTTAAAAATAAAGTGGCTAGGGTGGTATTGTGGGTGGGTGGGGGATCAAAGGCAATATTTATGTCTTTTAGCCAAGATAATGATTTATAATTTTTAATTTATAAAAACTATTACGTATAAATTATGTCTTGTAGAACTATAAATAATGTATTAAAAATAATTTATACAATTTAAATTTATTTAAGATATAATTAATTGAATTTCAATTTATTAAATTTTTTAATAATTATTAAAATATTAATAACATTCAATAATATATTATGTTAATAATATTCGGCACATGAGAGTGGGAAGATGAATACCCAACTATAAGAAACCAATTTTATATTTGTGAAATATTACAAATATAAAAATGATTTCTAAGACAAAAATATCCTTGAAAGTTGAATCAAGTTTTTTTTTTTAATAACAGATTAAAAAAGGTTGTTTCAATTTTTTTAAAAAATTATAATAAATTTAATATCAATTTTTTAATATATATCAAATTTTTTATAATTTTTATAATAAATTTTATATAAATCAAAAAAAATTTCTTCTAAGATTCTTATTTTTTTTATACAAAACAATGCAATTTATTTTTAAGGTTACTTTTCTCTAAGGGTAAAAGTGGATTTAACTTTAAAAAATTGAATTGTAAAATAAAGTTTATAAACTCGATTTAATTTGACTTGACTCAAAATTTTATAAACTCGATTCAAAAAAATTTTAAATAAAGTTTGAATTGTAAAATAAAAATTCGAATAACTCAAAATTTTTAGTAATTAAAGAATTTATTTTTAAGTTCGTGATGAATTTATTAATTTTTTATGATATATGTATATATTGATATATAAAAATATGAAAAAAATATTGTCACATATAAAGAAATATATACATACATATCTTGTATGATCAAAGAAAATCGTTTAAAGTAAAATTAAATTATATTATAATATGATAAATAATTAAAATTATTTTTTTATAAAAACTCAAAAATTTAACTCGATTCAAATTTTTTAAATTCAACTCGAATAAAAAAATTCAAATAAAATTTAAATAGTAAAATATGATTAGTAAAATTAAATAACTTAAATATTTTTTTTTAAGTATAACTCTCACTAAGGCAAGAAGAATCCAATCCAACAAACTCACGTCCTAAGGGACACTAAGCTGATAGGCATTAGCAGACTCTTTGTCATTAACAGTAAATAAACAAGACAAGAAAAAGGCTACTGAGAAAGGGACAGAAGGTTTTGACAGTGCAGAAGGAAGGGCTGAAAGAAAGAGACGAACGAAAGAGAAAGCAAAGCTCTGTTGCTCCTTCACTGATATGCTGCTCTTTCTTTCACGTTTTTTCTATCGAAAACAGTCAGTCCAAACACACGGCCGCCTACGCCCTTCCTTCAGCCAAAAACAAAGCTTTGTATCCCTCAGCTCTTCCATTCGGTTTTAAACAGAGAAGACGAAGAGGTTTATCCCTGATTATAAGTTATTAATTAGTCGTCTGAGTTCACTCAACCCAACGAGTTATGGGATGCTGTGAATCGATCTTTTTCAGGAAACCCGACTCAGCGAACAAATCCTGCTACACCCAAAACAACCGTGTTACCCACACCAATAACGGCCCTTCCTCATCGTCAAATGGAGGAAAGGATTCCCTTGCCGGTAAGGCTTCGGACTTGTCAGATTTCTCCGAGTTTTCCCTAGCTGAGCTTAAGGCGGCCACCAACAATTTCAGCTCCGATTTAATTGTCTCCGAAAGTGGTGAGAAGGCCCCCAATGTGGTCTACAAAGGCCGACTCCAGAACGACAACAATCACCGTTGGATCGCGATCAAGAAATTCCCCAAATTAGCCTGGCCCGATCCCAAACAATTTGCCGTATGTTCTCTTTTTCTCTCCCAAATCATTGTATTATTTCCATTTTGGGGTTCCCCGCCTTATTTTTCTTCTGTTTCTCCTTGAAGGATGAAGCTCGGGGTGTTGGCAACTTGAGACACAAGAGAATGGCTAATTTGATTGGGTATTGCTGTGATGGCGATGAGAGGTTGCTTGTTGCTGAATACATGCCCAACGATACACTTGCAAAGCATTTATTTCACTGTATGGTTCCAGTTTTTGCTACAGTTTTTTGTTTTCTGAACAAAAAGGAAACTCAATTTAATTAAATTTAGGTGCAGTTATTACTTTCTCCATCCTAGCTGTGTTGGGTGTTTATTGATGTGTTTTGTTAAATTTGTTTCCAACTAATTTAACTCTCATCCAGTTAGATCCTGCATGATAATATCTCAAGTTTTATTTTTCAAGTGGAAGCAGAATTTTTGGCTTTCTCTTTAGTTTTAATGTTTCATTTTGGCTTGACTATAATTTCATTTCTTTATTTGCTTGGCAGGGGAGAACCAGACTATTGAGTGGGCTATGCGGTTGAGAGCTGCTTTATACATGGCTGAAGTATTAGATTATTGTAGTAGTCAAGGCCGTCCATTGTACCATGATTTGAATGCTTATAGGGTTCTCTTTGACGAGGCATTGCAACAAATCTCCTTTTTTTATATAGTTATTTGTATTTGTTTTGTAGAGCATATTGAGAACTCTTTTAATGGTTTCGGCAGAATGGTGATCCCCGACTTTCGTGTTTTGGCTTGATGAAGAACAGCAGGGATGGGAAAAGTTACAGCACCAATCTTGCGTATACACCTCCTGAGTATCTAAGAAATGGTAACAGCCATTTTATTCGTATCATTTTTAACTTCTCCCTCAGTCTTGTTAAGAGCAAGAAAACAATCTTGCTTTGAGGTGTATGTACCATTTAGTAAACTTAAATCTAAAACTTGTTTATTTGGTCAGGTGTTCTGAAATGTCTGTATCTGAATTATCATTATTTTCTTCTCATAAGCTAGAAGGGAGGAGTTTTAGTTATATGCAAACCTACAGACACAAGCTTTTTGCAAACACCTCTAGGGAGTGATCCTTGTCAAATTAGCTATGATCTTGTGTGTATTTTATAAGTGAATTAAATTTACTTCAACTTTCCCTTATGTGAGAATTGCTGCCACAAATTCATCTTTATAAAATATGGGAAAGGAGGTGTGTCTGTGATGCTGGATATGTCAGACCACCATTGGATGTATTTTTTCCTTTGCTGAAGTTTCTAGATTTGGCTTGGAATTGATAATGTGTTTGAGAGCTTCGTGCATTTCAGATATTTATAGATCATAATGCCTTAAGCTTCAATGGATTCCATGTGTGCAACTGTATAATTTGATAAAGATATAAGTGAACTAAGTCTATCTTGAAAATTGATTATTTAGAGCTTTGAAGTTTTTAGGACTGATTATTCTAACCATTGATTATTTACTCTAGAATTGCTCTTAGCTTTATTGATTGATTCCGATTTGATTAAATTAACATCTGTGTTCTAGGAAGGGTTACTCCTGAAAGTGTAATATTCAGCTTTGGAACTGTCCTTTTGGATCTTCTCAGTGGAAAACACATTCCTCCAAGTCATGTAAGTATTATCCATGTACTACTCGTTTGTTTCCCGGGAAGTTGTAATCTATGTACATAATGATAATGAAGTGATTCCACAATTTCAGCTGTGCATATTTTGGTGTTTGTACCTAAGGGAAAATTTGAATGATCATTTAAAAATGGTTCTTGTTCCAAAATGCTGGATATGTAGATACTAAGGGTCTGTGACTTCTGATGGATGATGAAATTATAACAACACATGTTTAGCTTTGTTTTGAATTTGATTGTACATTTTCAAAGATTGGATATGATGACTCTGCCTAATTTATGCATGATGATTTTTCATGAAGAATAAGGGATGAAAATATTATTTCTGTGGCCACTTCTATTCTGCCGTCTTTAGTTCTACCTCATTATTTGTAAATTTTGGAGAACTGTTTTCAAAAAATATATTTATTCATATATTATTTGTATGCAGGCTCTTGATATGATACGGGGCAAAAACATTCTTCCCTTGATGGATTCACATCTAGAGGGAAACTTTTCTACTGAAGAGGCAACCGTCGTCTTTGATCTTGCCTCACAATGTTTGCAATATGAACCAAGGGAGCGGCCAAAGACCAAAGATCTTGTCACTACACTTTCCCCATTGCAAAATAAACCTGATGTGAGTCCAGCCTTTGTCCTTCTTCACTCTTCCCCCATATTTCCACATCTTTTGTGGAAATATTGTTTGCATTTGCTGTTTTTTTTTTCTTATGGGAAATATCAGAAATTGTATTTTATCCGACATTGAGGACTTGAGTCTTCATTTGTAGGTTCCATCTTATGTAATGTTGGGAATTCCCAAGAATGAAGAGGGGCCTCCTCCTCCACCTCCTCAACAACAACCCTTGTCTCCAATGGGTGATGCCTGTTCGCGAATGGATCTCACAGCTATCCATCAAATTTTGGTAATGACACATTACAAAGATGATGAAGGAACAAATGAGGTAATTGTATCATTCATTATAGATTTTTGGATGCCTGTCTATCATGTGGTGCTAAATCCCTTTGGATATGGACTGGTTTAGCTCTCCTTTCAAGAATGGACTCAACAAATGAGAGATATGTTGGAGGCAAGAAAGCGAGGAGATGTAGCATTTCGTGACAAAGATTTTAAAAACGCTATAGATTGCTACTCTCAGGTATACATTTTCACTTCTTAATGGGATGAAGAGATTACATTCTATTTCCAGAATTTGTCTGGTCTGAAAAAGTTCAGAACCTGTTTCTCCAATTAATTTACTTCAGGTTCTTGTAAGTTTATCAGTTGGAACCTGGGGACATTTTGCCCTATAGAAAAATGAGGGTGGGGAAATTTGGGAAACTTGTTGCTTGTATCTGAGAATGTTTTGGCAGCACCATAGATAATTGGTAAAAGGAAAAAGGAAAAAGATGTCATTTTTATGCAGAAATGCTTCATTTATCCATTTCTTTGCAGTTCATAGATGTTGGAACCATGGTTTCTCCAACCGTTTATGCACGTAGAAGTCTTTGTCATCTTTTGTGCGATCAACCAGATGCTGCCCTTCGAGATGCAATGCAAGCACAATGCGTGTACCCTGACTGGTCGACAGCATTTTACATGCAGGCTGTTGCCCTGGCCAAGTTAGACATGGAGAAGGATGCAGCCGACATGTTGAATGAAGCCGCTGCACTAGAAGAAAAACGGCAACGAGGCGGGAGAGGATCATGAGAATTCGGTTCAAGTTTGTGGCTCTGTAATCTTCTTAATTTTTTGTAATGGCGGGGATAAAGATCAAAATCGATTGTGGCTGTTGTTGTACACGCTGAGATTACTGTCTGATGGAAACTGGGGTGGTGGTTGGGATCATGTAACGACTGGGGAGAGTAAGGCCTTTGGTTTTTCAGTGCCATCACTTGTTCCTATTTTTTTGTGATTTTAATGAAAACAATCCATTTGTTGATTAATATAATATCATAATTTTTAAATATGAAAAATTAAACGTATTAAATTATTTTAAATTAAGATTAAATAATATAATGTATATGTTTTAGGGGTTAATGTTATTATATCATGTCGTATTTTAATTCTAATGATGAATAGATTAAATTATAAATTTTAAAAATATTCATAATTAAACACATAATTAAATAACTTGAAGTTTATTATAACCAAAAAAATAACACAATATAGATATGTAAAACACAACTAAAGTAGTAACGTGATAAATTTTTAGCCAAATCCAACTAAAGTAATATACTATTTTAGTAACTAAAGTAATATAGTTATAAGATTTTTTAGTTCATATTAATCGATAAACTATTGTAATGATAACTTATATTTAATGAATATATATTTTTAGTTATCGATTTTTAAATTTAACCGTTTTAATCACTTATGTTTTAGTTACTTAAACGTTTATTTTCATTACCTTGATAATGTACACGTTCATAAAAAATATTTCTAATTTTACCCTTAAATTTTTAAAAATTTATTTTTTACTCAATGAAAAAATGCAACAAACAATATAAATCGAAGATCAACCCTGCCAAAGGGTATTCCTATTATCTGTTTAAGTTTTATCTTCCATGTCATTACAAGAAGCTTCTCATCTCATTCCAACCTGAGGGCTGAGTCCAATGCATCATCACCAGTGATGAGCTTAATCATCCGTTCCCTGTCTGCATGTCTCTTAATTTCAGATGTGTTGACAGGGCAAGTAAAGATGATGACAGTCCTCAGGATACTCCATGGTTACTAAGCTGACGTTCACCTACTAAGCCTACAATGAGATAGGACAACACAAATTCATGAAGACTTTGGGAATGGAATCAAGGGAAAGAGAGAATAAAAGTTTGTTTAAAGGGTCCTCAGCCTTTTTTTATCGTAATTTCTTCTATGTCTCCGGTTGAAAATTTTTTAAAAATTGAATTTTTAACCATAATCTTTATTTTTTATATCTTAAACCCTAAAAAATACACTTTACCTCTAATTCTCTAAACCCTAAACACTCTAATTTAAAGTGGAGGCATGAAAAAGAGACAAACGATTTACACCCGAAAAAGTTGTATGTGGATTCATCGAAGGCTAGGTCGGATATCGATGACGGGAAAGGGGTAAAGTTTTTATTTTCTTTTGGGTGAAAAAATATTTTCTTAAAAATTCAGAGATAAATTAGAAATAAACTCTTTATATTATGTGCACATCATCAAAGTAACAAAAATTAATGTTCGAGTGACCAACGAAAATATAAATGATCAAAATAATTGAATTTAAAAATTAGTTACCAAAATATACATTAAATAAACGTAAGGGGCCATTATAATAATTTACCCAATATTTATATACAAGAGAGAAGACAATACACAAAAGTTGGCCTAATGGTTCTCGGAGATTCATGGCAAGTTCGAGTCACAGTAGTTGTAAGGTTTATATACTAATTTGGACTTTGAAGTAATGTGAAATGATATTCTAGTTAAATTTTTATTTGAATATTTATTAATTACATCTTTTAACGTAATTTTTTAATTTTTCATTTTTAACGTCGTAATTTTTTATTTTGTTTTTTAGTCGGTAGCCGATCATCAGTTTTAATATTAATTGTTAATTATCGAATTAAATATTTTTTTATTTTTTATATTTTTAATAAAATTTTATGCCTTGGTGGTATGCTTTTCTTATATTTTTATGGTATATTCCTTTATATTTTTAATAAAAATTTTGATGGATCATTTTGATATGATTTTAACGTATTTTAGTGGTCGTTTGGTGCTCGTACAAAGATCTTTCCGACTCTAATTTATGATTATGATTCTGTCGATGGTCATAAAAAGATAAATCCCCACTTGATTGATAGTTATTTGTCAATATAATCAATTCAGGTAGGCAGAACAATATGCTTGATAGTTTAACTTATTCACCATTTTTTTACCTTGTAACGCGTCTCGTTTGAATAGAAACAAATATATTAAAAAAGCTTCAAGATTTTATTGGTATATTAATCTCTATAAAAATATTTTTTTATATTTTTATTTTATAATTTTGTTAGTCTAATATTTCATTTTAGGCATAAGGATAATTTTAACTTAACGTTTATAATTTTTATCATTTTGGTCCTCATTCTTTTTTTGGATAAATTTAACTCTTAACCTATGTTTTTTTGACAAATAACTTATTTTTAACTAATATAATGATTAGACCGTTAAAAATTTAACGATATTGACATGTCATGTATACGTGATAATATATTTTAAATAACATGACATCTAGCCTTATTCTACATATATATAACATTTCATTATAATTTTTTTTACAATAATGACAAATATATACATGTAAAATATAAAACAATTAAAATTCAAATAAAATATTAAAAAATAATTAAATCTAAAATAAAAGGTTACTAAGCATTCTCAAATCTTAAATATCATTCTACATCTATATGATATATCATTATCGTTAATTTTTTTAATTATCTAATCATTATGCTAGTTAAAAAAAAAGAGATATTTGTCAAAAAGATATACGTTAAGGGCTAAATTTATCTTAAAAGAGAATGAAGGTCAAAATGATAAAAATTATAAACATTAGGGGTTAAAATTATCTTTATGCCTTCATTTTATAATTTTTTTTATTTTAGATTTTTTTGTTATTTCTTTTTGGTACAATTTATTATTATATATTGTATAAAAAATCTTCTCATATCTATATAAAATTAATCATTTTGTCACTCAAGTTAACTTTTAATAAAATTTACCCTCATAAATAATATTAAAAAATATAAAATTCAAATAAAATCATACTTATATAATGTCTATATTCACACACTTATAAATAAATATATGTATAAACATTAAATATTTATGTTGTCGAACGTTAAATAAACCGAACCCAAATACACTAAAAAAAATAAACCCGGTTTAAACATAATATTTGAAACTTCCATTTTTAAAACAGGTGATGCGCGTCTTTCGGTGAAGACGACGACGATCAATCATCCATTACGACTGTGAAGCGAGAAAGAAATAAGCTGTATATAAACTCGGTTAGTTTTCTTTCCTTTTTCATTCCGAAGAAAAATTGTCAAACTTCATTCCAAAGAAATAGCAATTTGGTTTTCTTGTATCATTGACGGTTTAGGATCTTGATCTGAGCTGAAAATTCTTGTTTTTCTCTTTTCAATTTTTGGATTGGAGAATGGGGAAAGTGAGGTCATCTCGATTCTTGGCGAAGAAAAGGTTTATAGTAACGATTACGTTATCGATGTTGGTGACGTTAACGTTGTTTTTGTTGATGCTTCTTGGATTAGGGATTTTCTCCCTCCCGATGAGCGGCGACAGTTCATCGTCCTATGATCTCTCTTCGTACAGACGCATGGCGTCAAAAAGGTTTGGCACTGATTTCCAACGCATTCATTGTAGTTTTGATTAACGGCGATGCGTTCTCTCTTTGTTTTAATTTAGCGTCGGCGGTTAATGCACAGGAAAAGGGTTGGGGAACAGAGGGGAGCAGTGGGCGGAAGTCCTGTCATGGGAGCCTAGAGCTTTCCTCTACCATAATTTCTTGGTTGGTTTGACTCGACTCTGTCTCATTTTTTAATTCAAGCTTTTAACAATATTCGTTTTTTTTTTTTCACTTTGCACTTTAGTGTTTTTACGTATATTCATTTTCCCCATATTATATGAAAAATTCATGGGAATATTGATGCTGAAATTTTATTTTTAAATATTACTTTTTTATTTTAATTTTTTAGAATATTGATGATTTTATATTATCTTAAAAGTCGACATTTTTAGACTCCGACTTTTAACAGTGTTTTAAAACAATTTGAGTGAAAATAAAGCCTTTTAGCTCCGATTTTGACCTCTCCATATGGTATCTTCATCTTTTCACATTTCAAAGTCTGAGTCTAAAGGTTTCGACTTTTAATTTACTGTAAAATTATCAATATTTTAAAAAATAAAATAGGAGAAACAATATTTTAAAGAAAAAATTTCTCAACATCAATATTCCCATGAATTTTTCATATTATATGTTAAAATAATTTAGATCGATAAAAACACGTCAGTTGTTTTAATATACTTTGATTCGAGAAATTATTATATAATCTCATTTCATCACGTTATTTATGATTTTATTTAATAAAATTCATCATTTATCCATTTAATTACATATAGTAAAGAAGAAAAGATTCATCTTATAAAGAAGAGGAAGAAAAACAAAAATTTACTTTAAAAAAATAAGTTATAAATTTATTATTAGATGAGATCATGGATAACGTGATAAGCTAGACTTATCTCTAGTTTTTTCTTCACTCATGCTAATAAAAAATCACATGTTGAAATATATTTATATACGGATATAAAATTCTAAATTATTAATAAGATTCAATAATTATATATAATTATAAAACTAAAAGTAGTAGAGAAAAATATTAAATTTACTTCACTAATAAAAATATCTTGTATTACTAACAAAAATATAAAATTTAATTCAATAACTATTTGTAATTATAAAAATATCTGACCCGAAAATAATTATTTTAAATTTGAACTTGATCCGATTTTGTTTTTTAAAATTCCAACTCAATCCTAAAATAATTATTTCAAATTCGATCCCAACTCGACATATAAAAATAATTTTAGGGATTTAATTATAAAAAAATTTATAAGACTTAATTATAAAAAATAATTTTAAGGACTAAAATATAAATAAAAATTTAATTATAAGGAACTAATTAAAAAATATAAAGACCAAATATCGTTACAAATATCCCTAAAATTTTACTATTAGTTCGGGTTAAATTTAATTAGATTTTTTCACCCTAAACCCAAACTCACATTACCCTCACTAAAAACCTGATTTGAACCTGATTTATTTATTAAAATCTTTAACCCGAATGATCAAAACCTAATTGAATTAGTTAAAATACCTATCCCTAAAATTAATTTATGTTTTTTAGTTTTTACCTATAAGATTATGACACATGTTGTTATTTATTGGAGTTTATATTTATTAATTTAATAAATTTAAATTTAAATAAAAAGTAAATTAAGATAATTTTTAAATATTGAAGATTAAATTTGTTAACTTATTTCAAAATAACATTTGATTGATGAAACATACAAATTTAAAAATTGTTGAAAAAAGTTTTTATCTAGTGATCATAAAAAACGTTCCTATTAAATAATTTGACTCTTACATTCATTTGCTCTTTGAACAGTCCCAAGAAGAATGCGAGTACCTAATAAAAATTGCTAAGCCTTTCATGAAAAAGTCCAGTGTTGTCGATAGCAAAACAGGGAAGAGTAAAGATAGCAGGTGAGCATTTCCTATACACCATCTCTTTATTCCCTGTGATTATAAATTATAAGGCTCTTATGGTCTCCGATCGTTTGTTGGTCGAAAGTTCAAAAATCTGTTTTCTTTAAAATACCTGTATAGACGTTAAAAATAGATGAACAATCGTCTGTTGAGAGCCAAAACAAGAGTTGTTTGGGATTGTTATGGTCGATAATATGTCGTTTACCATCGCTACCACAACCATAAACGTGTCTTAGATGTTGAAAGCTGGAACCAATGTAACAATGTTACATGATCTTGTGACATTGGACTCGAATTTTCGACAGGGTTCGTACTAGTTCGGGCATGTTTCTGAGAAGAGGGCAAGATAAAATCATAAGCGACATAGAGAAAAGGATAGCAGAGTACAGTTTCATGCCTGTAGGTATGAGATATTAAAGGGAATGTCCTCGTTTTCCGATGACTGCATTTTCTTTTCTTTTTATGACTTGAAGCTAAGTTGGTGGTAATCTACAGAGCATGGAGAAGGTCTTCAAGTTCTCCACTATGAAGTAGGGCAGAAATATGACCCACACTTCGATTACTTCCTCGATATATTCAACATTAGAAAGGGAGGCCAGCGGATGGCTACAATGCTTATGTATTTGTAAGTTTTATACTTGTATTTGTAGCTCTACATGTCAGCGATGCTTATGTTAATCTCTGCTGCTAGTGCAGGACGGATGTCAAAGAAGGGGGCGAGACGATATTCCCGTCTGCCAAGGGTAATGTTAGCCATGTTCGATGGTGGGATGAATTGTCGGAATGTGGGAAAAAGGGTCTTGCTGTGAAGCCTAAGATGGGGAATGCATTGCTGTTCTGGAGCATGAAACCTGATACCACAGTAGATACTTCAAGTTTGCATGGTTTGCAGTCTATCCCCTTTCTCTTGTTGTTCAAGATTATTTCATCGGATTTGATCTCAACTTTTAGTTATCTAACTGTCTTGTGCCGGCGACAGGCGGATGCCCGGTGATTAAGGGGGATAAATGGTCCTCTACCAAGTGGATGCATGTTAATGAATACTAGTAAGTTTATCAACAGAGCTAACATTACCCTGTATGTGCTCATTAGGGCTGATAATGGGCCGGAATCGCTCTCGAATTATTTAGATTCGGTACGATTAAAGTCCGGTTCGAGTGAGCTCAAATCGGGTTGGAGTTCGGTTCAAGATCTTAACAAGTCGAGTCGACTCAAGCTCGGCTTGAGAAGTTCGTGAACATGCTCAGAATAATTATATATACTAAAAGTAATTTCTTTAGTAAAAATAATAAAATAAATTAGGAGAAATTCACTAAATAAATTCACTAAAATAAATTAGGCATTATGTGTTTGTATTGTAAGAATATTTTTGGTTATTCGGATTAATCTAAATTTTAAACACTTATTTTCCTTTTTTTTTCGAAATTAAATTTTATTTCGATGTCAGTGATGAAACGATTTTTTAACGAAACTCTATCTTTTATAAAGAAAATATAGTAAAATTATTTATTTGAGCTAAGTTGAGTCAGAGCCAACGAGTTTCGAGTCCTATAATATTGTTTTCGAGCCAAGTTCAAACCTAAGATTTCAATCTTATCGAGCTTCAAACCGGTCAAGCTCGGACTCGACTCAACTCGTTATCAATCTTAGTACTCATAATCGAATATTTGGTATTTGAATTTGGTTCACTCTAGATAAATCTTAATTTGATCATGCTCAACTCGACAATAATTAAATAAATTAATTTTTTTTTTATCAAACTGAGTAATTTACAAGTAAATATATCTTATTTAATCTTATCATTTCTGGTAATTGAATTTGCAACCCTTTGCCTTTTGCTTGACAGGATATCTAGCTTGCTACATTCATATCATTGGAGGTATACTACTGGGAAACTGTGTGATTGAGATTCGTGTACCTTATTAAACTAAGGTCCATTTTTACTAAGTTTTTTTAGTTTGTTCTTTAGGGTTTTTCAACTTAATAACAAATTTTGATTAGTCATGAAATTCGAGTAGGAGACTTCATCTTTATCTACTACTGTAGGAGTGTTTATTATCGAGTATACGATTTTTAATTAATAGATTCTTCGTGTACTAAATTTTAGTTAGTGTCTCGATCCATTTAAATTGGGTACCCGACTAAATTAGGTACCAGATACTTGATTATTTTTTTTTTAATTTTAAAATTTTAAAATATATATTTAATCATATAAATTTTAAAATTATAATATACAACCAAACATCAAAATTAATAATTTAAAATTAATTTTAAAATATATATATTAAATTTTATCACTAAAATAATATTAAAATAATATTTTTTAAATTATAATTATTATAATATTTATCTATTATAATTTAAATTTTTTATTTATATATATAATATACATATATAGTTCTATATATCTTCACATAAAATATAGATATTATATCCCACATAATTGATATATTTGATAAAAAATAAAATTAATTAATTAATTAATAAAAATTTTAAGTTATTCGAATTTTATTTTATAATTTAAATTTTATTTAAAAAATTATAATCAAACTTATAAAAATGTGAATAAAATCAAAATAAATTAATTTCTTACTTCAAATTAAATTAAAAACGTCGGTGACATCTTTTCGACATTTTGTCTAATAATAAACCCTAAACCCCGTTGCTTATTTTTTTCAACTTCTTCTGCTCAACCTCTTTATTTGCCTCCGTCGCGATGGCTTTAATTTCCCGATTCCGCCGCATCTTCACCGGATCCTCCCCTTGTGCTCTCAGTTCTCTTCGATTCGTCTGAATTCTACTCTCACTTCTCCCAAGCTTTTCATTAGTGGTATTCTCTCATGTCCTATACCTTTCTTTTTAAGGTTTTCCATAGAAGTTTAATTTCATTTCCATTTCTTCATTTTTTTTGTTTTTGAAATCAGATTTTTTTTTTTTGTAAATTGGGTTAGAATAAAACCTAAAATTTAGAAAAAAATTGGGGAATTTGATCTACTTATCCTAAACAAATGCAATGATTTAATAAGATTAAAAAACCAGGGAATTTTCTTCCTTTTTTCTATTGAATTAAACATAACGCATAAATTTATGGGATTTGGCTCCCTCCTTTACTCTTATGTGGCAAAATTATTTAAAAAACCCCTTTTTATTATTTAAATATAAAAATATACCCCTCCCAACTTCAATGACAAATCTATACCCCTGTCAGGACACGTATGAAGAAGTCGCGTCCTGCACAGAGCGATTCCAGGACGCGACTTCCGGCTGATTTGACATTCCTTGCCACATAAGCCATTAATTATATTGGGGATAAGAAGTCGCTCTATGCACAGAGTGATTTCACTGTGCTTGGAAGCGTAAAAGCCTAGGGTTCAGGAATGTCACAGAGCGATTTCCCTGTGGTGTCGCTCCCCGAGGAGCGCGACCTCCCTATAAATAGTCGGCCCTACAACCTTCCATTTCATCCCGAAGTCGCGTTTCATACAAATTTCATTGTTTTTCTTCCTTCGAAATTGTTTGTTTAGTTATTTGTCTCAAAATTCTTCGAGAATATGTCGGGTTTATGCAGATTAGACGGGAACCACTGTTTCGATTTCTGGCGTTATAATGAGGTAATTTTTTCGATTTTTTGTATTATTAATTTTAATTTTTTTATTTTATTATTTTTTAAAAAAAATTATTTAGTAATTTTTTTATATTTTTTTGAAGGGCTATGACAGGGTTCTAACCTGTTACCATCATCGTATTATGGAAGCGCCGCATCCGGCTATAATGCCTTATTTGATCGAGGCCGGGTTCGGATATGTAAGTCTTATTATCGCTGGGACTAAAGTAGATCCGTACTTGATTAATGCTCTGCTCGAAAGGTGGAGGCCGGAGACCCATACATTTCATCTTCCGTCTGGTGAGGCAACTATTACCTTACAAGACGTCTCTTTTCAACTTGGGTTACGTATTGATGGCCCCGTTATAACGGGTATTGCGGAAGACGATTGGGAAAATCTTTGTCTGCAATATCTTGGATGTATTCCCGATAAGTTGTCTGGCAGGAAAATATTGTTGAAATGGTTGGTGGAAGAGTTTTTTAATTTACCCGATGATGCTTCGGAAGAAACAAAGCAGGTAACTAATATTTTTATTATTTTTTTAATTAATTTAATTTTTTTATAATTTTTTATATTAATTTTATGAATTTATAGTTTTATGCTCGCGCACATATTTTGCGCATAATTGGCGGGATTTTGATGCCGGACAAAACCCGCAATAAAGTGCATTTGGTGTGGTTACACCATTTACGTAGCTTTTCGAATTCCGACGCTCTCAGTTGGGGATCGGCTGTTCTTGCATTTTTATCGAGAGCTGTGTACAAATGTTGATCCCCGGAAACAAGTCATAGGAGGCTGTTTAATATTACTTCAGTCTTGGGCATGGTATCGTATGCCTTTTCTACAGCCTTCTTTAGTTACGCGACGTGCATATGAGTTTCCACTAGCTCGGAGGTAATATTTTATTATGTTTAATATTTTTAATTTTTTTAAAATTATTGTTTATAATTTTTTAATTATAATTTTATTTTATTAATGGTAGGTGGTGTCATCCATTGTCGCATTCTGAATTGCCGGAAACCCAGCGAGATTTCCGATTACTGATAGATAGGGAGGAGGAGGTAATTCTGTTGTTATTTTTTATATTTTAATTCAATTATTAAATTTAAAAATGTTTTAATTTATTTTAATATAAATATTTTTTTCAGTTTATCTGGCAGCCGTACCGCGAGTCAGCTATTATGTCTTGTATCCCAGCTGACATATTGGCTCGCTCAAACTTATGATTTGCGATGGTGCCGCTTATTAATTACTCAACTGTCGAGTGGCATCCTAGTAATAGAGTTCTACGACAGTTTGGGTTTAAGCAAGGCATTCCAAAACCACCTCCTATTTTGGATGAATTGCATGCTCTGACAAGACAAGGGAAGACCGATGTTAATTGGGCTGTCAGACATCGCGATTACATCGAGATGTGGGCCGAAAGATATCAGCGGATCCCGATATGTGAAGAAATTGTTACTGATAGTCTGGGATACGGGTATTTCAATTGGTACGTTGAAAACTGTAAGTCCCACATCTTGACAGAAGAGGAGCGAGCACGCGAATTATCCTTAAGTATGCGGAGACGTCCACCGGCCCAATGACCAGGCCGTGGAAGAGGACGAAATGTTCAAGAAGATCCACCTGCTACCCCAATGACCCAACCGTCTTGGTCTCCTCATTTTGCACCACCCTCGGAGCGGTTTTTTACTGACGTCTTGCAGCCGTTTATGTCTGCTATGGGTGTTACCACCGTTCCGATGCCATTGACTTCTTATTATCCACTGCCGCCAGCATATGTGCCTGAGTTTGCTCCTATGCCTCTATTTCCATATTTTGGATCTATCTCAGGTATAGTAGACCAAACTCCTCCTTAGAGCCTCTTTTATACCGGTCCAAGTGGTAGTGCTGCTACCTCCGGTAATATGGAAGGAGAGGAGGATGAGGAAGAAGAAGACCCTGGATTGCAGCGAAGAAATCCGCGTCGGGATCGTCGTCCACCACGTTGCAGCATGGGCGTGCATAGACGTCATTAGTTTTTTTATGTAATCTTTTGTTAATTTTGTTAATTTCATATGTTTAGGGTTTTGTTGTAGACGTTTTCTTTTTATATATTTACGTTTTCTTGTTATATACTTACGCTTTGTTGTTAATTTTCTAAATTTAACATTCTAAATGTTTTATATATTTAATAATCAAATCTTAAGTCTTAATAAATGTACACATTAAATAATAATCAAATATTATTTAATAATCAAATTTTACAAAATAATCAAATATTAAAGAATCACTCTATAGAAGGACCAGCTCGATGAGGACATGTTCTTCTTGTGTCTCCTGGATTTTTACAAATGGTGCATAACTTGGGTTGCCCAGTACTTTCTCTATGACCGACCAAATCTTCATCGCAGAATATTCTGGTGGATATTGGACGACCTTTTCTCTCTCGTCTTAATGCAAAATTCGGTCGTATTTTTGGTTCATCGTTCGTCGCATCTTCATCCCATTCATTTCCAATAGGAGGAAACTCGCGTTCGTAAACCTTAAATACGGTTTGCAGCAAGTAAACTGGGTCAACAACCGTCATATAATCTAACCGGACAGAAGAGCAAGTAACAATGGCGTGCGGGCAGGGATATTTAAATGTTTGGAAGAACCCACAATCGCATGTTCTTTTCCTCAGATCAACAACGTAAGCATTATGTTGTATACCTTCTAACGGTCTGGAGTATTCCGAGACACGGAATAAATGCCTTTCCCGTGAGAAACATGTCGCATTCATAGAATTCGACTATTGTACAAATGCTTGCAATTTATTTCGAAGATCTGGGTGAACTGTATGACCACCTTGCATATACTCCTGAGCTTGTTTACCCAATGTGGCAAAGAGGGTTCCCAACCGATAATATGTCGCTTTGACAACAGAAGTGATCGGTAAGTGTCTCACTCCTTTCAACGATGAGTTGATTGCCTCGGCTAAGTTGGTGGTCATATGACCATATCTTTTGCCTCCATCAAATGAACGAAGCCACTTCTCTCGGGGTATATTAAGAAGGTAGTTATATCCATCTTTATTGCGATGTTGTAAGTCCTCCAAAAGTTGTTCGACTTCACGGACCAAGTATGTGTTTCCTGTGCAATAAAAAACGCTTGGTTAAGAATTACGAAAACAAATTTGAAGAAAAAGAAGAAGCAAATACTAACCCATTCGAAGCACCATTATACGTTCATCGGGGCTTTTGAACCTTGCCAAGTAATTAGCTGTAATGTGTCGTAGACAATACCGATGGTAAATATGTGGCGGTTGCCAAGATCGACCCATCTTCTACATTGCGTATTTGATCGCTTTGCCTCGGTCAGAAATGACACATATTCCATCATCTCTATCCCGCAAGACAGGTAATAGAACATACCTTCGCAAATTCTTCAAGAAGAACTCCCAAGAAGGGAGATGCTCTTTTTCAACAATTGCGAAGGCAACTGGAACAATCTTTCGGTTACCATCTTGCGCAACTGCCAACAATAAGAATTGAGTGTACCTGTCGTACAACCAAGTACCGTCGATCTGAACCATCGGTTTGCAATGTCGGAATGCATTGACACATTATGGAAAAGTCCAGAATAACCGTTCAAATTGGAAAACACCAGGTATGATACGGTCATTTTCATACGCCGGTACTGTTTCTAGCTTCACCACCGTCCCCGGAATATGCTTCTGCATCAACGAAAGCCACGGTCGCATTCATTGTAAGATTCCTCCCACTGACCGTACAACTTCTGAACGGCACGTTGTTTTGCATACCATGCTCGTTTATACGGAACATGGTAACCGTATTGAGACGTGACTGAAGCCATACAAGTATCAACGGTTACCCGCGGATTCGCTTTCACCAGAGGCATAATGGCATCACACAACATGTGCACATCCAAGTTTCGATGATCCTGATTAAGGCAACCCACGGTGCATGTGTGAGGGTTATCAAGCTTGGTAATCTGCCAAAGGTTGTTTAGTTTCTTCAGACAAGAAACACAAACCCTCCATTTACATCCCTGCTTTTTGTGTACACATTCAGCAATGTACTTGTCAGATGCGTTCTTGTAAACACCGGATGTAATAGAGTTGCGGATATTATAATGCTTGATTGCTGCAATCGCCAGATCCTTGGTCTCGAAAACTTTTCCTTTATATATTTCAAGAGAACCACCTTGGTTGTATTGGTCGATCTGGGGGAATTACAGAAATTCCGGAGCATTGAAGGCTTCCATATCAATTGATGCAAAGTAGGATGGTGGCTCGTAAAACGACATTGCCATTGAATTGTTAGGGACATCCACTTCCTCTGGCTCTTCTGGCTCATCCACATCTGCGGGAGGGCCATAAAAAGGACCTAGCTCATCACCATCAGGGCCGGGCTCCTGAATCAGTTCTTTATCAGAACGGTCACCCTCAAATTCGAACAACTGTAAGTCCACCGTATCACCAACAACTGCAGATGAATGTTGGGTTGGTGGAAAGTTCAAATCAATTTCAGACCGAGCGAACGGAGACGGTTGGGTGGGAGGTTGATTAAGATCGAAATCAAAAGAAGCTACACAAGAATGTCTTGCCGCCGAAGACAATGGAACATCAACATTGTCCTGTGAACAATTTGTCGACAACAAGTTGAAGTCGTCTCTAATATTGGCCGTAGGGCTATAAACATTAGGGTCGAAATCAAAATTTGCATGACGCCAATCTGGGATGGCAGGAACAACATCATCATTATTAGAAAAAATCGCAAACAACTCTAACGGACCTCCTAAGGAATATTGCATGTGCGACTCGAGCATCATTTCAACGTCGCCATTGTCGGCCACATGAAAAATTGTATAATACAATGGCTCCAATGACGTCGGTAATCTAAATTTTAATGGCTCTAATTTTTGACCTCGGGCATGCGGAACATGATCTGATACTCTCTTGATCAATGACCTATAGCTTAATCTCCGCGGGAGCTCAAGTGTAACTGTATTCGAAGACTGAAACACCACACCCAAAGATGCATCACTAACCATTTGGCCATCGTAATAAACCAAAGCAGTGATTCTTCTTGACATTTTTGCTTCTAAATTCAAATAAAAACGGATTCTTAAAAATATGAAATTCGAACCGTGATGCAGAGAACTTTTGGGAATTGAGAAATGTGGTTTGAAATTCCTAGGGTTGAAATTCGAAATATTTAAGCACCAACGAAGTCGCTTCCTGTAGAAAACGACTTCTCGTTTCAGACAGGAAGTCGCTTCCTACAAAAAACGACTTCTTTTGTCAAAAGGGAAATCGCTCCCTGCAGGAAGCGATTTCAATAATTTTAAGCTTATAAAAGACTCGTTTCCCTGTTTTCAGACTGTAAACCCTCCGTCAATAATTCATCAAGTTTTCAGACTTCTTTCATTTCTTTTTGTGAATAATAGGTATTTGCAGAGAAAAAAGAGTATTTTCTGTAGAAACAGAGTCTAATTAATCCTCTGTTCGTATGTTTATTAATTAACAAGAAGTTTGAATATATAGACTTCTTTATAAGAGTTTACAAAAGACTAGAAAACCTAATTAAGATTGATCTCTAATATTTAACAAGATAAGATAAACTAATTGATAAAACTCCTAGAAAATAGGTCTTTATCTTTGCTGATAAATTCCTATAAAATAGGAGTTTATTCTAATATGTATAACATATCTCCTAACCAACACTCCCCCTCAAGCTGGTGAATATATATTATAGACTCCCAGCTTGGAAGTTAATTCATCAAAGTTTACTCTCGGCAGTGCCTTGGTGAAAACATCTGCAAGTTGATTTTTGGTTGAGATAAACTGAAGTTTTACAACTTCATTATTAACCTTCTCAGATATAAAATGTCTGTCAATCTCCACGTGCTTGGTTCGGTCATGCTGTACTGGATTTTTGGCGATGCTAATTGCTGATTGACTATCACTTAATAACTCAAAACTTCGACTGTCATCTAATTCCAGTTCTGAGAGAAGCCTTTTTAACCACATTCCTTCACAAATTCCTTGCGCCATTGCCCTGTATTCTGATTCTGCACTGCTACGGGATACTACATGTTGTTTTTTGCTTCTCCAAGTAACTAAATTACCCCACACAAAGGAACAATACCCACTGGTAGATTTTCTATCAGTTAACTCACTTGCCCAACTAGCATCAGTATAAACTTTAACCGATTTGTCCTTATTCTTCTTGAAAAACAGACCATAACCAGGGGTTAACTTTAGATACCTTAGGATTCTATACACTGCCTCCAAGTGTTCTTCCCTAGGATCACTCATGTACTGGCTAACTATGCTGACTGAATAGGCTATGTCTGGGCGAGTCAGGGACAAGTAGATCAATTTGCCAACCAACCTTTGATATGATTCTCGATTAACAGGACTTCCCATGTTATCTCTTCTTAATTTTAAGTTTGATTCCATAGGAGTATCTGCTGGTTTGCAGCCGAGCATCCCAGTTTCAGAAAGCAAATCCAGTATGTATTTCCTCTGGTTAATGATAATCCCATCCGTTGATCTTGCAACCTTCATTCCAAGAAAATATCTCAGACTCCCAAGATCTTTAGTTTCAAATTCCTTTGCTAAGTGCCTCTTTAAATTTTCAATTTCTTCATTGTTGTCTCCAGTAATTATTATGTCATCGACATAAACAATCAAGAAAGTCTTCCTCTTATCTGATGTGATTTTAACAAAGAGGGTGTGGTCTGCTTGGCATTGTCTATAGCCATACTTCACCACAGCTTTGGCAAACCTGTCAAACCAGGCTCTTGGAGACTGTTTTAAGCCATATAAAGACTTATTCAGTTTGCATACTTGTTGTCCTGTCGAATTATTAACACCTGGAGGAATTTGCATGTACACCTCCTCTTCAAGGATTCCATTTAAGAATGCATTCTTGATGTCTAGCTGATGTAACTTTTAATCCTCATTTACAGCCAATGATAGCAACACTCTAATGGTATTTAACTTTGCCACAGGTGCAAAGGTTTCCTGATAGTCTAACCCATAGGATTGTGTGAATCCTTTTGCCACCAACTGAGCTTTGAATCTCTCTATACTGCCATCTGAGTTGTACTTAACAGTAAATACCCATTTGCAGCCAACTACCTTCTTCCCTTTAGGTAATTCAGTCAAACTCCATGTCTGGTTGAGTTGAAGAGCTTTGATTTCTTCCTCTACGGCCTTTTTTCAATTGGGATCCTTTAGTGCTTCATCCACTGTCTTTGGAATAACAATGTTGTTTAATTTAGCTATAAAGGCTTTGAAAGCAGACATTAATTTCCCATAGGCTATAAACCTTTCAATGAGATGAGATGTGCATTTTCGAACACCTTTCCTTTGGGCAATAGGAAGGTCTATAGTGTCAATAATAGGATCAGAATTTTGGGGAACATCATTACCTTCCAGGGCTGCAGAATCCAGTTCCAGTTCTCAGCAAATGCTAGGCTAAGTAATGTTTTCTGGAAGTGGCATTTTTCTCCTCTTATAAACACCCAATTGTTTATTTTCAAGCTCTGGAGGTAAGGATCCTTGTGGTGTTTTTGGTAAAGATGTCGATGATTGAATTGTAGTAGTGAGATCATTGAGAGTTTCAGGACTAGGTAAAGGTGTGTTTGATGTATTTGGAAAGTGTATAGGCTGAAAAGAAGGTTGATTGTTCTGTTGTGGTTGAATTTCAGTATGGTCAAGTTGTGAAGGTAAAACAACGGGTTGACAAATCTGCTGTGGTTGAATTTTAGTGAGGTCAGGAGGTAAGTGCGTAATAGAATGAATAAATTCTAGTGGCTGAAATTCCCTTAGAGTCTCCCCCTGAATTTCAGAATCAAAGTAAGGTTTGTTTTAAAAAAATATGACATCCATGGAGGTATACATTCTTTTGGTAATGGGTGAGTAACATTTGTAACCCTTTTGACTCGAGGAATAACCTAGGAAGATACACTTAATAGCTTTAGGATCAAGTTTACCTCTGGATTGATCATGGATATGAACAAATGAAGTACAACCAAACACACGAAAAGGAAGACTAGATGACAAGGGCTTATAATGAGGAAAAACACTAAGTAAGATATCTCTTGGAACCTTGAAATTTAATGTTTTACTGGGCATTCTATTTATTAAATAGGTTGCAGTGAGTAAAGCTTCCCCCCAAAAGTGTTTAGGTACACCAGAAGAAAAAAGTAAGGATCTAGTAACCTCTAAAAGGTGCCTATTTTTTCTCTCAGCCACCCCATTCTGTTGAGGGGTACTAACACATGAAGTAATATGTAAAATCCCATTATCCTTGAAATAAGAACTTAAATTCTTGGTGAAATACTCACTACCATTGTCGGTCTTTAAAATTTTAATACTCCTTTGAAATTGGTTTTCTATCATCTTATGGAATGTTTTAAAGACACTCTCAGTTTCAGATTTTTCTTTTAACAAAAAAGTCCAAGTTGTCCTAGAGTGGTCATCAATAAAGGAAACGAACCACCTTGAGCCAATATAGTTTTTAACCTTAGAAGGACCCCAAATGTCACTATGTATTATGGAAAAGGGTGAAGAGGGTTTAAATCTTGAGGGAGGATAAGGTTGTCCGGTATGTTTGGCAAGCTGGCATATATCACAAACAAGAGATTTTGGATTTTTGTTCACAAACAAATTAGGAAAGAGCTTGGCCATGTAATGGAAGTTGGGATGGCCTAACCTAAAATGCCATAACATGACATCACTGGAAGAAATAGTATTTGACAGGGTAGATTGAAGACAACAATTAGAAGAGACTTGTTTATTTTGAGAACATTCAGAAAACATGTAGAGCCCATTACGTAGCCTAGCACGGCCAATCACAGTCCCCGAACCTTGTGCCTAAAATTCACAAACATCCAAAGAAAATTTGATATCACAATGCAGATCAGTAGACAATTTGCTAACAGACATAAGATTGCAAGCAAGATCTGGGACATAAAGAACATTATGCAACGAAATATGTTCATTAATTTTAACTGAACCACTCCCTGCAATTACTAATAACGAGCCATCTGCTGTTCTAACCGATGATGTGGTCTGCATTTTGTTGAGTGTGTGAAAAACATGAAGATTCCCAGTCATATGATCTGATGCGCCAGATTCTACAACCCAATCTGTAGATTGACAGTTGGCAAGAAAAGATATACTACCTTCATTGGCAGTATAGGAAGTAATAGAAGAAGGAGCAGCAGTGAGTTGGAAACTAACTGCTGGGTTTTCTATTTGAACCATGACAGCAAGGTTTCGGAGGAAGGATCGATGAACCTAAACTGATACCATGTGAATAATAGGTATTTGCAGAGAAAAAAGAGTATTTTCTGTAGAAACAGAGTCTAATTAATCCTCTGTTCGTATGTTTATTAATTAACAAGAAGTTTGAATATATAGACTTCTTTATAAGAGTTTACAAAAGACTAGAAAACTTAATTAAGATTGATCTCTAATACTTAGCAAGATAAGATAAACTAATTGATAAAACTCCTAGAAAATAGGTCTTTATCTTTGCTGATAAATTCCTATAAAATAGGAGTTTATTCTAATATGTATAACATATCTCCTAACCAACACTTTTATCAGATGGCTATGTTTTCTTGCGTTTTATTTTTCTCTGGTACATATGGTTACACTTTGTTTAGCAGCAACATAAAATACGATGAGTTCTATGATTTAATATCGACGAAGGTTACGAAGGCGACAACAAGAACAAGAGAAATCTTATACATACAAGCAAAAATACTAGTTGATGAACCAAGTCCTGAAGCGCATTACCTGTTGAAATTGTCAAAGTTCAAAAGACCTTCGTAAGATGTTTCGAGCTTACACAAATATTCCATGTCTATATATCGAGATTTACGTAAAGTTTAAAGATGAAGTTAGTTCATTTACGGATGAAGTTAGTTCATCAAGCAACGTCGATGAAGAAGCAATTTTACAACGTATCAAAAACAGACGACATCAAAAGGAACAGTTAATTGAAGAACTGAACTTAACATCTGACGTGTCTACAAATTACGAAGACACGGAAACAGACGATTCTTCAACCACTTAGATATTTCTTATGTAAAGTTTAACATTTTCGAGCAATATTAATAAAATATATCTTTTATTACATTTTTTATATAACTATACCTTTTATTATATTTTATAAAATATACCTTATTTATTATGAAGATAACTTTTATTAATAAAATATATCTTTTATCTTATTAAGATAAGAATATTAAAAATATATTACAAAATTATTTACAAAAATAAATACAGGAAGTCGCTTTCTGTGCAGAGCGACTCCTTAGATCTATAATTGAAGTCGCTCTGTGCACAGAGCGATTTCCTGAACCCTAGGCTTTTACGCTTGCAAGCACAGTGAAATCGCTCTGTGCACAAAGCGACTTCTTATCCCCAATATAATTAATGGTTTATGTGGCAAGAAATGCCAAATCAGCCGGAAGTCGCGTCCTGCATAGAGCGATTCCTGGAATCGCTCTGTGCAGGACGCGACTTCTTCATACGTGTCCTGACAGGGGTATAGATTTGTCATTGAAGTTGGGAGGGATATATTTTTATATTTAAATAATAAAAAGGGGTTTTTTAAATAATTTTGCCCTCTTATGTCCATTACAATCCCATAACAGTTTAATCATAGTCTTGTGAAACTTTCTGAGCCATAATTACTCCATCTCTTGGTGTATTGAACAGGTCTCTCAAGAGAAACAATAGATGAACAGTTCCCAGAGGCATTTAACTTGTTTGGCCAGATTGTTGAAGGTTTAATTGGCTATTCTTGTTTTTCTTTTATCTTTAGAGTTAAGTTTCTTTACAATCTATTGAAATAAAACAAAATATACTGAGAATTACTCTGATTTCTACAGTTTTTTTTCAGGACATAACAAAATTTGTCCTTTTTAAGGTTTCACATGCAATACACATTGGTCATTGATCAGTACCACTGGATATAGTAAAGGAACTTACAGCAGCTGCAAGCAACGGGAAATGATCATTAGAGCTAGAAGTCTTTCTCCATCACAATTGAAATCCATTTCTTTTCTTGCCTTTTTCTGTACAAAACCACCCTGCACTTCAATCACGTTATCAAATCCTCTATTACCTGTGGATACACCCCAAGTTTCCAGAAAGTTTTCACACATTTTCTTCACCAACCTTTTCTCCTCTCAATCTACAGCCACATCATCAACACCTAAAAAACTTCAAAAACATCAGCTGAAGAAGGAGCCATCTTCTTCTAAGCCTTTGACCCTGAACCGAGATGGAAACTATGATGATGCCACTCCCCACAATGTTGTTTGCCCTGGATGTGGGGTTCACATGCAGGAGTTAGACCCTAAAAATGTTGGGTTCTATATCAAGCCACCAACAAAGACAAAGGACTCAATGCTCAAAACAAGTTCCCGCCACATGGTACCTGTTTCAACAGAACCCGAATTCACAGCATTTCTCAAGAAAGGCCTGATTTTAGAGGGAAAATGTGAAAGCTCTGACTTTGTAGAAGAAAACCTAGATAAAGAAACACGGGAAAAGCCTGTGGTCTGTGCTAGGTGCCACTCATTGCGCCACTATGGCAAGGTGAAGGATCCAACAATGGAGAACTTATTGCCCGAATTTGATTTTGATCATACTGTTGGGAGGAGATTGGGATCAGTGTCAGGAGCTCGATCAGTGGTTTTATTGGTGGTTGATGCGTCAGATTTTGATGGATCATTTCCTAGAAAAGTAGCAAAACTTGTATCTGATGCGACTGAAGACAATCACACAGCTTGGAAACAGGGGAAATCTGGAAATGTTCCTAGGGTTGTGCTTGTAGTTACTAAGATTGATCTTTTACCTAGCTCATTGTCACCTACACGATTAGAACATTGGGTACGGCAAAGAGCGAGGGAGGGTGGAGCTAGCATGATTGCAAGATTGCATTTTGTGAGTCCTGTGAAGGATTGGGGAGTGAAAAACTTGGTGGATGATATTGTGGAGATGGCAGGGCCTAGAGGTACCGTGTGGGCAGTGGGTGCGCAGAATGCTGGAAAGAGTACATTGATCAATGCCATTGGGAAGTGTGTCGGTGGGAAGATTGGTTTATTAACAGAGGCACCAGTGCCTGGAACAACATTGGGCATAGTTAGAGTGGAAGGGGTGCTGCCCGGACAGGCAAAGTTATTTGATACTCCAGGGCTATTGCAGCCACATCAGATTACGACTAGGTTGACCAGGGAGGAGCTGAAACTTGTCTATGTTAGTAAGGAATTGAAACCAAGGACGTATAGAATCAAGGTGAAGTCTCAAAATAGTCTATGTTCCTTATAATTTATCCTGTTAAATACGCTAACTACCTAAATTTTTAGCTAGAATTGACTGTTGCTATGTTCTGTAAATAGTTTTTTTTTTTTGTGTGTGTGCATATTTTGGTCAAATTAGATTCTTTATTATTTTTTTTCTTTCTAGATGATGTTTTGGATATTCTCTGGTTAATGGGAAAATGGAGCTGAGGGGCAAGTGCTCTAGAAAGTAGAAATCCCGGGTTTTCACTTTTTGATTCCTTTTATAGTTTAATGGTTTATGACCGGGCTAATGCTAATAGATTCACACATGACAGGCTGGTAACACGGTGCATATTGCTGGACTAATGAGGCTGGATGTTGAAGAATCATCTGTGGATTCTCTATATGTTACAGTTTGGGCGTCCCCTTATCTACCGTTACACTTGGGGAAAACTGAAAATGCACAGAGAATACTAGAGGAGCATATTGGTCATCAATTACAAGTATGAGATCTCAATGCACTAATATCTTTCACCTGATATAAGAGATTACTGATCCCTGCAAATAATGCTTTTTTGCCACTCTGCGATATGAATATTCTTCCTGGAATTGATACAACCTTTGGAAGTACTGCATGTTTCATATAATTTTCGTTTTACACCATTTTGCTTGTGTATAATGTTACCCTTGACACTTTTAGTCTGCTGCTTGCTTTAGCCGCCAATTGGTGAGCATAGAGTAAGAGAGCTTGGCAATTGGGTGAGAAAGGAATTCCATGTTTCTGGTAGTAGCTGGGATTCAAGTTCAGTGGACATTGCTGCTGCTGTCATTGGTTGGATTGCTATTGGACTTAAAGGAAAGGCTGTTTTAGGGGTTTGGACCTATGATGGAGTTGACATTGTCCTTCGCAATGCTTTGCTTCCTCAAAGAGCACAGCTTTTTGAAGAGACTGGATTCTCAGTCTCTAAGGCTGACCAAACTTTGAACAAGTCAAAGAAGCAAGTTGAAAAGAAGAAACAAAGTGACCAGAACACAGCCATAGCAGCTGAAGGTTAACCCCGGATCAAGTTATCGCTAAGCCCGGCTGCAAAAAAGTTTTAAACATGGGATGAAAAATCTTGACATGAACTGTTCGAGGGGTGGTAACAATGTCGGTTTGAGAATTATATTATTGATGTTCGTTTAAGGGGTAGTTTAATTTTTTTCTTTCATATGAATTTCTATAAATTCAGAGACTTGGAGATAGACTAATGAAGTTAACCAAAGAGCAAGACGATTTTGATCCGAGTGCACCTCCTCCATTCCGGATGGCCGATATCCGAGCTTCCATACCGAAGCACTGTTGGATGAAGAATCCATGGAGGTCTATTTGTTATGTTTTGAGGGATGTCCATCTGGTTTTTGCTTTGCATTAGCAGCAGCTGCACTGTACTTCAATAGTTGATTCGTTTGGCCAATCTATTGGTTTGCGCAGGGAACCATGGTTTGGCCAATCTTAACAACATTGTTCCTTCTTTTTTCTCGAACTATTAAATTAATAATTTTTTAATGCCTATATTTATGTTCCTACATTTAAAATATTTTAAAATATTGTATTAGTAATATAAAAATATGTATTTATTAAATATAAAAATATTTTAAGATATTTTATTAATTTAATATAAAAAATAAATTCAAATATAATTAGGTATTTGAGTATCCAAAAATCTAAATTTTTGAGACCCAAGCTCAACTAAGAAGATGTATAAAAGTAAATTCAAATATAAAGATAATTTTGTTGGATTAAAATCCATAATTTTGGAAAAATGTGTATAATGTATGATCTTATTATAAAATACGATACAAAATTAAGTGATCAATTATGTTAGACTTTTTATAATTATTAAAGTATTATAAAAATAATTATGTAATCACCTTAAAATATATTTATAATTTGATGAGGATAAAATTATAAAATAAAATATATAATTAATTATAGTCATTTTGGCTACAATATATATTAATTCTATGATTCATATATAAGATTTATGTTTTTTTAATAATATTATCTTCAAGAGACGAACTTATATAATAAAAAATAATGGGTAAATTGTAATGGAAGTCATTTAATTACGGGTAGAGTTACATTTAAATCACTCACTTCTTAAAAATTACGTTTGGATCACTTAATTATGGATAAAGTTACATTTGGGTCACCCGATTAATAAATTTTATATTTAGATTACTCAATTATAGGTATGGTTACATTTGGGTCACTCTTCATATTTAAAAAAAAAAAGTTTATCAATTCGTGTATTAGATTAATTAATGATTTCAAATGAAGTACTTCAATATTAATAAGGGTATACAAGTGATTTAGAAGAAAGAAAAGACCAAATTGATATACTTTTTCAAATATGAAGGGTGACCTAAATGTAACCTTACTTATAATTGACTGACCCAAATATAACATTTAATAATTGAGTGACCTAAATGTAACTTTACCCATAAATAAATGACTCAAATGTAACTTTTAATAATTAGGTGACCCAAATATAACATTTAATAATTGAGTGACCTAAATGTAACTTTACCCATAAATAAATGACTCAAATGTAACTTTTAATAATTAGGTGACCCAAATATAATTATACCCAAATTAAGTGACTTTTGTTACAATTTACCCAAAAATAATATATCTTATTATTACATCGAAACAAAACCAAAAATTCTCAAATTATCATTTTTTATCGATCCATTTTCTCCCCCAAACCTCATCCCAATTCTTGTACGTCTGCCATTCCATACCCTTTTGAAAACAAAAAGTACAATCTAAAAAAGCACACCTAACCCGGATCTGAATACCCATATGCAAATACATTTCGTACTTCACAGATCGGATCTCAGTTCGTAAGACAAATTTATAACGTCGGCGTCCGCCGCAAAATTAACTTGAAAGGGGGGATCGATTCGGAGTCAAAACCCAAAAAAAAAATGGAGCTTGACATGGAAACTATGGCGGCGGCGATCGGTGTATCGGTGCCGGTGCTTCGTTTCCTCTTGTGTTTCGTGGCCACGATTCCGGTTAGTTTTCTGTGGCGATTTGTTCCGGGTAGGCTACCTAAGCACGTATATTCAGCCTTTTCAGGTGTGTTTCTTTCCTATTTGTCGTTTGGGGTCTCTTCGAATCTGCTCTTCTTGTTGCCCATGCTGTTGGGTTATGCTGCCATGGTTCTGTATCGGCCCAAGTGCGGGATTATCACATTTTTCTTGAGTTTCGGTTATTTGATTGGCTGGTAAGCGTATTTCTTTTATTCTACATTTAATTTTTCTACCTGGAAAAGTCTCATCGTTAGATTTGTATGACAAATCGGTTTTGTTCTTTTCATTGATGTGTTTTATCGAGCTGAATTGTGAGAAAAAAAAAATCGATTTTGGGTTAACCTGCACGCTTAATTGTGATTCAGTTTCCGTTAACTCAAATGCGTGTCTCAGTGGCTAACTGATACTTTCCTTTTAGGAAAGGTATATAGCAGGGTATTTTGTTTTGGGGTGCTTTCTCCTTCCATGAATGAGAAAAATTTATGATGGATGAGAATTTAATAGGATAGGAGATTGTTATTTTTTTTAATCTTATTATTTAATGATTAAATCTATTACCAATTTGGGAATCTTGCTGCCGAAAACATTATGTTTTGGTCAAATCGTCTATTCTTGCCTGATAATTCAGTATTTCTAAATAATGTTGTGTTATTTCATGAATATTAACTATTCATATATGTTCTAGCCATGTATATTACATGAGTGGGGATGCATGGAAGGAAGGAGGCATTGATGCCACTGGTAAGCATTTTTGGTATTTTTCCTTCACATGTAAGAAATTGTTCTTTAAAATTTCATTACTATTGTTGAAATTTAAATAAATGGTGGATCTGCTATGCTTCGGTAAAATGGTTAGGTTAGGTAAATCTTCATATTGCTGCTCTTGAGTTTTGATGAATTTTCAACCCTTGTTTATTGCTATTCATGGGTTGTAATAGCAATATGTTCCAGCATTGGCCTTTTATTGATTTTATCAGATTTTCTGTAGTTTTTCATGATTTATCTGGAAAATGCTTCTGTAGTACTTTATAGATGCTGGTTAATTCAAGAGCACTATCTTCTAATATGTAGGAGCATTGATGGTGTTAACACTGAAAGTCATTTCATGTGCAATAAATTACAATGATGGGTTGTTGAAAGAGGAAGACTTACGGGAGGCTCAGAAGAAAAATCGGTTGATTAAGTTGCCATCATTGAATGAATACATAGGATACTGCCTCTGCTGTGGCAGTCACTTTGCTGGTCCAGTTTTTGAGATGAAGGACTATCTTGAGTGGACTGAAGGGAAGGGGGTAGGTCTATTATTTTGTTTGTAAACTTGCATGCCTTTTTCACTCTGAAGTTACCAGTTTGCAGCTTCAATAATATTCTCACTCTTTTTCCCTTTGAAGATTTGGGCTCATTCAGATAAAGGACCATCACCTTATGGGGCAACTCTCCGAGCAATTGTACAAGCTGTTATTTGCATGGCAGTGTATCTTTACTTTGTTCCATATCATCCCTTGTCACGGTTCAATGAACCCATATACCAAGAATGGGGATTCTGGAGGAAGCTAACTTTCCAGTATATGTCAGGCTTTACAGCGCGATGGAAATATTATTTTATCTGGTCCATTTCAGAGGCTTCCATTATTATATCTGGCCTGGGTTTCAGCGGATGGACAGAATCTTCACCACCGATGCCAAAATGGGACCGTGCAAAGAATGTTGACATCCTAGGGGTTGAGTTAGCTAAAAGTTCAGTGGTGTTGCCACTTGTCTGGAACATACAAGTCAGCACCTGGCTTCGTCACTGTGAGTCTTTCCATCCACTATTCTTTTCTATGTTGCTTGTGTTAGTTTTTCTTAAATATGATGTTTGTGTGTGTGTCTACACGGGTAAATATTTCTGAAATCTAAACTTTTGGAATTGGTTTCTGAACTCAACTCTGTTTGTTCCACTAATCCTCTGGGGTGAAGATTTTATTTATTTATTTGTTGAGGATTCTTGTTAGTTTGGTACAATCCAGTGTTATCTTTTTTTGTCAGTCTCCTTCAAAAATTATTTTATATTTAATGAGTGATAAACATGCGAGGAAAACCGATTCTTTAATAAGTTACTATGAGTTGGATTACAAATATGGTATGGCTTTTTATAGTGAAAGCATTTACTTTACTGTTGTTAACATCAACCATCTATTAGGACATCATGGAAGTAAATGCAGCTGAAGCCATAAGATGAGTGATTTTTTTAACTTAAATTGTGTTGGTGCAGATGTTTATGAGAGACTTATTACAAAGGGGAAGAAACCTGGTTTCTTCCAGTTGTTGGCCACACAGACTGTCAGTGCTGTTTGGCATGTGAGTCATTTTGCTTTGTCGAAAACATTTCTGATGTTCACTATACTCTCTCCTTTGTTTACTTATACAAAACAATCCTAAAACAAATATGATAGATTTGACCCAGATTTTCCATGGCACTTTTCTCATTAGGCTTTTTTCTCATTTGCATATAGGGACTATATCCTGGGTACATGCTATTCTTTGTTCAGTCAGCATTGATGATTGCTGGTTCAAGAGGTAACTGATATAGGCATCCTTATTGTTATTGAGATCTTTTTATTATTATTACTTGTTTAACTCTCCCACTTCCTTTCCGAGCAGTTATTTACCGATGGGAACAAGCTATTCCTATGAACATGGGTCTCGTGAAGAAAGCACTTGTCTTCATCAATTTTGCTTACACACTGATGGTTCTCAACTACTCTGCCGTTGGTTTTCTGGTTAGTTCTTTCTCTCAAACTTTCATTTACCTGAGATGAGGCTGAGATTATATAATCTTCGAGTATTATAAGCATCCAATCAAGCCATCCATCATGTATCATCTATAAAGCACAGGCATGAGAAACCTTTTGTACTGTTTTCATAATGATGTCCCACATGGAAACACTGTTGGCATGATGTATTACACTATCATGTATGGGATGGATTGTAAAATGAAATAATCGAATTGGAAATGGTCCAACATGTGTAGACAGGACACTGGTTAGAGTAAGAAAGGAAAAGGTTTTGGGCATTGTGGTGGCCAAAACTTTGATTCCAAGATGTGCTTGACCTAACCCAGCCATGTCAAGGTGTGCTTTAAAGCTAAAGTAACTTTCCTGGGGGCTGGGTTTTGAAAAACATATAAGCTCTCTTATTAAAAAGAAGGAAAGAAAATGATTCATTAATAAAGTTATTAAGGATGAATGGATTACTTGGAAGTTGTAAGAGGAGTATTTATTATTTGATCGTCAGCCATAGACTTGGGTTTGATTTATGGATTAACTTCATATTAAAAACTCGAAATCCTAAACAAATGGAAAAGAATATACATTTACTTTCTTAGAAAATGAAAATTGCAATCACAGAGAAGGAAAAGGGATTTACTTTGGAGTGTTTTGAATGATAAGTGGCCAAAGATTGAACTTGTTTAGTTGCTAGAACCCAGATTTTCTTTGGGCAGAGAGGTGGTTGTGCTGTGCATTGTTTGGCAAATTCATGTTAAGTAAAGAATCAGGCTTGAGCCATAGGCCCATGGTGATGGTATCATGGTAGGTTTTGAAGAAAAGAATTGAGTAAAATAAAAAATAAATTCCAGGGTGCTTGGTTGGAGTTGGAGATTTTGTCGGAGAAACGAGTAGGTGCAGTATTTATATTTATATTAGATATTTCTATTTCTATGCTAGAGGAAATATATCTATTGCCAAGCTTTGTTATACTTCATACTTTTATTTTCAGAACTTGTGTAAATACCTGTATTGTTTGCCTGTATATTGTGTTGTACATGAATTATATCAGTGTCTTGTTTTTCCATAATTGTATTGTTTTTAATATGCCTTATCCGACATCCATATCGTACAGGTATTGAACTTGCACGAGTCACTTGCCTTGTACGGGAGTGTGTATTATATTGGAACCATTGTTCCAATAACATTGATTCTTCTTGGTTATATACTACCAGCAAAGCCTGCCAGATCCAAGGCTCGCAAGGAACAGTGAGACTAAACCCAAACGTCTTTTTCGGTGAGATTTTTAACTTTCTCTTACCTTTGGAATTTGTCTTGCACGTTTTTTAACCTTATGTTGTCTTCAGATTTTGTCCTAAAACTTGTATGGAACAAGAATATTCTGACTTTGAAATGGGTTTTGGTTCATCATCTTTTCTTTTTTGTCTAAATACAGTTATGGTGGAGTCTGGTTAAGCTATTTGATTAAATGCATGCATGGACATTCTATCATGCTACTTAGGATTTGGACATTCTTTGCCTAACACAAGAACACAAATGTAGACATTGGTGGAGAAATTTGTTCTTAGAATTGAAGAATGAATCAATAGATGGTAAACCAGGTTTATTCTATCAGCAGTTGTGGGATTTTGGCAAACTCCTAAAGTTTTCTCAATGCCAGGATGCATTACTGGTAATAAAAGCAAAAATGAAAATAATAAGAGCAGAAAAAAGTAAAAGTACCTATAAAACTGCAGGGCAACATTGATATGTTTCCTGAGAAGGCTGTAGTCGCCAGCATCAGTTTCAAACACACTTTCCAAAAACGAAGCAGAGCAAGGAGTAGAGAAACTTAACGCCCCCATCTCCATCTGCAAGTTAATCGAATCAACTCTTTTACTCCAAACTGTAATGAAAAAGCTATAATAAGCCTATGAATCCCAACTTCTGAGCCTACTTCTAAACCAACTGCAACTTGGGAACCTATACTGCTTCATATGCTCTGCCTTTTGCAGCCTGCAGGTGTAATCTTCACACATTTACCGTGGAACCATCTCTCGCATAGATCACAGAAAATCCAGAATTCATCAGTATTCCCTCCTTCAGCAAGGTCTGTCCAATTAATCATTAAACAAGCACAAGGCCTGCATTGGAACACTCGGGGTGAGCTATGGCTACAGAAGATAACACGTTCAAATAAAATAGAATATATAGTATAGAAGGCTTTTGCTCATCAAAAAGCATGCTAAGATAGATTCGTACCTTAGTTATGTTATATTCATGTCACACTCTTGAAAACATAGGTCTAGTTCATGTCACACTCTTGAAAACATAGGTCTAGTTTTAAACCTAGCATTATATTTAAATTCTGAACATAACCCCTAAAGATAACTTATAATCTTAAACATCTATCTAGATACCTAAAACAATTAATAAATAAGATTAGAATTATAAAATAAAATATTAGCAGTAATAGCTCTTGTACCATTCTCCATGGCACGAAAAACTCAGTGACTTTGAGAAAACTTTTACAACTTCAGCTATAGTTTACAACATGCACAACATCATCTCTGCCGATTCTACATTCTGCAATATTTGTGGGACAAAACAATTTTCCATTTGTTAGTGGAAGGATAGTCAAATAGTTCTTGTTGATTGCAGTTAGCATAGAACTATGTGGAAGAAAATTCAGGAACATGCTAAGATTCCTTAGATAGCTGATCACTTTAATTTTAGGAAGGAACTTAGAACATAGAAGTATCATCCTGACAAGTGTTAGAGTTTGAGGGGAAGTGTAAGTTGACAAGGAGTATAGAGTTTTATTTAATGTGTAATCAGAGTTTAGTTTTAGTTATATTAAAACCATATATCAATTATCAACCAATTTAAAGGTTTACTTTGTAATCGGTATACATTTGATAATTAAAACTAATAAGAAATATAGAGAAACACATTGTTCTCTTTGAAAAATATCTTGTTCATTATCTTCACACAACAAATCCCTAACCAACGATCACACACAAACTATCATCATTCATTACATCTCCGGTCACTGTGGCCCCTTTCTCACACATCCCAACCCACAAGGAATTCGTAAGTTCATAAGTTACACGTATTATTCCCATCTATTCTTAGATTTGGAAGATATTCAAGTCAAAAAGATGAATTCTAAGGAAATGAAGCAACATCTATTCTTAGATTTGGAAGATATTCAAGTAAAAAAGATGAATTCTAAGGAAATGAAGCAAAACATGTTGCACCGTAAACTAACCGAAACTACCTATCTTCATTACCATTATCCTAAATACCATCCACCATCTTTTTTTCACCTATATCACCTTTGTCCGCAATCCTATTCATCACCATTTTACATTCCTTCACCCAACTCCACGTCCATCTCTTTTAAAACCATTTTGCTAATTATCATCCAATATTACAAGTATACTTGTTTACTTGCATTCTACTGTTGGGAAACAATCAAGCAGCACTCTTCAACAACATTTCAATAGTGGAACTGCATCATTTGGTATCAAGGCAAAACCGGATTCACATAATTCCTGAAGGTTGTTTAATTTTAACACCTCGAGCAACCCCATTGCAGAATCAGCTAGACAGAATAGTTAGTGAAATTTTGTTTTCATTATTCCCACGAGTTGAATGTAGGTTTACCCTGGCATGCATGTTGCTCTTCAACTCTCTTCCACCATTGAAGCACAGTGTCTTTCAATTTTTAGTTTCATACACAACACCTTCCTAGCTGCCACCATAAGTTTCCACCCAAAATAGTTCTACAAACTAGCTTCCCAATCCAAGTAATGTTCCACAGGATATCTACAGATGGCCTCTCAGTCTCACTGGTTCCTGCATCCAGTTGTATGTTCGAATTTTTAATTGCACATTATAACACAGCTGATTCTGCATCTTGAACTTAATTTTTCTTCCCCAACCTCTGCTGCATCCAACCATCGCTTAAGAGCAAAACCCTAATATAAACCTAGGGCCCAATTAGGCTCTGATGCCAAAAAATAGTACTAGGGAGTTACTATAGGAAATAGAAGAAAATAATGTTGAAAACGTAGCCCTAGATTACAATAAAGTTTTAAACCTAGCCCTAGATTTAAACCCTAAAGTGCTAAACCCTAAATAATCCTAGCTTGCTATCCAGATATCTAGTATTTTACAGCCTATTTATACTATGGTTAGAAATATGGAAATGTTAGTATTTAGTAAGAAGTCTAGAATTTCTCCCATCTCGCTTATACGTCGAATTTAAAGCAAACAAGTATGCAAAGTTAAAGATAAAATGAAGATTAAACAGGCTTCCCACATTTTTATATTTAGTATTGCATAATCTTTCTTAAGCATTGTACTTTAAAAAGTTGACCAGTAAAATTGGAAAGTTGTCAAGTAAATTTAAAATGAACTCATTTGAGCATGGGATTTCTATATTAGTACATGCAAAGAGAATACTGCAGAAAGCACTACTTTCAAATTTAAACCATGATAGAGCAGCAATTGAGTTGTGTAAACAAGCACTAATGTTCCTATAGCTGACACTTGACAAAGAAAAAAAAAGTACCTCTCATTCTTGACAAATGCAAATCGTGCACCAAAATAGAAAGCAACAGCAAGCAACCATGAGTCACTATGAAGTATGAACTGCTACCAATGATAACCAGACCTTCTCTTGCATTCCATCCTAGCAAAGTTTATTCCCAGTGTGGGCTCAGGAGGCATCTCCTCAACAGGCAAGTTTACTTCCCATTAAGTTCTCCTTCTCTGCATATAAATTTAATGCATTCAAGCAGAAATGAAAAAACCAAAATTCATAGATCTAACACTGCAAAATGAACCACAACATACAACATGTTAATAACCTTTTAAGTACAGTAAGCAACATTCTGAAGTCAACAGTAGTTTAGTAGAATCTGAAATTAAACAAGTACAGTAAGCAACATTGCAATAGTAGTTTGTCCAGTAGAATCTGAAAACAAACTAGTCTTGGGAACTAAAATTTAAGAATAAATCTACAATATCATGTGTATCATTATTTCAAGTACAGTAAACAACATTCTGAAGTCAACAGTAAGTTTCAAGTGTAAATGAAGAGAAGAAATGTTACATTTCCACTCTGATGTCAATAAGTTAATTTAGTTAAAGAATTATATGACAAATCCAGAAATCCAAACAAATTCAAACCAAGGAAGAAACTATAAATGAATACATGAACAGGGACAAGCAATCTATATGCACACCATAAAACAAAGAAAATTATATTATTACATGTTTATGTTGGTATCCCTTTTTACTACAGTTTTCTCATCATTTTTAATGAACCAACACTTTGAAGTTTTACACAAGGAATACACATTAACCAGAGGGTAGAGTGATATGTGAAACAATAGAAGTAATAATAATGTCACCCAAAAATAAATGCTAACATGAACAGAAAAATACACCAAAACTCAACAGAAAGGGGAAAAAAGAGATTCATTTCCGTAATCAAGAGGCTGATATGATAATGGACGTGAAAGAAAAGATTTTCTTATTTAAAAAATACTAATAATTAGGAACCCTTAGTGCAGGACACTCCACATAAAACATGTTGACCTTACAACCAAGACCTATTTATGGAAAGATAAGGCCAAGACAGAATCCATAATTCATAGGTTCAAGGAAGATAAAACTTAAAATTGCAAATTCAAGAACTAGACATTAGAAAACTTACCCGACCACTCAGCTATCATGCAAGAATGTAAAATAAGCTTTCACTAAATACATTTTACAGTGAAATTTTCATATCAACTTTCGTCAAAGAGTCGGCTTCTACAGCAGGATATGCGATGTGGTTTGTCATCGACATTCAGAAAATCCAACAGAGATAGATGGTAGTAGTTAAGTAAAGAAAGAAAACTCGAGAAGAGGAAAACAACCATAGACGCAGTAGTCAATGCAGAAACAGCAAAAGAGTAACCCACCAGGATCACACTGTTGGTAGAACTAGAAATAACAGCAAAAACGAAAGAGAGAAAGGAAAAGGAACCATTGATGACTGGTGAGAGCCTTGATCAAGCCAGAGCGTCGACCCCTTCCATTCGGTCGTTTACTATGCCAGATCAATTTCTCTAGGTAGTTTAACCTATTTTTTATATTAGATCAATTTTTCGTTAAAGTAATGGTAACAAAAACTTCAATGATTAAAATTTTATAGATCAAATAATTAAGCGACTTTATCAATTATTTTTTTTAAAATTGGTGACAAAATATGTAATGTCAAAAATAAAAATGAGTATTTCAATAATTAACTAAAATATTTCTAAAAAGTGATTCTAAAATATAATTTTAGATTGTTTGATTTAAATATAATTGTTTGATATTATTAATAAAAAATATTTTTAAATAAGTAAAATATTTATTTTAAATAATTTTTTGAAAATATAAAAAAATTAATAATATAAACGAAGATAAATAAGTAATTTTATTTAAAACTATTTTAAACAAATTAAAAGTTAAAAATTTTAATTTGGGAGAAAATACTTTTTTTTCTGAAAAAACACTTTTGATCTAAAAAGAATGTTTCATCAAAAAAACATTAAAGAACGAAGCCTAAATATCCAAATTTAGAACAATTTACTGAAGGTTTAGTTGTAACACCTCAAAAATCAGTCTAGCTAAATTAGGTTTTGGTAGATGAAAAATATTTTTTTTAAAAAAAAATCTATAATTGTCATATGATAAAACTGCAGTGTATCATGTGATAGTAATATCTAAGGAAAAAAACATCGAGATTTAATGGTCAAAATCAATCAAATAACTTAATTGATTTAATTTAAGGTAAACAACATTATTGGTCACTAAACTATTCTCGTTTTTATATCTTAGTCCCCAACTATTATTTTTGGCAAAATAATCACTAACGTTATGTCTTTTTTCTATTTTGATCATTAATGTTACTTTTTTCTATTTTGGTCATCATTTCTTGTTTGATCACCAAATTATAGGTTTTTTTATGAGTTTTTTAAGAAGTGACCAAAATAGAAAAAAAATATATAACACTGTGATGATTTTGTCAAAATAATAGTTTAGTGATTAAAATAAGAAAGTGAGAATAGTTTAGTGACCGATGATATTGTTTACCTTTTAATTTATCAGTTCAAATATTTAACTGATTTAATTTATTAATTTAAAGCTTAATTAGATAAAAAAAAATCCGGTAACTTAATTATTTTTTTTCCCAAACATTCAAGTGTTTCTTACACCTTTAACCAAAACTAAATTAACATGTCATCAATCATCATTTGGAAGCAAATAACTTTTTATTAAAGCAGCTATTCAATCTTTGCCTATGCATTTGTTGATTTGCTTATTAAAGCAGCTATTCAATCTTTGCCTATGCATTTGTTGATTTGCTTATTAAAGCAGCAGGAGAGGGAATTCAATGGTTGAGTTGGAATGAAATGCCAACACAGGATGATGGGTGGATTCAGGATATATTATAGGTCTGACTCATCATATTATTTGTGATCCTTAATTAATAAAAGACACTTATTTCATCACTAATCATTCGTATCATTAATCTAATTTTCAAAAGTATATTTTTTAAATGACATAAAAAAATGAGTGAAAATTCATTGGTTGAAAAAAAATAATTTAAAAAATAATAAAGCGATTATAATTAGATAAGACAATGACTAACGTGGTAAACCAGACCTAAAATATAATTTCTCCTGGCTTAGAGAGCATGAAGCTTCAAGGGAAACAATCATGGCAGTTCTAAAGCATCTAAGCCTGCTGACAAAACCAAATAGTTCCCACTTCCCACACTTGGAGCTAGGCTCTTGTTGACACGGACAAGCCTTTCGGAAGCAACCACGGCGTCCATGGCGTCCGCCACAGTCGAAATATCATGGTGTAAGTACAACCAAATTGTATACATTCTTCATCAAGAAATAAACAGATTTAAGGAGTGCTAAGCTTGACCACCATAATCGTTTTGCTTTCAGTTTCTGACAATTCAATCAAAACTACTGGTATTTAGTCAATAAAAAAGTATGGTTCCTCACTACACACGGACAATATTAAACACGATAGAATTACATTACCTATATATTTTTCTGAAAATGCATTTTCCATAAATAAAAGGGGCGGCACAGGGTCGGAAAATCGGGTGCTTGCATGAAGAGTCATCTTCGGTATAGTTCCGGTTCCTGACTTCAGAACCTCCTGTGTCATGTTTATATTCCCTTCCGGTTGCTGTATTAGACTGTAGTTGTAATGCATGCTCAGAGATTGGTCTCAACTCAACACCCGATTTTGGATAAGCACAAGACTTCGAACTTGTTAATCTCATTTAGACCATTAATGCAACCGAGCCCGACCTGGATTGAGAAGCGACTCTGACATCCTCCAACCCTGCCAGACAACAAAATCGCAAGCCACGAGCAGCATAATGACACGCAGAAACCCAAATTAGAAACAGGCAATGTGTAAGAGAAAGCTATAAATACAGAACACTATATGATCAACAACATTACAGGGTTAGAGTATAACAAAGATAAGTAGTACTTTTAGAGGGTGGCAAACAAGCATTTAGGTTCTTCCAGCCTTCCAGTCCTGGGTCAGATTGCGGTTCAAGCTAGTCAACTCATCTCTAGATTTTGTGGAAGATGCAACCATTTAGACATTATATTCAAGTTTGGCCTTGTTAGGGCCAAATTTTGGCTCGGGTGTTTGACTTTTGGGTCAAATAGGGTTCGGGCTTTGGGGGTTCAGTTCATTTTCACACAAAACTGTCCATGAGCAGCATTTAAAGATATAAGTAATTTACAGCCAATATTAAGACCTGAAATAATACCCTGCTAAATTCTTCTGAAAGATATATTACCACTGCTTCAAGCCTTCAACTCTAATGTCTAGGGAATGTAGCAAACATGATTCACCAATCAAAAAGTTTCCACCGGCGACTATACTTTTAAACATGGGTAAAAGTAAAACGAATGTCATCCTTTGCACTTTAGAACATAATATAGGGCAAGCTGGTAACACAACGAGAAATTATATATAGCAAACAGTATGAACAAAGAATGACATATTCCTGACAAGAACGGCTAACCTGTTCTGAGGCTTTGTTCTTGAAATGTCCATATGATGTTGAAACCATCTTACATGATTCAGCAACATGAGGCTCAAAATCAGTAGTTGTGGGCACAAGATCTTCCTGCTGACTTCTAGATGAAGATTGACAATTATTTGCTGAATGAATGAAATGCGAGAGCACATGTGCCTGTAATAAAAAGTGGAATTACTGCTAAGCACAAAAACAGCAAGCAAAATTTGGTAAGCCAACATAATATGCAAGGCCGAGAGAATTATCTCACATGGAATGCTGCTTTTAGAATGTCATCAGACTTCGCTTGATCCTTGAGCAATGCGTATACTTTTCCCTTGGAAGGATTATACGTCACTATATATCTTTCTTTCTGCCACATAATTGAATAATTCCATGCAAGTTTATACATGCTTTATGGGGAAGAGAAAGAAAACCTAGAAATTCAATCAATGTCCATTCTGAGGGAGTGTACCTCAAAGAGAGGTTCTACTGCAAGATAGGCACCAGGATCTTGGAATGCGTCCTTAAATCTTGAGCCTGCAAAAAGTTGGACAGCCTTTAGGCTGAAATCAAATAAAATAGCAAATAGAGCCTTTTTTTGGTTTGGGGAAACCGTCAACTTAATACAAACCAAGAACAACAGATCTGTCCTTCAACCATGGAAAAGTGAATATTTCTTCCCGCAGTGAGGGAACTTGTCCTACAACACAAGGAAACATAATGAATCATTTTATATCTGAAGAGTTCTCCAAATACTTTTAATTCATTGAAAATTGCATTGACACTAAAAGAAAGAATATATGGTCTAAATGCAGTGAGGTTCTATCAGATTTACTAACCAGTCTTTAGGAAGGACTCTACAGCCACATTGAATCTAGCTCTATTTAATGTGTCCATCACTACAGAGCTAACCTGGAAAGAAAATTATCATAAGCTATTAGAGGAACATAAAAGCTTCCAAAAACAAAACTAGGCAGATAGTTTAACCAAAAATAACAAAAATGCTATTGTGTAATGAAACCTCTCTGTAAGAACTGAAGACATATCCACACGAAAGAAGAGAAAATGTGGTAACTAAAGATGGGTTTCTTTTCGATATCAGAATGCTCAGTCCAGTTCCTAACTGCAAACAAAATCGAGCAGTTCAGTTGATAAACCTCAAATCTAAACCAAATAAAATAAAGGCGAACTAAACATGCATGACGGTTAACATTATGAGATATTGGAAACAAAACATCAGGGTTGCTGCAAGGTATATATTACTTCAAAAGCACAAAATCCAAGCATACTACTTCTGCGTGACAGAAGGTTTCCAACATTCTACAGTGGATGTTAGGGGTGAACAAAACTTGACTCGATTAAAAAATCTCGAATTTTTTTACTCGACTAAAAAACCCCAAATTTTTAGACTCAACTTGACTCAAATCGTAATTTCATAAATACGAATCTAAAAATGTCAAATAAATTTGAGTTATAAAATGGAATCTTGAATAACTCAAAATTTAGTAATTAGTGGATTGGTTTTCAAGATCGAATCGAGTCCCTCAACTTTGTCTTATATATGTATATCTCATATGAAGAAATATATGTGTATATTGTATATGGTAATAGAAATTCATTTAAATTGAAACCAATTAGTACCATAACATTTTAAATGGTACAATTAAATTTGAACAAAAACTCGAACAATGTGACTCAAAAAAAAAATCAAATAAAGATTGAGTTATAAAATAGGATCCGTCAACTCGATTAACTCTTTTTTTTATCAAACGTTGACCAAAATAATTTCGGTCGGGAATAGTTGAAGATTTTTGAGAAATTCGAGTATCAGTTAATTCGGTTGAGAACTGATCAACTAACCGAATTAACCAAAATTTTAATGTATAACTAATATATTTATAATTTTAAGCTCAAATCCCATCAATGACTCGTATCTTTTAAAAATCCAATTTTTATATTTAAACCCATCAAACTTTTTTAGTGTTTTAGATGATGCAAGGGAGATGGGAGCCTTAAAGAAATATTTTGGCCTTTTATTTCTTGTTTAAAAAACTACAAAAAGTTGTTAAATTTTTCGGTTAACTTGAAAACCAACCAAATTAACCAAAATAATTCAGTTCGGTTAAGGAATTTTGTATATATTTCGGTTCAGTTAACTATTAAAGATTTTAGAAATTTGATTAATTCAGTCAATGCCTATTTAGTTGAGTTATTAACTGAATCGACCGTTTAAAAAACACCTACATGGACCATTGGTTTGTAGTTAATAGCCATGGTGCCTTCTAATGCAAAGAAACCACTATTGTTGTAATTGCAAGATGTAACTAAACATGTTGTTGATTACCCAAATAGCAACTTATTATTTTATGGATGCTATGATTAGATACAAAGATAACCTTAAAAGATATTTAGATAGAATATAGTGGAAATGTGAGATTGGAGGGAAGCTTGTTCTGGTATGTAATAGGTATGAGTCATGACTCTCTTTTGTAATATATTATTGTGAAATGTATTCCTTCATGCATTTCTAAATTTCTTTAATAATAGATCTCTATCACTAATCTTAGACGCCTTCAATGATTAGGTTGTTATTCTAGTAACCAATGACGTGAACGAAGGTACTGACAGGTGTTCATCACAGCTCTTGTGCTCTTATATTAAGGTAAGAGCTAAATGGTATTTTGAGTAAAATATTGAGACATCTGTCAAGATTTTGACTTAGGTTAGGCTAGAAATAACTAATAATATTTACTATCGTGCATTAAGACAAGTCTAATTTCAACCCCTTTTTGCCTTTTATTCTTGTGACCATAGTTTAAACAATACATTATGAAATATCAAACCATCATGTAGAAGAAGCAAACAGCAAACTAATATGGTTTGTTTTTTCTCAACATAAAATGTTAGTTTAAACTTTATTTGAATTTTAAAGACAAAAAGGGGACTGTTACACCAAATAATATTGCTGCAAAGGGAACTCTCTATATGTTAGTTTAAACTTTAAAGACACTAGTACACCTAAGGATGGGCACGGGTCGGGTCGGGTCGGATTTTTGGTCCACCCGCACGCGATCCAAAAAATCATACCCGCCACCCGACCCGACCCGATTTTTAAGCTTTAAAACCCGACCCGACCCGAATCATTAAAAAAATTAAAATTTTAGGGACTAAACTGTAAAAAAAATAAAATTTAGGGATCTAATTATAAAAATATTTAATTTTAGTGACCTAATTGTAAAAAAATTTTATTTTTAGTGATCTAATTGTATAAAATATATATAAAGAGGGATCATTATTGCAAATATCCCTAAAATATATATGGGAAAATTACACTATTAGTCCCGGGTCGGGTCGGATTTTTTTCACCCTAAACCCGACCCCGAATTTTTCACCAAAAAATCCGACTCGATCGGACCGGGTCGGGTCAGAACCCGTCGGGTTCGGGTTCCGTACCGATCCCTAGGTACACCAAACTCTCTTATCACTGATGCTATAGAAAATTTTGCGTCCGTAAAGAACACTGCTTCAGACTATATCAAGATATTTAGAGCATACCAGATCTGCAATATTGCCAACACATTCTCCTTTAGCAGTGACATCTCCAATGTTTTCTCCTTTAGCAAAGGCTTTGTAAATTGGAGTCCGAGTTGATGTTGATGTTACAGCAGCAACATTCTACAAGTAGGCAACAAACAATAAGACGGCAATAATTAAAAGGCCTAAAAGAAACATGTACGAACAAAAAAATCACCTTTAACACATTTGCCGCACAAGCCAAAGGAAGAAAAAGATGAGGCACAGCTGCAGTTGCCAACTCTACTCCGGCACCCAGCTCCATTAGTAGGTCACCAGTAAAACGAAGCTAAAAACATTGGAATGTAAGAACTTCCTGAGAAAATAAGCTGCCACTTCTACAACATTCATCATCAAAGGAAAACGAAGGAAACCTGTTTTAGATCGTAATCAAACTTTTTTCCTTGTCGGGAAAAAAGCATTTTACCAACACGGCCAGCACCATCCTACAAGCATAGTTATACTTTAGCTTGATAGACAGTTATGACAATTGACAAACTTGTTTTTTCTATAATATGACATTCAATTTAAAAAACAAAAAGAAATAATGTAAAAGGATAAAGACTAATAAGTTATATACGAAAAGTTTATGAAACAATAGCAGTTTGGCCATTTAACGAATTCTACGAAATTACCTTTTGAATGCTTTACAAGTACCAAGGAGGAGCAAAATTGAGCATAAAGACAGGATATTTGCAAGTACGTACATAACCAATTTTGAGTACAAGAATCTGAATTTATAATCTTATCCTCTAACATTGTGTAAAACAATTCACCAGCTTTGCATCTAGTAGAAAATATGTATAGGGAAAATTTAGACTCCAAGAGATGCTTCCAACACGAACAAGATTTCATAAGCACTTACTACCCAGTTTTGCACTACGAGAAACTATCAGGTCAAACAGCACAGTTGCTTTAAGGGAAAAAAACAATGCCATCTTAGCATTGCTAACATATTTACTTTTGAAGAGCAGTTGCTTCCTAAAAATTAATATGACAAAAGCCACTGAAGAAATCAACAGTAAACTGAAAATTACATTATGCATTTGCAACATAATATTTCAGAAGTGTATCACTGCAGCAAAATACAAGTATGGAAATGGAAAAGATGATCTAAGGTATAAATCAAGATATTGTCAATGAAAATCAGAAACCGTTCCCTGGATATCTGGGTTATATAGAAACTCAACATAATAAGATATGTAGAACTTTACCAAGTTGGTCAATCAAATAATATTAATGATGTCAAGATAACGTGATTTGAAAGGAGAATCCCAGTTTAGAAATAGAAGAACATTTTCTCATCGTAGAAACCCCGTTTGTCTATTTAATGATTTCTTTGAAATTACTTCTGGAATGCTTTACAGATGCCAAGGAGTAAAAATGGTTCCTCGAACATTTTGAACCTCAACCAAAGGAAATAATAACATGAGGAACAAAATTCAAGATGTGCCAAGACAAGCAACCTTTAGTATTGCCAAATAGACTCAGTGGTTCACTATATCCTCAAATAACTGTTCATATCAGAATATTCACTAGGCTTTTTTTTCCTTCAATAAACTTCAGTCTAGGCCAGTAATGCATTAATGGTTAATAAATGCAAACCAGAGGAAGATAATGCTCATAGACTTGGAAACTAGACAACCAGAAATGCCAAAACAGTTGTAATGCAACAACGTAATTGCAGAAGCAAGTGTAAGCTGATATTTTTCAGCCGCTAAACTTAAAGGAGATATGCTGATCATTTCAAACGTCTTATATCTTCCCTACCTTGAGAATCCAATTAATTGCTACAGCCCCAGGTGTAGCTCTATTTCTAGATATTCCAACTGAGCTCAAAAGGGATTGAGTCGTGAAAACACCCATTGCTCCACCAAAGAAATGCTGCATTGAACAAGATGGTATTCAGTATGGTATTTAACGATGCTGAAACTTAAAATTGAGAGGCGTGGGCAAGATTTGAGCCCTGCAATGCCCTCCATTTTTCAACATGCTTGAAACCCCACCTTCAACGCTCTCCAAGTCATGTATGGCACGTATGAGGGAGTAACACTGTCAGGGAAACCCTCCGGCACAACATATGATCGTACGAATGACATCAGTTCCTGAACAATCAAATAAACACCATTCCAAGTCACCCGGCAAGCAAAATGAAAATGTTATAAAATCTAAACAAACGCAAATCCAACAGTAAATGTAAGATCTAGTGGCTTCACTTGGAATATCGAGTATAAAACGCAAACTAGATAATTCTTTTTCTTCCATTTTGTTCGATAGAAACTATGCATATTCGTGCAAAAGATGCAAAATTAAGTAGAAAAACTGACATCGAGAGGAGCTTGAGGGGAGTGCAAAGTGAGTGCCCGCATGGAATTGTTCTTGAAATTCCCGAAGGAATCTCTCTCGGCCACGTACTTCCATCTCCTACCGTCCATTTCCTCGCAACAAATCAATTTCAAACTAGAATCTCTGAATTCATCCCCGATCAGCCCCATCCTCCGATTTTCATCCATCAACGGAATCGCGGCCCCATCATTAACGCCGGCGTCGCTGCTACTTAATCCGTCATTGGAAGCGAGGCTGGCGCTGATACGCAACGTTTCGCGGACGAGGAGGCGGGACTCCTGGGAGATGATGGTTTGGGAGGTGGAGTTTGGTGATTGCTTCATCTTCGTTTGTGATTGTTGGCAATGGCAGGAGAGAAAAGTGAGAGGACTTTTCTATAATTGTTTTGACTTGAAAATGGAGAGGAAGGCGCTTTTGCTTTGGTTTTATTGTGTGCGATTAATTTCACACTTCACAGGCTTTGGTTTTAACGAAACGAAAGGAGCATTTGGGGAAGGTGACCGTGGCATACGCTCTAAGGCTAAGGATGAGTATTCCATTTATTAAATTGAGTAAAATTAAATTAAATTATTAAGTTTTCATAAAAAAAATAATTATAATTATTTATAATATTATAATATGATTTAATTATAATTTAAAAGATTTTTTAATTATATAAGATACGTGTATATATTAATATTTTTTATAGACTTAATTAAGAAATATATACTATATATATTTAAAATATATGTATTTTTTTGTTGCAGAAAAATAAGTGTATAAATTATTTTTTTTCTGAAAATAGATGTTTAATATTTTTTTAACTAAAATTGGTGTTTAAAGTTTTATTTTGTTAGTGTTTTAAAATAACATCATTAAAAAAATTATTTAACTCATAAATAAATGCCTAAACTATAATTTTTTCTTAAATAGGTATTTAATATTTTTTTAACTGAAATAAGTGTTTAAAGTTATATTCTGTTAGTGTTTTATAATAACTTTGTTAAAAAAATTATCACATTGATATGTGACTTTTATTTTTTATTTTAATAATTAATTTAAACAAAATTCTATAATAAAAAAACATAAAATAGTTAAAAAGATATTTAAAACTCTTAAACCTTAAAACTAAAATTAATGTCACTCGTTCGTAATCTTGTCATACCCAAAAAAATAACACCTTAAAAATTTTGGGGTTTTAACTTTCAATCGTATTATTTTATATGTAAAGTAAAAGATAAAACTTTTTTTTATTTTTATACATAAATTAATAGAAAATAATTTTTTTAATAAAAAGGTAAGACCATTATTAAATTTAATTTCTTGCTAAAACAAATCAACTTTTTTAATTTTCAAGAAATACAAAACGTTTTAAAAATTTAAAACTAAAATTTTATGGGTAAAGTATCCAGCAATTCACTGAATTTTTCAAGAGATTTCAACTAGTATTTAAACTTCTGACACCAATTTTTGGGTCTACAATGCTATCAATGACACCGATTTTAGTTTTAAGGTTTGAGAATTTTAAATATTTTAGATTTTTTTAAAATTATAGAATGTTATTTAAAATAATATATTTTATTTTTAAAATATAAAATAAAAGTCATGTGTCAATCTATTATTGGGTGATAAATTTTAACAATGTTAGCTTAAAACACTAACATAATAAAATTTTAAACACACATTTCAGCAAAAAAAAAAAAACATTAATCATCTATATCAGAAAAAATGTATATTTGAGCACATATTTATGAGTTAAACAAAAATTTTAAACGATTTTACCTTAAAACACTAACAGAATGAGATTTTAAACACTTATTTCGGTCGAAAAAATATTAGACACATATTTTAGAATATATATATAGTTTAGACACTTATTTTAATAAAAAAATATTAGGCACATATTTAAAAAGAGTGTATAGTTTAGGTACCTATTTCTGATTTAAGCTTTTTATATATCATAAAAATTTGACGATCTCATCTTGAACTTAAAAATAAACTATCTAATTACTAAAAATAAATTGAGTTATTCAAATTTTTATTTTATAACTCAAACTTTATTTGAAAGTTTTTTAAGTTAAATCGAATTTCTAAAAATTTAAATGAAATCAAAATGATTCGAATATTTTCATCTTAGGTCAAAAACTTTAATTTGTTGAATTAAAACTTTGATATTTTGATCACTTAAACTTTAAAATTATAAAATAATTATTTAATTTATTAAATTACTACAAAATGATCATCGAAAGTTATAAACTAATGTAATAACGATTTTATAACATTTTGATAAACTCAATAATTGTCTTAAATTTAATAATTATTTTATAATATTATAAAATTTAGTGACTAAAATGATATTTTTCACAATTTAACGGCCTCTAGTATACTTGGCTTTTGTTTTTGTTTTATAATTATTTAGAGCTCTACAAATATTTAAATTAATTTATAACAATAAAACAAATACAAAATAATAATTCTACTTAAAAAAATAGAACTAGTTTTATTGACTATTTTTTTAATTATAAGATGAATATACAAAATAAAATAACCAGAATATTTTTTTTAAAACTATCGTGGTACATAAATTAACAACTTAAAAATAAATTTGAATCAAATAAAGAATTAATTAAAAATTCAATCGAACAAACTCAAACAAATAATATATATAAATAAATTGTTACGAATAAAATAAAGAGCAAAAATAGATTAACGAAGGGAGAGAAAAAAGAGAGATTTTATTATGTTTTAAAAGTTGAGTTGTGCACAATATTTAATTTTAATAGGTATTAAACTCTAATAATAAAACTCATCAAAATCTCCTCTAATACATAGATATTTATATAAATAAAATATTTTTAACATAAATATCATTATTAACAAATAAACAATCTCAACCCAAAATATAATAATTTAATATTATCGTAACTCAATTGTATATAATTTTAATGATTACGAACGTCTATAAATTTTCTTATAGAATATTACTATTAAAATTAATAAATAGAATTATTTATTGTCTTTTTTGAGTGTTTTTTTAAAACAAAATGTGCATATAAATTATTTAATTTATTATTGATTTTGTATTAAAACTAAAGATAGATTGCATCGAAAAATTTTAAATCATATCGAAAATATTATTAGCCATTAATTATTGCTCACAATGGGTGGCCGGATGATGACGGTGATTGCCTCATAATGGGCGGCCGGATGAGGACGGTGATTGGCTTTCGAGAATAATGATCGGTGAACGTCGAAAGGTGACTAAACAGTGGCGGTACAAGATCAAACGGCGGTTGAAGCGGTGGAACATGGCCAAAGTTTATAAAACTTGTTTGTTTTTCGGATGAACCAGGATATTAGTCCTTAAAATTTTAAACGTAGGATAATCATGTCCCAATTTTTATATTAGTAATTACATATAAGGACTTAAAGATTATAAAATTACATATTAATCCTTAAAATGAATGAGGGTTAAATTAAATGACATGTTATAGTTGTTGGAAAGATTAACAAACACAAGACTAGAGGTAGAGTTAGTTTAACATTATTTTTGAAAAGTGTGGTGAAAAATTATAGTGAAAAAGTTTTTTTTTTAAATTTTTGGTTTGAAATATACGTGTTTAATATTGTTGTCAAAAAGTGTTTTTTATAAATTAAATGATTATTTTATACATGTTATAAGTTAAAAAAATATATATTTAAATGATAATCAATTTTTTCATATTATAATATTAACTTAAATTATGATAAAATATAAAAATATTAATAAATAAATACATAAATTATTTTTGAAAAATACTTTTCAGAAATGCTTTTAAAAATATATAATTTTTACATGAATATATATAATTTTTAAACTAAAAAAATAATTTATATTAAATATAATTATGTATTTGTAAAATTAAATTATAATAAAACATAATAAATAAAGGTTAAAATTGTAATATGACTCTTAAAAATATTTTTCTAACCTTAAAAGCTAAAAATTTTAGCTTTTGCGTTTGAGTTGAAAAATATTTTTCAAACAGTTTTTTCTACATTGCTTCTGCGTTCTAAACCAGTTTTAGGTCCAAAAACTGGTTTAGAACGCAATGCTAAACGCAATCTATTATCCCAATAATATTATTAGTGTTTTTTCAAATAAATCTTTTGTAATTGTATCTTAAGATTATGCCATGTTGCTCTTGGTTTGGATAGTGAAAGGTTTGTGCAGATGTCTATAGGAGCGTAAAACATTATCATTTGGATTAATAGAGTCATTTTAATAAACTAAGGTTTTAAAAATCTTTGAAACGCTCGTGATACATACTCAATTTAATAAATCGGTTATTTAAATTTTCACATAAATAAAACATATTCGTGGATTTATTTTTTTATTTTTTAAAATCAGTTACAGTAAACACAAGTAGTATTTGTTTTAAAATATACTCTCAACTATTAAACATTAATCCTTAAACACTATAATATAAATATCAATAATCGAATCTGTAACCTTCAAAAATAATAACCGTTCCGTTAACCATTAAAAGAAGATGGGTTGTGCCCTTATTTCCTTTTCTTAATAATAGAGGAGTCAAAGGATAATTTTTGATAAAAGAAAACATCACGGGCTAATATCAGAATCAATGCATAGTTGAAGGGTCAATTATAAATAAAACCTTTATAATTAGTTGCAGTGTTCAAATTCGAGGAAGACCCCCTTGTCATTGTTAACCATAACTTTGTTCCTCTCCCCGAGCTCCGCCGCCGCTATCTGTTCATTTCCTTTTCCTTCTCATTCCAGCACAGGGTCTCCTATTTCCTTTAAACCGGAGTTTGGTAGTGCAAACATTAGACAGATAAAAGGAAACCCTTTAATTCTGCTTCGACCGTGTTCGAGCGGTTTCCCTTGACCATGAGCAGCGCTACCAGATCCAGAAACTTCCGCCGCCGTGGGGATGACGCCGATGAAGATAACAACGGCAGTGATAATATCAATAAACCCACTACCGCCCCCGCCCCCCAAAACCCATCATCTTCGAAACCCGTCTCGAAGAAGCCCCCGAAACTCCTTAGTTTCGCCGACGATGAAAACGAAGAAGAAACAATCAAATCATCCTCTAATAGGAACAGAGATAAAGAAAGGGAAAAAACATTTTCCTCTCGGTTCCCCAAATCCTCATCTTCCCACAAGATTACCTCCGTGAAAGACCGGAAAAACCCTTCTTCTTTACCTTCCAATGTCCAACCCCAAGCTGGTACTTACACAAAAGAAGCATTACTTGAGCTCCAAAAGAATACGCGCACTCTTGTTGCCCCATCCTCACGCGCTACCTCCGTTTCTTCTGAGCCTAAGATTGTTCTTAAGGGCCTTCTCAAACCCCAATCCCAAAATTTGAACTCCCAGCAAGACAATGTCCCCCAACAGAAACTCGATAAAGACGATGCAGAGTCTAGGTTGGCAACAATGTCGATTGGTAAAGGAGTGGATTTGGATTCTTCTGCTTTTCCGGACCAAGCAACTATTGATGCTATCAAGGCGAAGAAGGACCGGGCTCGAAAGTCCTTTGGAAAGCCTGCTCCTGATTATATATCGTTGGATGGTGGGAGTAATCATGGCAGTATGGAAGAAGAATTAAGTGATGATGAGGAACCAAAGTTCCGGGGGCGGTTGTTCGGTGAAAGTGGGAAAAAGGGTGTGTTTGAGGTTGTTGAAGAGAGAAAAATGAGTGTAGTTTCAAGGAAAGATGAGATCCATGATGAGGATAATGACGATGAGGAAGAGAAGTTGTGGGAAGAAGAGCAGTTCCGAAAAGGATTGGGGAAGAGGTTGGATGACGGATTGAACCGGGTTGTAATTAGTAGCAACACGACTGCTGGAGTTGCTATGGTTCATAATATGCCTCAACAACACCAGAAAAGGTTTGGGTATTCCACAGTTGCTTCATATGGTTCGGTGATGCTGAGTGTGTCACCAGCTCCACCTTCAAGCATTGTTGGAGCAGCTGGGGCTTCTCAAGGTTTAGATGTTCCATCAATATCGCAGCAAGCTGAAATTGCTAAGAAGGCTTTACAAGAGAATGTGATGAGGCTTAAGGTATCCCTACGTTCTCTACTTGTCAAATTAGAGAGTATGAAATATAAATCAGAATAATTAAGTTTTGGCCATCTAGGAATGGGTTAAGAGTTGGAAGTTTTTCATTTTGTTGTTGCCTGCAGTTTGTATGAGAAGTAGGCTTAATGCTGAATCCAAAGAGTAAATTAACATGAAGTTAGAAGAACATTATAAGAATAGAAACTCATGTAAGGGGACAATCCTAGGCATATCATTTTCCATAAATAGGTTGTTCCATTATCTTGATGAAAAAAGATCAACGGTTTTTATATTTTTCATCCTTTCTAAAGCTGGAGGAATGTTAGAAACCATAACTTCTTTGGTTTAGTTTGTTTTCTAATTTTTAGTCATTTAGAAACTTCATGGTGGGGCATTCTAATGGAATGGATGATGTGATCTAGGTTTTTTTAGGAGGTTTGCATCAATGGTGTTTCTACATGTCGGATATTATATGTGAAACTCCATTCATTAGAGTTTTGTGGATTTAAGTGACTTTTGGTAATTGATTGATTGTGGATAGTTTCTTAACAGTCTATGCTGCCATGTTTAAACTAGAATGCAAGATTGCATAGTAGTATACATGAGTCCCGAACAGTTTTCTGCCTAGATATAGTTGTTGTGGTGTTGACATAGAGCCTTCCACTTCTTAATTCTTATGACCGACAACTTCTTTTGAGCATTAGTATTTATTATTTCCTTGAAACTATATGGGATTTGGTTGATGATGAGATGTATGAAACTTGTAGAAACTCCTACGGGTGTAATCGAGCTGAGCCGAGCCCGAATAGTGCCAAGCTCGAGTTTGAGCTCGATACACGGCTCGAGCTCAATCGGGCTTTATGTTTGAAGCTTTATCTCGGCTCGATTAAGCTTGTTTACAAATTTTGTATTATAAAAAATAAAAGGCATAAAGATAACTTTCACCCTTAACGTTTATAATTTTTGTCATTTTGACCCCTATTCTTTTTTGGGATAAATTTAGCCATTGACCTATGTCTTTTTAACAAATAACTCATTTTTTAACTACCATGATAATTGAACCGTTAAAAATTTAATAATGATAACATGTCATATATATGTGATAATATATTTAAATGACATAGAATCTAATCTATTAAATATATACATATATATATATATAGAATATAATTTTATTCAAGTATAAATGAGATATTTAAATTTTATTTAAAATTTAATTATTTTATATTTTTAGATTGGAATAAAACATGATCTCTTTGTTAAGTCATTTTTTTATTTAAATTTTATTTAAATACAAGAAACATGATCTCTTTTTTCTATGGCATAAACATGTCATATATATATGTGTATGTATTTGATATACTAGATGTTAAGTTATTTAAAATATATTATTACATATATATGACATGTCATCATTATTAAATTTTTAACGGTTTAGTTATCATGATAGTTAAAAAATGAGTTTTTTGTTAAAAAAATATAGGTTAATGGCTAAATTTATCCCAAAAAAAGAATGAGGGCTAAAATGATAAAAATTATAAATGTTAAGGGTGAAAATTATCTTTATGCCAAAATAAAATTATATTTAAATAATGAAACTTTTTTCAGATAGTATAATGATAAAAATAAAATTAAAAAACAACATAATCTAAAATAACATTAATGCTTAAAAAATACATTCAAACTAAAAACTAAAATAATTCACACACAGGAAAGGGATTTAGAAACCAGGAAACATCTGTTCATCAAACATATAAAAAATGAAATTATATTTATAAAGTTGGGTAATCTAATTTATAAAAAGGAAATCCTAAAGATATAAATAAATATCAGTTTTTCTTCTTTGTTTAACCCTTAACTTTTGTGACTTGAGGTTTATTTATAGTTTTAGCTTTCATGTTAAGTATGTCAGTAAATTGATCAAGATGAGATGTAAAAATTTCGGTGATCCCGAAATGACAGAGAAAATTATTTGGGCAGTGGAGCCAATATTGATTAGACTCTCTAAGTGCGTAAGACTTGAGAGATGTGGGTCACTTTAACTGCAAGAAATTTCCCCTGCGTAATATGATGAGAAATCTAGATGTACCTGGTACCTGGACTGTAGATATATGTAATAATAGGATGGGTGGAAACTCAGATAAATTCTTGTCTTGTCATTGCATTGCTGATGTAGTTTGTTATATGTATTTCAGTATTTACATTTTTATGGATATGCGGGAATCATTAATGATAGGATATCTAAATTGTCAAGAAATTTCCCTTACGTCAGAAGAATCGTTAATGAAATGATAATTGCATTTTTGCAAAGTTTTAATGAAAGAAAAATGCACAATTTTATTAATGTAAATCCAAAGTTTTTAAGTAAAAGAAATAAAAAAATAGACAATTTTGTTAATTAGAAATGTAAAATTAGTAAAAGTTTGGACCAAATGAAAGTGAAGAATATGAAATAATTCAATATTTCTTTATATACAGTAACACTCTTTCGGAGAAACTTTGATTTTGAAATTTGTTAGTAACTTTTAAAATTTTAAGTAGAAAGGCTCTTCCATAAGCTAGGCCTAATACCATTATTTCATACCTAATCAATGATCCTTTATAACATGTTAAATATGTTTGCATTATTTCATACCTAATCAATTTCTATCTCCTTACCAGGAATCTCATGACAGAACCATTTCATCATTAACGAAGGCTGATGAGAATCTGTCAGCCTCACTTTTCAATATCACGTCCCTTGAGAAGTCTCTATCTGCTGCTGGTGAGAAGTTCATCTTTATGCAAAAGCTTCGTGATTTTGTTTCTGTTATATGTGAATTTTTGCAGGTACGCCTTTATCCTAGTCTATACCATGTTTTTCTGTTTGCCAATTTATTCCATTGGATATATGTTTCAATCTCTCTATCTCCCGGAGTGTGCATATCTTAATTTTTTATTTTTTTTTTTATTTTATAAATTTTAAGTGATTAAGTATTTACTAATAACTCCAATGAACAATAATAATAACAACAAAAATAGGAATACATAAGCTGAAATTGAAAATATAATGAATGGTAAATTCATTTTTGATTGCATTTGTTTCATATCTATCTCGATGACTATTTGGATATAATTCTTTGTAGTACATTTTTATTATAAATAAAATTGATACAAGGATAGTTTAAGGTTGTAATAATAAAAATTAGTGTCCCTCTACCTCCAAAAATGTTTGAACACATTTTTACTGTTTGGCACACACTTAGTTTTAAAAAGCGTGCCTAGGAACGCCTAAGGCGTTGGGCGAAGAGAGGTGTAGAGAAGAATGTCTTCACCACCGGAGGCGCAGCGGCATACCAAAACCGTGAGGAGGCGTCGCAAGACACGTGCTTTTCGAAAAGCGTTAGGCACGACACTTTTTTCGCCTTTGGATTTTAGATGACAACTGATACTTTTTGATTGAGAAAACTAGCAGGAGAAGAAAGGAAAAGAAATGAGCTCCATTGAAGGTCTCTGAAATAAGAGAGATGAAGGAGAACAGTGGGATTCTAAAAGTCTGAAGCCCTAACACTTTTGGGGGGTTTATTACACACGTTTAGAAAAATAAAAAGAAGACTTTCCACTAAAAAAGTTGACCGAGTCAACAACTTAGCTTTAATAGGTTTTAACGGTTTTAAAAAAAGAAGATTGTTTAACTTGTAATCCCGATACAAACAAATTGATTAAGTTAACTGAGTCAATAAATTAAGGTAAGTTAACTGAGTCAATGTGGTCTTAAGAATTTTATTTGTTTGAAATGATTTCTTGTTAGATATTCAGTTGCATTGAGGCTTTTTTTTTTTTCGTGCATATATGTAGACCTGTTGTATACTGATGCTTACCTTTTACTATGCTTTTCTACTCAGCATAAAGCTCCCCTTATAGAGGAACTTGAAGAGCACATGCAAAAACTTAATAAAGAACGTGCATCGGCTGTCCTAGAAAGAAGATCTGCAAATAACGATGATGAAATGGTGGAGGTTGAAGCAGCTGTAAAAGCAGCAATGTTGGTTTTCAGTGAACATGGAAGCAGTGCCGCAATGATTGAAGCTGCCACAAACGCTGCCCAGTCTGCATCTGCTGCCATTAGAGAACAAGCAAATTTTCCAGTCAAGTTAGATGAATTTGGTAGAGATATTAATCGTCAGAAACGTTTGGATATGGAACGAAGGGCCGAGGCTCGTCATCGTCGGAAAGCTCGATTTGATTCTAAGAGAGTATCATCCATGGATATTGACAGTTCCTATCAGAAAATAGAAGGTGAATCAAGCACTGATGAGAGTGATAGTGAGAGTACAGCATATCGGTCAACCCGTGACATGTTGCTTCATACAGCAGATGAAATTTTCAGTGATGCATCTGAGGAATATTCCCAACTTTTGGCTGTTAAACAGAAGTTTGAAAAATTGAAGAAAGATTATTCTTCAAGTTACCGTGATGCTTACATGTCATTAAGTATTCCTGCAATTTTCTCTCCATATGTAAGACTTGAGCTTCTTAAGTGGGATCCACTCCACGGTGATGAAGACTTTTCTGATATGAAATGGTAATTTTTTGCAACTGAGGTTCTATTGCACCTTTCAGAGAGGAACCCAAAAATAAAAAATAAAGAACAGAACTTTGTATTACTAATTTAAACTTAAATAGCCTGTTTTGAATCTTTTGATATGGGCTTGATTATCTCGGTTAACTCTGGTGCAAATAGAAGTGCAATCTTGAATGAGCAAGCACACGTTAATGATTATTTCTATCTGTTTCAATTATTTTTTGCACTAAGAATTTCTTTCACTTTTGTAGGCATAATTTGCTATTCAATTATGGTTTTCCTGAAGATGGAAATTTTGCACCTGATGATGCTGATGCTAACCTTGTTCCTGCACTAGTGGAAAAGATTGCGCTTCCAGTATTGCATCATGAAATTTCCCATTGCTGGGACATGCTTAGCACACAAGAAACAAAGAATGCTGTTTCCGCCGCAAGTTTGATTATAGATTATGTTCCTGCGTCTAGTGAAGCGTTAGCAGAATTATTAGTTGCTATCCGCACTCGTCTGAGAGATGCTGTTACTGATATTATGGTATTTACTCTCTCTCTCTCTCTCTCTCTCCCCCTATACACACATCGATATCAATCCATCATCATCCGTGTGCGAGCACATCTGCAGAAAGGCATCTGTGTCATATCTGTGACTATGGGCATGTTAACTCATAACTGTTTTTTTTTTTCTTTTGTTATTCTTTGATACTTATAGGTTCCAACATGGAGTCCTCTTGTGATGAAGGCTGTGCCAAATGCTGCACGAGTTGCTGCATATCGGTTTGGGATGTCTGTTCGGCTGATGAGAAATATTTGCTTGTGGAAGGATATCCTGGCATTGCCAGTTTTAGAGAAGCTTGCCCTTGATGAGCTTTTATGTGGAAAAATTTTACCTCATATTCGATGCATTACTTCAGATGTTCATGATGCAGTCACAAGAACAGAACGCATTGTAGTTTCTTTATCTGGTGTGTGGACGGGCACAAATGTCTCACGAGATTCCAGGTACTAATAGTGTCTGTTTATACCAAGTGGTTCATTCAGGTGCACAAGTTTCCTTGATTGCAATCTACTCACCTGCTTTAATCACTAGGATCATATACGCATGCTATTGAACCATGCAATCCAATTATGCCTTGCACCTGCCCTCTGAATTATTGTTTGTTTTTTCTACGTTTCTTTCCCATTCTTGGCTATAAACATTATTTTGCTCTCAAGTTTCAAATTTATGCATACTCTTGAATGCAAACTGCCATGCAACTGTCACTCAATCTTAGAAGTCAAGTACATGGTTATAACATAGAAGGCTCACCTTCTAAATGACATAAACTGCAAGGGTACTGTTTTGGTGGTATATTTCTACTTAATTACACGACTGCTGTTTATTCATAAACTTCCCGACTTCTGTGTCTCATGATATTCCCCCCTCCCCTTAAATGTGCAGTAGCAAGTTGCAACCACTGGTGGATTGTGTGTTGTCCTTGGGAAAAACATTGGAGAGAAGGCATGCATCAGGTGTGAGCAAAAGTGAGGTCAGTGGACTAGCTCGTCGGTTGAAGAAAATGTTGGTTGAGCTAAATGAATACGACAATGCAAGGGATATAGCAAGGAGGTTCCACCTCAAGGAAGCATTATGAACCATGCCTGTCTAGGATAAGATATGATTTTAACCTCACCGAGTGAGACAAATTAAAGTTGTCCATGAACCGAAGGTAGGTGTTGGATACACAGGAATAATATGTCAAAGAGATCACCATTGATACTTAAATTTCTGAGGTTAGCTTTCCTGAGCATAGGTTAGGCACATACTATGATGGTTTTGTGTTGTTTCTCTGTTCAACCATTTTATCTCTGACATCTCTGCCTCTCACTTATCTTTAACACTGTCATTAAATCCAATCTGAAACTGCTTTTGAGTTGCTTAAAAAACCCTGTAATATTTTGGGTTTCAAAATTTTAGTTTTTTTAGTTGTGTTGTTGCTAATAGCCAATGTGTTCTGTTATCCCCTGCCAGTGCCAATAGTGTCTTACTTGTTATTTGTTGAGGGCATGTCTTCTGATGTTGCTACTACAAGTCTCAAATTCTGTGTTTTTACCAAGATTCTCTTAAAATATATATTTTTTTAATTTCAATTGTATCTGCAAAATGGGATTGGAGAAATTTCAAAGTGGTTATTGGAAAAATTAAACTTATTATTGAAATTTACATTACTATTGAAGTGTATGATTGATTTAGTTAAATGAAACTAATTTGTTTTGAATGGCTTTAAAACCAATCTCTTGTTGATTTATGAGCCTATTATAACTTGATAACCCGGGTAGTCGATTCTAAAATCTAAACAATTTTAAGGAGTATAAGTAGGAAAATAGTTTATTTTAGGGACCAAATCTGAAAATGATTGAGAATTTACATGGTGTGTTTTAATTTTGACTGGAGAATTTCTTGAGATGTTTTTAATTGGAAAAAACCGAACCTTTTAACAAATGATACTTTAAGCCATGATTTAAGCAAAACGGTATAATTTGGGGACCAAGCAGACATTAAACTTTTTTTATTTTCGAAGATTTTGGTTTGGTTTTGCTGATTTTTTTAAAAAGAGGTCGACTAAAAAATCAATAATTTGAATACTAAAAATTACTTGGTTGTCTTGTTTTTAGGTGTGATGGAAAATTGAGTAACCAATTGCAACATCAAGGGGAGTTTCATACACAAAGAGAATACTTGAAGAAGGATAATTTTATATCCTATCTTTGGTTCAAGTGTGGTAAAATCTAGTTTAATTTGTTCTTATTTGCTTTAATTTTTTTTAATTCAACTAAGTTATCATATTTGTTGGACTAACAATTATCGATGCTTTAAATAAGGGGGTCTTTTGTTTTCAAAACTAACAAATTGCGATTTTATTTCAATTTTTTTTTTTATAACAATTGACGTTATAAAACTCTCATTTGATATAACAAAAAAGAAAAGAATATTGTGAAAAATTATTTTTCAAATATTTCAAATGAATAAGAGGAAACCTTAAATGACTTTGAATCTTTAATTCTCTTATTCAAGTTTTATTTTATAAAGGGGTAGCAATCTTAAAAATATTTTTTCAAGTTGATTTTATTATATTAAAAAGGGAAAGATAATAGAACTAATATTTTGATATAATAATTGAAAAAAAAAATTGGACTAATTTGAAAAGATTTTAAAAACCGTTTTAAGTCAAAAAAACATAAAAATAAGTTTGAGATATTTTTTAAGGCTTTCAAATGTTTTAAAGAAGCCAAAGTGTACAAAATGTTTCAGGCGTTTCAATACGCTTCCCAGACGTTTCGATACCACTTGCTTATTTTCAAAGGAAATGGTACAGACGTTTCTATACGAGCATAAACCGTTTCATTACGTTTTGTTATTGGAAGATTTGGTTTCGATACAGAAAACACACGTTTCGGTATCGAAACTAGTTTTAAGTGTTTCAATATAATTCTAATGGCTTTATAAAAACTCCAACGACTTTATAAAAAAAACGGTTAGGAGCAATTTCGATACAGAAATTGACCGTTTTGATACTAGAGCATGACTGTTTCGATACGCCTTGTAGGCATTTTTGATATCGCTTATTAATTGCAGATCTAATAGCTATTTCTCAAAGTAACAGTATCGAAACGACTCTCACGCGTTTCGATATCACATGCACTAGATGTATAAATTAGCCTAAAAATCAGCTTCAAATGACTCCAAATCAATCCCAAAAGTCAACAACGGCTAGTAGCTCATTTGGGATGATAAAAGAGACCTTCAAGTATCAAAAGATGATTAATACTTCAATTGTCAACAACATATGTGTAGTGACTTTTTAAAATTAAAAAAAAAATTAAAAATTAAAAAGTTTCAAAAAGATAAAAGAAATTGGGAAATTGAAAATGAAATGAAAATTTTAAAATTTTTGAAAAGTTTAGGGAAACGAATAATGAAATTTAAAAGTAAAATTTTGGGGAATTTGGAAAAAATAGGGTTTGTAATTTAGAAATTAGAATTTGAAAAAGGAAAAATTAAAAACAATTAGGGATTAGTAAAAAGATTGCGAATTTAGGAAATTAGATTAGAAAGTTCAAAAAGATAAAATTAAAATCAGATACTAAGTTTAGGGGTTTAAAATTTGAAAATTAAAAATTTAGGAAATTCTTGGAAATTAGGATTTAAAATGAAAGAGAAATTATAAAAACTGTGAAAAGGTTAAAAAAGGATCATTAAAAAGAATTAATAATTTAAAAGGAAAATAAAATTAAAATCAGAAATTAGAAAATGATTAGAATATTTTAGAAAAGGATTTAAAATTAGAATCAAATTAGGGTCAATTTGGTAGACCGGGCACCGTAAAACCAGAGATTCAAATGAAATTAGGTTTGAGAGTCGGTTAAGATTAAAAACGGTGTTAGCATTTTAAAATCGCCCAAAATTAATACCTTTAAAAATTATAGCTTAATTAATTTTAAATTTTTCCGAATAAAGTGACATTAAATTAATATTTGTTTAAAATTTTGAATATATTTTAAACGTCTCGATATTCGAAGGTAAACACACAATCCGCCACCATTACGTTCGATACCGACCCCGTTATGACCGAATACCGAAACATCGCATTAGATACATTAATTAATTATGGTTTCAACGTAAGCCTAAATTATATCGTGCAACAATGAGAAAATAAATACAAGATGAATCAAAATACATGGAACACACAAAATATAAGACTAACATGCGTACAAATGAATAAGATAAATACATAAATAAATAAATAAATAAACACGGTTAAATTAAATAAAACATAAATTTCAAGACACTAAAATGAAATAAAAAGTTTACTGGAAAGGACCAAAATAAAACAGAAAGAAAAATAAAGAACCAATTTGAAAAGAAAAAAACATTTAAAATTAGTGACCAAAATAAAAAGAAAACAAGTTTTCAGAAACAAATAAAAGCTTTATATTCAGATTTAGGACCAAATTGAAGAAAAGGAAAGCAAACAAAGTTGATTTAAAATGAAAAGGGGATTAAATTGGAACAATTTAAGCATTGGGGTTGAAATTATAAAAATAAAAGAGATCTTTTATGATTTTGTAACCAAATTGAAAAGCAAATCAAAGTTGAAGAGACCCTGGAGATCAATACCCTTACACGAAAGAATTTAAATGAGGTAAATAAAACACAAAATAAATGAAAAACAAACACTTTTTTTTATTCCTTTCGAATAAAAACAAACTGAAAGAAAAAAATCTTCTTATTTGTTCTTCGGGAAACTCAGATTCATTAAGAACACCAATATGTTCTTCTGGGGTTTTTCAAAAAAATCACCGTATCCTCTAAATTTTGGTCGCGACGGCCACCACAAACGATGACTAGCAAAATAAAAAGATTTTTTTTTTCTTTTCAAATACCAGAAATGGAACCCTCTTTCTAAAGCTTTTTCGACACAAAAATTTTCCTTCGATTTTAAAAGAAAAGATGAAAATCTAAAATCCTTTTGTTGGATCTGGAAAGATGAAGGCGATCACCCCTTTAGTGGCTCACCACAAACGACTTTATCGAAGAAAAATCAAATAATTTATTATCGAGGAGGAGACATGCAACGACACCAATGAAAAAAACAAATGTAAAATAAAAAATCTAGCCCCTTTTATTGCATGCGAATAAAAAAAAATATGGCAACCTTAAAATGGTGTGTTCATGTTCGTTCCTTGATCGTAACTATTGCATTCTTGCTAAGACTCGGCGTACTATTGATTCTTTGGAGAATCTGAAAATTCTTATTCGAGTAACTAAATCTTTGAATGGACAATGAATATCACCAGATGATGGGATTTTGAAGATAAATATTGATGGTGCTCGAAATTTGTCTGATGGTAAGGCATCTTGTGGAGGTGTAATTAAAGACTCAATGGTATATGAATTGTTGGATTTTCAAAGTATATTGGGGGTTGTTATGTGGTTGAAGCTGAATTTTGGACGGATTTTGAAAGACTACAATGTGCCTTGCGTATGAATACGAGGAATATTGTGATTGAGTCTGACAATTTGGATGTGGTCAACATCTCACAGAATAATGAATATAGTTCATCTTCTTCTCTTATTTGTTCCATAAAAGATATTATGCAAGGACATAAACATGTTGTCATACAACATGTGTTTTACGAAGGTAATATGATAGCGGATGCGATGGTTAAATTGTGTTCTTGGGATAACTTTGAGCCACATTTCTGTTTGCAACCTCCGGATGTGGTCCTAAATATATTACATGTTGATATTGATTAATATTGTTGTTGATTTTTTTAGTTGATTTTCTTGTCGGTGTATCTTAAACACATTTTTTGTATTATTATTATAGATACTTTTTTCCTCCAATTTATGCTAGGGAGGTTTTTAACGAGACCTATATTAATATCTTTTCACTACTTATAAAAAATAAATTACTCAATAAATAATTACTCAAACTCAATATCACTAAAGTGTATTCGACCCTCCAACGGGTTCAACATCTTAAACCACGGTTCAAGTGAACTGATCCATAAATTTCAAAATATAAATCGTTATAATAATTTAATAATTATTAAAACTTATAGCACGAAAAATAAAATTGCAATACATGTATAAAAGGAAAATATTATATAAAAGATAATATTTGAATTTTAAATTTATTTAATGGATGTGAAAAGTATAAATTGAAATACATTAATCCCAAGGTTTTTTTAAATAATATATGAATTATTAACTCAAATAAAAAGAAGGGAACAAATAAACTGAGGAAATTTTGATCATACATTTTTAATTATCTATTTAAACTCGATATTTTAATCCATTGGTCAAGGTTGTTCACCCCTCTAACTATGCTTTTTTGTGTTCGAATTACAAAATTTACATGTTTTTGGTGCATGAGTTTCTAGGGAAATTTGGGTGTATATTATTGTTTAAATTTTTTTAGTATATAGAGATGTTTAAAAAATTATTTGAGATATAGACAAAAATAAACAGTACCACAACACTTCTTGGTGACGGGGTTTATTTCCTTAATTTTTAGTCAAGTAAATTGACTTGATAATATGCCAAAGGACTGAGAAAACGTTACCTTGTGGTGGTAAGTTGTAATGATAACGTCACTAAAAGGTGACGAGGTGCATGATCTTTCTCTATTGTAGCTTTCTTATTTTCTTTAGTATTTTTCTGCTGCATTTTCCCTAATTCTCTGCATGCATTAAAATTGTCCACGCATACATAAACTGATTCTCCATGTGTTTTTAACATTGATTCTAACTTGAACCTCGCCAATAAGAGATGGCGTTCTCCTGTGACCTAAACCCTCTGGTTACAAGTCAATTTAACCGATTAAAAGGAAAAAAAAATACCTCGTCACTAAAAGGTAGAGTGGTTAGTATTTTTCTGTTTATTTTGGTCTATATCCCAATATTTCCTTAAACATCTCTAGTAAGGGTGTATTGTAATGAAAAAAATTTAACTTAATCTAATTTTAAAAAATTGAAAAACTTAGAAGAAAGGAAGAATATAAACTCATCTTCATTCCTACACGTGCGATTCAAGCATTGCATTCGGCCCATCCTTCTTCCAGGTCCGGTCTGATTCTCTTCCTCAACCTCATCGCATGTGCCAGCCTCTGCTCTACGGCCACGATCACCTTACCCGGCAATCCCGACAACTCTTCAACCCTCCTCAAATTCGGCCCTGACGTTTCCCGGGTTGTCCTCAACCCGAACCAAAATGCAGCCGCCAAGCTCAGCCTTAACGGCACCCCCTTCAACCATTCTAAACAAAACCGCAACACCGACGCCGACGTAGACACCACGGAGTGTCCTTTCAACCCTAACTTCTTGCACCAAACTGTCAAAACACCCTCCAAACCATCAGAATCCGAAACCTTCAAATTCAAACCGGTCAGCGATCTTGATTTCAGAGATACCCTTTTGTGTTTAACATCATTGGAAGAAGATTCACTTGTACATAAACATCCAGACGATGAGGAAGAAGACGAAAACGAGAGATTCGAACAAGGCATTGGGTTGTTGTTGGGTTTTCTAAAAGAGCAAGCTCTACAAAGATGGTGAGAAGATTGAGAAAAATATTTACATTTCGAGCATAGAATTTGACGGATATGACGAGCGACAAGGAAGTTGGCATGGTGAACCTTGTGATCGCAGTTCCAACAAAGAAAAGCAGAGTCTGCCGAGCAGTAAATGGAGGCTTCTTCTTTGCAAAGCTCGCAAAGCTTGCCTGCCTTCATGGTTTGATTCCTTGCTTTGACCAGACAATAGAGAAGAACAAGAAGAATAAGAAGAATATAAAGGAGGATAGATTTACGGGAAAACGGAATTTAAGGAGAAGATAGAAACGAGAGATGGATGGGGAGAGAGAAAGACGGTGGAAAGAAAGCAAGAAAGTGTGTTGATGCAAAATCAAACATTTTGCGTATAAAGATTTAGGCTCTGTTTTTTTTAATTAATTAGTTTTTAGGAAAAAAAAATTGATCTGAGATAAAAAAAAAAGAAGAAGAAGAAGAAGAAGAAGAATAAGAAGAAGAAGAAAAAAAGAAATTAGTAAGTTTTTAGGTTAAATTGTTTTTAACTTGGTGTTAAAAGATTTTTTTATTTTCTTAAATATTTTTAATAAAATTATTATATTATATTTTTTATATTTTTAAAATAAATGTCTAAAATAAATATTTTATATCTATTAATTTTTTTACAACAATATCAAATGATATTATTTTAAACAAAAGAATTTTTTAAAATTATATTTCAAAATTATTTATTAATCTTATTTTTAAAAATAATGTCAAACTAGGGCGGTAAACGAACCGAACAGACACGAACGGGGTATGTTCATGTTCGTTTGTTTAACTTTAACCGAACAAATGAACGAACACGAGTATAAACGAACATAAAATTTCTTGTTCGTGTTCGTTCTTTAAGGATTGTAGCGTGTTCGTGTTCGTTTATATTCGTTCGTTTAAATGATAAACGAATGAACAACATAAATAAACAAACATAAACGAACGAACATAAATAACATATATAATATGTTAAATATTTAATATTTTAGATTAATTTGATTAATCCATCAAATTAACTGATTTTAAACTGAATTAATCGATAATTAAAATTTAAAAAAACTCTTAATTATTATACAAAAATTAAAATTTAACTGATTAACTAATTTTTTTTGGTTCGATCGGTTAGCTTGGTTTAACAAAACAATGAATACTCCTGGCCTATAATAAGGAAGTTTTTAAGTAGTCATCCAATAAGACTTATCAACTTGAATAACTAAATTTTTTGGACTTGACTTGACTTGATCTAATGTTCACCCTTAGACATATGTGAATAAATTTAAACGAACGAACATAAATGAACATAAATAAACAAACATAAACGAACAGATTAACGAACATTCACGAATATAAACGAACGAACATAAACGAACGGACAACCGAACGTTCACGAATATAAATGAACGAACGAACCCTTTGTTCGTGTTCGTTCGTTTAATTAAACGAGCGAAAAATTTTGTTCATGTTCATTCATTTAATAAATAAACGAACATAAACAAACTTTCCGCCGAACGATTCACAAACGGTTCACTGAATGTTCGATTCGTTTATAACCTATGTCAAACTGACCCTTATTTTTTTAAAAAAAATATTTAATAATTAATAGATTATTAATAGTTAATAACTAATTATATTAATTGATTTAAACATTAAATTGTATTAGCCGATTGAATAAAGATAGCAAAAAGAAACTAAGAAAGTGTTTTGATGCCAAATAAAAAAAATGTGTATAAAGATTTAAAAATAGATTTTTATTTTGTTTGACAATTAACGAATGGTTAATAATTATAATGAATTATATTAATTGATATTTAATAATTCATTGTGTAAAATCATTAATAAAATTAACCGATAGTTAATAAATGTTTGATTATATAAATAAACAAAACAACATAAAACTATATAAAGACATATTTATATTTCATATTTGTTTAAATAATTTATTATTTATTAATATTTTATATAAATTAATATTATTTAGATTATAAAAAATTAATATAACATTATTAAACATATTTGTATGTGACGATTTGGTGGTCCGTACGGTTGTCACGTTTGTAACGTTATTGCGAATCGAATCTTGATTGTTGATTAAACCAAATTTGAGGGTTTAGTAATTTCAGTGTGAACGACTTTGATATAATGACGTGAATAAAATTAAAGGACTACGAAATTATATCATGGGTAAGTTTTATTATATATTTACAGATTAACTATTAAAAATCATTTATCTCATCATTTTTTATGTCATATTTTTTTTCAAATAAATTTTCAATTATATTTACGGTTAAAGGAAAAGAGAATAAGAAATTCTACAAAAGAAGATACTTTTATTAGATCTATCTAAATACTATATATAAAACACAAAAATAAATAATTTTATTAACCGATTAAATACATTTACTCATATATATTCTATTTAATGGCTATGCATAATTATTTTGTATTTTTAAATTAATTTATAAATTAAAACGCAAATTTTTTTGAAGCATTAGGTTGGGACCCACCAATTGAAATGTCCGTCCCTACAACTACAAGTGCATTTATTTATTATCGTTAAATCAAATTTCAATTACTTTCTCTCGTTAAGAAATTATATCATGGGTCAGTCCCATCATGTTATCTATAGGATCGACCAATAAAAATTAGCCACTTCATTATTTTTTAATTTTTCAAGTGAAAAATCATTTAAAAAAAATATGAAATGGAAAGATAGGTAGTTTCATGACACTTGTCAACTAGCATATAATAAACTAATAATAATATGACATGTGGCACTTTATGGATTAAACTTGACCCATAAATATACGACAAAGATCTTTAAAGATGACTAAACAGTAAACACTCCTATTCTTTATTTTTTATAATTTTATAATTTTAAATACATCTAACAAATACGTGTTGAAAAAGTACAGTCGATTTAAATTTTATAATTTTAAATTTTTAATATAATTTTTTAAACATTTATATAGCTTATAGATAACATAAAATCGGGGCTAATAAAAAAAATCTTAATTTACAATTAAAAAATAATTTTTAAAATTTATCCAAGAATTATTATTTTTAACTCTAATTTTATATACCCAACATAAAATCAAGGCTAATCGGAGCTACTATTAAGGGTGTGCATTTCAAATATCCGACCTAACTTATTTTAAATATTTGAATATTTAAAAATTTTAAATAAATATTTTATTAATTTATATTCGATTTAAAATTTTAGATATTCAAATATTTGAATTTATAATTTTATTTAATTATTTTTTAATTTAGTGATCTTATACATAAAAAAATTAATTTTTTCAATATAATAATAAATAAATTATTGAATATAACGAGATTTTATACATAAAAATTTTATTATATATAAAAAGTAAAAATATCAAATATAATAAGATTTATATTTATAAAAAATTATAATTTTGGATATCATATAATCAAATATCCGATTCAAATATAAAATATTGATTCATATTTGATCTAAAATATTCTGACATCTGATCTAAATTATCCCAAAAAAAATAAATAAATTAAATATTTAAAATTTTTGATCGAATTAATCAGATATAATTTTTTTTTGATAAATAGAGAGATTACAACTTTTTTCCATACTAGGCCAATCAGTGTATCTCAGTCACATATACACAGCTACTACACCATAAAATTTTAATTCCATGGTTTATTTCACCGTTTAAAAACATTTTTCTTTTTATTGTTCTTATTTCAGTAGTTTTAAAAAACGACAATTTTAAAAAAGTCTGTATAATTTTTTTTAAAATATAAAAATTTCTATATATATATATCAATTTTTTATAAAAATAAAATAATTTTTTATATATATTAAAATTTTTAAAATGTATATAAAATTTTTGATATATATAAAAAATTATAACTTTTATTAAAAAAACATTATTTTTAATAGTTTTTTAGGCTGTCGTAAATCCGTTCTTATTCTTTACTTTCATTTTCAGTTGTGCCCAGTCTTCCTCCTTCCTCCATTCTCTTTCACCATTCTCCATCTTAGTATTTATGAAATATCTTTGTTTTTGAAGATCCAATTCGTATCTAACGAAAACACATTTAAAAAAGAAAAAAAATAGAAAATGGCGAGAACTAGATCATCGTCTTCTTCGAGTAGATTTAGATACTGCAATCCATTGTATTATTTGAAAAGGCCGAAACGTTTGGCTTTGCTTTTGGTTGTTTTTGTTTCAGCTACTTTTTTCGTTTGGGATCGTCAAACTCTCGTTAGCGAACACGAGGTAATAATCTTCTACTTTTATTCTTTTTCACTCTTTCATTTCATCTATTATTGCGTTTTTTTGTTGTTGAGAAATTAGGTAATATAACCTAGTTAATGTTATTTTTAAATTCAGGTTAAATTGGAGGAAATAGAATTTTTTTTATGAAGAAGGGAATTAGATTTTTTAGATCACGAATTTGGGACAAATCTGAGAGATGATCCGTGTGCATTTATCGAGATAATTCTAATAAAGTTCATGGAATATAGATGGACTTTTATTGTGAAACGAGAATTCGTTAATTTGACAGTGTTTAATTGTATTCATTTATTTTTTGCTATTTGATGTTGGCTTTTGGAAGAGCGGAATGCGACTGATTCAGTATTTTATCGTTGAGAAATTTGCCGAAGATTTACCAATTTTTGAATGTACTTGTGCATCCTGAAAACCCCGATTTTGTTGTTTTTAAAGATGAAAAGTACTAAAAATAGTAAATGTACGGACTTGGTGACTTAAAAACTAAAGTAGATATTTGTTATGGATTTGCAAGAATGATAGGGGAAGGCTGTTGCTTTCTTATTCCTTACTTGAAGTAGATACAAACTGGCCATAGGAGCTATATTTTTTTTAAATGCCCGTGTATAAAAAATTGCATACTGACATGCAGGCTGAAGTGTCCAAGTTAAATGATGAAGTCCGCAGATTACAAGATATGGTAAGAGCTCCATTTGTATGCTCAAATTAAGCATTCTTTCTTACATATTTGAATAAATGAAAATACCCTTTTTTACATTCATTAACAATCTTTTACCTCCCTGGAGGGTTTGTTTTGAATCATTGCTCTGGAATGACAAATTTTTAGATGAATTTGTTTGGAGACTCGGGATGTAGGCATTGATTTCTAATACATGTCAAGATATTGTAAAAATGGTGGGACTAGTGACATGTTTATGAAATCATCTGTTTTTCTTCCATCTTCATGGTTCCCGTTGTGTTATATTGCACTCAATATATGTATTGATGCATTAAGTTTTGGCTAGATGCACAGACTGAGGATTAAATTTTGGTTCTTTTAGCTGGAGGACTTAAAGAGTAAGGCTGTGCCAGAGGATCCCATTGAAATCCAAAGAAGAGAAAAAGTGAAGGAAGCTATGCTTCATGCCTGGAGTTCATATGAGAAGTATGCATGGGGCAAAGACGAACTTCAGGTAGGCTGAATTCTTTTTATGTATCTTATATCAAGCACTTGTCCAGACTTTTTCCCCGCTTACTATATTTTGGTCATATTAACATAGTTATGATAGTTAAAGTAACAATAATATCAATGATTTGCTTTACAAACTGAGGGCTTTCTTTGCCAAAATTTAAATTTTGTTTTTTTTGCCTTTATTACTTTTAGCTGTGTTCAGATTGCACATCAAATTAAGTTCAATACAATTAACTTGAATATCATTGCAATATGTTTTCCATACTAACTCTACTTGTTAGAACATGTCACTATATTACAAACCTTATTGAACCTTTTTGAAGAACTTAAAGCGATTGATTCACGAGGTCCCGAGTGCTTGCTCTTTAGTCATATGAAAAATGAATGGCTGTTGCATTCATTGTCATGCCTTACATAATTTTCTGTTAGCAATAAAATATCACTTGAAAGGAAGTGTCAAAGAATCAAATGTGAACAATTTAGAAAACAATTCAAAAGTTCATTGAAGTGGAATTAAACTCATATTCTCTGTTTGGTAGCATTTATTAATTTATAATTTTTGAAAAACATTGGATAATAGGAGAAAAAACTATCTTGTAATTTATGAATAACAATTTCACCTTGTTTCAAACATTGCCTTTTCTTTATTACTTTTTGCTATGGTATTGACTTGTTTGAAGTCTGTAACTGATGCACACAGTTATAGTTTCAAATCTTAAAAGTACCTGGGCTGGTCCGTATAAAGATGCTAATTTTGTTTACTTTTGATGTCCTATACCAGCCACAGTCAAAGAATGGTGTAGATAGCTTTGGTGGTCTTGGAGCTACACTGATAGACGCTCTTGATACTTTATATATTATGGGTCTAGATGAGCAATTCCAGAAAGCAAGAGAGTGAGTTCAACTTCCTATTTCAGTCTCTTCCCCCTTCAAATATAAAGTACTGTTTCTATGTTAGATTGCCTCATGCTCTCATTTTTTGATCAGAAATACTTTATAAGTCTGAATTTTTGTTTGCACGTGCTTGATATTTGGATGAAGTTTGGTAAGTTAGATATTACATGTCATGCTACTTTACCAGTGAGGGGTTTGCAATTCACTTGTCACAGAGATATTACCATTTATAATTAAACCATAAAAATATAACAAAGTAGTAACAAATTAGTTTTATAAGTACGTTAACCTCTCAAGTAGCTTCGTTTTTTAATCTCTAACTTAGTTTTAAGAGGCGCTAAAGGTTATGGGGTAAATTACATGTCATGCTACTTTTACTTTTCCAACATCAAATCTTGTCATCTCTTTTTGTCAACGGGTAAATTACTAGGTAAGTCCTCCAAGAACCTTTCCTTCTTATGAAGAAGGGTTATGGGGAAATTACTCACTAGGCCATTTAATTCTTTCTTCTATTTTAACACCTTAACTTCAAATCTTTTGATCACGAACTATATTCTTAATACTTTCATTATAACCACTAGATGACTTAATTTCGCACCTTATCCGTAATGTTTAATCATGTCTCTTATTCAATACATCTTTTATGCTTTGATCAATAATCTCCATATTTGTCATTGCAATTTGATCCATTAACTATCCATGCTAAATTTTGTAGACAAGTCATCATTTAAATTTTTTATTTACATTTCCTTTATATGAGGAAAAGTCATGGTCCAATTATACTTTTAGTCCTCAAATTTCTTAACTATTATACTTTCTCTTTAACTTTGAATCTTCACATTTTTAGTTACTAATCATACGTATGATCCTTCCTATTACCCCATTATTTTCCATTCTTTCACCTTAGATCTTTATAATTTAATTACTAATCATATCTCCAATTCTTTCGAATTAGTTATTAGGCGGTCTAATTACACACTTAACTCTTACAAGTTTGGGGATTTCTTGTTCGTAATTAGTCTTACCTAAGTGAAATTCTATGTTCGAATAGTTTGCATATCGAATTTCAGAATATTTAGAGTTCATTTTGGGTCTCAATTTATTAATACAAAATCAATGACCATTATGCAAAGCCTTCAAACTTAATTCAACTCTTTTAAACTTACCTGTATCGGTATCAGTACTCGAGGAAGCCATGCCGGTATGCATATATTAAATTTTCTTTCGAACTCATTATTAGTATTAGTACGGACTGTGCCGTACTGGTACCCTATGCACCCTGTAATTTCCAATGTTTCTCACTTATCTTTCAACATTCTTGTCTCACCAACCTCCTTGTTTGAATCAATATCTATTTATTGTTCCTATTACTTCCTTCAGATGCTCATTTTGTTCTTTTTTTCTTACTTTACAAGGATACCTGTCTGTTTACCCCATTAAGTGCTCTGAGCAATTACTTCCAATTCTAGTTGGTTATTTTCTTAATTTGATTCCAACTTGCTGTTTTCAATAATATTATGAATTTGATTGGCTCACCTGCTCCTCTGGTTATGATAGCTAGGAGTGTTATGTTTGGGATAATGTTGGGGTGTGATCATTGGTGCTCTGGTGAGCATGGAATTACAGATAATATGTAATATTGTCTTCCTAGAGATATTATGGTTAAATTACTATTAATAAGTGCTCTAGTGCTATTGTTTGCAGGTGGGTTGCAAAATCATTGGATTTCAACAAGGACTATGATGCCAGTGTTTTTGAGACAACCATAAGGTTGCATTTTTCTGGTTTATATATGCATTAGTTGTTTTATCAGGAAGCTATTCTCAGTTATTCATTTTCCCCATCTAAATAAACCCCCCGCACCCTTCTGGTGATGTTTTATTTTAAATTGACCCTGATGTTTGACTAATTTGTCCTTTCTATTCTAACTGAAAATTCAGAGTTGTAGGTGGACTTCTAAGCGCATATGATCTTTCAGGGGACAAGGTTTTCCTAGAAAAAGCTAGAGATATAGCAGATAGATTGCTACCTGCTTGGGATACGACCACTGGGATCCCTTATAATGTTATCAATTTGGCTCGTAGAAATCCACATAACCCTGGATGGGCTGGGGTAAGTTTTTTTTTGTTGCTGCATTGTTGTTGCTTAATATTTACTCTCCTCGATGTGTTGTTGTTGAAACCAGAACGATCTGGCTGGTTGAATTAGGAACTGTCAAGTCTAGCAGTTCAGCTAGTGTTATATAACCAAGTTTCTTAGAAATGCTTTAAACTGTTCAAAAACCATTACTCGGAACCAAATGAATTGACCAGAAACCGTCTAAACTGGTTTTTGACGTTTTTCTTCCATTTTCTTTGATCTTCATAGAGGCTTCCTGCATATTTGGTCCTTGTCTTTTATTTGACCCAAATAATTTCTGAATTTCTTCAAGAGTGTGGATAGGGATTTTGGTCAGACCCTAAACTGATTTCTAATGAAGATTTTTGAGTCATTTTTGAATAGGTTTCGAAGGAACCTAGCCTGATACCATGTAGATAATTTTGATATGGGAGAAATACAATGTTTATTTCTCATAAAAATGAATCTCTCAGTTCTGTACAACAGGGTTAATCCTATTTTATATATGCAGTGGTACAACAGGTAAAAGATACCTACCGGAATTAAATTACTAGAGTCCTAGTTAAGATTAGTCTTGTCAGATAAGACTCTTATCTAATCTCTATTTGAATAGAGTACAAACTTAAATAAAAACTCTATTATCCTATCGTGCATAATCTATAAACTATGTATAGAATTTTCTTCGTATATGTATATGTGTATGTTATTATTTATTTTTAACTTTTAATATACAAACCATAGCACCTTACATTTTAGGGAAAATTCATTTCTATCATCTTGTGCCTCGGGTTGATGTAAAAAAAAATCCTTCTGCATCAAACATCACTAACATTGCTGAAGACTTGATGAAACATGTGTTGGTTTGAGTGGAATTGTGTAGAAGTATTTGTTTAGTTGATTCCTCTAGTTGAGATTAAAGCTCAAATGAGTTTAACTTGAAACTATTATTTGATTATCCAAGTCCAACAAATGAGATCATGTGCCAGGAGATTGTTCTATGCCTATTTTGGGCAAAAATAATTTGTTAGGTCTTTTGTTGTCCTTATTATGGTATTTTGTCATTCTATTAGTAAAAAAGTTACCTACTAAGCAGAAAGCTCTGTTATTTGAATTTGGAACTTGTATTAGATATTTGTTTTATATATTGATGTCATTGGGTTTGATTATTACCCCTTTCCTAGGGTCAAAGCATTCTTGCAGATTCAGGGACTGAGCAACTGGAGTTTATTGCACTTTCACAAAGAACAGGAGATCCCAAGTATCAAGAGAAGGTATATTCCTCTCGTGCTTATATGTATTTACATTGTTCTAATTCTTGTGGCAGGACTGCTTTCTTGATATCCAACTTTTGTGTCGAGTCAATTGCAATAACCAAAATTTTGGATTCATGGTTAATTTCTTTTCTTTTCTTTTTTAATAGAAAGATGTGTAAAAGACCGCCATTGGCTCTTTTGAGGGGAAAAAAGTTTTTTAGTGTCTATTGGTATCTGAGGGTGATAATTAATCTTCTTGTTATGATGCATTAGGTAGAGAAAGTCATAGTTGCACTTAATCAAACTTTTCCGGCTGATGGTTTGCTTCCAATCTATATTAATCCTACTAGTGGAACCGGTTCATCCTCCACTATAACCTTTGGTGCTATGGGTGACAGGTATTTACTATTTGAAAATCAACCTTCTATTTTTGGCTTAACATTTTGTCATTTCTTTCATTTAAAGTTCTGCATAATATGAGTAAATTTATCGCAGCTTCTATGAATATCTGCTCAAAGCCTGGATACAAGGAAACAAAACATCATCTTTAAAGCTTTATAGGTGAGCGCTCCATTATCCTTCTCAATTTGCATTTTTTGAATTGCTGCTGTTAGTAGCTGATTAATTGGATGTTAAAATATTTTTTTCTTTGAATGTTAAGACTTTGAAGGAGCTGGGCCTCCTACCATCCTTTGCATAATCAAATTTATGCTTAACATAAGATTTCAGACAACTGACTCATTGTTCACTACTTGGTGATTTTGGGTCTACTTTTGCTTATTTTATTCTGATTCTTTATAATGAAAACACTTTTTGATGTTGGTTCATCTTTTGGCTCATGCAGACTGTGACAAGGATCTGATGCATTATACTAATATAAAATGGATGTCACTTCCATCTTTTGCATCTGTTTCTTTCAATTCTGAAGTCTTGAGTGTGAAAATAAAATGTTATACTTGGTGAAGGCTGAAGTTTAGGTATTTGAGATAAATTCTTAGTGGACTTTTGAGTAAAAGAATTATAGCTTGAACAAGAATAAAAATGTATAAGTTTTTATTCATGCTTTAAACATATTGATTTTAATGCAATACTCTAACTACTTTATTTTGATTTAAATGTCTGATAAGAAAACCTCATTGTGGAATGTTGGATGTAGAGATATGTGGGAGACATCAATGAAAGGTCTACAAAGCTTAATTAGAAGATCAACACCATCATCTTTTGCATATATCTGTGAGAAAAATGGGGATTCATTGGCAGATAAGGTAATACAGCTTACTATGACTCTACTGTGCATTATCATTTTATACTTTTTGAGTATCTCACTTCTTGCTCCGACATTTTGGATTTGTGCAGATGGATGAGTTAGCATGCTTTGCTCCAGGAATGTTGGCTTTAGGTTCATTTGGTTATGGTCCTGATGAGGCAAAAAAAATTCTTTCACTTGCTGAAGAGGTATCTTTGATGACTTGAAATACCTAGCGTAAACTGCTCTCACCTTGAGTATACTACTGAAAAATATTAATATATTTTCGTTATTGAAGTTAGCCTTACTGGCTCTGATAAAGAAAGCCGATGTTGTCCATGAGATTAGCAGATGACTAAGATTACTGCTAATGTTTTTTTTTGGTGTATACAGTATATATATATATATATATATGAAGGAAATCTAGGCACAAAATAAGAAATAATTTTACAAAATTAGAATCTCTTCTCCTATCTTTTACAAAAGAAGTTCTAGTTTAGCCCTAAAGAAAAATTAGATAATATTTTTGAAGGGATTCTACATCAAATATCCAAGCTGAGACTTTGGTATGTGTACCTACCAGCTTAAGAGGGAGTGTAGATTCCTGTGACCACTGTCCAATGGTGGCAGATTTCAGCTAAGAAATTATGAGAAAACTTAGCTATGTCTACGTCTTTCGCATTAGAAATTTCATTCAGGAACTGTTTCAATTTTCCAGTCCTGATATTCCTATTGATGTCTTTCTCGCACCTTCTATTAGAATGAATTTTGTACCTTTTGCAAATTGGCGGGCACCCAATAATGAAATTGTACATATGAACTTTTCTTTTCTTTAATTTAAGAAAAAAGACAGAGGTCTACAATAAATTTATTTATGATGAACTTAGTGCTTCTCCTGTTGGCATCATAGATTTCTTTTCCTCAGTATAGACACATTTCCTTATTTGCCGCTCACATTTTTTTTGGCTCTTCTCCTTGTTTTTCAAATAAAAGAACAAATGTGGATTGCAGAACCTTTTATTTTCATTTTTTTTGGGTAAGGAAACAAAAAGTTTCACAAGCTTCTTAGTTTTAGGGTTTAGGGATTTATTTTAGAGTTAAAGGTTTAGGGTTTATAATTTAAGGGTTGTGGTTAAAATTTAAGGTTTATAGGTTAAAACAAAAATCCCTAATCATATCACCCTAAACTCTAACCACAAACTCTAAATTCTAAACCCAAATACTATGGCATTTGTGGAAAGTTTTTGTTTCCACTGTCTGTGCATGAAATATCCCCCCCCCCTTTTTTGGGTTGGGGTCTTCACGTGAGGGTGTCAAATGGATGGCTTTGAGTAGATATAATCATGTTTTAAATTGTTTGGTTTCCAAATACTCGTATTCCGCTCTATAATCCATTTGATTAGAGGTTGATTCTTTGGCTCCTCAATTTGTTGCCTTCTTATGCAGCTTGCTTGGACTTGTTACAGTTTCTACCAATCCACACCAACAAAGTTAGCTGGAGAGAATTATTTCTTTAATCGTGGACAGGTAAGTTAGCATTATTCTCATGATATATGAGCTCTTATCATGTTATATAGTGATAGTTCTAAATGTAATCTTTTCAGGACATGAGAGTGGGCACATCCTGGAACATATTGAGACCAGAGACAGTTGAATCACTCTTTTACCTGTGGCGGTTAACTGGTAATAAGACCTATCAAGAGTGGGGCTGGAATATATTTCAAGCATTTGAAAAGAACTCTCGGATAGAATCTGGATATGTTGGACTGAAGGATGTAAGTGCTCTATCAACCCCCCTAGCACATGTTTCCTTTGTGTTTATATTTAACCTTTGGAATCCTTTCAAAGAAGATCAGAATTTTTAATAAAAAAATCCTAGATTCTTAGCATAGGCTTTCAGTCCTTTATCTAGTTTGGAAATAAGTATATACTTAATGCCTGATTACTCTCTTGTGTCCTTTGAGATATTGTTTTAGACCTCTTACACAGTGTGTAGTTGAGGGTAAAGGGCGGAAGTACACAGGAAATCATGGGAGGGGAGAAATACTATAATATCGAAGAAAAGTCTAATTGAGAGAACTGCATTTCTCCAAGTTCCTTGAAACTTAATTTTCATTGCCCTTCAAGTCGGGAAAGATAGAACTATGTATATGTTAGGCATCATATTCCCAAATATAAAATGCATTACCCGTACAGATTTCCTTTATCAAGTAATTAAAAGCCATTGAAGATAATAGGACTTCCAACAAATCCTCGTCTGATGGGGACTTTGACAACATATGGAGAAGGATAATTAGGGAAGACGCACTATCAATATATGGGAACTAGGCAAATGTTAGGCTTTTCAGCCAATTGTGAGGACCTAGAATTGATTGAATAGCTAATCCGAATAGAAGACGAGGAGAATAGGAGGCATTAAGAGATTTGATGGTAACCTGCTCGCAAGTTCAATATAGAAAACCATGAAGCATCAGCCAACTCATCAAGCAGTACCTCCACCAAGGGAATGAGAAACCTGTTTTTAACAGTTAGTTGATTGAGCATGTGGTAATCCACACAGCCTCTATGTAACATCCTTATTTTTGACCAACACCCCGGGGGAAGCAAAAGAATTGGTGCTATGCATCAAGGTCTGATACCGGTCCTTTTATCGGTGAGGTACGGCTTGGGTTCCACATGATCCAACTCCTTTTGCATTTGATCCATCTCTTTCTATAACTAAGTCATCGTCCCTTCAGCCATCTCTGGATCAGTGGCTCTGATACCGATGATACCTTCCAATCTACTTTCCATAAAATTGGAGATTAATCTGATTTTCTGGAGAAGTGAAAGAAATAGAGAATTGAAGAAAGAGATTGTTGGTTTGGTACTTCTTGAATACTATTCCACCATTGCTTCCAGCATCTAATAGTACTCATTCTTGATATGGCAATATAGATTCGAGATTTATATACTTATATCTATGTGTGCAAGTGATTATCAGAGATTGTAATTTATTATTGTTTTGATTTATTTATGTTAATTGTTTGTTTCTTCAGGTTAACACCGGTATTAAAGACAACATGATGCAAAGCTTCTTCCTCGCAGAGACACTGAAATATCTGTATCTTCTGTTCTCACCACCTACACTCATCCCTTTGAACGAATGGGTATTCAACACAGAAGCACACCCTTTACGAATTGTTAACCGCGACAATGCAACTTTTGCTGCATTGAAAGGGCAACAAAAGCCGGCGATTAAAATACGAAGCAGGAAGACCGGTCGATTGGGTGATAATTAGGATTCGTTTCATGTTTATTGTGCCTGGCTGAACTTATATGAGGTTTTAAACCTCCACGTAGACGAGAAGCTAGATGTTTAACGATGTTGTTTCTAGGAATGGATCTTTGCCCCGGCTTCCGTCGGGGAAGCGTGCAGCTTGAACCAAATCCTTCTCGCTTGGTGTAGACTGTTGTATCATATATTCATATGGATTGAAATGCCCATATGTCATATAAACTGTAGGCAACAAGTTTCCCAGTCAGTACTGTAGGATTTTGTTGGTATACAATTCCAACAGGCGTTGGGTACAAATCTAACAGGCTTTGGATGCCCATGGTTTTTTTTATCTGTACTCGACCTGAAAATATAATATCTTTATTTGAATTTAACTTAATTTGATATCTTATAATACTCACTAAATTCGAAACTCAACACGAGTTTTAAAGTAAAAAATTAAACTTGAATTAACTTGGCTCAAATAATTTTTTATTTTTATTCAATAAAATAGAGTTAATAAAAAATTACAAAGAGAGAGTATTATAATAATTATTATTATATTTTTATTAGATAAAATAAAAAGATAATTAAAATATATAAAAAGAGATTATAACAATTATATCTAAATATTTAAAATAAAATAGAATTGATATTTTAGGTCAGGTCTAAAGGCGCTTATTGAGTTAAGTAACTCACAACCAACTCAAGTTTTACTTTGTTAAAACTAGACTAACGCTCAACTTGAATTAATTCGACTACGTAGAGAATAAACGGGTAAAATCCTTCTACCTCTTTATTGTATTCCTTTCATGCTTTTTACTTAAAAATCTTAAAAAATTGAATTTTAAATCAAGAATTTTTTAAATTCAAAACCCTACACCCTCAAAAATATACCCTGCCATAATTCCCTAAATCCTAACCACAACCCTTAACCTTGAACCCTAAACCCTCTAATTTAAAGTGGAGGCACTAATGAAAGCATAATTAAAAGGTAGACGATTTACACCCAGAGTAAACATCAAGAAACTTCTTCAAAATACTTTGGTCGAAGTGCAAGCATGTATGAAGCAACATGTAGACAGTAAAAGATCTGATAGAGAAGGGTGCAAATCGTCTGCCCCTTTCTATGTCTCCATTTATGCCCCTACTTTAAATTAGAGGGTTTAGGGTTTAGGCTTTAGAGTTTAGGGTTTTAGGTTAGGGGATTTGGTTAGGGTTTAAAAAATTAGGGGTAGGTGTATTTTTTAAGGTGTAGGATTTAAGATTTAGGATATAGAAAATAAAGATTTAAGGTTTAAAATTCAATTTAGTACTCAATTTATCTGAAACCGTATTGCCAAACATCTATTGTTCTCAGGAAGAACCTTAAACTTGTTGCTTGCTATTATGGTCCCTACAAAATCACCTAGTGCATTGGAAAGGTTCACCTAGTGCATTGGAAAGGTTGCTTATCAGTTACAACTTTCAGACTCAACAAAGATTCATCTTATTTTAATCATTACCTCTAAATTTAAATTTTAAATTCGTCTTATTTTAATCATTACCTCTAAATCCTAAATCCATATACTTAAACCTTACACCTTAAATTAATATCCAATATATATCCTACATATATTACTTCTCAGACAATATCCACTGCACAGATTCTGATTACTTAAACATCACAAGTTTGATGAACTTCAAATTCAAAATGTCTTAAATACCAACTTAAACTCAAAGTATTGCTTAATCAACAACTACAGTTACTTGGGAAATTAATGCAGAAACGCCTCTCTACTTTTAGAACATTTTGGTTAGGATGATAACCACACAACAATGTCATAAAACAGATCAGTAAATTACAAGTAGTTTAGTCCACAAAAACTGGGAAATGGCAATGCAATTCAAAAGCATGTTAATAGCATTCCCAGGAGAATATCAGTAGCAACACTTGGTTTTAAAAGATAAAGGGAGTGGTCTTTCCGCGGCCAACTCCATCGATCAACGGCAATCAGCATGGAAAAAGGATGGGCGACGGATCTCTCTGCAATTTCCCATCACATAAATCTAGTTTTCTAATCTTTTCTTCACACCAAAACAACTGATCTTTACTGATCCTTGCCATTCTGAGAACCCGGGATATGATTTTAATGTCAATGAGGCCAAACAACAACGGAACATCATCCGGTGTTTGAGGCCAGGATTTCTTTTTCCACCGTGTTCTCTTTTTACGCAGTTCCTTCAGCTTCGTCCCTTTCTGCAGATAGAAATGAAAACATTGTAGAACATCATAGGTTATAATGAGTAAATCCATATGATTGGTTGTTTGAACAGCACCATCACCTTGAACAATGAGAGATGCATGTTCGAATATGCGTCAAATATAATGTCGGGCACAAAGAAGGAAAATGAGGAGTTGAAACAACATATTCCAAGACATATAGTGTAGGATGAAGTTACCTTCTCTAATAAAGATTGAACTTGTTGAAGAGGGGTAGCCATCGGATTCTGATTTCCGAACAAACTATGTTTTTTCTTGTCAATTTTTACAAACAGTTGGAATGTAAGGATTACACTCTCAATAATCTTAATGATATCAGGGGCAAGGACCAAATAATCTGATTCCTCTTCCGCCTTAGCCTTTTGATCCAAACCTGAAATGATTCGAAAAGTTACCCTTGAAGTAAAAGCAAATAGAAACATCCTCATTCCTTGTTCAATTTGCAACTGAAAAAGAATTGTTAGCCAACAAAAAACTAGTCAAGAAATCAAAGTTTCCTACTTTCGCTCGATGATCCTCAAAGACTACCTTGTATGTTTGGAATTTGAAGCAGCTTAGGCAAAACATGCCTAGAACGAGCATATATTTCAGCTCTAAGACCATCCTGAAAAGGTTCATTTTCGATGAACCTTTGTAATAAGACTTGGAACTGTTGAAGGAGCTGAGCACTGTGGTTGTAACAAGCGGGATTATCGGGTTGGCACAAAACTATCTGGGTAAGTTGTGTGTATTGACAATGAAGTGCCTCCCAAGTTAAGCAAATTTGAGCTACATATGCTATCTCAAGGTCATGATACGGGTTCATTGTTGGCAGCTGCAGGTGTTCAGTTTCTTCATCGGGTTCTTCAATCTTCTTCAAGGAAAGGCAACTCAGGGGAGATGTAAGTTTCTTAGATGCAGATTTCGGTGAAGGGTTTGGGGGGCCTGTAAGCCGATCAATTATTTGCAATGAGAAATCAAGATTCGGTACAAAGAACGGAAACTACAATGCTAAAACTAAGTAAAAAGGTGAAAACATCTCCCAAAAATACAAAACAAGAACATGTCTACACTAAGAAATAACATAAATAAGTAAATCAAATTTAAGCCCCAATGATCCTACAGATAGTACTTGTGCTGTATTCCTCATTTATGCATCTAGTTGTGCTGTATGATCTCATCAAGACAAAAATATCTCTGATTTATGAACATTAATAAGCTTACAGACTGAAGGCAAAGAAAAAAACGGAAAAATGATAAAACTACAAAAAGGACCGAGCATGACAGAGATTAAACTCGGATCGATTTCAACTCCCAACACTTAAGTGAACCATCAAGAATCAAATATACTAACTTCCAGAAGTCTTTTCAATCTGGGGTATAGAAATTGGCAACTAAGAATAAGGTCAAGATTCAATCCTAAACAGTTTCATCATACTAGTGAAGTGAAAACGAAGGTGCTTGTAATCAATTTTTTTGAATAAATGAAGCAACAATGTGTTCCTGATGAATTAAAGGCACTAAGAGCTCACTTCCTAGTTCCTACAGTTTAAGATTTGACAATGCAACAGAGAATGTAAATATTTACCAGAATTCTTGACCTGCTGCGCAATTATCCGATCGAAGAACAACATCCGCTCGCAATACTTTTCATAAACAGTATCAAACCCACCCCACCACTGTCTACCTTCTGCTTCCACATCCCTCCACTCACTCGGGTTGGTCTCACCGGCCTCAGCTTCCTTGTCTTCTAGATACAACTCCTCTTCTTCCTCTTCCGGAATTAACACCATAAAACTGTTCCTTCTTAGTTCTTTCAATCTCCTCTTCACCTCATTTGTTATAAAATCTTCGTCGTCATCATCCTCGACGTCAGCTGCAGCAGGCTCAGCTTTGAATGATCCATTTAAATCAATGTCACCACCACAATTACCATTCTTCAGTTCTTCTGGTTGTTGCACATAACTATCCTCCAAACCCTTTTCAGGGTCTGGCTTGCGGACTTTCCTGAACTTCTTAACTTTCAAGAAATCCATCTCCTACACTTTTCTAGCTACCAAATAAGCCTTTCAACTAGATTCTCTGAATATAAATTAAACCTCTAGATCCCAATTACAGCAAATGTACCTCCTTTTTTCCCAAAGAGCTTTGGTTGAACAAATGTCAGACATTCAAACCAAAATGCCAAGTGTAAAATCCAGACCCTTTCACGTGATTAAAGCAACTGGTGAACTAAGATCCCTGAAAATCTCACCTTAAAACAAGAAAATCAACTGAAACAGTCCAAGTTTGCAACTGAAAAGCTTCTTTAGATGCAACAGATACATGAAGAGAGGCATAAAAACAGGAGAAAAAGTAATTCTCCCTCAAAACCTACTAAAACAGCAATGCAGCAGAGACATTCACTTCAAAACTTCCATTAAACCACCCTGTAAATCTCACAAGAATAGCGATTTCCTCAGTTTCACCATTAAAGCTTCCATAAAAAGCACATCACTAAGCAACCAAGCAAAATAAAACACCAGCATGAAAACCCCTTTCAAAAATGGCCTTTTTTTACTAAGACCCCAGTCCCCAGCAAGCGAATTTACAGTGACGAAAAGCTCAAACCCCACACCCCCAAAGCCATTAAAGCAAACAAAGAGAAATCACGAGTAAAAAGATCAGACTTTTTGTACCAGGCATCACACTTGTAGAAGAAAATGTCGAAGTGGAAAACCAACAAAGTTTCCCATCACGACAAACTTAAAAAAAGGCAACTAAATCAAGCAAAGTTTAACCCTTTTTATTAATTTTAACTTACCCAAAAGCTCATTTTTCATTTTAGAAAAGGAAAACCAAGACCCACAAGAACATCTGTATATCAACCCAAGGACAAGGAGAAGGTTTCCTTGTTGAAAAAGCTGGAGACTGTACTAGTGAGCAGAGTGATTTTGACTTTTGAGGGAGTAAAGAGAAAAGAGTAATAAATGTTCAGCAAATGCTAATAAGTAATAAATTGTTGTTCTTTCAGCTTCACTTTGAAGCCTTTTCAGAAACTAATGTGCAGATTGTTTCTTTAAATTTAAACGTTTTAAATAAAAAATATGAGGGAAATAAAGAAAAGGAAATATGAGTAGGGAAGTAAAATTCGATTCAATTTAAAAAAATCGAATAACTTGATTTGAGATAAAAATTTGATTCGTTTTGATTCGAATCAAAATTTTATAAATTCGATTCAATTTAAAAAATGCTAAATAAAGTTTGAGTTGTAAAATTAAAATTCGAATAATTCAAAATTTTTAATAATTAAATAATTTATTTTTAAGTTCGAGACGAGTCTCTCAATTTTTATGATATATATTATTATATGAAAATATGAAGAAATATTATCACATATAAAAAAAATATATACATACATATCTTGTATGATTAAAGAAAATCGTTTAAATTAAAATTAAATTATACTATAACATGATAAATAATTATAATTAAATATTTATAAGAACTTAGAAACTAGACTCGAATTTCTTAAACTCGAATTGAATTAAAAAAATTTAAATGATAAAATATAACTTGTAAACTCGAATAACTCAAAAAACGACCGGATTAGATCTAATACATATCCCTAAATATGATCACGAGAGCCGAGGGAAACAAGGAGGGAATATTGTCAGAAATGATCTCTCTCTCTCTCTGCAGCTTAACCAATGCCCCGGTCAAATCTGGTCTTTTTATCGGATAAATAATAATAAAAGTTTATAATGGTTAAAATTATGTTGGGTTATTTAATTATTAAATATTATATTTAGATCAAGTAAGATTTTATTTAGGTATTTAATTATTAAAAATTATATTTAAATCACTCGATTACGTATAAGATTATATTTAGGTTATCTTTTATATTTAAAAAATATAAATTATTTGTGTATTATGTTAATCAATGATTTTAAAATATTAACGACGGTATATAAGTGATTTGAGAGAAAAATGACTAAATTGATATATTTTTATATATATGAAAAGTGACTAAAATGTAACCTTACCTGTAATTGAGTGAAGTTTAATGTAACATTTAATAACTGGGTGACCAAAATATAACTTTAATATAGTTAAATAATTCAAATATAACTTTTAATAATCAGACAATCTAATATAATTTTATCTATAATTGAGTGATCTCTATTGTAATTTACCATTTTTTATTTTGCAACTTTTTCCCATTTTACCCTTTTTCCATTAAAAAAATCTTTTCTCGTCATTTTTTCTCTCTACTACTCTCTAAATTGGCTAATAAAATAAGTTTTAAAACTATTTTTTTATAATTGACTTTTAAAATAATATTTTGGTAAAAATTAGTGTTTAATATTTTTTTAAAATAAATATTTAAAATTTTATTTTATTATTATTTTAAAACAATATTATTAAAAATCATCACTTAATCATTAAATGTGTCTTTTAATTTAAATTTAAAAAACAAAAAATTAAAAATCTAAAAATTATCAAAACCTTTTAAAATTTTAGAGATTTGAGTTTATCTTGTGATATTTAAAATTTTTAAGATATTTTTTAATTTAATTTCTTTTTAATTTATTTTTTTAAATAGTGTCAAACTATAATTAAGTGACGAGTTTCATTAAGAGAATAATTTTAAAATAGAATTAAAATAAAATACTAGACATATATTTTAAATAAATAATACTTTAGATTCGATCTCATTGATTGTTGTTTTTATATATTAAATAAAAATAAAAATATAATTTATTTTAAAATATATATATTTTAATCCTGTGAATAAAAAATTTAAAATATATATTTTTTTAATTCTCTCTATAAAACATTTCTAATTCCGTCCTCCATCTCACCTAACTCTTCAGATCATGAAATGCTGAACCTGAAACATAAAGATAATAGATAATAGAGTAAAAAGATAGATTAAATCTATTATTATTATTATTATTATTATTATTATTTAATTAAAATTAAATTAATTAAATTTATAAATAAAAAATTAAATATATTTTTATTTGAATTTTTATAATTATAATGTTACTCTATTAACGATCTTTAATGATCGAGTAGTCATTTTATTATAAATGTCCGTTTGTAAAAAAGATATGGATGTTTTGAAATGACTATTTAAGGTAAGAAAATAAATTGTTAAACAGATGTTTAACGTCAAACGTGAATTGTTTAAAATTATTGTTGTCGATAAATAAGCATTTATAGTCGTAACAAAAAAAATATTTAGTCAATTATACCACATATTAATTAAATCGAGTAAAAGTAGTTTGAAAATGGAAAATTATTCAATACATATAAGTATATATATCATTATATTTTGAACGATAAGAATTTAGTTTAAGATTTAGGAGTTTATTTTATAAGAATTATAATTTAATATTTATGATTAAAATTAAGATTTAAGTTTTAAAGTTAAAGATTTTTTTTTAAAGCGTAAATATCAGAGACGGTTATTATTGTGTGTTTAGAGTATTTCGTAAACGGTACAAATATACATGTCTCTAGTAATAGTATAATTTAAATATTGTCTCCACAAGGTTTAATAAAAGACACAAGTTATAATAATAAGATTTTGAATGAACGAGTAAAATAACGAGCAATTAAGAAAAAGAGATATATTATTTAATAAGAAAGATCAGGTTATTGTGATTCGTAGAGTGATAATTAAGTGAACCATCGTGATAATTGAATGTTGAAATATCTCAATTGTTTCGTCAATTGTATCCGATCGAATTATCTGGGTAATTCTGAGATTGCTTGGGCAATTGAGAATAGAGAGATTGCCTGGGCAATTGAGTGATAACCTTTAAAGTTCGACAAATCGTTCTTTAATGATTTCTCTTATCCCTAACTCAAAACATTGTTAATTAATTGTACATGTCCTGATAATACATCTCTGCTTGAATCAAGGGTGGACAATAATTAATCTTGCGTTCTTTTTAACCTCTGAAATTCATAATTTATTCCTTTATCGAATCAGTCTTCATCAATGATTGATTATATGAAAATAACGTTCATTTTTACTTGAATCTAACTCTCTCAATATTCGATAAATATATGAATTCACGAGATTCTCTCGCAAATTAAAATAATTTTAATTATAAGGGTAGATAGGAGACGTACACGTCCAAGGTTCACTATCCACTCGGGGTTCATTATTTATATTTTTTTAATTATATATAATTTATTAAAATTTAAATATTTATTAATGGATTCCCCTATCTCTAATTAAAAATTTTATTTAGTTTAAATATTAATACGTCTTTGTGTTATAAATTGAGATTTTAATGATAGTTTTTTTTTAATATTTATCATTAAAGGTTATTTTTTAATATTTATTGTTTGCAGTTTATTTTTTTCGATACTTGTTATTAGAGACTCAAATTTTTCATCAATATTTATTAAGGATCTATTCTTAAATTTTTTTTTAATATTTATTATTAGGGTTTAATTTTTTTTAATACTTGCTATTTGAGGTTCAATTTTTTAAATACTTGTTGTCATATACTATTTTTTCTTGATATTTTGAGTAATTTACATTTTACATCACTAAACTTAACATTCATTTTCATTTACATCATAAACCTTTAATTTAATCAAATTATATCATTCAACTTTCATTATTTATAAATTAAGTCACTTATATTGGTATCATTAAATATCTATAATGAAAAAAATTGAAATTATTTTTATTTAATATGTTTTTTTATATATCATCAATAAATGATATTTAATTAGTAATTTAATTTTTTAAAAAATTATAAGAATTTTTTTATTTTTCTTTTAAACTTATTTAAACAAAATAAAAATTTTCCACATAAAATTATTAAAATTGTCAATTAAATATTATTTAATAGTGATATGTAAAAAATATATTAAGTAATAGTATTAATTTATATGTTTTTTTTAAAATTATTTAATTGTGTTAGCATAAATGATTTAGTTTACTAATAATAAAAGTTGAATGATGTAATTTGATTAAATTGAATGTTTGTGATGTAAATGAAAGTGGATATTAAGTTCAGTGATTTGAAATGTAAATTACTCTGATATTTGTTATTAAGACATACTCTTAAAATTTATTTTTTTAATATTTATTATTAAGGCCTAAATTATTCAATTCTTGTTATTTATGATCTAACTTTTTAATATTTATTATTTGAGATTTAAATTTTAGTGCTTGTAGCTATAGGCTCGTTTTATTTTAAATATTTATTATTAGAGATATATTCTTAAAATTATTATTATTTTAATAATTGTTATCTGAGACTTATTTTTAAAATTTATTTTTAATATTTTTATTAGGGATGATTTTTTTCAATAATTATTATTAGATTATTTATTTTTTTAATATTTATCATTAAAAATTTATTCTTAAAATTTATTTTTTAATATTTATTATTATGAGCATACTCTTAAAATTTATTATTTTAAATTATTTTACTATTAAAATCAACTCTAAAATATAATTTTTCAATTTGCGTCAAGCCTTCAAAATAAAACTAGCCCCGGTAAATATTCATGTGTGTACAGTTTTTTTTTAGATAAATGAGTATAAAATAATTATTTATCTGAAAAATAAATTATAAAATCAAAAAGACTACGATAAAAAATAAAATTTACATAAATTTGTTAATTCTAGATTTTAGAAATTAGAAATTTAAATAATAAAATTTAAGATTTAATTTCAGAATTTAAAATTATTTAAATTTTATAATTTAAATAAAAGTATTATATAAAAGATATTTTACATTATCAGTATATAACCCTTATAAAATAAACAATCTATAAAAAAAAACCAAAACATTTTTAAAGCCCAAATGTCTTGTTCAAAAAACACAAACTCAATAAAAAATAAAAATAAAAAATTAGATTTTATTGGCTTTTAATCGATTTTTTAGTTTCCCGATAGGTTTTTAAAAATAAATTCTCGATATTTTAGCCGTTTTGGGAATTTAATATTTTTTAATATAAAAATATTTTATGCAATGAAAAATAAAAATGTTTTATAAGTATTATAAATTTAGGAATTAAAAATTTAGATTAGGGTTTAGGGTTTAAACATATAAATTTACTCTTATAGTTAAATTTTAGAGTTTAGAGTTAAAATTTAAAATTTAAAGTTTAAGACCTAGATATTTAAATCTTAACTTATAAAATTTAAATTCTAATCTAAAACTTAAATTTTAATTAAATCCTTAAATTCAAAACTAATGTAATTCTCTCGGTTCGGTATTTACATCGAAAATATAATATTTTTATTTAATTAAAACACTACAAATTCAAATCTATCAGGATTCTGTATTTTTTAAGTATTTTTGGATTAAAAATACTTTTACAATAAAAAGTAATGCAAAATATATAATTTTCAGATAAAAATATTTTTTATTTTGATTTAAAAAACACTTTCTGAAATTTCAAATTTTTTATTTTTTTCTAAAAAACACTTCTAAATAAAATTATTTATTTATCCTCATTTATACTATCAATTTTTTTGTATTTTAAAAACAATGAAATTATCATTCTAAATACTTTAAAATCAATTTTTTTTTATATAAAATATCAAACATTATTTAAAAAAAACTAGATTTGTCTGACATTGATTTAGGGCAGCAACAGTAATGTAAACTATACTTAAAAGGATCATGATCTTCTAAATGACAAAAGCACATATATGCATTAAAAACAATTAGTAAGATGTATGGATTACAATTTCAAGGCAGAAATGGCTTCAGGTTTGAAATCAACTCTTAAACTCAGAACTCTCCTAACCTCAGCTGGGGTAAGTCTCCAGGTCATTGGTCCTGAGTTTTCTCCCCAGAAATCCAGAATCTCTGAAACCTTTTCCAAGTTGAGGATGGTGGCCATCTGCGTAAGACGAGCGAATTTGTCTCTCACGGTCCTATGTGCCATCCCTGAAAAATGGCTTACCAAAGCTCGGGTATCTCTGTCGAGCTGAAGGCCGCCAAGTTGACTAAACCGTTTCTGCATCATTATCACTTCCAGCCTCTTCACAATGAAATCAATCACCAAATGTACGAATGAATCGTAGTTGTTGGTAGTCATTAAGGGTTGGAGCCAAGCCACGTTGATTTCAACAGCATGAAGAAGTCTCTGTACCCATGGATCATTCACCTCATTCTCAGCATATTCACTCTCTGATAGCTCATAGCTGATGGTTGCTACATTGTCTAGTACTGGACGGATTCGAGGTGTCACAGTAGACACTAGTTGTTCCGTTCCCGCATTCTGGGCTTGCTTGAAAGTGTTGCTCAAGTCAGCCAACTCGGACAAACAAGATTTTACCCTTTCCCTTTCAGCTGGTGCAGGAAAGACCTGAAGAGAATGAAAACAGCATATATACAATGCAGTACTTGAATGACAGGATAAATATTAAAAACTGGCACCAGCAACAAAAGATAAGTGTAAATTGCAATACAATGTACATAATCTCTAGCTTAGTAAGTAAGACAACCAATCTGAATACCTCTATTCCAACATTAAAGGACTGCATGAATTCCTACTCTGAAATGTTTCTCATTTTTAGTGTTTGTTCCATTGAGTCTTATAGTCAGCTAGAAGCAAGAATTGGCACCACAAACAAGCCCAAGAGAAACAATCTTAGAAAATTATCAAGTTCTTACTTGCATGATATTCAACATGATGACATACTCTAGTTCTAATCTTCAGGAACTTTTGGATCCATTAGTGACAACCATTTTGCTTCTTCTACAACACACAACTATAAAGTATATTATATAGCTTGAATATCAGTGAAAAGAGTTCAGTTTTGAAGGCCATATTGTTGGGGCAGGGGGGGGGGGGGGACACAAGGTGCACTGTAGGCACTGGAACACTTGTATTGCCAGAAGTGCAATATGTATATAAAATAAGCTTTATAAAATTATGCTAATGAATACTAAAATAGTCCAATTTATCTAAAAAACATGCAAATTTTTCCTTTTCTTTAGCTAGACAATCTTCAAGGTTTCCTTTTGGTACCATCTTAGCTTTTGAATACTCAAAATTGAGTAGAGTTTTATATCTTTGCGTTTCTTACTAGTAAAAGCACAAGTAGTGGGAAAAAGAATACAAGTAAAAGAAATTAAAGGCAGAGCCAATCAAGCACGATTTGTTTTGGCTTCTAGTGGCTTAGATAAAAAAAACATGTCCTGCTATCTTGTATATCATTCAATAAGGAATACTGAATTCAGCCACCACCTTTAGGTGTTGGACTTCCTGTAAAGCTGGGGGTTTATGGCCAGCTCCCAAGTATTCCAGAATTCAGCCCAACACTCACATGGAAACTCCTTAAGTTTAAAGTTATCAAAACATTAGCCAGTTGATGCAATCATAACATCATTATCCAACCCACCATCTGTGGCTAAATAATATAAATTTTAAATCCAATGTGAGAGGTGATAATAATGATCCTTTATGAATTTATTTTAATAGTTCATTTCCTCTTTTCCTCTCCCTTTCTGAGTCCCTAAGAATCTTCTCTATAAATCCAAGCCTTCTTAAACTGTAATACTTTTATGCATTAAGGAGAACCAGCAATGTTTCACAACTCCTAACACTAGAAAGAAATAAGCCATTTAGTTCAAATAAGCATAAAACAATATGGAAAAATCAATAATATGCATCTAGCAGCTGACCAAAATACTAGCAATTTGATGCATGAATGAATTAGAAGAACAAAAAGCAACTATACAACTGACCTCCGCACACTGCTCTTCAATTTCATGTTTTAGTTTCAGGACATACTCACTGCTGAGATCTATATTATTGAGGGCTGTAGCTATCTCTGTCCCAGTCTTTTGAACGCCAACACCACCCAAGAACAGCTTTGCCCCGAGATTCAGTTCTCTTAATTTCAGTTGCAAGGCTTCATAGTATTCGTTATTCAGCAAGCTACTAGCACCACTTAGTACCGCAACTACAGAGCTAATATTTGAAGTAGAAATAGCCCTTCGTAAGCAGCTTTGTAAAACATAAAATACATCGTCCACCATTGAAGTAGTAAGGCTATCAGGTACAAGTTCATCAATCCCTATGGCTTTCCTCACATTTTCCACCATAAAGAATCCCTCTAAAATCACATAAAATCCGGTAATCTCTTGAGCAACTTTGCTAAAACTTCCCGTATTAAAAGCTTTCTTAGCCCGTGGGACTAAATCCGGATCCACAGTTGTCATTCCCTTGATCTTTGAAATCATATATTGGGTGTAATCTTCACCGAGTTGCATCAATGACAATATTTCTTCTAAATAAAACTCAATCTCTCTTGGGTTTGGTCCTTCTGGTGCTCCAACGGTTAACAAATTCTTATTTTGAGAATTGATTTCAGATGACAATGTAGCCAATTTCCTAAATTCCATATATTTTTTCAAGATCAAAGAACCCCTTGAATCACATTCCTCTTGCAGCTCAAAAATGGCATACACCACTCCATCCTCTCCACAAAGACTCCTTAAAATATCATCATTTTCCTCAACAGCTAAAACTATATCTTTAAACAAATTAGTCAAACACCCAACAAAATTTACCTGGCTATTCTGATTTTGCCCATTACTTTGTTCGATCAACTCGACCAAATTCTCATACTCTAACCTTGATCTCATCCCGATCACTTTCTTCAAATACCCGACATAAATTTGCAACCCTTCTTCCTCAAGTCCCAAAGGAGAATAAAGCTTAATGAATCTCAGAATTGTAGGATGATCCCTTTGATCAACGGCTGCCATTAGTTTTTTCTTTACAATTCCTTCCAGCTGCCTCTTAGACGCCAACAACTGTTCCCTTTGGTCTGATCCGGAATCTTTAAACTTATTCTCTATCTCCAGAAAAGTCCTCACGTAGTCCGTTGCAGATTCGTAATCCTCAGAGTCGAGAGCGCTTTTGACGCCGTCGATGCAATTCCCTCTCTCGACAATGGCATCAATGCGATGGAGCGTGGAGTTGACACGTGACTGAGCGAGGTCGAGCTCGCGGACCTTGCGACTGACCTGGTCGGCGAGGTCGCAGGTGGAGGTGATGTTGGAGAGCATGTGGTCAGCTTCGGCTTTGACAATGTCGAGAACGTCGGCTGATCTTTGGAGGCTGTTGAGGCTCTTGTCGAGATCAGTGCGCTGGGAGAGGAGGGTGTCGAGATCGACATCGAGAGCACGTTGGTAGGCGATGCACTCGTGGAGGAGGCGTGTCATGGTTCCGACATCGATTAGGGAGCGGACATAGTCGACAGCGTCAGGAGTCCCGAATTTGATGGAGGATGATGCGGAGGTATCGTCCTGCAGCTCCGTCGCTTCCAGGTTTTTGGGTACGGACCCGCGCGGTATCGACGGCATTTCTTTGTCTCTCTCTAAAGATCGAGAAGCAAATTTACGAGCAAACGGGGTTTCAGATTCAGATTTAATTTTGGAGAAGAAAAAAAGTTCATCCGTAGCATTAAAATTTTGGGTAAACTATGTAGATAGTAGGGTGTCAAAATAATCACAATATTTTAAAAAGCGTCAAATACATCAATCAACAATTAAAATGGTATTAATATAGTCACCGATTGTTAAAAATTAATAGACTGATGACGTGATAGATAAAAATAAAATAGAATAATTATATATTTACTCCTTGTTATTCATATATTTTTTAATTTAATCCTAATTTTATTATAATATAATTAAAAAAAGTATGAATAACATGGAGTAAATGTGTAATTATTTTATTTTTAACTGTCATATTATCAATCCATTAATTTTTAACGTTCGGTGACTATATTACTATCATTTTAATAGTTGACTGGTGTATTTAACTTTTTTTAAAGTATTATGACAATATTGATATTAATCTTATAATATGGTAATTATCTATGTAATTTACCCTAAAATATTTGATAAGTGCTCAACACACTATCACTTTTTACTCCTTTTATGGGCATTAATCATCAAATATACACCCACTCGGACCAATGCATGTGCTTAATGTGATATATTTAGAAGTTATACTCATATAGATAATACTTACAGAAAAAGGCACGTTTTACTGCGTTTTCACATCTGTGCGGGAGAACCAGTGCCGCGGCAGGGACAAGGCCGAGGCAGGACCTGATGCCGAGGCAGCAGCAGAAAGACAGGAAGCAAGACTATAGGCGATGGAAAGACAAAAATCCAAGGAACGTGTCTGGACTTGAAGCCCATGAATCGGAGTTGGCTAGCACAAGGAAAAGCCCAAAGGAAGACCACGCGGGAAAGCCTCCTTAGCCGAAGCAAACTTGGAAATATTTTATTATTATGTACTTGACTTGTTCCTTACTCCAAGTTGTATTCTACTTAGGAAAGGTTTGCCCTAGATCTAGCCTATATAAGGACCTAGCCACCCAATGTACAATATACGGAATACCTAGGGAGAGAGCCGATTTCTATTCTTGTTTCTTTCCTCTCCACTATATTCTAAACCTTCTTAGGGATTAGGTGAAGGTTGTCGAGTATTTGTGAGAGGAGATTGTACTTTGTCTTTGATTCAATGCAATAAAGTTATCAAGGTTTGCTTATCCTTTGTTATTCTTTGTTTTCACAATTGAGCTCGGGAGAGGATATTGTGAATCATCCATTTATCTAAGCTCGGGAGAGTTAGATTCACGAAAGGGGTAGGTACGGTGTTTCAATCGCGAAATACTAACTCGGCCTAGGGATAGGTTAAGAGTTTCAGCGGCTAAAGGAAGTGTGAGATTGGTTGGTGAGTATACTTGGTTCACGCCGGGAGGTATCATCAAGGACTAGTCATCAACAACACTCTGACTTAGGGATAAGCGGAGTCATCCAAGGATACTTTGCCGAACTTTGGTAAAGTCTGCCCACAAGCAAGGGATTGCCGCGGCAGACAGTATTGTCGCTGCCAAGGCAGTAAACTGCAGTGCTGCCGAGGCAGTGATATACGATTGCATTGGACAGAGACAAGTCAATCAAATCCACAATACGACGCAACTGGATCCTAACCCATCTCTCTCTACTATTTCAACTTTTTATTTTTATTTAGTTATTTTAGTTTCGATAAATCAAATCAACTCACTTGTGTTTTTATTTTTCTACAGAACAAGAAGGTGAAGAAATCATATTAAGTATATCGGTCCCTGAGGAGACAATAACTCGATAAAATACTTATCACTTATTACTTGCGATGTGTCCACTTGCATTAAATGCACACTTTTGACACGCGACAAGTTTTTGGCGTCGTTGCTGGGGACTGACAACTAAATTTTGTTTTCTTTTTTTTCTTGTTTCTTTTTATTTTTCTTTTTATTTTACTCTTGTTTGTTTTGGTGTATGACCAGGGCAATCCAACCAACCCCTTGTACGAGTTAGATCCAAAGATCGAAAGAACAAGGCAAAGGTTGAGGAGACAGATCCAAGGAGCCATGGCAGAACATCCGGCAGGACAAAATTTACCTGCCGGCAATGGAGGACTACCGCCGCCACCTGGGCCGCGACAGCTCACTGTCAGAGATTTTCTGGAAGAGGACTTAAACGGATTAAACCCAGGAGTCGTTACACCGGAGATTGAAGCAGCCCATTTTGAACTCAAACCCGTTATGTTCAATATGTTAAATACAATTGGACAATTTGGTGGGTCTGCAACTGAAGACGCAAGGCAACACCTCAAGTCCTTCATGGAAATCTGCAACTCTTTCAAAATCCAAGGAGTCCATGAAGATGTCTTGCGATTAAAGCTATTCCCCTATTCACTGAAGGATAGGGCGAAAGCGTGGTTAAATAGCATTCCAGCAGGATCTATTGGATCCTAGAGTGAACTTTGTCGTGATTTCATTACTCGTTTTAATCCTACTAATTTATATGATAGAATCCGTAATGAAATTACTTCTTTTCGACAGGCAGAAGACGAACCAATGTATGAGGCATGGGAACGCTACAGGGAGCTATTGCACAAGTGTCCTTTGCATGGATTTCCCCTATGGACACAAGTGACAATGTTTTACAATGCCACGAATGCCCCGACAAGGATGATGTTAGATGCCTCGGCAAACGGAACACTCCTGGATAAAGCACCTGAGGAAGCTATTGAAATACTGATTAAACTCGCAAAGAATGACTTTCAGTTTCCTGCATCTAGGCAAGGAGGAGTAAGACGCCAAGCCACGATACATGAATTAGACTCATCAAGTTCAGTGGCAGCACAATTGGCCTCTTTTACCAAAATGGTGCAAAACCTGCAGTTACAACAAAATACCTGTGAGGTTAAGGTAATCGATTCATATTGTGACTTATGTGGAGGTAACCACAGTTCCTCTGATTGCATGAATCAAGAAACCGGTATGTATGTTGGGAACTACAACCGCAACGATGTGATGTCCAACACATACAACCCCTCATGGAAGAGGCATCCAAACTTATCATGGAGGAACCCAAACAATGCCTTAAATCCAATCACCCAACCTTCGGGATATCAACAACCGATGCCGCAGCAGCAAGCCCAGCAACCGATGCCGCCGCAGCAGATGCAGCAGCAATCGGTAAGCTCATTGGAAAACACGCTAAAGGCCTTCATGATGAAAACTGAGTTATACATGGCAGAAAACAATAATTTCATCAAAAGGACAAATGCTTTTATGAATAAAACCGAGATGAGATTGCAAAACCATGAAGCGACCATAAAAACGCTAGAAACTCAGGTTGGGCAATTTGCTCAATGCATAAACACCAGACCACAAGGAGGCCTACCTAGCAATATTGAAGTTGCTAAGGTAATGAGCCATGAACAGTGCAAGGCAATCACTACTAGGAGTGGTTTACAACTGAAGGAAAAGATCCCAGAGAGCCAAATTCAATCAGCGGATCAAGCAAAAGAGGAGGCCGAGCAAACTGAATCTGACAACACTGCCCCGGCAGAGAGCACTGCAACTCCTAAGCAGCCTACCGAGGCAGCAACAACTCCAGTGGTGCCAGGTATAAAATTTCAAACTAAAGAAACCCTGGATGAGATGAGACCACCACCACCTTTCCCACAAAGGTTGAAAAAGCAAAAACAGGACCAGCAATTTAAGAAGTTCCTCAACATCTTGAAGCAAGTCCACATCAACATACCTTTCGTTGAAGCTATTGAACAAATGCCCAACTATGTCAAATTCTTAAAGGACATGGTGTCAAAGAGGAAACAAATAGGTGAGTTTGAGACAGTGGCTGCTACCGAGGGATGCATGGCAATGCTGCATAACCGCATGCCACCAAAGTTAAAAGATCCTGGTTGCTTTACTATACCTTGTGCGATAGGTAAGAGTTATGAAGGTAAGGCCCTATGCGACCTTGGAGCAAGCATAAACCTCATGCCCAAATCAGTTTTTCAAAAGCTTGGAATTGGAAGGGCGAAGCCTACAACAGTGATGCTCCAACTAGTGGATAGATCCTATGTGCAACCTGAAGGAAAAATCGAGGTCATACTGGTAAGAGTTGACAAGTTTATTTTTCCTGCTGACTTCCTTGTCCTTGATTGTGAAGCAGATGACAATGCACCGATCATCCTTGGGAGACCTTTCCTTGCAACTGGACGCACCCTCATTGACGTGGAAAAAGGAGTGTTGACAATGCGGGTCAATGACCAACAAGTCAAACTCAACGCATTCCACAACTTAAAAAAATATGATGATCTAGAAGAGTGCAAGGCCATCCACACCGTAGACAATAAGATATCCTGCCTGGGCAGTCTGCTCGGCAGAATATTTGGCAAGAAGATTAAACCTAAGGTGGATGAAAACATAACAAAAAGGAGTGGCCCACAACCGACTCACAATTCGGGCCAAAAGGAGAGAATAATTTTGGGAGATGCATTTGCATGCTCTCCACCAGTAACATGACCTCTCCCCTTTTCTTTATTAATATATTAGGATTAGTTAGTTTATTATTTTTTATTTTTATTTTCTCTAATTATTTTCGCTTTCAGTATTTTTCTTTTGTGTGTTTTATTTAGGAATAAAAAGCAAGAATAAAGGAGAAATAGTTCACAGCAGGAACTCTGCCGAGGCAATAAAACAGTGTCAGGGCCGCAGCAGTCCCAACGGGCAGAACAATGTAACGGCTAGTCTGCCGAGATTCCTGCCGCGATAGAAAAAGAAAACGGCAGAAAAAGGAAACGATTACAAACAGCTAGTGGTTTCAACGGTCACAAGGCCGATGCCTATATAAGAAACTCATTCCTCTTGAACTATTCACTCTTGCTTTCTTGTTTTCTTTAGTATTCATAACAATCTCTCTCACATTACACTCTGCTACTAATCTTCGCTAAACTCCAGATTCTTTTCAAGAAAAACCTCCAAGAACTCACATCTCTCAATCTTGATGGCAACATATAAAAGATTCGCCCCAGCCAACGTTGAAGATCGACTCAACCGATCTTTCATCGCTAGGCAACTTTGGGAAGAGCAAGGTTTCCAACATGCGGACGAAGAGAACTACAGCATTGAGCACTACCTATATGACAGAATTAAGTACTAGAATTGGGAAATTTTCTGTCTGCAACCTGCCCAGGCGAATGCCACGATCGTCCAGGAGTTCTATGCGCACGGGCCCAGCAAAGACTCCCTCTTTGTTCACTGCCGCGGCAGGCCAGTCCAGCTCGATGCCGAGACAATTAATAATTTCTACGGCCTCACCCCTGCCAGTGACATTCACACCGACTTCTTGGAAGAAATCACTCCGAGGACTATGAACTCATCGAAGACGATCTTTGTTACGGGAACACCCCATGGGAAACCAGTACCCATAGAGGATCCGTAACAAGACAAAGCCTAAAGCCGGAGGCCAAGATGTGGAATACCTTCGTCAAACGACGCCTCATCCCAACATCACACAATAGCACGGTGGATCGCAAGAGATTGGTGCTTATCCAATCCATCATCAACAAGAGGACCATCAATGTTGGCGAGATTATCCTAAGGGAAATTCACGAGTACGGTAAGAAAGATAGGGGACCATTGTATTTCCCTTGATTACGGGTTTATGTGTTTCTGCAGGTGTACCCATTGAAGAAACGGATGAATACACGCCCCCACGATGAGGATGGACCAGAGACTTCTGCCACAAAGTCATGCAAATAACTCAAGCAGAGCATGTCTAAGCAACGCCGCAGCAGTTCACTGCCGATACTGCTGCCGGGGCCCAGTACACGGCAGACATGCCTGGTACTGCCTACACCTCTGCCGCAGTAGACCCGTACCAAGAAATCTTACAAAGGATGGCAGCAATGGATCTCCGACAACAAAGGTACATGGAGTACCAAAGGGATTTCAATGGCACTCTAGCCTAGATGCTGCTGCACGCCTTCCCGGACCAAGGAGTAAAATTCCCGGAGTTTCCCAGCAACATGTTTGTTACAGCCGCCCCTTACACCGAAACTACACCAGCCCTGGGAGGACCAAGGTCGTTCTTCCATGCGGACCCTCAGCCCCAATATCAGGCTGCCGGCCCATCTAGAGCAGCAGATTCTACCGCGGCCTCGTCTATCAGCAGAAGGCCATCCAAGCGAAGGGTCGTTTTCAGCACTCCACCCAGATCACCAATTATCATGGGCAGTCTATCCGCCGAGATAGATGCCTATGTGCACCAAAGCTCCACTGCCGCCGGCCTAAGCACGCACCACACCAGAGGAGCAACAACAATGGGAGGAGGAGCGGACGTAATGCTCACCGAAGAGATGGCTGATGTAGAAGAAGGAAAGGAGGTAAAAGCCCCAATGCAACGGACACCACCCACTCGAGTCCAACTGCCCCGACAAGCAAAGACGCAACCATCGCCTTCACCAAGGACAAAGCATTTGGCATCAAGGCCACGGAGGAAAATTGTTACAAGCAGCTCTTCGGAGTCGCTTTAAATTTCTTTGTCCTTAATTCAATATTAATTGCTTTTACTGTTTCTATTTGCTGTTTTTTATTCATATTTTGTTTTGCCGCCTACTTCTTCAAATATAAAGCATTGAGGACAATGCCTGGTTTGAGTTTGGGGGTGCAGATTCACTGCCAAGGCAACAATCTACTGCCGCGGCCTTGCCGAAAAGGGAGTATTCTAGTGAATTTTTTAAAATTTTTATGCTCCCCGCCTTACTTGAATTTACTGCTTACACTTTTGCACTGCTCATCATCAATATTGCCTTAGTTTATTCTTTAAGGCTATAGAAATCTTTCTCCTTACCATGTTTAGGTTTTGTTAAGAGGGCTTAACTTTAGGATGCTTAAGGATGAAAACTTAGAAGCTTAAACTTTAAACACTTTTGGGACTTGTTGGATTATAGGAATTCTTTTAATGAACTTAGGTGATAAAGACTTAGATTTTTGGAAAGTAACTAGAGGTGCCTACCACCGGCTCTAGAAAGTCTCTTCTTCATGCTAGAGGTGCCCGAAATTGGCTCTAGTATGTTTTAAGGAATATCAAAAAGAAAGAAGAAATTTAGTGAAAAGAAAAGCACAAGTCTTTGAGGTGCTCGAAACCGGCTCAAGATTTGAGGTTTGAAAAAGAAGAGAACACTTAACTAATGTCTATTTGTTTTGAACTTAGAGTTTATCTAAGAAAGCCTTTAATCAACTTGTCCACAAAAACGCACACACTCACAATTCCTATAGTTTGTTTCTAGGTAAACCCTTGAGTAACCGAATGGTTAATGCTTAAGAATAGGCCTAGTTATGGTGGGGAGAATAGATGGACATGTAAGACCAAGAGAGAGTAGAGTTCGGCAAATTGATGGTTTGCATTGCTTGAGGACAAGCAATAGTTCGAGTTTGGGGGTGTGATAAGTGCTCAACACACTATCACTTTTTACTCCTTTTATGGGCATTAATCATCAAATATACACCCACTCGGACCAATGCATGTGCTTAATGTGATATATTTAGAAGTTATACTCATATAGATAATACTTACAGAAAAAGACACGTTTTACTGCGTTTTCACATCTGTGCAGGAGAACCAGTACCGCGACAGGGACAAGGCCGAGGCAGGACCTGATGCTGAGGCAGCAGCAGAAAGACAGGAAGCAAGACTATAGGCGATGGAAAGACAAAAATCCAAGGAACGTGTCTGGACTTGAAGCCCATGAATCGGAGCTTGCTAGCACAAGGAAAAGCCCAAAGGAAGACCACGTGGGAAAGCCTCCTTAGCCGAAGCAAACTTGGAAATATTTTATTATTATGTACTTGACTTGTTCCCTACTCCAAGTTGTATTCTACTTAGGAAAGGTTTGCCCTAGGTCTAGCCTATATAAGGACCTAGCCACCCAATGTACAATATACGGAATACCTAGGGAGAGAGCCGATTTCTATTCTTGTTTCTTTCCTCTCCACTATATTCTAAACCTTCTTAGGGATTAGGTGAAGGTTGTCGAGTATTTGTGAGAGGAGATTGTACTTTGTCTTTGATTCAATGCAATAAAGTTATCAAGGTTTGCTTATCCTTTGTTTTCACAATTGAGCTCGGGAGAGGATATTGTGAATCATCCATTTATCTAAGCTCGGGAGAGTTAGATTCACGAAAGGGGTAAGTACGGTGTTTCAATCGCGAAATACTAACTCGGCCTAGGGATAGGTTAAGAGTTTCAGCGGCTAAAAGAAGTGTGAGATTGGTTGGTGAGTATACTTGGTTCACGCCGGGAGGTATCATCAAGGACTAGTCATCAACAACACTCTGACTTAGGGATAAGCGGAGTCATCCAAGGACACTTTGCCGAACTTTGGTAAAGTCTGCCCACGAGCAAGGGATTGCCGCGGCAGACAGTATTGTCGCTGCCAAGGCAGTAAACTGCAGTGCTGCCGAGGCAGTGATATACGATTGCATTGGACAGAGACAAGTCAATCAAATCCACAATAGACGCAACTGGATCCTAACCCATCTCTCTCTACTATTTCAACTTTTTATTTTTATTTAGTTATTTTAGTTTCGATAAATCAAATCAACTCACTTGTGTTTTTATTTTTCTATAGAACAAGAAGGTGAAGAAAGCATATTAAGTATATCGGTCCCTGAGGAGACGATAACTCGATAAAATACTTATCACTTATTACTTGCGATGTGTCCACTTGCACTAAACGCGCACTTTTGAGACGCGACAATATTCTTATGGGCAGTACTTGTAGGTCGGTTCAGTTCCAATTTTTATTCAATTAGATTTTAAATTTTTTAATAACTAATTATTATTGCATATTTCATAAAAAAAACTAAATTTAAATATAAAATGTATACATGATGATAATATTTTAATAATTAAATTATAGTGAAGTTGTAGGGTGAGGAAATTTGACCCGTTCTGTTCGGTCTTGACCCGATTTAACTCGATCGGGTAGATTTTTATTTAAAAAATAGGTTTAGGTCAGGTCGGGTAATCAAAAAAATAAAGTTGAATTGAGTCGGGTTTAGGGAGAAAATTTCATGACTTGACTCGCTATATTTATATATATTTTGTAGAACTAATGTTTTGATATAATAATTGAAAAATAGTTTTGGACTAATTTGAAAATACTTCAAAAAATGTTTCTTATGCCCAAACTACTTGAAAATATATTTAAGATGTTTTTGAGAGATTTTAAATATGTTTTAAATGATTTAAAGAAACCAAAGAAGGGTTTTAACCCAGGTGTTTCGATACACCTTCAAGGTGTTTCGATACCTGTTCTTCAATGACATGTTTTCAAAGGCAAAATCACAGTGGTACCGATATTGGTATCGATACCTTTTCACCACTGTGATGCTTGGTTTTGATACCGGTTTCTAAACACCCCCAACGGTCATAAACGATTTTATGAAAATCCCCAACGGCTAGGAGCGGTATCGATACTAGTATCGATACCAGTTCATAAATGCAGGTCAATGACTATTTCTCAAAGAGGGTGTTTCGATACCAGTTTTAGGGGTATCGATACCGCCTGCACCAGAAGAAGAAATATGCCTTGAAATTAGCTCCAAACGGCTCCAAAACATCTCTAACGGCTATAAACGGCTAGATCATGATTTGGGATAATAAAAGGAAGCCTCAAGCATCAAGAAAAGGGCAATGCTTCATTGTAAACAACAATATGATCAAAGATTTGTCTTAGTGCTTAATTGTAAACAACAATATGATCAAATCCTATTAGTTGGGTAGACAAACACTTGTGAGCTCAATTGTCAATATATGCTCAAGTATAATTAGGAATTGGGTGAGTGCTTAGATTGCAAACATTAGCCTTGTTAGAAGGATTAAACAAGTTTGCTAAGTTTCTCTTGTTTGAGTGAATTCTCAAAGTTCGGGTTGTGAACTTTGGATGCTAGATTCGAGTTTGAGTGTAGGATTGTAAGATTATCCCTTTAGCCTCAAAAGGTTGAATTCTTAGTGAATTGTGGAAATCCTTAGTGGGAAGCTAAGGTAGTGGATGTAGGTGCTTGTTCGAAGGCCGAACCACTCTAAAATCCTTGTGTTCATAGTTTATCTTTTTGCTTCCACAACAAACCACCCAAATTGCAACTTCTCCACCACTTGGCGTGTTTAATCGGTTATTTATCGAGCCACATCAAGCCCAACATATTTTTATATATAATATTTAATATTTTTATTAATTTTTTCATTGGGTTTACTTGAATTTTTTATTAAAATATAGGTCAGATCAGAGTTGGTAATAATTTTTATAATATCGAATCAAGTTGAAAATAAAAAATATTGAGTGGTGTCGGGTCGAAAAACTTAATTCTTAGGGTTTGTGTTGAGAACTAAATTATGCAAATATTTTGCCTTTGTGAGGCTTTTTTTATTTGTTTGTGTATTCTCTTCGAGTGAGTTTTAAGTAAGACTTTAGAGTATAAATTTTACTTATGTAAATGTTAGTCATGATTTTTGAAAAAGAAAGTAAAATTTGTGAATTTATGAAAAAATTCTTAGTGTAGAACTAAACTAGTGGAAGTAAAGTTGATTTAGATGTCAAACCGACATAAATATTGCATTCAAAATTTTATTTTTATTTTTTCAAGATAAGTTTTGCATTCAAATTAATCCAAAAAAAAAAAACAAGTCAATTACAAAAAAAAAAAATCATGGACCCCTAAGGGAATCCCATGCTTCCAAAATGCTCGAACTAATGTATTGGAGTCTAACATTCTTGTGCTGTAATCTAACCTCTATGACTCTCTTAATACATTCAAACACCTCCAAAACAATCCTTTGAATCCCTCTAAAAACTCTCCTATTCCTTTCCTCACATATCATATACAAGAAAACTTGCCATGCAAGCTTATGTACAAGAACAATAGGCGACTTCCACTTCCACTGAGCAATCGTCCATTTAACCTCACCAGTGCAATCGAGTACCTTCCTTGAGACTCCATTGTAACCTAATATACGTGTCCACAACTGCCTAGAAAAATCACACCCAAAAAACACTTGGTCCTTAGTTTCTTGCATGAAACCACAAAAAATGCAAGTAGCATCTTTAATTACCCCCATCCTCACTAATCTTTTCCTAATAGGGAGTCTGTCGAGCAGTGCCATCCAAACAATAAGAACATACCGAGGAACATGCAGAGAGAACCACACCAGTTTATGCCATGTAACTTTGTCCTTTGCTTCCCTTATTCCATTTTAAATCACACGAGTACTGTTAGGCTTTTCTTCACAGATCAACAAAACAGCAGAACTTCTCAATCTAAGAAGTTTCTTAAAAGTCCAGCTATAATGTCAAATTTATCCCTTTTCGTCATATCTCGTATGTTTATTGATTTATTTTTATAAATAACATGTTATTTGAATTTTTTGTGTTTAATTTTATTTATTTATTTGTTTTAAATTCGATATTTCTCATTTTAATTATCAAGTTTTTTTTCTTGATTAAGGAAGAGTCATTTCATTTAAAATTCTTTTATTTGTCAAACTTTTATTTTGTCTATTCTCTATGGTTATCTTGAGCTTAAATATGATTTTAAATATGATTTTAAATTGTTTTTTATATAAAAGGGGAGAGATGTTTGGGAAATTAAATTTTAGAAAGAAATTTTTTAATATTTTTTTAAAAAATTATTTTTTAAAGTTAATAATTTAAAAATAAATTTTCAAGTGGTTTTTATATAAAACGAAAACATTATTGAGATGATTATTTTGATATAATAAGATGAAAAATATTTTTAGATTTAATTTAAATATTAAAAAATAATTTAAAGTCCATTTTAACTTGAAAAATATGTTCAAAATAGTTCTAAATAATTCTATATGTTTTTAACTTAATCAAATACTTTCAAAATACCTTTAGTGTTAGAAAATAGTTTTGACCATCGATATCTTAGTCTCGGTACAAATACACAGAGTATCCAAAATTCTAGTGAAGAGTTTTGGTACATGTACTTCAAGTCGAGTACATGTATGCGAGTATAGAAACATTAAGTTGAGTACGTGTACACCTTAAAATTTTATAATGATTCTTTTCCTTTTAGGCATGTACAAATACCCTTATTCGAGTGTCGATACCTACTGTATTAGAAGAGTATTTAATACTGAAAATGAATTCCCTAATCACTCTAATCAACTCATAATGATTAGCAACGATCATGAATCATTAGAGAGTTTAAAAGACCTCTTCAAACAACTATTAAAATTTGAAAAATATATTATCAACAGTCAATGTATAGAGAAAATGTTTTTGATCTTTAATTTTCATTTTTATTGTAGATTACACTTATGAGCTTGATTGTCTATATTTTTTTAAGTGTTAAGATTTTAGGTAAGAACTAGATTGTACAAACATTTAACCTATACGAGGTTTTTCTTATTTTCTTATCTATGTATTATATTTGAGACAGGGTTAAGTTAAACTTTGGGTATAATTTTTTATTGTAAAAAGTTTATTTTTGATCCTTGAAAAATAATATTTTTTTAAAAATCCTTAATGAAGAACTAAAGTAGTAAAAACTAAAAATAAACTTATTTTAAGAGGCGAACCATCATAAATTCTTAGAGGATTAAGTGTAATCAGTTTAATTCTTAGTTAAGTAGTTAGAATTAGATAACTGATGTAATTAAATAATCTTTTAGATTATTTGTTAATAGTTGGTTACTAGTGTGGGTTATATAAAGCCATTAAATGTATTTGAAAAATATCCTCTTTGATCCATTGGTTAGTAAAATCAAGTTCTGTTTTGTTTCGTATAATTTTTTTTATCATTCATCCATAATCATTATTTATCTTTCTCACACATAAAACCACAATCGTCTATTATATCTTCGGCATCAATGTCGCCATTCTCACAAATCCTTGTGTCTAATTTTTAAATTATATTATTTCTATCATATTTATCACAAGACCAATTTATTTCTCTTGACGATTTGATTAAAAGATATTTGAACCCGAAAAGAGGGTTCGTCAATTTACCCCTCTTTGATTTAAAAATATTTTATATAGTATATTTTTTATATTCAAATTAAATTAAATATTTAAAATAATTTTTAAATATTCAATTTAATTTAAATATAAAATAATATTAAATATTTAATTTAATATATTTAAATATTTAAAATATTTGATTTAATATTTAATTTTAAATATTCAATTTTAAAAAATATTTCATCTAAAATATTTAAATATATAAAACGTTTGATTTAAAATATTAGATATATGAATTCTTTTTAATTCTTTATTCTTTAATATTAATACGATATATACGAAATGATGCATTTTATTTTCTAAAGAATAGATTGGTGTAGACTGTAGTGTTAAAAGTCATGGTTTTCATTATGAGTTTTAAACGTCATACCAAGCATTTCCTTGTGGATAATCAATTTTTTTTTTTAAAAATTAGATAACCAAAATATATCACACACAATAATTCGATTTCGATTTTAATTTGATAAGCTATTTTAGTAACCATCGATTTTTATTCGGTTAACCTCGATTTTGATTTTTTCATATTAATATTAGTTTTTTTATAAATATTTTATTTTGATAAAATAATTTTATTTTATAACTTTTTAAATATTAAAAAATAAAATTTTAAGATGTTTTTTTCATAAATATTTATTAAAAATTTATTTTTTAAGTAAAAATAAAAAATAAAAATATATCTATAATATTTTAAGTATAAAATATATATTTTTATTTTATAAAAATAATTAAAAAATTAAATTCGATTAACATAATTAATCACGATTCATAAATTTATAAATCATAATATCTCAATTCAATTCGGTTCGATTTTTAATTTTACCTGCTCAGCCTCGTTCTATTTCCTCCCTTGTAATCTATAAATGGAGCAAGTGATAGAATATAGCTTTCCTTCAATAGCACTATCAGCACCAATTCCTTTGTTTTTCCCCAGATGTAATGGCACTTTCCGTTGTTCAATCTATAACAAAGCTGACCTCAATATCCAAGCCTCGCCTTTCCTCGTCTCGTCTCCTTTCCCTACGAAACCAATCCAATCGACCCGAATTTTCCGACCCAGACGATCCTTCCTCAGACTCAGATCCCCACTCAGATCCGCTCCTTCGGAAACTCGAAGACGCAATCCACCGGATCATTGTTCGCCGTTCAGAACCCGATTGGCTTCCTTTCCTCCCTGGATCGTCTTACTGGGTCCCCCCACCCACCTCTCAATCTTATGGGCTTACCCAGCTCGTTGAGAAATTGACCCCGGAGGATCCAATTTCCACCTCCACCTCAACCACCGTCCGAGGTTGGCCCTCCTCCGACTATTTCATCAAAGGTAATTTCAGTTTCCAATTGCGTATTGATTTTGGGCAAAAAGTTACGAATTAGAATTTAAATTCAATGCCCAATTCAACATGGCATTTAAGTTGTAGATTTATTTGGATTTGCTGTTTTTGATATAGTTGTTCATGAATTAAGCGTATATTAATAAGATTTCGCAATCGCGGTTGCTTTGGGGATTTAGCAATTGAAAAGTTGCATGAACAATGGAAAAGATAAGAAAATATCTGTGCTTGACAGAAAATGAAAAAAAAATGACTTTTTTACTGTAAACTTTACCACTTGATTCTTGGATTTGTGTTCAAATGCAATGCGAAATGAAGCTTAAGAAGTTCACCGTAAGTAACAGAAAACCTCTTTTATTCTTTAACTTTGGCATGGCCGTATGCTGCTCTGTGTTTACCAAGAAAGATCGCAAATGATAGAGCTTTACAGGGAAGTTTGAATAATAATACTAATTTACTTTTGGGATTTTTTTAGCTAGTATTTGTTCTCTTTTTCACTTGTATTAGATTATACAACCCACAAAGTTTTAAGTTGTATGCTGATTTTCCAGTGACAACCATTCGAATATGATGGCAATGTGCCAATCTCGCCTCAGATTGAGACTATGGAAACCTGTTTCCTAAGTATTTCTGATTGGCAGAATATAATGTTCTTTTTTACTTACTCTTTTGCAAATGAGATCACACTGCGAGTTATGTTACTTGGATCTGTTGTCTGACCTATGGGTTAATATCTTTTTTGAAGTTTTTCCATATATTTGGAAGGTCTTAAACAGACATGTCTTGGCACTTGGGTCTCGATATCTGCTGGACAAAGGGTTGAGTACTTGTAAAAAAATGGAGAGGCGAAGCAAGGTTTAGTATAAGGATAGAAGAAGGAATTAAAGTTGTTGAGAACTTGAGATCCGACCTATTAAATAAAACCTCTTGAAGATAATTGCATAAAATGATTGTGCTAAGTTTTTGTTCCAATATACTTAGGTGCTTCTAGAACAAATGAAGAGTTGGAGGAACATATAGTGTAGGCATAGAAGGAATTAAAGATGTTGAGACTCGACTTATTCGATGTCAGCTCTTAATCGTAATTGATAAAGTAATTGAGCTAAGTTTCTGTTCCAATATTGTTCTTTACAACATTGCAGGCAGAGCCCCGCATCCGGCAGAGGTGGACATGACTTCAAATACTTCGAAATCTGAGGATGAAGAAGGATGAAGTCTTGCAATAATATGGGGTAAGCTACATTTTGCTTGTTGCGTATAAATTTTGCATGCCTAGTAGAAGTGTGGAATTTTTACTGCTTTAATTAAGCATTTCTATTACCAATCATAGATGATGAAATTTTGCCGGCTCATCTAGATTCTAGAATTGTCAAGTTAGACTTGACAAAGGCAATGACACAAATTTGACCCAAAACCCAAAACAAACCAAATCGAACCGAAACCGAAACCGATCCGAATTTTAGTTGAATCGAAAATAGACCCAAACCGATTTTCAACCGAACCAATGAACCTGAACCGGTTTTCAACCGAACCTAAAACAATCGGAACCGAAGACAACGTGAAATAAAGAAAAGTATTAAAATAAATAAATAAATAAATAAAGGATGTGAACTGTCGCACAATTCACCAAAAAAACCATATATACATATTATATAAAGTGATATATAAGGTGTAAAAACCTAACTAGATCTGAAAACCAGACTTAAACCTGCTAACTCAATATTGACATTACTCAAAATCAATCGACCTGATTTTAATCGAAGCAAAAGTCAACCGAATCGAAAATCAACAGATTCGACCCAATATTCAAACCAAAATATCATAGATTCGAACTAAAATCGAAAGTCTAGATCAGACCCAAACTGAATTTAAATCGTTTGTTAAAACCAAAATGACTTGAACTGAACTCGATCCAAATGACTCTCGCTTGTCACCTCTAAAATAGGTAGACCTGGAAATTTGTGTATTCATGTGGAGCTAGTGTTTGAGTTTTTGTACCATGTTGTGTTTTAGTTAACTTTTTTTCCTGTTCTGATCTCTTCTCGCATTGGCAGGTCTAGATAGGATGTAAGAACACATTCCTGAAAAGGAAAGGCTGAGGAATTGTACAGATGCAATGTGTAGTCCAGTGAAGTATTAATAAATTGTTTCTAAAATTTCACAGCTCAAATGCATCTCATCTCAAGTGTGTTGTATTTCAATTGTTCTTCCTTGTGTAGATAATCAAATCTTATGAATACTGATTGTAAAATTTTAACTTTATGATGTATGAATTATCAAAGTAAATTAAGTAGTTAAACCAAGAATTTGGGTTACATGTTGCATAAAAGTGAAACTTGTATATTTGACCATTCACTTGTCTTGGGTGTGTGTATTTTCATGTCACAAATTCTAACATGGTGATAAGTTCTGTTTGATAATTTTAGACAGTACATGTTTTTGAAGAGTATTGTTTACTTGTGCTGACTTGTTGGACCAATGAGAGTTATCCTATTTGTGGAAGCTTCTATTTTCTGGTAGGTTTGTTTGTAGGTTGTTCATTTCTATTATTCCTTTAAACACTCTAGTGTCTGCAACTTATAAGCTATTAGATCTACTCTAGAAACTATGGGATGGGATGGGAACCATAAAGTCTGGAGGAAAGCTTCAAATTATATATTTTAGGCTGAAATATAAGCTTCAAATTAATCAATATTGGTTTGAAATCTTAATTTTCATCAGTAATTAAATGAAATATTCAATTTAACCTGATTTTTTATGATTAAACAAATAAAATGGCAAAACTTTAATTATCAAGTCATTTTTTACATCCGATTATAAGTGATCAAAGAAAAACATAACATGCAAGCCATCCACTGTCGAAGCCTTGAGAGGATTCATATGAAAATAGCAATACGCCGACGATGGGACAAACATTCATTTTTGTCTGCATGATTTGTGTTTCTCTTGTCTTTTCTAAGATTAATCCCGGAACTTGTTCATTTTATCCGCCATAGATTCCCCCCGAGGTCCATGCTTCCTTTATAAATATAGAACACAATATAATTTCCATAACATAGATTAATAAAGACAAATAGACAAGGCTATAATGCAGGAGGAGAAATTTTAGGGTGAATATCGTGTGCACCAGAAATTATTAGATGAACCTTGTTCATCACGTTATTCGTGATTCAATAAATTTGGTTCGTTCATCTTAAAATAATTACTTAATAACTATCCCATCTCTAATTATATGTAGGAAAAAGACGATGATTTTACTTGAAAAAATAAGATGGACAAATCTAATTGGTTAGGACCATGAATGACGTGATGAACGAAATTCATCTAATAATTTTTCCATGTGTACATATAGTTCTAATACTTATACCGTAGAAAATAGTCTAATTTCTAAAATATAATTAAAGATCAACTATATTTTAAAATTAATTTTAGATTAGATTAGATTATTTTTAAAAAAAATTAGATAGATAATTGCGAAGAATCTATAAACAAAGTAAAACATTTTCTATTCCATTATTTCTTTCTATACGATATGCTTTACAAAATTCTTATTAGAATTAAAGAGGATAAAATATATAAATAGTCATTAGACTAATTAAAATTGATTTTTTGACCACTAAAGTTATAAAAATTAAAAAATGATAATTAAATTTATTGAATTAATATAAATTAAATACTGAATTTTATCAAACTATAAAAAAATTATTAGATTTTTTGACGTAGGATGCTTAATTGATTATTTTGCAATAATTTGATAACTGTAATGACTATTTCATAATTTCTAAATTTTGGAGGGTCAAAAAGATTAGTTCTGTTTACCTTTGTGTTTTTTACCCATTAGAAAATAGAGAGATGAAAGTCCAAAACTTCAAACCCTCGGGGTTAAATAAAACGTAGGCAATCTCTGCAAGTGAAGATTTTGCTTTCTCAATCGAATCAACGAACTCTCTCTTGTTAAAGACAGCGGCTTTGGGTTTTGTTGACATTTCCATAAGTCTACTCAGTACCCAACCGTTTTGGTGAAGAGTTGTTGTTTCAAATTCACAAGGTGTGATTCTTTTAACTTTGATAACACTTATTTCTGTCTTTTGCTTGGTTTTTTGTTTTTGCCTGTTTGGTGTTTCTGAGCTTGGGATGATTGTTGAGTAAAAGATTGTTTCTTGCTTTAAGATTATTGGGTTTTGTTTAATTTTATTGAATATAGCTACTGGATGATATTTTTAAAGAAGCAAATGGGTGTAGCTGTGATTTTTTTGGTTGATAAAGCAAGGATTTTTGGGGTGTTATTGTTAAGACTATTGATAAGGGTTGACTTGTTTTTGTTGGGTTTGTTTTCTGTTCTTTGTTAGTTTTTGTTAAGGTCTGAAATGGAAAATGATCACTACTGTATATGTATACTGGTTGATAGCTGTTAGCGTTGCCTGTGTGGGGTTTTGGAATAATTTAGAACCGAAGTCTGAACTAAATGAGCCAAGCAGCTGGTCTGGTTAAATGAATTTATGTATAGATTATAATGTGGTCTTTACTGGTTTTTGCTGATGATGAACTGAATTTCTAGTTGTCTGAATGGATGAGAGTCAAGCCGGTTGATGGTTCCATGCTAGACTTTTCTTTACCTTAGTGAAGCTGACTGACTTTTGCTTATGATGTGTCTGTATTAGTAAAATTTACCATTTTGCATGTGTGAATTTATTTATTTATTATTACTATTATTTTAGTACTATCTTCTTTAATTGATGTGTGTATCTTTTTTGATTACATGATCTGTCATTTAAGTTGTCTTCTTCTTCTTCTTCTTCTTTGTCAGATACAATACAAGACATTGGCTCATTAATTCTTCTATGATGCTTTTCTGGTATCTGGGAAAAGCTATATATTCTCAAAAGAAGATATAAACTAATCATACTTCCTCTTATACATAGAAGATTGTACAGGAAATATATTCTGGTATACTTGAGGCTATGACCTTTTAAGACCTGCAAGTGTGTGTGTGTGTGTATATATATATCTGTTTATTTGAAAGATACTAAAAACCCTCTAAAATGTTTAGTATTTTTGATTGGTTAGTTGTTGAGAGGAATTACGATTTAGGGGAAAAAGTTGATTAATTCTCACATTACATATATTCAACATTGAATTGATTAAAATCTTATTTTGTAATTTTCTTAAATGTTTTAGGTTGATTTTATTTTCTTATATTTTGTGGGTTTAATTATAAATTTGTATAGATGTAGGGTTTGTATATTGTTTAGACCAATATTTTCAAGAGCAGAAGGCACACTCTAGGTGCTAGATTTCTTATATTTCCTCAAGCAAAATATACAAAATAAGCACAAGGAACAAAAAAGCGTTTGGTGCAATATGTATGTACGTTTGTTCTTGCATGTGTTCTGTATATATGTATATATTTATTATATGTATTATATTATAAGCTTAAGATATATAATTCTTAAACTCTATTTTGCTTCAACTCTCCATTTTTCTTGAAGTATCTGTTTCTGACACTCATGTCTAACACATGGATATAGGGATATGACCTGTAAGGATCCTTCAAATACTAGAGAATGATCTGACCATAACTGTGTCAGATACATGCCCGTATGTGGCACTCATACTTGGAATCCTAGTAACATAACTCTAAAGAGTGGCCTAGTTTATCTACAAAACATACAGTTTTTTCGGTCAATATGCACTATTTTCTTGTGGTTCAATATTTGTTGTTGAATACTAAAATACTGAGCATGTAGAGAGTTTGATTTTGTCGCTTTTCTTACTTGCAAAGGTACATCCAATGAAAAGAAATAAATATAAAAGAAATTAGAGAGAACATTATCTTACTGAAAGAAAGGCTTGTATGTGCACCAGTTGTGCGCTTAATAATATGTGCCATGCCCGAAATGTTTGAGTTTGAGGTGCTTTTATTGTTAGTGTGCATACCTTGAAAATCATGATTTGGAAAATGCAATGTAATAGTTATATTTGGTTGTTTTGCAAATATTAGTGCATGGTTTTATATTTGGTATGTTTACACCTGCAAGGGGAACTCAGTAGTTTAGAACTGGATTCCAATTTCTATATCTAACCTAGTACTTAGATTTTCTTGCTTTCCTAATGTTGTTATGGAGCCTGCATATTTGATAACCCTACCCTAGATAGGAACTGAAGGAAAGCAAAAAATGCAGTTTTTCATTTATTGTTAAATGGAGCTTTTGTATATGTGGTAATGCTTATGATTGATTAGCGAGTTTTAATTAATTGACAAGGCATTGCATCTATGTTTGCTAGATATTCTCAAGGAGAATGATGTGAATCTTATTAGGAAAAGAGAGTTTTTTATGATCTTTCTCCATTGAACATGGCAACTGAGAGCCCGATGCAAATGATTGAAAGTAGTGGGGTCACAAATTGGAGCTCTTCAAAGGATTCTCTAGTATTTGGTTCACAAATGAAGGATATGGAAGTGGAGGAGTTGAGGATGCTTTTGAAAGGGCAAAGAATCCATGGAGATCAAGCCGGCAAAGTGCCAAATCGAAGTGGTAGTGCTCCACCAAGTATGGAAGGTTCATTTACAGCTGTCGGCAACCTTTTGGCTCAACAGAATGCTAACCTGAATTCAAGCTTGGCAAGTTTGAGCAGTGTCATTGACAAGTGTGAATCTGAGGAGCAACTGCTCTCTCATCCAGCCTATTTTGCTTACTACTGCTCGAACATCAACTTAAATCCAAGGCTTCCGCCACCCCTGATCTCACATGAAAATCGACGCTTGGCACGCCATATTGGTGGATTCGGTAATAACTTGAGAGCAACATCAATGGATGATAGTGGCAATGGGCCCTTACCTTTTCATCGAACTTTACTCACTACACATAAAGAGGAAATTGAAGATGATACATCATCCCCTAGACAAGCTTTAAACAAGTGGGCAGAAGATAGTAATGAGCCTTTGCTTGAACAAGACTTGGCACCTTTTGCTGGTCGCCACAAGAGTTTGGTTGATCTGATACAGGTATAAACCTGTCCTATCTTTTTTTATTTTTTTTCATTTATTTTTCTATTTACTAATTGGCTTACTATATTGTCTGCCATTCCGGATAGATGGTGGTGAGAGCCCAACATTTTATTATTATGTTTTCTGTCATGCTTCTACTATACAATATTTAGATATCAATGTGTTCCTACTAATATGTGCAAAATATACATACTTGAACTTGTAAAAATTAAATCATCTTGGATATAGAGACCTGAATCAAATGAACTCTTGGCACTTTAGGGTGTCATACCTGTGTGGACACAAGTAATAGAATTTTTGTTTGACTCTGTGCTGCATATTGAACTCTCCATTTTTTGGTTATGAGAGGTGGCTGCTTATGACGTTGACAGTGGTGGTTCACAGCAGCAATGGCTGTTTTGGAGCTTCAAAAGGGAGAGGAGGAAGAGCAAGTAGTGGGGGATAACAAACATAAAATTTTGATTTTTGGTGTTACGGAATGTCATTTTTTGGTGGTAGCTTTTATGGGCTATGATTCTTGATCTAGGCATTATTTTATTTTTAATTGGATAAACGTAAAGAAATGATGGCCCGTGTGTGTAACTCTGTTTTTTTTTTGGTGCTACATGTACAGTATGCTAGTTTTCTTTTTCATTATTAGCACGAGTTGATTAAGTAGTTCTCGGCCTTTTGCATTTAGATCATTTATTTGTATCATCTTATATTGATGTTATGCTTCTTTTCTTGGTAAATTTGTAGGAAGACTTCCCCCGCACCCCTTCACCTGTATATAGTTTGTCACGTTCATCAGGAATCACAACAGCGGATGAACCAATAGATCATGATGTTAATGCAATCTCATCAACCTCTTCTTCCATCAGTGCTTGTTCAAAAGTACAAGAACTGATCTTGGGTTCTGCTGATGTATGCATGGATAAAAGTTCCCTGGATGCTCATGCTACCAGCTTGATACCTCAGAAGGATTCTTCAGAGACCTCTATTCAGAGCGCGCTATATCCTCAACAGACATGGAGATTATCAACATCTTTGAAGGAAGATACAAACATGAAAGATGCTAGTCTGAATGCCGATGCATCTGGTGATGTTCCACAGTCAATCGTACTTTCCACTGTAGAGTCCAAAATGAGAAAAAAACAAGAAGCACAACAATCTCATGGAAGGAATATGCCTCGAGAATATTATTCATCCATTCAACCAACTCCCATACAGCAGTCCCAAGGACTTGCAGCACAGACTATTTCTCAAGGATTGAGCCATCTGTATAGCCATCCTAAGTTCTCTTCTGTGGGGTCACAACCATTATTGCATTCTTCTGTACTCACACCTCCTATATATGCAACAGCATCACCATATATGACTTCCGGGAACCCACTATATGCCAATTTTCAGCCATCTGGTCTTTATGCTACACAATACAATATCAATGGATATCCCATGAACCCTGCATTTCTTGCCCCATTTATGGGAGGATACCCTTCTCATTCTGCTATTTCTTTGCCATTTGATTCTACTGCTTCTGGTTCAAGCTTCAATAATCAAACTTATGGGGCTTCAACTGGGGAGAACACTCCAAATACAAGTGATTTGCAGCATCTTGGCCACTTTTATGGGCACCATGGCTTAGTATTGCCACCTTCCTTGGTTGATCCGCTTCATATGCAATACATCCAACATTCTTTTAGCAACATATATGGTGCTTCTGTTCAGCATGGTCATTTGGCATCAACTGGTGTTACTGGGGGCCAAATTGATCCTTATGTGCAGAAAGAGTCAAGTGGTGCTGCTTATATTGGTGATCCAAAACCAGAGTCTCCAATTAATGGGAGGCTAAGCATTCCAAGTCCCGGGAAGGTTGTAAATATTGGTGGTGGCTATTATGGAAGCCACCAAAGCATGGGTGTTATTGCCCAATACCCAACATCACCACTTGGCAGTCCACTTATTCCATCATCACCAATAGGTGGAATGACTCCTCTAGGTAACAGAAATGAAACGAAGTTTCCTCCAAAAGCAGGACCATATTCTGGATGGCAAGCACAGAGGGTCAACAACTTTGAGGACTCCAAAAGGCATTCTTTTCTTGAAGAACTTAAATCCTGCAATGCCCGAAAACTTGAGCTCTCTGATATATCTGGGCGTATAGTTGAATTCAGGCAGTTTTCTATGTCAAGTTTGTTTTCATTCTCTATATACTATGTGATTATTACCTCCAGGTGGAAGAAATAATTTAATACCTGTTTGACTTCAGTGTTGATCAACATGGGAGTCGATTTATCCAGCAGAAGCTGGAGCATTACAGTGTTGAGGACAAGGAGTCTGTTTACAGAGAAGTCCTTCAACATGCTTCAAGATTAATGACTGATGTTTTTGGTAATTATGTAATTCAAAAGGTATGGCTTTAAATGTTTATGAATGCTTTAAGTAATTTACTGTCTCCAAAAAAAAAAGAATGCTTCAAATAATTGACTTTTGATGGGAAGTGTAAACAATTTGGATAATGACGTAAGATATTTTTGGATAGCCTAATTTTATTGTCGTGTTGCAGTTTTTTGAGCATGGAAGTTCCGAGCAACGAAATGAACTTGCCGATCAACTGGTTGGAAATATGTTAAACTTTAGTCTTCAAATGTATGGTTGTCGTGTGATACAGAAGGTATGTGGAACTTCTTATAAGTATGATGTTTCCTGTGGTTGAGGCATTGAGCTTGAATATTTCAGCGGACAAACTCACTTTCATTGTTTTAAATATTTGATCCCCAAAAGAAGAATAATTAAAACAAATATTATCATCAAATATTATGATCAATTTGAAAAAATGCCTGGTATCCATCTACTTAGTTTGTACTTATACGTAAATAAAATCTCTCTCTCTCCCTCCCTCCCTCCCTCTTTCTGCCTCTCTTTCCCTTTCCGTTTAAATATATTTGCAATGAGAATGATGAATGGGTGTGCCCTTTACAAGCCATGCATTTATAAGCTAATAAAATATCAATGTATTGAACTTGTATTATATGATGAATGACTCTCAACAAGGCCGTAAATTATTATATTCTTACATATCCCCTCTAGTGAGATCTTAGCTTCTTTTCTCAAGACGAGGAATATCTATCTATGCATTCAACTTGTATTATATGATCACAGAAATCTGTTGTATGTATTCTGATGCTTAGCAACCTTTATTTGGTTAATTATGTTGGATTAATAACCGGTTATTCTTGTTGATGTGCACCTTAATATATATTCCAACATATGTATCTAGATCTGTTCATGTATGTGGAGATTGGTTATTACTTGTTTGATGAATCCTGGCTTATCTTTGGCCTTGGGGTCATAAAATAGTTGAGCATCTCTTGATGTGTATTAAAATGGTAAATAGTCTATCATCTTGAAGTGTATTTTGGACTGCACTTCAGTTATGGATGATAACAAAGCACATGTTCATCAATATAGCACAGTTTTCTGACCGATTTTTTTTGTGGATTTTTTCCAGGCGTTAGAAGTGATTGAACTTGATCAAAAAATACGACTTGTTGAGGAGCTTGACGGTCATGTTATGAAATGTGTGCGTGACCAAAATGGGAATCACGTGATACAAAAGTGTATAGAGTGTATCCCTATGGATAGAATTGGGTTTATTATTTCGGCTTTTCGTGGTCAAGTTGCCACGCTTTCTACTCATCCCTATGGCTGTCGTGTCATTCAGGTAATATTATATTTTTGTTGGTTTCTCTTAGGCTGAACATAATCTTATTTTATATCCTTGTTATGTGATGTTCTGATCATTTGCTGTTCTTTTGAATTTATGATAGAGAATTTTGGAGCATTGTTCAAACGAACTGCAAAGTCAATGCATCATTGATGAAATTTTGGATGCTGCTTGCGACCTTTCTCAAGATCAGTATGGAAACTATGTTACACAGGTTCACTTTCAATTTCTGATTATCAGTTTTATCGACAGCTGATTGGATAATTTCTATTATTGCTGCATTTGCTTCTCAATATTGGGAACCCTCTTTAGAGGGCCTAGAGAAGCTTATTTGTTTTGCCAATTTGTTTGACCTGCTGTCTAGTGAATGCAAATTGGTTATGTTACTTGGACTAGGGTGCGAGTGTTGGATATCCGGCTCTGGTATATTCAATTTTCTCTTAAGTTTTTCCATGTATTTGGAGGGTCATGTCTTCATACTCATGTCTGGATATGTGTCTAACTTGGGTGTCAGACACGGTATTTCAAAAAATGGAGTTGGAGCGACATAGGTGCATGACATATCTGTTAATGCTTTCTTATTCCTTTTTGACTTTAGCTTCTTTTGTTAGTTTCCATTTTTTATGGCCGATATATTGCTAGTTATATTCTGTGGAAGCTGGTGGTAGTGAAAAGCTATCCTTGTTGATAATATTGACTATAGGGAAACTCAGATAAATCAAGGCCTCTTCATTGTTTCCTAATTATTTTTCTTAGTTCTTTTTCACTTTCCTTAGTTTCTGATCTCTTGATGAAAATTATTTTCTGTTGCATTTTACTACTTGCAGCATGTTTTGGAGAGGGGAAAGTCGCATGAAAGAGGCCGCATTCTTAGCAAGTTGACTGGGAAAATTGTACTAATGAGTCAACATAAATACGCGTCAAATGTTGTTGAGAAGTGCTTAGAGTACGGCGATTGTGCTGAACGAGAGTGTTTGGTTGAGGAGATCATCGGACAATCTGATGAAAATGACTCTTTATTGGTAAGTCGAGTAAAGCATTTATCCCAACCAAATATACCATTAGCTTCAATGCTCGGCAAGATCTAGAACTCTTTTTTATGATGCCTTACGAGCATGGAGATTTGGGGATTGTTTCTAGTTTTATGATGTTTTTCGATTGTGTTATATTGTGAATTGAACATGTCTTTTGCTCACATTTTTTGTTCGGACTTTTCTATGGTAGACTATGATGAAGGACCAATTTGCAAATTATGTGGTCCAGAAGGTTCTTGAAGTAAGCAATGATAGACAACGGGAACTATTGCTGGATCGTGTTAGGGTTCATCTCAATGCTTTGAAGAAATATACTTATGGGAAACACATTGCTGCTCGGTTTGAGCAACTGCTCGGTGAAGGTGCGTGGATTTTTTATTCATTTACGCACATAAACTTTAAGATGTTTGGTGATAACTTTCTCTACTTCGGTACTTCTCGACGTCTTACCTAACAGAATCAAGATGAAAAATAGTTTGTGCTCCGCTCATGTTTATTTGATTACATGATGAAATAATATGGACAATAGAGTGGTGCATATCTTGTGTTTTGTGTGGCATCATTCATTTCTACTGGTTGCCGGGAACATTTTAAGGTGTTCGTTTTTTTGATACAAATGTTCCCGGCAAACAACAGGAATGACAAGACGGTCTATCGGAGTTCATGTCAATTGTGTGGCATTCACTAGTTTTTACATGATAACAAGACGGTCTATCGGAGTTCATGTCAATTTGTCATTAGGATTCTAAGGGAAACATCGCTGCAAGAAGACTAATAACTTGTTTCGGTAGCCGAACTAAACCCGGTCTTTTGTTTTTGCTTTAATTCTACTTTGCTGTTTTTATCAAAGTAAACGAATGATTAATACTCAATACTCCATTGTTTATGCAGAAAGCGATGCCTCGGCCTCGGCTTCGGCTTCGGCTTCGACTTCGGGAAATTAGCAGTCATTCTAGGAGAAGGCATGACTCTGGAAAAGCTCTTTATCATTGTTAGGGAAAACAACAGCCTGGAACTGCTGCAGGGCTGCTTGATAAATAGTTAAAAAGTTGGGGAATAAATGTATTACTGTATGTTTTAAACTCTGTGCGTGCGTGCGTGCGTGCGCGCGCGCGTGCGCGCGTGTGTGTGTATGTATGTATAGAATCAAACAACATAAAAGCTTGCAGTGTTTGCTTTGAAATTTGACAAATGCTTGCAGGTTTTTATTATGCATGTATGTATGTACACATAGGAACATTATATATCTATGTATGTAGTTCCAAGTGATGCATATACATAGGGCCATTATATATGTATGTATTTCCAAGTGAGGCATATACGCAGGAGCATTGTATGTGTCCGCATGCATGTTTCTCAAGTGAAGCTCCTTGGGCTTATAACATGTCGGGGATTGCCATCTGTTTAAAAGCCCATAACAATAATTTAATTTAATAAATTAATATGTTTACTTAAAATCTCAGCATTTTAAATAAAATCATTAATTGCCAGATAAGTTATTATAATATTTGAAATTTAATAGATTTTTATATTAATGTTGGGTTAAAACAAAACAATGTTTATTTAAAATGTCAAAAGGAAATGCTTATTTATATACGTATAAAGTAGGTGCGGGTAAAAAATTCGTTTATCCGGTTTTGGATTCAGTAAATTTTTATTTGGTATTAGTTCCGATGAGATGGAGACTGATTCTAAAATTTAAGTCTCAGTTATTATCGGGATTGGGACTGAATCTTGATTTTTTGGATCCAATACCCGGTGGGTACCCAATAGGATCGAAACCAATACTTTTGTTTATTTTTCTTATCAAATTTTCTCTTTATATATGAATATTATGAGTACGATTAGTTTTAAAACTTTAATTTTCAAACCTACAATGTTCTAATTTTATCATTTAATATTATTATTGGTGGATGAAAGTTTTTTTCTTCGATTACTCAATTTTTTAAGAATAAATTAATTGACCGGGTACCCAATATTGGAATTGGTTCCTCTTAGTAACGGGATCGATTCTTGAAATTTAGGACCTGGTGTGACTGAGACCGGTTCTTAAAATATAGGACCAGGTGTGACTGGGACTGAGACTAGTTCTAATTTTCAGGAACCAATGGTTATCGAGATCGAGAGCAATTTTATTCAAATTGGTCGGGTACCCGGTATTGGCCACCCTTAATATAAAACATTTATATTGAATACACCGGAGGTAGAAACTTTTAGTTTTTACAAGTACTTTAGTTTCTAGGATTTAGAGACTCAATTTAAGGGGTATGATTTAAGGATAGTGGTTAGAATTTAGACTTTAGGGTTAAAATTTATTGTTTAGAGGTTCGAGTTTAGGTTTTTAGGGTAATATATTATTGCTCGACTTGATTCGTTACTCGTTAAAATTGTACTCGACTTGTACTCGTTAAAATATTTTGTTGCTTAACTCGACTCGTTGCTCGTTAAGCTTATTGAAAAACTTACTTTATTTTAAACTAAAAATAAAATTTAATAATACTATATGAGGCTTAATATTAACATAAGTTAACAAATTTAATCAAAAATATCAAAAGAGTGTATAAAACACTTTTAAAATCTAAATTCGAAAGTAACAATCTATAAATACATCAAATAACATATTAAAATTAAAATAACAATTTATAAATTAATAATTATTATTTAAATTTATTTATTGTAAAATAATTTTAAAAAAATTATTAAAAACTATTTAAACAATCAGTAGAAGCTATGTTTTGAGTTCAATCTTGTCTTGTTTTGTCAACTCCGTCGATCCGTAAGTCTCAACTTCAAAATACTTGTTGGATTATCTTCAAATTCAGACAGATTTTTAAGATTCGATAGGTAAGTATTTTTAAATAAAAAAAATATAAAAATTACATTCCTTTTTAATAGTATGTGCCATTTACTTTTATATTTTGATCAAACTATAAATCAATTTATTTTGACTAAATCTGAATTAATAATAAAGTTGAACTTATAAAGAATTCAAATTAATTAAATTTAAAATATAAAGTAATTTAATTTAAAATCAACCTAATTCTTTGACTGTAAAACTTGATAAGTACGTAAAACACATGCATGTTATAGAGAGAAAAAGGAGGAGGAAATTAAATTACACGACTGATAGATGCATTTATGGGTGGAATAAAATCACATGAAGCAAAACCATACACACGACTTCAAGATCCGATGCATAACAAAAGTTTCACACTCAAAAAAACATTATTTATTTAGTAATTAAGAAAAAGTAAAGCGTATAAATCATCTATTTTTTAATCGTATTTTTGTTGATATCTTTATTTTAAATTAGTAGGTTTAGGGTTTAAGGTTAGAAGTTATGGTTAGGGTTTAGGAAATTAGGGGTAGGCGTAATTTTAAGGTGCAAGGTTTAGTGTTTAGGATGTAGAAAATTAAGGTTATGATTTAAAATTTAATTTTTTGAATTTTTAATAAGAGGCATGAAAGGAGGTACCATTAGGAGGCAAAAGATTTTTACTATTAGCGAATCACCTAGTTGATCTAGTGGGTAAGATGATATCTTAAAAATATTAGAGGTTTAAATTAGGGACGAAATTAAGATTAAAAATTAAGGAATGAAACATAAATATCGAAAAGTAAAGGGGACAAATCTATAATTAAACTGTAACACCCCGAACCCGGGTGTCACATTTGGGCCACAACCGACTTTTTTCCCTGGGACATTCTAGAACCAACTAAACCTAGGTTCTGATACCACTCTTTTACACTCAAGATTCAACTTTTGGTGGTAGTAAATTGGGAGAAAGACGGTGAGAAAGAGAGGTTAAAGGAAATAAAAGTGGGTGATATCACTTTCTTCCTTTTTTTCTCATTTATCAACTTATCAAAATGCGCTCAACTAACTCTAAGCCCAATAAGACTCTCTAAACCCAAATATGAGACCTACAACTTCAGATTAACCTGATTCTGAATTTCAAAACTCGAATCATGATATAAACAACATTAAGAGTTGAGTCCTTAAAAATGTTAAAGGTTTGAATTAGGGACGAAACAAAGATCAGAGGTTATAGAAAAAACATAAATATGTGAAAGTGAAGAAGAATAAACCTATATTATTTCATTTTAATGTATATAAATCTTCTCCCATGGGAGAAAGATCCCCTCTTATACTGTATAAACTTTGTTTTTGGTTCGAACTTTAATTTTTTGTACGAAGAAAGTTAAGTTAGGAGAATTGTATTTATATTAAACGTACGTAAAATTTAATTTAAATTAATCGATTAATAAATTAAATATTAATAGTTAAAATAAACAAAGCTTTCTATTAGATACCTTACCAGTGAAGTAAATTCATATGATTCATCATGTGATCTTCCCCAAACCATTATTTTTTATCCACATTAATGAACGTATATTTGCAATTGTCATAAACATTGTCTGCCATGTGGATTTAAGTACACTTGCTTCCGTCTCTCAGAAACATAGACTTTGACTGTCTGAAATAAATCAGGTGGAACTCAAGATTGAGTGCTTTGTAATTTTTTTTAATTAGTTAATACTGATATTACTGATAATATTACTGGTGCTCGAATCCATGACTTCTAAGAACAATAACCGTTTCGTTAACCACTTAAGTTAAAAGACTCGTATTAATTTAGTGCGATGATATACTAGATACTTTAAGTTAAGTTAATATGTGTTATATGTTTATTTTTGAATAAAAAATAAGTATAACAAAAATAAGAATCTATGAAGTATAAGCACAATAACATTTTATTTTTCCCGTGTTTTACTTCTAGTCTATAATTAATCTTTTATTTTTCCTTCGTAAACATTTAACTTGTTTTATTTTGGATCTCTACGTAATCGTTTCTATTGTACATGTCTAAACTGTTTATATGTCCTAACAGGAAAATTTTATGTTAAATCTACATCCATATAACCGTTGATGTGAAGGTGACTACGAGGACATATTTTATTTTTTTAGGATTGATGTCGTCTTTTTTACTGATGTTTATATAAATATTTTGTTGATCTATTCTTAATTTAGATAATTAGACTGATTTTCTTATATTGATAAGTGTTCGAAATCATCAAAGATAGACCGTAATTGAATTGTAGTGAAGTTATTGTCATTGTGCTATCATTGCTATATATAATTTTATGTTAGTGTTGACAATATTTAATATTTTTCGAAAATAATTGTGTTTGTTTATATTTATTGTTGTTTTGAATTATTTAGAGTATAAAAATATTATTATAGATTATTTTTATAACTATCTAATTTTCTCTCCATTTAATAAAGTTGTAAATTATTATTAGTTTAGAAAAAAATTGATTTACATATTATTTTTTTTTTAAAAAAAAGCTTCCTTTATATATTTTTAAAATGTTTGAATGCCTCAATTTTTTTAATATTTTAAAATAGGAATAATAACATAAATATTAATAAAAATACTTTAATACACAAGCCCGTGTAAATTAAATTACACAAGTTTTTTCAATTTTAGCATTTAGAGATGTAAGTTGTAGTTTGGGGTTTAGGTTATAAGGAGTAGATAGTGGCAGATGTAGCTTTATTTTAGGGTGGACCCTAAATTTTTTAAAATTTATATATTTACTTTTAATTTTTTTAATTTTTATGAATTAATTCTTAAATATTTATAATAATATTTAAGGTTGTGCCCACCCTGAATTTTTTAAAATTTACATATTTATTTTTAATTTTCCTAATTTTTATGAACTAATCTTTAAATTTTTATAATATTTAAGATTTGTGCCCACCCTGAAATTTCAAAAAAGAATTATATGTTCTCACCCTTAAATAAATTTATGGATTTGCCATTAAGTGTAGAATTTAAGGTTTATAGTTAGAATTTAGAGTTTAGGGATTGAGATTTAGATTTTAAGGTGTTAGAGTTAGAAATTTAAACTTTAGAATTTATAGCTTAAAAACAAAGGAAATGTGTAAATTTTTTATACAATTTGTATATCAAAATATAACTGAAATCTGATTAGAGACTATCAATCCCTATTAAAGTTATGAAACTGAAATCTTAATGGTGCATTCAATGTTATATAGAACTGATATCGAGTAGCAGTGCTTATCGAGCGACTCGATCGTGAGTTGAGTAGTGTTCAACTCGTGCTTATTAAAAAATATTATTGTTCGATTTGACTCGTTGCTCGTTAAGCTCGTTAAAATTGTACTCAACTTGTGCTCGTTAAAATCTTTTGTTGCTCAACTCGACTCGTTGCTTGTTAAGTTCACTAAAAAACTTACCTTATTTTAAACTAAAAGTAAAATTTAATAATATTATATGAGGCTTAATATTAACGTAAGTTAACATATTTAATAAAAAATATCAAAAGAGTGTATAAAACACTTTTAAAATCTAAATTCGAAAGTAACAATCCATAAATACATAAAATAGCATACTAAAATTAAAATAACAATTTACAAATTAACAATTATTATTTAGATTTATTTTTTAATCAAATAATTTTAAAATAATTATTAAAAATTATTTTAAAAAATTAACGAGTTGTTCGCGAACTTATCGAGTAGAGTTAGATTTTGCTCGATTCAACTCGTTAAGGTCTCGAGTCGAATTCGAGTCAATCTAAATCAAGTTTTAACCGAATCAAATTCGAACAACTCACGAACTACTCAACCCGTTAATCATCCCTAATCATATATCTTTGACCATTTCTACTAAGTGGATCGTAACTTCACATAAAATTTAACCAACTATAAAATATATACTAATTCGGAAATCCGTAAGAAGCAACGTACCATACATTTCATAATCAATATTTTCCATATAAAGAAAACGGTTCTTCACAGACTATCGTACTTTGTATATAAAATATGAATTATTGTTGTCAACTGGAGTAGTCGACTCCTTTGTCACATGCACAAGCAAGTGGTTTTCACACAACAAAGTACATTATCTTCTTATTATTTTACCAAGGAGTAAAATAATACTAACTTAAAAGGAGTAAAATAATATATATCGATTATCATATTTTAGGTAAAGAAAAAAAATCACAGATGTTGAGCTTTAGATTATTTGTCTCTTAAAAAATGTCTGATAAGACGTGTTGTGCCACCGTTTTATATATCTTAAGACTTTCTTTTTTTATTTTAATGTGAGATTGATAGACCCTGTCTTTTTCAGACTTGAAACTTATATATTCGAATTCAAAATAAAAATAAGAGAAAAAATCAGCAATTAATAACAGTAAACCTAGACAAGGCTGAGAAATTAATGCTTGTGGAGATGCTTTGCTTACGGTTTTGCTGTTGAAGAGCAGTTTTGGATCCCAATTCCACTTGCAATAAAATACACCCGGTTGCATGTGATGGGCATATATAATTTTTGGATCTGAACTTGTAATTTACCCATTTTGGTAATAATTCTTTTTATCCACATTAAACCCAAAATTTTAAAACTTCTCTAAATTCGGTCCTTCAACTTTAATTTTTTTTCATCCCAAAAAGACTGGAAAACCAAGTTTAAGGTTTAAGTTTAGAAATTTTATCAAGACTCAAGACTAATACGGTAGAAAATTGTTTAGGTACTAAAATGAATAAATTGCCAAATTTAAGTTCTAAACAACAAATTAACCCTAATAGATATCAAAGTAGTGAAGGGACCTGAACCTTTGTTAATAAAGAGAGGTGGTAATTCTAGAAAGTCTGTAAAATTAGTGGATTTGAGGATTAAAATAAACCCAAAGTTCTGATGAGTCATGAGGCAGGCAGCAATGGACCAATAACCGACGTCTACCCTAACTTCGATGCATGTATTAAAAATATTATGAGTTCCATTAATGTATGTTTACAGTATAGAAAAATATGAAAATAAAAATCAATTATAATATTTTTATTAAATAAAACATATTTTTTTTAAATAAATAACATGTTAAATTTAACCTATGTTTGAGGAGAAATATGAGAGTGGTAGTTTAGAGTAATTATCTTCTTTTTAAAAAATATGTTTAATAGGATGTATAATATTATTATTTATATATTTTAAAAAAAATTGTTGTAGGATCAAAAATCTCGTATTTTTTCAGATATGAGATTCTCCTCTATTTAATCTCATGATGCTATCGTTACGAGCTTTCGTTCTCATGATTGATTTATTGTCACAATTGTCCATTCTATCTACCCTACTCATAAGTGCTCGACGTGGAATCGAGAAGTCAAAAGATCGTTCATATACCACTTATTACAGAGTCGTTACCCTTTTTCCTAAAAGACATATCTAATAAGATATACGAGTGTAAATCGTCTATCTCTTCCCCATGCCTCCATTTTAAATTAGAGGGTTTAAGGTTTAGGGTTCTAGGTTAGGGGTTGTAGTTAGGGTTTAGGGGCAGGTGTATTTTTATGGTGTAGGGTTTAGGATTTAAGATATAGAAAATAAGGGTTAGGGTTTACAATTCAATTTTTTAATTTTTTTTTAAAGGGTGCATGCAAAAGAGGTAGAGCATTTCTACTCTACAATGCCACCTTTTATATATCTTAAGATTTCCTTTTTCTTTTTAACGTGAGATTAATGACCTTATATTTTTTTAGACGTGACACTTTGATCTCTAATTTATAATAAAACTTAAAGTTTAATACTTATTTTTAATTTATCTAATACAAATTATAATAAAATTTGTAATTTAACATACTTATAGAGATTACATTATTATATTTAATCTTTTGTATTGACATGAATTAAAAATATTATTTTTTTCAAATTACAAGTGTTAGCAAACACCTCCTCTCTATAGATTTTCTATATAAATCTCAACTCCACCTTTGAATGTAAACCGTCCATTCATACAAAGAAAGAAGCAAATTTAATACCTTTCATGGATTCCAAAAAGTCCAACAAGATCAGGCAGATTGTGAGGCTCCAACAGATCCTCAAGAAGTGGAAAAACGTAGCAAATGCACCCAAGAACACCAGCAGCAGCAGCGGTAACTCCACCGCCACTGCCACCACAAGCGGCGGCAGCAGAAGTATCAAGTTCCTCAAGAGAACACTCTCTTTCACAGACATTAATTCAGAGGGTATCCCCAAAGGGTTCTTAGCGGTATGCGTGGGAAAAGAGCTGAAACGATTCATCATCCCGACGGAGTATCTGGGTCACCAGGCGTTCAGGATTCTGCTCCGACGAGCGGAGGAGGAGTTCGGGTTTCAACAGGAAGGGGTGTTGAAGATACCCTGTGAAGTTTCTGTGTTCGAGAAGATCTTGGACGTGGTTCAACAGAAGAGAGATGAGCCTGGGATTTTGTTGCATGAGCTTGGATTTGGTTTTGAGAAAGAAATCGTCGCTTGTTGTTCGCCGGAGTGTGAGTTGACCGCTTCTCACCACCCTCAAACGTGTAGATGATCTTTCTTCTTCTTTTTTGTATGAAGTTTTGGTGTATGGAAGTAGAAGAGTTGAAATAATTCAGTAGATGAAAGCTACTCTAGTTGAAAATTGTTGGAATTTATATAAACAAAATACACATTTTATGCTTCAACTCTCATCTTATTTTTCTATATTATAAAGTATATATCAGAAATTTCGAGTAAAAACTTGAGAGGTCAATTTATATATATATATATATATTTATTTTTTTTTTAGGATTAAACAAACATTTTCACAAAAAATGAGTGTTTAACTAAAATTTTAAATAATTTTGAGATATTTAACTCAAAAAAATAAAAATTTAAGAGAGATTCTAATTAAAATATTTAAAATTTTGAAGTTTAATACAAATTTTTAAAATTTTTGATGGGATTAAATTAATTTTCTTTTTAAATTTTCAGGGTGAAATTGAGTTTCTTGAAATTTTGGTTTGTGACCCCTCGGATTTCTTAGAGCATCTTCCCATATATGTCTATTTTATAGTCTATGTTCAAGATTCATAGTTTTTTCTCTCAAATAAATATTGTTTATATGGTTTGGATCCACATTCTCTCCTTAAGAGAGTAATGTATCTTGTTATTACACCCAACCCTTATTTGATCGAATATCTTTATTATCATTTCTATTTATTTAATAAATACACTAAAATATTTTAAAATCTAACTGTAAGTAACTTGTGCATGTTAATCATCATCCCTCACAAGCATTACTACCACAATCAGGGTCTGAATTTTGATCATTTTACTGTATTATTCCAATCACTAGATAAGGACCGATCTTGATGATGCTCGAGCAATTTTGAGCAGAAATGATGAAAGACATCAAGAGGGTGTTGGAAAATTTACTAGGAAAATCAATTGACATTAAGTTCATGGGAAAATCGAATGTGATTCCGACAACGGACTTTGTGAACTCAGATGATCCGACAATGGTGTTATTACAGGGACTGTATTGCAGCATAGTGTTACTGTTATTACAGGTCCTGTATTGCAGCATATTGAGATTGCTGGAAAAGGGAGAGAATGATTGAGGAAGGATCACAATTTATGTTTGACTTCAATTGAGTGTTCCTATGCACATAAGGTTATTGTCTCAAGTTTCCTACTAAAATTGCTAAAGTCACAGAAGACATTTTCATGGCACCTTGTCCCTGTGCGTGTGTATGGTTCTCTATATATGAAATCATACCATTTTACCAAAAAATATATATTTAACTAACAATAAACTTTATTGAAACCAAACATAAAAGGAACAAGAAATGTCTTAATAAGACAGATTTATGTCAAGCATTGATCATGTAAAGATCTACATGCATGAGCTGACTGCAATATCATATTATTATAATTAATTAAAACCCTTTTTATATATGTATATAGGGTTTCATTAAGGAGTAGAGTAGGTAGAACAAGCTTGGGTTATTGCTTGAGTAGCACGGTTGATATCAACCCCAGCATTGCACATATTTGCAAAAGCTCCACTGTACTTCATGTCATACCTTGTTCTTGTCGTGCTCCTGAGCACACACTGTTGTCTGAAACTCTTTACAAGCAGTTTGAAGCAATCCCAGTCATGAACCAGAGGATTCCCAGCAGATTGGACGGAGTTGAGGATCTCCGGAATCTTTTCGACTCCAAAAACAACTGATATAATCTCATGTATACTTTGATCAATGTGGTTCCTCAGGGAAAGTTGATCCACCAGCTCCCTATGAGCTTCGGTCTTCTTCCGAGAGCCTTCGGGAGCGTTATCATACTACAAGATAATATATGTTCATTAATTTTAGTCTTTTTAATAACGTGCAGACAAGTACCGGAACTCGAGTCTGGGGTAAGAAAACAAACCTTACGCAAGAAATGGAGGAGGCTGGCATCATGTTGGTTAACAATATGTGTAGTAGTTGTTAAACCGGAGTAACGACGATTATCGGACAGTGGATAATGGTCGTTATTCGGATTTGTACCGATGTAATTGAACACAGAATCCTCTCCAATGCCCTTATTTCCATATTGCATCACATGAGAACCAATATCCTGATTGTCAACTGCTGTCCTTCTTCTAACCTGTAATGAATTTGCTGTTTTACATATACAACCATTATACCAATCATGTTTTACATATATTGAACACACTAACCACTTGATATTGCTGCTCCAGAGTTTCATTTCGCAGATCATGAATGTCGCTGTCCATTTCGAACGAATAGTTAATATTAAACCGTAAAATCTTCTTACAATAGTCCTGATACAGATACAGATAGGGACACGAACCTGTCTTCCAACCAAGAAATACTGAACAAATCTCCCAAACATGTGTCGTATTCGGACAGGAGGGTTGGGAAATCATAAGGACAATAAGTTGCATAACTACTTTCATTTGGATTTGCTGCTGTTATTACATATATATTCTCTATGTCACTTGGCAGAAGTCCTTCAAACATACTTCCTGATTCACATGCTTCAACATAGATAACCTGAGACATAAAAAATCATTTTAAATTAAATAAAATATTAAATAAAGGCTGTAAGGAAATCATTATAATATATAATATTGGTCCAAAGTAATGGAATCACCATGCTTTTGTAGCTTTTAGCTGCATGCTTTTGCTTCAACGTATTCATTAAATCTTGGGCAGTAAGGAACTCAGAAGGCATTCCTGATATAAAGAGAATTTTGTATAAAATGAAAAATAAAGGATGGTTCCGAATAAAGTTGCGGTTTACAGTGTCATGGCGACCTTCAAAACCGTTACGACGCCGACACCGACTTAATTTAATACTAAAGGTACTAACCAAGTATGCCGGGGCTGCCATGATCAGCATAATATATGAAAATATAATCATCTGGACCACTGTCCACAACTTTTCCACTTCCTCCTGTAACACCTGTTTGGTTCCCGAGAATTGCAGCAAGAAAATTGTTCACATTGACATCTTCCCCTGTGTAATCCTACAACATAAATCCCATATTAATAAAGATAATAACTAATATATATATATATATATAATGGATCTTTTGAAGAGAAGACAAACCTTGGGAACTCCTTGATAAACATCTTCTCCGTTAGGTTTATTGATAACGACGCCGGGTCTCGGATTATAGACATTGAATGCGATATCATCGTACATGAAAACGATAATGTTTTCGTCTTCTAATCCGCCTCTCCTCAAAATTTGATATGCATGACATATATCGGCCTGCGACGCATACATTTTTACGTGTTACTTTCGTATATACGTATAGATTTATACGTAACAATGCATTACTTAAAAATATAAATCCATGTTACTTATGTATCAAGTAAGCTTAAATAGTGTGTTACCTGATGCCTGTAATTGTCATAACCATTTGAACCAGCAATTAAAACAGCCCATCTTTTGCCTTCAACATTGCTGTCCGAACGAAGAAATTCCGACAATCCGCCTGGATTTCGTTCGAGTTGTCGGCTTTCGACGACAACACAGGAGAGTGCAAGAAAAAGAAACAAGCCGCTGTAAGTAACCTGCATTTTGCTCTTCAAGAAACTGATTTAGTTTGATGACGGTGGGTGATAACTCGGAACTCAATTTATAGTGCTGGAGTTGAGTGTTGGGAACGTCTGGTTTATGGTTTGGAGCTTGAATGGGATCTGACTCAGTGAGTGAAAACGATGTGTAACGTTCCATTGCCTTGTTTGGACCATAGTATGAACACAGACCACATCTTGAATTGTGTTTTAAATAGTCTTAAAACATGCTAAAAATGTTGTTTTATTTTTGAATCGAATGGGTAATGATATTACGTGGGTGCTTAATGAGTTGAGCAGCTCGTGAGTTGTTCGAATTCGAATTAGTTAAACTCGGTAAATACTCGATTCAGATTGACTCGACTCGAACTTGACTCGAGACCTTAACGAGTTGAATCACGCAAAGTCTAACTCGACTCGATAAGTTTACGAGTAGTTTGTTAATTTTTTAAACTATTTTTTAGTAATTATATTAAAATTATTTCATTCAAAAAATAAATCTAAATAATAATTATTAATTTATGAATTGTTACTTTAATTTTAACATGCTAGTTTGGTGTATTTGTAGATTGTTTGTTTAGAATTTAAATTTTGAAAGTGTTTTATACTCTCTTTTGATATTTTTGGTTAAATTTATTAATTTATATTAATATTAAGTCTTATATCGTATTATTAAATTTAACTTTAAGTTATAAAAATAAGGTTAATTTTTTAGTGAGTTCAACAAGCAACGAGTCGAGTTGAGCAATAAAATATTTTAATGAGCACGAGTTGAGCACAATTTTAAAGAGCTTAATGAGTAATGAGTCGAGTAATAAAAAATTTTAACGAGCACGAGTCGAGTATTGTCCAACTCGCGATCGACTCACTCGATAAACACCCCTAAATATGTCTCGTTAAAAAACTTCACTAACCTAAATATATAGAGTAAAAAGAGTATATATGATGTCATTAAAGGAGCAATAAAATTAATTTGGTATACAAAAGATGCAAATAAATTATCCACATGATTCGTACGACTATATCAACCATTTGATCAGATATTTTATTCGCGAAACATCCATTTAAAATAAATATACCAATTACGTACGTTTGAATGCTAAAAATATTTATTTCAAAAAAAAAAGAATGCTAAAAATATTGAGCAAACGGCTAAAAATATTTTTTAAAAATATTTATGAAATATATAATATCTTTTTTTCGGCCGTCTCAACTCTCAACCGTAAATTAGATGGTTAGTGTTATTAGGGGTGAGCAAAACTCGATTCGATTCAAAAAAACCGAATAACTCGATTCGACTCGAGGCGAAAATACTGGACTCGTTTTGACTCGACTCGAAATTTTATAGACTCGACTCGACTCGAAAAAATTTCAAATAAAGTTTGAGTTGTAAAATGGAAATTCGAATAACTCGAAATTTTTAGTAATTAAAAGGATTAATTTTTAAGTTTAAGACGAGTCTATCAATTTTTTATGATATATATACATTGATATATAAAAATATAAAGGAATATCGCTACATATGAATATATATATATATACATATCTTATATGATTAGAGAAAGTCGTTTAAATTGAAATCAAATCATACTATAACATGATAAATAATTACAATTAAATATTTATAGGAACTCGAATTTTTTAAACTCGACTCGAACCGAAAAAATTTCAAATAAAGTTTGAGTTGTAAAATATGACTCGTCAACTTGAATAACTCAAATTTTTTTGACTCGACTCGATTCGATCGAATACTCACCCCTAAGTGCTATAACATCTAGGCATATATAGGTTTGGGTGTATATATCTTTCATTAGTAGGGATGGACATAGAATCCGAATCCGATGAGTTTTGACCTGATTCGATTCGATCCGATATGATTGGGTTACATTTTTTATAGAAAATTCTGGTTTGGATCAGGTCGAATTTTTTCAAGGGTGATTTCGGATCGGGTTCAGGTTTAGAGTGAAAAAAATCCAACCTGAGACTAATAGTGGAATTTTTTCATATATATTTTAAGGATATTTGCGATAATAATCCCTCTTTATATATATTTTGTACAATTAGATCCCTAAAATTATTTTTTTTACAATTAGATCTCTAAATTTTATAAACCACTTGGACTAAAAGACTCCTACATTTTTAATTTAAAATTAAATCTCTAATCATAATTCTATAAATCATAAATACTGAATTCTAAATTCTTAAATCTAAATTATAATACTAAATATTAATTCTAAATTATACACCTTAAATATTTAATTTTAAATCTAATCCCTTATACCCCGTACTAAACTGCTAAAACCTTTAATTAACCCACTTATAAAATATCTCTTCCCTACATAGAATATTTTCTTTATTACAACTGAATCTATGAGATTCTTTTTAATTATAATTTACGTTACGCAAGCATTTTTCCCAATATAGTATAAAATGTTTACGTTACGCAAGCATATGGTATTGTATTTTAATTATTTTTTATATTATATTTGTTGTGTTCACTACTATTAAATGAAAAAGTACACATTTCATCATTTAATCTTCTTCTCAATTCTATTAGGTTTATTAAAGTTTAAAATTTTTTAATTTAATCCTTGAACTTTTGGGTATTTTTATTTTAATCACTCTATTATCAAATACTTAACGGTATTATGATTGGGTATCTGTCTTTTAAGAAGTATTGAATTACCCTCAAAACTTCGTTTATTATTCACGAAAACCCTGATTTTATATTCTCTTTGATTTCCTGACGATAGAACATTTTCTTCCAAATCTCAATGGCAAGGTGTAGGGAGACGAGAAATATATCTTAATTCCACGTTGTTCATATTAGGGGTGGGTAATATTAAGTATCTGATCAATTTGAATTGAATTGGTCCCGGTCCCGATAACCATCGGTTTCTGAAAATTAGAATCAGTCTCGGTCTCGGTCACACCAGGTCCTAAATTTTAAGAACTGATCTTGTTACTGGTGGGAATCAATTTTAATACCGGATATCTGGTCAATTAGTTTATTCTTAAAAAAATTGAGTAATTAAATAATTTTTCAACCACCAATAATAATATTACATAATAAAATTAGAACATTATAGGTTTGAAAATTAAAGTTTTAAAACTAGTTATACTCATATTATTCATACATAAAAAAAATTGATAAGAAAAATAAACAAAAGAAAATCAATATCGAATATTTGGTATTGGTCTTGGTTCTGTTGGGTACCCACCGGGTATCGGGTCCAAAAACCAGATCCAGTCCTAATTCCGGTTATAACCAGGACCTAAATTTTGAATCCAGTCTCGATCCCATCGGAACTAATATCATATAAAAATCTATTGGGTCTTACTAGGTCTGGGTAATCGGGTTTTTTGCCCACCCCTAATTCATTACAAGGAATGATGTAGATGAGAGTGTTTGTTATTTTACTAATTTTGATAGGTGGAGTTTCAAAAGAGATTTCAGAGAGAAAAAAATCTAAACTGATAGAGCAGAATGGGACGATAAGATATGTTCGTTAGTATCTTGAATAATTGAAGAACGTTAATTTCAGTATGACAGAGAGATGAACATCTAAAAGTTTTATCTTTAGGAGAAGAAGATTACATCACTCTCATATATCTAACTCAACACATGATTAATCTAAAGGAACTAATTCAAAAGTTTAATGATCAAATTAAAAAAATTTAAAATTTAGTGATCAATATACAAATAAAAATAAAGTTGAATGGTTACTTTTTGCAGTTTACCCTTGTTAACTTTATGAAAAAGCATAATAACATTGTCCTGTCACTTCTGTACCCTTTTAATTTTTTTTTTAAAATTTTATTATATGATTATAATATTTGAATATTTGGCATAAGCACTAAAAAGTATATTAAAAGTGAGTGATAAAACAGTGATAAATAACATTAATTTAGTTATTTTTAAAATCTTTATGATTTATATAATCTTAATATTTGAGTGATTTTTTAAGGAAAAAAATCACCTGTCAGATATCATTACATTAATAAACTTGTGCTTCGTTCAACTATCCGTTTAGAACGAGTGTTTTTGGGTTGACAACTGAAGCGTTGTTGAACGGGTTTTTCAAAGTCGCGTTGTCGTTTTAATTTGAAGGATTTTGTGCTGTAAACGAGTGTTTTCCCACTATACTATTTTTTAGCTTTTGCTGGGAAAACGGACATTGCGCAAAAATCTCGTTCCAAACGTATAGCTGAACGAAGTCTTAGTCTCAAAAAATCTAACATTCTCTAATTAACGAGAGATTATATCATGAACCATTTTTACCGCATCATCCGTGATTCATGTAATTAGGTCCGTTCATCTTTAAGTTATATTTGAGGTCACTCAATTATGATAAAATTATATTTGAGTTACCTTTCATTTTTAAAAAAATCTATCATTTTAGTCATTTTTTTCAAATCGTTTATATACCCTTATTAACATTAGATTATATTATTTGAAATCATTAATTAATCTATACACAAATTGATTTTTTTAAAAATTTGAAAAGTGGTCTAAATGTAATTTTATCCATAATTAAATCATTAATTATAATTTTAAATAATTGGATGACTCAAATATAACTTTACCTATAATTGAATAACTTGAATGTAACTTTTAATAATTAATTGATCTAAATATAACTTTATCTATAATTAAATAATCATACACGTATAACTATTTAGGAATAAAACGTTTATCTTCTTGGAAGGTCAAAATTCGTAATTTTATGTTTTTCTTCTTCTGTATATCATATCATTTATATTCGTATTCAACACATATCCAACACACATAAATATATAACCCTCCGAATACTTGAAGAAAAACTTCAAGAACTTTGGTCGATTGTTTTGCATGTATCGATACACTTATATAGGTATCAGTACAACATCATGTGTATTGATACATTCCTTTGCACATCGATACTCGACCACCTACTCAAGCGGTTCTAAGTTTAAACTTATATCGATATATTTACCACGCATATAAACACCTCATATTGATACACATATAAACTTATATCGATATATTTACCACACATATAATCATTTACCGTTTGTTAACTAACAATTTTCATTTATAAAGGAATTATTTTAACCTAAAATAAAATGTTAATAATTAAATTATCTAAAAATATAGAATAAAATAATAATTCAGTGAAACGTTAAAAAATATGTTGCAGTTATATCTTTAGATTAATAGTGTAAAACATTAAAAAATCATTTAATTTTCTTAGTAAATATCCTATTATATTAGATGTTACAAATTAATTTTATATTAATATAATTGAAAATTTATCAAATTATTTTGAAGTACGGCTAATATTACTGTATTTGCATTTGTATCTTTTTAATACTTTTATATATAATGTTTAAATAAAATAACTAAGACTATAAGTTATTACTTAAGATTCAAACACAATGCAAATAAATTTGGATACAAAGTCTTTTTGTCATTACATTCTATGATTATTTATTGATTTAAGCTTTAAAAAATATTTTAAATATTTTCATTTACTCTGAATATGACAATTTAATACACAAATTTTTATATATTGAAAAAATAATAATTTTGTATTAATTTCAATACAAATAAAATTCTTATTTTAACGAAATGAAGAAAGAGCAAAACAGTTCACATTTGCCAAATGTTTTTTTTTACATCGGTTAAAATAAGACGGAACTGAAATTGTAACAAAAATTATAAGAATTTTGATATTAACTTTTTAATATATACCGAAATTTTATATTTTCTTTTAAGAAACTTGGTATGTACCGAAATTCTTTTACTTTCGAAAATTTTAAAATTTTTTATAATTTTTTTTTGATATATACCAAAATCTTTATATTTTTTATAAAAAACTCGATGTGTACCGAAAAATTGACATCTAAATTCTAATAATTTTGATTTCGACTCATTTTAATCGGTTTTACCCTAAATAAAAAAAAAGGAGGAAAATGTGATGGCTACGGTGTACACACAAAACATTTACTTTATACCGCATCGCCCAAGCTATTACCAGATAAACCATTTACGAATTCTAGGAGAACAGAAATAGACATGATATAGATAACAGCAACAACAAGAAGCTTTAAAATCACAAAACAACAAATATAGTTTAGGGTTCATAATTCATGAATTTGAGATCGGAAAAAACATGTCTGTTCAGCTAATCGATGTCGGTGTAACCTCTCATAACCATTTCTTTCTTAAACTACTGGATCTTTTATCACCGGATAGAAACCTCGGAAGGCTAAGTAAGCTATTAACTCTTGTAACACCTTCTAAGGCTGACCACTCTTCATCGTCCGCAACTGAAATGCACTCAGCAAGACTCTTCCTGGACTGGAAGGGTAACTTCGAAGACGACCTTTCTTCCGACTGTTCAGTGACAGGAACGATTTCCGTGGAGCTATGAAATGTGTCGGATTGACTGAGGCTTAAAGTGGGAGAATCTCCTTTATTATCGGCAATAACGACCATCGTTTCATTAGGACTCCTTGGTATGTCGGTTTCTTCTGCAGTTCCATTGCTTGCAGGCAAATATTCCAGAAAGAGGCATACAGCAGCACAATCATCGTTCTTGGAAGTAGGGTACTTAAGCCTCCATGCTCGAGTTGCACAATCGACAAGTGCTCTAGCAGCTGTTGAGCGACTAGGGGCTGATGCCACAATATCAATGGCTTCCTTATTTGAAAGGACATCCCAAACCTGCACCAAAATTAAAACTCAATAAAATTTGCCAATTTATAATATGGTAAAATAAAGGCAGAAGGAGGGAGGGTATAAATGGACTTCTCTATAAAGCTACAATGAACAGGGGGAAAGAAAAAGGGTCCCTCGCAGCCATTTTTCAGGGTCCTAAACAAAAAAAATTCAAACTAGATTGATGGACTACGAAGATGAAGATACCCCATCAGTAGCAAGAATAACAAATTCATCTCTTTCAGTAATGCGGCGATAGAAAACATCTGGCACAGAAATCAAACCAAAATCCTTTAGACAGAAATCCCCAAAAGCTCTAGCCATTGCCAAACCAGGTGAGTCATTATTGGGCAACCATACACGTGAAACCTCAGGCTCATCTTGCAAGGCAAAAACCCTTCCTTTGCATTGCTGAATTCTCGCAGCCTCCCCTGAACATAATGTTGCAAGAACTTATCAGTTCTATAGATATTCAAATTCAATGGCACAAATTATTATTCTGAAAGAAATACAGGGAAAGTCAGTATTTGTTCGTGCATGTGTGTGTGTGAGAGAGAGAGAGAGAGGAGTGAGGACTTGGCAAATCAGGCTTCAGGTCAACAGTCAATTGGATAGCAATCAGAGAATTATCTTTGTCTCTCATTGCCAGTACTGCTCTTGAGTCGCCAACATTTCCAATTACAAGATCATGACCCTAGAAAACCATATTTGTCATTGAGTGGTTAGATAATGTGAAATAAAACTTTCAAGGTTCTCAGACGAGACACATTAACATGTGCAGTTTAACAAAGTTCAAATCCAAAATTTCTGTACACACATTAATCTCTTTCCATTTGTGATACATGAGCATCTGCCACAAATTTTAAAAATGCTTGGCTGTTTTATTTAGAAAATAAGACAAATCAATTAATTATCCAAATGTTAAAATATTAAGCTTTGATAATACATCTGATGATTAACAGATCCAAGCGATGACTAATTTTGAACTTTAGTTCACTCATGACTAATACCTGCTTCACCAAAGTAACAGCAGTTGTCCCACTGCAGAAGCAATCGATGGCTGGATGCAACTTTAACTCTTTATCCATTAACTTGGAAGCCTTTATCATAGACCGTTTAAGAGGTAAATACATTTCCGGGGGCTGTTCATTTTCTTCAATCTCCGATGATTCACAGCAGTCATCATCCATGCTCAAAGACGCAGCATCCTCGGGCATAGTGCTTTCGGGAGCATTTTCACTCTTATTGAGACTACTCTGATCACCAGTAAGACTAGCTTTCCATTGGGTACATAATATAACAGGAAGAGAATCTCGTACTCTCTTGGCAACCATATGACCATAAGGACCATGGCCATCAAATACACCACAGAATATCGTGTCACTTCTCGAACAGAAATTCTAATATAGAAACATTGAAACCAAGTCTTCACATATTGATGCCATAGAGGAAAAAGGAAATAAATAAAATTTTCACCTAAAGAAGAAAATGAATATATAACAAACTAATTAAAGTGACAATGATAGATAAGTTATGTTAAAGGAAATACCACAGAAAGAAAACAGTACTTAGAAGAAGAATAAGCGCTAAAACTAACCTCCCAAACAAGCATTGCATCCTGATTGGTCCCTTTCTTCCCCTGTTGGGTATACAAGCACGCAACACTACTGGCACCATTCAGAAACATTCTCCCTGGAATGTGATGGAGCTCTGCTTCATCCATTGGCACTAATCCACTTGATTTCTTCCTCCACCTCCCTGACCCCTGCCTTTGCTTCTGCTTCTTTGGTGAAGCACATGTTATAGCCATGGCATCCGTCACAAGGCCATCACTATTGCTGCCACTTTTTCCTTTGGCTGCAGATGAGCAGCAAGAACCCATCTCAAAGTCCTAAGTTCCAGAAAAAAAATCAAAATAAAATTAAAATACATTCCAAGCATCAAAATCGCCTTCATACTTAATAGTCATAGCTTTTATCGGTACACATATCGCCAATTTCCCTTTAAAATTTAGAATGCTAGGTTAAAAAAGAGAGTTAACCTGACAAAGGGAGACAAATAGAAACAGAGAGATCAAAGCTTTTGGAAAGTAACCAAGTGCCTCATATGCATCTCATTGCTGGTTCATCATCATCCATAGGTGAGCACATTTTCCTACGATTGCAAATAAATTAACTAGGGAACAGCTACAGATAGTGCAGATTGCAGAAGACCCTTCTCTGCTACTCACTTTATTTCAATCTGAAAAAGATGTTAAAACTTATTTTGTTAACTAGAAAAAAATAAAGGAAAATTGTGCGTTGAAAGTATTTAAATTTATGTTTAATCTGAGGCTTAAAAAAGGGGGGGAAAAGGTGAGGCAAACTTAATCAAATAGAGAAATATTAAGAAGTTCATCACTATAAAATTTCATATAAAATGGTACAGGCGTACAGCAAACTTAATCAAACAGAAAATTATTAAGAAGTGCACCACTATAAGTTTGAATTTTCTTCCCTTTTACCTTTTTCTTAAAGAGGGAAATTTTCATCACAATGCATTTTATTTTGTTGGTTTTCCCGGGTTATCAAACTCAATTCTCCAGAACTTTGATTTCATCTTGTTTTACACATCTTTATAGAAATCCAATATTATCATTAACTAAGATATCAAAGCGATCTGACTGAGACATGGTTGGATTTAGGCTTTTCCCACAGATTTTGACCCAAGATCCTGTTGAATTTTCACTGTGTTATTAAGTTGGCAAAAATATTAAAAGTGATCACGTACGCTATATTATTCTACAAATTACCCAATTATAGTCTATACGTATAGCAACTGTTAGAACACTATGGATCTAATACTATTCTTAGCATATTAAGCATTCTTAGATGATTCTCTTTTACAAAGAAAAAATAGGTGAATACTAAATGTTGTGAAAGTTCAACATCTTACAACCAAAGAGGGAACACCTAGACCATAAACTCATATACCGTCTCCTCCAGGAAAACTTTAACTATGTTGTCAATTAACATCAATATCATATACACACAGAAAAAGTATTCAACCTAAATAAAACTTAAGTGGAGTTATCATTCAATGTCAACTATGCTTTCTATATTTAACTTACATAAATATGTTCTTTCCTCCTAAACCAAGATAAAGAGAACAGCATCAAAACTACTAATTCAAACTTCTTAACAACATTGACGCAAAACTTAACCCAATACAATTAAGAATGATAGTTCAAACTAACATGAATGAATGCTTCAAAAGACAGTTTCGCAGCTTACTCCAGCATTCAACAATTTCTAGTTTGAATTCGAAATCAGAGGAGTTCATAAACAAATAATAATAACAGCTTAGATGAAAGGAGATCAGAATAGCTTTCCAAATGTGAGCCCCAACTAATCCTTCAGCCAGCTGTTATCAAATCGATTCCTACTTTAAGCATCAGATAACAGGAGCAATGAAAAGATGCGAACAAATGCTTCAAAAGCATAGTGATTTCATTTTTTCAAAACCTCCCCCAGCTTAACATAAATGAGCCATGAATAGGGTAACCAACTACTCAAAAGGAATAGTTAACTGCATTCATCAAGGTACCTACATCACCTACATCATTAAAGGAAACTAAAGGAGTTAAAGAGAGCGTGACAAATATAATTAGGTAGAGTTGTACAGTCTTCTCTAAATGGTCTTCCATTACATAATCTCTTCGATTTAAGTAACCTAACTAAATAAAAACTAACATTACACTAAATTTGTATGTTTTTAGTAACTCGGATGAGAATCTAAAATACAGTATCAACAAATTACCAACAGAACCTAACTGCTGCAGCAAAAGCTTCAAAAAAGGCTTCGGTTCTCGTTCAAATTGAAGATTTCAAAAAAGAAGTAATCCAAGCAACCAAACAGAAACGTCACCACAGAAAAAAGAGAGAAAACTTTGGAATACCTTGTTTGATGTACGAGAAAGACAGCTTGTACGGTATCAACAGCTGGATCGATTGCAGATGAGTTTAAATTAGGATAGACATGAAAGGGAATTTATGGAAGAAACAAATTTTAGGGTTTTTTAGGGTGGGAAATGAATCAGCTGAGTTTGGTGGTAGTGATTTTGTTTTTATTTTCTTTTCCTTAAAATTGTCAACTGTGGTGAGAAAGATTAAAATAAAGAGTGGGCAGTTGAAATGTTGAGTTGAGCTGAGTTGAGTTGAGTTGAATCGGTCCTTGGCAGGTGCAGGGAGAGAGTGTCGTGTTGTGCGCGAAGATGCTCGTTCTGTTTGCTTATTGCCGGGTCTCACTGTCCGCTTCCATGGGGTCAAAATTGTTTCAGGCAGTGTTTTTATTACACATATCAAATATACTGGTTCATTATTAATTAGGTAAGTGTCACGAACGAAGAGACAAGGAGCATTAATCCCACACGATAAATGAAATTTTGGGTATATAAAACGATAGCGCTGTATATTTTATTAGACGTATTTTTTAAGAAGAGGGTAATAGTCTCGTGACATAAGACTACTTCTAATAATATCATTAAATAAAATAAATAGCTTTTAAATTTAAAATAATTTAATAAATTTAAATTTTTTGTATTTTAAGATATTATGATTGATCGATTATATTTACTGATAGACAATACTAAGGTTATAATCTATCACATCCGTTAATTATTGAATTAAAGGACAATAACATAAAATACGATAAACATGTTACGACAGTACAATGTCAAAATTTTAACACCTGAATAGTCTATTTGTCATACAAATTCTTAATTGAATGATTAAATTGATATTGGTGTAATACATTTTTTATAGCTTACAGAAAAAATGATATAAGTTCGAGTTTCTTGGAACAAACGACATTTATTTATTTTATTAGGGTCACTTGTTGAGTTTGAATGATACCCTTTAATTTTATATCACTTTCATTAGTTTTTGTAGTCTGTTTTATCTGTTGTTTGGTACGATTTTAACATATTTTTGTGATCGTTTAATGCTCGTTTAAAAATCCTCGTAATATTAATTTTTTGATTTAATTTTGTTATTATCATAAAAAAGATGGATCTTTGATTTTGATGGTATATTACTTTAATTTTTTTTATTTCTTATACATTTATACGAGATTTTTATAAATTAGTCATTTTCTAAATTTTTTTTATATATTGTATTTGTCGGGGTTTTTTTTATTTGTTTAATTATATACAAGCTAAATTGCCCCGTCAATGATCATGTGGTCCAATTGATATATGTTAGGAAAATTTAAATGAAATATTAGATTTTAGTAAAATAATTAGAGATATAAGAAAAGAGAGTTGATTTTGTAAAATACAATATTTTTTTATAATATTTAGGATAATGTCACTTGTACGTAGCGTTATCTTTAAATTATTATTTGTTTACAGTGTTTCGTAAAATTGAGTCATTTTTATAGAAAAAATAATTTAAGACATAACGCTATGTGCAGGTGATAATATCCCAAAATAATAATATTTTAAGGGATAATGTCATGTGCAGATAGTATTATCCTCAAACACGATAGAAAATATCTTATTTTGTAAAATTAATTCCTTTTCCCTTTATATCCATGACCTCTAGCAACAACAACAGTTTTGTTAACCACTTGGGATAGAAGGCTCGTGCTTTAAGATTGTCATCTTATTAAGCTTTTTCATGTACTTAAATTTATATTTTCCTAAATTTTTGCTTATCCCTTTTAATTAATCATCTATATGTTAATTTTTAGGGATTAAGAAATATTATAAATTTCTTAGGGTAATTTACATTTCAAATCACTGAACTTAATATCCACTTTCATTCACATCACAAACCTTCAATTTAATCAAATTACATCATTCAAATTTTATTATTAGTAAACTAAATCATTTATGGTAACACAATTAAATAATTTTAACAAAAAAAAAACATAAATTAATATTATTACTTAATATATTTTTCACATATCACTATTAAATAATGTTTAATTGATAATTTTAATAATTTTATGTGGAAATTTTCTATTTCGTTTAAATAAGTTTAAAAGAAAAATAACAAAAATTCTTATAAATTTTAAAAAAATTAAATTACTAATTAAATATCATTTATTGATGATATGTAAAAAATATATTAAATAAAAATATCAATTTCATTTTTTTTTCATTATAGATATTAATTGATACCAATATAAGTGACTTAATTTATAAATAATGAAAGTTAAATGATATAATTTGATTAAATTAAAGGTTTATGATGTAAATAAAAATGAATGTTAAATTTAGTGATGTAAAATGTAAATTACTCAAATTTCTTACATGTTTTATTGTCTCTTTTAAACTATTAAAAGAGACAGTTTATTCTTTTGTAATCACAACTTGAATTTTTTTTTTAATTTATACTTTTTAAGTATATTTTTGTAAGTATTGATACTTATATCGTAGGATCGTTCTTTAACACGCTCTTTTCTTAATTTTTGTAGTGAATTATATCTTCACACTTCGTTTTGTTAAAATAATTACGTCTTAAACAAATAATCATCGACATCATGTTATCTTAACCTTCAAATCATTTTAATCACACAATTTTTTAATTCTGAAAATTTTCGGATTTATCGTTTACACTTTATCTTTTATTCTATATTTTTTTATCTTCTTTTAAATTGGTTTCTTCTCTCCTTATTAATATTCTCATATCATTTAGTATCATATTTTAAAAATTATTATAATATATAATAAATTTTCTCAAAAATTAAAATGATAGGTTAAGAGAAGTTGATATTAAAAGCATTCTAAACGAAATTGTTTCCAAACATGTAATAACAATTTAAAGTGAAAATATTAGATTTTTTTTAGATATTTATAAGTTATTTTTAATTTTTATGTTGTCCACAAGATTAATCCAATATTTATTATACTAAGGAAATATTTATTTAAAAAATCTTCATATATCTTCCGTATGATAAAATAAGGGATTTATTTTAATAAATTGTACAGAGTTCTTTAAATCTTTGAATCACCCGTATATAAGATTTTGTATTGCATGTAAACAAGGGCATATCCTTTTAATTAAATTCTTTTTTCTTTTTGTTAAATCTCTTAAAATTATTAAAAAAAATTAATTAACCCCTCAAAAAATTTGAAATTTTTTGTTTAAACCTTTCAAATTTTAAAAAATAAATTAAGTTATCCGGTCCCACAAACTTTTACTTTAAATTCCGCCACTACTTAATCTTATATTTATTGAGAATGATTCCTTTAGGATGTCTAAATCTGGATGCAGGTGAGAATATTGGGGATATTTTTGGATTGACTTTGACTGTGGACTTAATGGGTAATTTTGGTTGTAATGATAATTTCTTAAGGATTCGTGTGGAGATTGACTGCACAAAACCTTTGAAAAGGTGTGTTACAGTTGGAAAATTGTGTGATGGAAGGCCAAGGGTGTGTATGGCTCGATATGAGAGGTTGCCGAAGTTTTATTTTGGGTGTGGTATCATTGGTCATGAGGTAGAAGTTTGTAATACTTTTTCTTTGGGTGATAGAGGGTCCTTTCAATTTGGAGATTGATTGAAATTTGCAAACGAAAGGTAAAGAATGTTTAATCAGGGAAATAGGAGGTCAGGAATTGTTTATTTTCGAAAAGGTTGTGATTCTAGTTTGGTGAGAAAAAAGAACTTTGTTGATAAAGGAAGATTGAGAGAAATTTCAGGAAGAATCTCAACTAATATTGAGATTTCAGAAGGAGCTTTATTCCTCCTCCTGAACGTCTCAAGGCTGTGGTGATCTCTAATTCCAGAAATAAGAATTTTAAGAGAGGTTTGCATGGGCAAAACGAAGGTGTTACTCCTTTTGTGAGAAAGAAAAGTAAAGCTAGCACTAGTGGTGTGACTGGGGAGGTGAAAATTGGACAAGAGGTAGTATCAAATTTGTCTTTAACGGTGGAGGCTGTTGGACAGCCCCACCGAGAATTATGAAAATCCTCTGCTGGAACTGTCGAGGGATGGCCAACCCTGAAACAGTTCGTCAATTGAAGAATTTGGTGGCCATGAAGGATGTCTCGCTGGTTTTTGTTAGTGAATCTAAATTGTTTAAAAATAAGGTTGATGAGGTTAGAAGGAGGTTAGGAATGGTTGGTTGCTTGGATGTTGAAAAAGGTGAGAATAGTGTGGGTTTACTTTTGTTGTGGAGGGAGAATGTTGAGGTGAAATTATTGTCTTTTTTAAAGTCTCATATTGATGTTGAAGTTATGAATGGAGGAGAGATTTTTAGATTTACTGGTTTTTATGGCACTTATGACCGAGCTAGGAAGCATTTGGATTGGATGTTACTTGATAATTTAGGGTCTCAATCTTTTTTGTCTTGGTTGTTGGGAGGGGACTGGAATGACATATTGTGTGATAGTGAAAAAGTTGGAGGAAGGAGGAAGGCTAGGGTGGACATGAAAAATTTTAAAGAAGCCTTGATGAGGAATGATTTATGGGATATTAAGCCAACAAAAGGTTGATTTACTTGGCAGAGTGGTGAAAGTTTAGAGTCCCATGTCAAGGAAAGGTTAGATAGGTTTGTTGTAAACATTCCTTGGCTGCAAAAGTATGGTCAGTGTGAGGTAGTATCGGAGTTTGCTTTTGAATCAGACCACTATTATATTTTGCTGGATATGGAAGAATCTGTGAGAAACTTTTAGAAAAAGGGTGACTATTTTAGGTTTGATAAGTGTTGGGCTCAGGAGGAAGGGTGTGTTAATGTTGTTAAGAATACTTGAAGCTTGAAAAATAGTTGTACTTTGGAAAAGTTTAACTTGATTGGATTACTTTTAGGGGAGTGGCAGTGGAAGAGAAGAGAGGATGAATTGAAAAGGAAGAAATTTTTGGAGAAAAGAATCGAGTTTTTGATGAACCAACAGATTAGTGAAAGGAACCTTAGGGAGCTAAAGGAGTCTAAAATAGAGCTCAAATTGATCTTGGATATGAATGAACAATTTTGGAGGCAAAGGTCGAGGGTTACTTGGTTAAAGGAGGGGGATAGGAACACAAATTATTTTTATGCGAGGGCCAATGGTCGTAAAAAGAGAAATTTGATTAAAGGTGTGTTGGATGATAATAGGATTTGGCATGAAGGTGTTGACAAGGTGTTTGAGGTTGCTAGGGATTTCTTTTCTAATCTTTATCGATCCAATGAGAGCATTTCATCGAGTTTGATCTTGGATTCAATTGAGACTTGTATAACACCTGAAATGAACTTGAAGCTCTATGTTGGATTCACGGTGGAGGAAGTCAAATCTGCTTTCCTTCAAATTCATCCTAATAAGACTCTGGGGTTTGATGGTATGCTTGCCTCTTTCTTTCAATTATTTGGCATATTGTTGGTTTGGATTTTATTGCTTTATGTTTAGATCTTCTTAATGGTAAGATTGATATGCAAAGTGTTAATAGGACTGTTTTAGTTCTTATCCCTAAAGTAGATAACCCTACCCTTCTGAAACAGTTTAGGCCTATAAGTTTGTGCTCGGTTGTTTACAAAACATATTCTAAAGTTTTGGTGAATAAACTTAAGAGTTTGATGGCTGGTTGTATTGCTGAGAATCAATGTGTTTTTTTTCCTGGGAGGTTAATTTTTGATAACTTTATTGTGGCTCATGAATTGATTCACTTCTTGAAAGGTACTAAGATTAGTCCAAATAAGGGGGTGGCTGTTAAATTAGATATGAAGAAAGCCTATGATAGAGTTGAGTGGTATTTTTTGGCTGATGTGATGATTAAGATGGGTTTTGCTCAATGCTGGGTGGATTTGATTCTGAAATGTGTGTCTTCTGTCTCTTACTGTTTTAGAATTAATGGTACTGTGTCAAATTTCTTTAATCCTGGGAGGGGATTGAGGCAAGGAGATCCTTTATCTCCTTTTCTTTTCTTGTTTTGTACCCATGATTTGTCTGATATGTTGCTTAAAAAACAGGAGGAGGAAAAAATTAAAGGAATTAAAGCTAATAGATATGGCCCTAGAGTTAATCATCTTATGTATGCTGATGACTGTTTACTCTTTATTAAAAATTATGTGGAGGAGGCTAAGTGTTTGATGGAGATTCTTGCTTTGTATGAATATGCGTCGGGACAAAAATTTAATTTTGGTAAATCCTATGCTTACTTTAGTAATGGGATGTCTGATGCTAGTAAACATAATATCTTAGTCATCTTACAAATGAGGGAGAAGGTGGATGTGGGTACCTATTTAGGATTACCATTAATTGTGGGAAAGAACAAGGTAGAATCTTTAGGTTTTATTGATGAACATGTTGATAAAAGAATTGGTAGATGGACTAAAAACTTGTTATCCTATGGTAGGAGAGAAATTTTACTTAAATTTGTTGTCCAAGCTTTGCCTACGTATGCTATGATGTGTTTTCTCCTCCTTGATTGCATTATTGATTCGATTATTTCTTCTATGAGGTGTTTTTGGTGGTCAGGGAAGGTGGGTGAAAGGAGTTGGACTCATGTAGCTTGGAGGAAGTTATGTAAGCCAAAAAAAGATGATGGTCTTGGCTTTAGAGATTTACATTTGTTTAATTTTGCTCTGTTAGGTAAACAAGTTTGGAGATTGATTGTGAATACTGATTCTCTTTGTTTTAAAATTTTATCTGCAAAGTATTTTCCTACAGGGAAGGTTTTAGAGGCAAATTTGGGGATAAACCTTCTTTTGTTTGAAAGAGTATTTTTAGAGCAAAAAAATCTTAATGGGTGACTTTCATTGGAGAATTGGGGTTGATAATGAGGTTGATATGCTGCATGAAAGGTGGAGGGTGATTTGCTGAGCTTCCTACTTTACTTAAAATTAGGATTTTTGGATGGAGAATTGGTAATGATGCTTTACCTACAGGGCAAAAGTTAGCTTATGCAGGCCTTGGTTCAGGAGTTTGTAAGCTTTGTAATAGAGAAGAAAAAACTCTATTACATGCTCTTAAAGACTGCTATTTGTTGGAGGATATTTTTGTTTTAAGTGGCTTGAGTTTTATTCTTCCTCAGGGGGTTATTGGTGGATGTAAGGAATGGATTGAGTTGGCTTTGAGTTCCTTAAATTCTGATCAGTTTACTTTTTTCATTATTCTTTTATGGAACATTTGGAATAGGAGAATCATTGGTTGCATAATGGTGTGTTAAATTCTGTTAGAATGATTGTTGATTACTCTCAGCTCCTTTCTTTAGATTTTCTACAGGCTAATGAAAGGACTACTCCCTCAGTTCCTTGCAGTAAAGCTCCTAATTGGTCTCGGCCGAATGGGGAGACAATTAAGGTTAATGTGGATGTCGCGTTTATAGTCTCTACAGGTCAAGCTGCTATTGGAGTTGTGGCTAGAGATCGATTTGGTCTTATGATTGATGGTATGACTTTTAAGTTACAAGGTGCTCACTCTTCTGAATCTGCTGAAGCTTGTGCGTTTGCTGAAGGCTTGAAGTTAGCAGCAAAGAATGGATAAAGTAATGTACAGATTGAAGGAGATTCAATCGCAGTGATGAACAAACTTAATACTCCTGTTCTTGACAGATCTTTAGCAGCGAGCTATCTCATTGATGGTTTTGATCTTCTGTATTTAAATGATGGTTTTATTGTTTCTCATGTAAATAAGGAAGCGAATAGGGTAGCTCGTGAGTTAGCTCAGTGGGCACTTTCTTTAGAGAGTCCTTTTTATTTTTTGTTGATGTTCCTTCTTGCATTGAACATTTTGTTTTGAATGATGCCATTTATGGCTGAGTAATGAATTTTGGTTTCTTTAAAAAAAATATTTACTGAGAATGAGTTTTAAGATAGATAGATAAAAGGTTCTTTTTGTGCCTCCCGTTAAATAATTAGATACTAAAACCTTTGCTTGCATGTCACTATCATCGCTCGTTTGACTCGATTCGTGTTGATGTTAATATATGTCTTTTAACATATACAACATGCATATTGATATTTTCGAAACTTGTTTAAGTTTTACTTAGGTTTTCGGTTTGAAAATATATTTTTCTCTATTTATTTGAGTTTTATATTAAAGAAAAGAAATTTGCAACATCATCCTTCAATTAGGAGAGATTATATCATAGGCCCGGCTCACTACATTAGCTGTGGTCCCTAACTAATGAAAATCATCCATTCCACCACTAATCAGTTATGTAATAAATATAATTTCTAGAAATTATATTTTTAAAATGACATGAAAAATATGAGTGAAGATTCATTGATTGAAAAAAATGAATTGAAGATTAATAGTGCAGTGGGTAGTTATAATTGGATGAGACCACAACTGACGTGATGAACCGGACCCATGATATAATTTTTCCTTCTATTAATTAAATTTATCTATGTATAATTTATATTTTTTAAAATATAATCTTTATAGAGTTTAACAAAAATTTTGAATTATTTTTTTATTTATTTAAAAAAATTAAATAACCTTTAAAACAAATTTAAAACATTGAAAATATCACGTCGCATTACCCTAGTGTACTGTCCGTGAGGTGCATTTTAATGCTACAAGGTGAAAGATAATTTAAAGTTACTAATATTTAATGATTAAATCGATCAATTATTTTTTTTAATTTTAGTTATTATTTAATTAAATAATATTATCACAAGTATTCTCACGAAAAAATAAACGATTATCGATGAAAATAATATTACAAAATAATTTTAGTTATTATTTAATCATTAAATAATTTTTTATTTACTTGTAAAACAAAAGAAAATCATAAGATTTTGAAGAAATGATTAAGTTAATTACATAAGAAAATATTTAAGATTTATTAATAGTTAATTAATCCTAGCCTATTTATACCTCTTATAATCTTTTAAAAATATCTTAAGTCTGATTAAAGACTTTTATAAAATTTCTCCTTAAAAGTTTTAAATTTTGATGCTTTTATGATATAGTCACTAAAATCAAATTTTAATATTTATAATTTGGTCACTAGACCCAAAATGTCACATTTCTCAAAATTATTTTGCGAGATTACTTTCACCAAACTATTTTATATAATAAATATATATTTTATTATATTTTTATCTCATAAAAATATTTATTTTGAATTATGAGTACTTTTTTAGCTAAGATTTTTTTTTTAATTTTATTGTTATGTGTTATTATCAATCAACTTAAATTTAGTGAGATTTTTAATAAAGTCTATAGTGGTACTTTTTTTCTTAGAAAAGTCACATTTATAATTTTATTATTTTAAAATAGTTAAAAATAAATATTAAAATTGTTTGATATGTATTAATTTATTGCATACAAGAGAAAGCAAACTAACTTTTGTATATAAAGTATTTTATGCACTGATATCGGAAAGTTTTTAACGTTAATGCATAATATAATTGTCCATATATCCCTGAGTGAGAGATTTTGTTAAAAATCAATAAATAAATGAGGGATTTTGTTATAAATAAATAAATAAATAAATAAATAAATAAATGAGAGATTATTACTGTTATAGATGATATCGGTCGAATATAACCGAATGGAGAGAATTTGCGGTGATAGTGAGCCGAGCCTGAGGTAGGTTACGCTCGGTTCGAGGCTCGTCGAGCTCGGAATTTTAAGCTCGAGCTTGGCTCGAAAATAATATTACTAGGCTTGGCTAAGGTTCAAAGCTCGTCAGGCTCGACTTAGTTTGGCTAGAAATGAACAATTTTCTATATTATTGTGTTTTATTATTTATTTATTTGTAGTTTATTTTTTTATTTATTATTTGTAAATTTGTTTTAGTTGATAATATTTAATTTATTTTTAATAGATTTATTCTCAATTATTTTATTATTTTTCTTTGTTAAACATATTATTTTTAATGTATATATATAAATATATATAATTATTTTGAGCATGTTTATGAGCTTTTTGAGTCGAGCTTGGGTAAGCTCGATTCGGTTCGTTTAGATCCCGAACCGAATCCGAACTCGAATCAAACTCACTCAAACCGAACTTTGATCAAACTTTGACCAAACCGAACCCGAATAGCTCGCAAGTCAGACAAGCTCATTATCAACCGAGAGAACTGTTGGTTCAGGTTCATCCGTTTTTTTTTTTAAATTTTAAACCCTCCAACTCAAAAAAACCTAAGGGAATAAAGCAAGCAATTGCTTCTCTTCTCTTCTCTTCTCTTCTTTTCTTCTTTCTGTCTGATGCATATCTCTCCATTACCCTCATATTGGCTTTCAAACATCGCAACTTCTTTCATTCTATAGCCGCCTCATACCCAATGCTACTCGAACCTTATCGAACCAGCTCCGTCGACTGGAAGCCCTCTCCGGTAGTCTCCCTTGCCACCAGCGCCGACGAATCTCAGGTTGCCGCCGCTCGTGAGGACGGCTCCCTAGAGATTTGGCTTGTCTCCCCTGGCTCCGTTGGCTGGCACCACCAGCTGGTATCATCCGCTTTATGCTCCGTGTTGATATATTTATATACGCGTATTCGTAAGTTTTGGTTTCATTTGTTGGTTACTTTGTGTAGACTATTCACGGGGATTCTACATGCCGAGTATCGTCGCTTGTGTGGTGTCGCGTTGGGTCAAAAGGCATGTCTTCTGGCAGGCTGTTTTCCTCGAGTATCGATGGCTCAATCTCATAATGGGATCTTTTCAACTTGAAACAGGAGGTTATTCCCATTCATCTCTTTTCCTATTATTTCAATCTCTCTAACTTCAATGGGTATTAATTTTTTATTGAATAACGGGGGATAGTACTAACATGAGATTCTGGGTACACTCCCCTCCCCAAATGTTTGGATAATTCTTAATTGTTTAGGCCTGAGACTGATATATGGTGACATGGGTTCTGTTCATAAAATCCCCTTGAAGGCGTTTCTTTCCTTTTGGCTTTAACTTCATTGTACCGTAAATAAAGCTTTGAATAGGAAACATTTTTTTACTGATTGTTTATATACCTTGATTGAACCATTATGCAGATTGTGCTAGAATCTATTAGGGTTTCAATCTGGTAGATGACTGTGGCACCAGTTATTAAGCCGTCAGTTCATGATAACCCTAGTTCTCAACATTTTGGAAATGGATACTTGAATGATAAACATGAATATAATGAGAGCGATGATGCAGAGACCTCTGAAGACGAAGATGCTTCAGACTCCGAACAAGTTCATCTGAAACAAGTAAAAGATGATAGACGTGTAGCAATTGCCTGTGATGATGGTGCGGTGCGGATATATACTATTTCTAATTTGGATAAGTTCATGTACCATAAATCGTTGCCTCGGGTCAGTGGTAAGATATCTACACCTTAGAAACTATTCTTGCGGGGTTGTTTTGCTTTTAGGTTTACTCTGAGATTCTTGGTGATAATTTATTTGCAGGGCGTGCTCTAAGTGTGACCTGGAGCCATGACTCAACTAGGATTTATTCAGGGAGTAGTGATGGGTGAGTTTGTCGTTGAAGTGAATAACATATAATAAAATTTCAGTTATCAGACAATAAAATTATTGATGCTTACTCTACTTCTGATATTTCTGTGCATGCTTGTGACATTGAATGCATCCTCTACATGTTCTAAGTTCCTGTAGCCATGAATCAAACAGGACATATTTTGAGAGTTGTGTAATGTTGTCATTAAAGTGGATAACATATTATGTATGTGTACCTTACTTTTATATTTCCATGCATAGCTGTATAATTATGTTCATCCTATTGAACCATGACCCAAATAGGATGTCTTCATGGAGTATTGATGAGTAAGTCTGTCATCAAAGTGCATGCTAAAAAAATTGTATGGATGATGTAACTGTAACTGTGGTATTTCCATTATTTCTTGTATCATTTATTTATTTTCTGATTGATATGTATCATGAACTTAATTTTACTGAGCTTGTGTGAGTTGAGGTTGCATGCATTACAGATTTTTGCACTTCTTTCACCCAATTTAATCTCATCTAGTGTGCACTAATCATCTTGCAGGTTGATTAGATGCTGGAATGCTGATTCCGGTCATGAAATTTTTAGAAGTACTGTTGCTCTTGGAGGTTTGGGGAGTGGGCCTGAGCTTTGCATATATTCACTACTTCCTTTGAGGTACATGTAAAATCTTCTATGTCAATAGAGACATGCATGTGCAATTGTGCACACACATGCCTACAGATGGTTAATATGTTGGAATGACAGTGATTGCTATACTATGATTTTCAATGTGCTACCTTTTGATGGTTGTATTATTGACAAATTCAGGTGTGGAACTATTGTTAGTGCGGACAACACTGGCTCTGTTCAGTTCTGGAATGGTGATAATGGAACTCTTCTCTAGACACATTCAAACCACAAAGGTAATGTGAATGCCTTGGCAGCAGTGCCAAGTCAGAACAGGGTTTTCTCGGCTGGGTCTGATGGACAGGTATGGATCTGTTGTCAAGCTTTGCACCTATACAAGCTTGCACTTAAGTGCTTGATAACAAAAATACCTCAAATCAATTTGGGTGAGATGTATTTGATTCATCGCATGCCTGGTGTCCTGTTTTATAATGCGACTGGCATAAAGGAATCCTGCCTCGTTGAATTCTGTTTTGTTTCTTTTAATTTTACTTTTTTCACTATTTTTTTCCGGTAAGGAAGGGATCTTATCAGACACTCCTTAAGGATATAGTGCATTTTGGCCAACAACAAGTTTACATGTGTCATCAATATACTAAATCACTTTTTAGAGTTAATGACATATTTCTTGAGCGTTTTTGTTATGCCTTGGCCTTGCACCTGAAATATAAGGGTTCTCACGCCTAGAGTTTGACACTATTGTATGGATAGCTAGAGGGGGAGGAAAGGGTGTTGTTCTTACTCTTTGGGTCTAGAAAAAGTAAAAATGTTAAAAAATGAAAAAACAATTATTGTTGTATAGTTTCCATTTTCAGTTGTAAAATCTTTTAATGGTATTGTCTGCGTCAATTAAATATAACCAGTTTTTGTCCCTGATGTCTACCGTATTGGTACATATTCTAGATTATTATTTATAAGCTTTGTACTGAGAAGCTGCAAACTTGTGATGACAAATCTTCTTCAGAAATGATGAAGAAATGGATATATGTCGGTTATGTAAGAGCTATACTCATGATGCCAGAGCCTTGACAATGGCAGTGCCCATCAGTTCAGAAGGTCTGTTTATATTCTTGGTTCCATCTCTGTTTATTTTTTATTTGTTTCATTAAAATATAAAGTTGTATTTATACCTTTTTAACATCACTTTCTCCCCTTTCTGATTTTGTAATTTTTTCTATCTAGCTTTTAGGTTCTTTATCTGATGAGGCAAAAGATTTGCTAGATGAACTGGGGAAAAAGGTAAAAAGAGTTCGCAAGGAGAAGAGGCCCCTTGATTTCATCTATGGTAAATGGGCCCGTTTTGGAGTTCCTATGCTCTTCTCTACTGGTGATGACACAAAACTCTTTGCATACTCTGCTCAGGAGTTTACTAGGTTCTCCCCACATGATGTTTGCCCCGCACCTCAGAGAGTTCCCATGCAACTGGTCATAAATACAAGGTTTAGTCAAACTTCTTTTCTCCTGGTCCAGAAATCTTATTGGTTAGAAGTGCTTAGTGTTCGTGTTCCTGATGTGGGTTCTGGCTCCTATGGTGGTCTTACAACCACTAATTTAGTGGCTCGAGTTAAGAGTAAGGCATCTCGAAAGATCATTTGCAGTGCAATGTCCAACTCTGGCGAGTTTTTTGGTTATTCTGACCAAATCAGGCCCAGCCTATTTGCATTGAGTTGGCAAGCTAGCCAAAGTACATGAACCATTAGTAAAAGGCAACTCCTGCAGGATCTTCCATCTGCACATTCTATGGCTTTTACCTCTGATGGGGTACGGTTGCTGATAGCAGGGCACGATAGGCAGATCTATGTAAGTTTCTTTTCTTCACTTTCTTGCAGTTTCTGTGCTTGTGAACCTTTGCCTTGAAGTACATAATTCATGTTATTTTTTGCTTTAGGTGAGTTGAGTGAGTAGTTTCATGTTCTGAAATGATTTTTAGGCTCACAAGATCTTTCACCTCTTTTATCATGACCCAAGATTAGAATGTATGCCTCAAACTAGAAAAGTAAGATTTCACCTCCAGAAACATTGCGTTGAATATTCCAGCATCTCTGCTGTGTTTATTACATCTTAGCAGCTCTGTATGTATTTATATGCCAATGAATATTCAACCTGAGTACATATATATGTTCATGTGAATTCAACTCTAGTACACTTGTTTCTTGTGACATACCTTCATAAGCATCACTTCCACTTAATTATTTAAATTAAATGATAACATTAGAATACAGGAGTCAACAAAATGCTTTTTTCTTGTGTGTGTGGAACAATGTTACTTTTTGTTTGTGCTGCAGGTTGTAGATTTGGGGGACTTGAAACTGCTGCATACCTTTATACTTGTCATGGGGAGAATGATAAAGATGGATCACTTGGAGAGCCTCCAATAACAAAAATGTTCACGAGTTCTGATTGCCAGTGGTTAGCGGCTATCAACTGCTTTGGAGATATATACATATTAAGTCTGGAGACACAAAGGTAAGGCATTACGTTAAACACAATTCTTAAATTGATGTTGTCAGTTTCCCTAGTTTAGCATTATTTGTTGAGATTGGAGTAGTCTTGGCTTATGAAAAGTGTGCGTGACATTGCAGCGAGCATAAGTGTGGGTAAAATTTGTGTTTGGCAACTATAGTAAATTAGAAAGTCCAAAAGATACGAATAAAATAGTAAAGACTGCTTTTTTCAAAACACAGTTTTCCATCTTGAGAATCTTTTCTGTCACTGCCCTAAATCCAGGCTTTTTGGTTCGAAAGCCAAAAAGTTCTGTCGTTTGCCATTGAAATGCGGTGGAATTGAGGTTTTAGGACAATAGCCTGTTTCAACCTCAATGCCAAATGGGGCAGTGCCTGTTTGGTTGATGCTAGTCAGTTCAAGTTCTATCTGAAATTTATTTATGATCATGCATATGGGATGGAGGCTGCAAGCTGATTATATAAATATATATGATTAGTCTTATTTTGCTGGAACAGGCAACACTGGTTATATCAAGATTGGATGGCGCCTCTGTTACTGCTGGTGGCTTTCCTCCCTATGATAGAAATGTGCTTATTGTCACAACATCATCGAACCAGTTCTACATATTTGATGTGAAAGCTAGACAATTGGGAGAATGGTCACTGCAGTATTCGTTCAGTCTTCCCAGGAGATATCAAGGATTTCCTGGAGAGGTTATTGGATTATCTTTCTGCCCTTCTTCATCATCAAAATCTTCATCAGTTGTTTACAGTTCCAGGTTCTTTTCTTATCTTGTTGGTTCTAGCATGCTACATGCTTGATCACATGGCCTTTTCTTTTTCTCTAGTTTGACCGTTTTGCGATCGAAAGCTGTTGGTTGTCTTGAAATGCATGCATTTCTCATTAAGCATTTATATATATGGATGAAATCTGTAAAACTGCAGGGCAATGTGTTCAATCGACTTTGGTAGTCCAGTAGACGAAGAAAACGAGTTGGTAAACAGAGCTTTGTTGAAGTTTCAAGGTCTCACCAATATGAAATGGAAGCATTGGTTGAGAGAGAACCATCGGAGTCGAACGAGCAATTTTGATATAGTAGTTTTCCGAGACCCGGTTTTATTTATAGGTCACCTATCTAAACATTCCATCTTGATCGTAGACAAACCATGGATGGAAGTGGTTAAATCATTTGATTCTGCACCCGTTCAGAGACATGTTTTTGGATCATAGGTGCCCTTGTGGAACAAAGTTTTGGCAATGCGTGTGGCTACTGGAGAATTCAAAAGTGTTGCATCCCCTGTTTGGAGTCAGGGTGATTGGAGGCGGAGGCGGCGGTGGTGATTTTTTCGGGATATAAAGCATGTTGTTCTTCTGTCGCCAAATAATAAACTATTATTTAAAAGTATTACAGTACTGCTGCAAGGACTGGAGAGTTTTAGTTTAGTGTTAATTCATGATATATCGACAGCATTTCTCAAGCAAAGCTCGAAAATGGGATTTTGGGTAAAAATTAGGATGGGAATTTAACTCGGAACTGTCGGATTTAAAATTTAAAATTTAGGTTCCGATCATATTTTTAGTTGGAATTGATTTCAGTTTTATTATTTGTAGCTCTTTTCGATTTTATAATGTATAATTTATATTAAGTGTATATAAATATAATAATATATTACAAAAAATGTTAACTTTATATAACTATTTAAAAAATAATACAATTTATAAAATAGATGAGACACACTTTAAGTCAATTATTAATTAGGTTATAAATAGGTCACTTTTTCAAAATTAAAAATCAAGCCAATTAAAATATTCTCACAAAATATTAGCGTACCTTGGTATAAAATAATTTTGGTCTTAAAAATATATATTCTATTAATTTAATATTAATTTAATAAATTTAATTATATATGCATAAAAAATATATTTTGTTTAGCTTTTTTTCTTACAAATTGTTTGTTTCTCATTCAATAGGGTCGGAGTTGCTAGTCTTTGAATGAATGAATTCCTCCTAAGCACAACCTTTTAAACAAAAAAAATCTACAAATTTTATGAATTTAATTTTTTTTCAAAAATTATGATATAGTCAAACCAAGTGAGTCCATCAAATAAATGTATTATATTATAAAATAATATATTATTAATAAAAATCTCATATTATAAAATTATATGATTTAACAAACTCAATTTTTATAGATATTAATGAATCAATATCGATACTGGATCATTCAATATCGATACTAAGTATTTAATATTTATAGTGATTAATTAATATCGATATTAAATGAGTTATCTAAAAACTCTTGAACACAACAATAAATATTGATCGTATAAAAAAATCAAAATTTAGGTTTGGGTCCGGCTCAATCTCTTAACAAGTAGAGCTGAGCCGACCCAAGCTCGTCTCGAAAAACTCGTAAATAGGTTCGGAATAATTATATATACTAAGTAAAAGAAAAACAATAAAATAAATTAGAGAAAATCTAAAAAATAAATTAACTAAAATAAATTTGGTATTATGTGTTTATAGTGTTGTAAGAATATTTCTTGTTTATTTGGATTAATCAATTTTTTGAACACTCTTTTTTCTTTTTCCAACATTGAATGTTGTTTCGATGTTGGTTATGAAAGGGTTATTTAACGAGACCCTATCTTTTATTAAAAAATTATAATAAAATTGTTCATTTCAAACCGAGTCACACCCGATGAATCTAAGCCAAACCCAATAAATCTTGAGCTTAAACTAAACCCAATATAATTATTTTCGAACTGAGTCGAACCTGACCGTTATCATCCGACATTAGTTTTCCCAAATAATAATTATTATCAAGAATAAGCATACACATTGCATGTATAAGAGACAGTCAGTAATTATTTATTCTCAATATTCTAAAAAAATAAATGTAAATATTTTTAATAAATATTGATTTTTTAATAAAAAAAATAAATATTTTAGAACACCATGGTCTCTTTATTTTTGTTATTTATCATAATATTAAATTCAAATAGATTTTTTTCACCTATATGATGCACATTATTATTATTATTATTATTATTATTATTATTATTATTATTATTATTATTATATAATAAATAATCTATATTAAAAATTATATTTAAGCCTGTCATATTATTGAAAATATAATAATTAGTTGTCTAAATGTATTTTAACGAAATAATTTATATATAATTCAAAATTATAATTAATATTATAAAAATAACAAACTATTATAACATTTTAATATTACAAATAAAAAATTATGGTTTTGATTATGATATAGTTTTAAATTTTTGGGTCCTTATTTTTAAAAGAAATTAATGATAAATATATTATTATGATTGATTTTAAAAGACGTCAAATGGTTCTAAATTAGATTTATTGAGTTTAAATAAATAGACACTAAAATTCACGTTCAGAAGATCAAAAAGAGAGAAATATCAGTTTTAGTGTTCAATGATTGTGGATTAGGGTGAGTAAAATTCGATTTGATTCGAAAAAAAATATTTTTTTTTTAAATTTTGAGTTATTCAAGTCGAATTGAATAACTCGAAAATATTTCAATTTCAAGTCGAAATCATATTTTCAAAGTTCGAGTTATTCAAAAAATCGAATAACTCAAATTTTTTTATGATTTAATTACACATTTAATTCTTATAATTTTATTTACAGTTTTATTTCAGTCACATTTGTTTAATTTTTAATTTTTTTCTCTACAATATGGTCACTTTATATATTTATTTTTCATTTTATTTAATGCAATTTTTATTTGTATTTTTTATATTATGCTATTTTTTTTATTTTTTATTTTATTATATTTAATTTATCGTTATTTTTGATCTCGTCTTGACCTTATTTAGACAAGAATATTAATTTAATCCCTGAATTCGATTAAAATCTCTCATCGTCGACAACACTCACCACCTCCATCAAATTGTCATCGATCACCACTGGTAGGGGTGAGCGTTCGAGACGAGTCAAAAAATTTCGAGTTATTCGAGTTGAGTCATCATATTTAACAACTTGAACTTTTAAAAAAATTCGATTCAAGTCGATTTTAACGAATTCGAATCGATTCGATTTTTCAAGTTATATATAAATTTTAATTATACTATTTATAATATTATAATATATTTTGATTCTAATTTAAACGATTTTCTCTTTGTATCTATATACATATTTCTTCATATCATTTTTATGTGTAAATAAGATTTTAAATTATTATTATTATCATCAAATACTTTAGGTATAAATATATCATTTCATTAAATCACCAATATTTTATCTAAAATTAGGTTAAATTAGTATTCTATCAAAAGTTTAGAGATCAAATTATAAATCAACTCTTTTTATTAACATACCATATTATCAAACTAACATGAGTTAACAGTTCGATAACCAAAATACAATAAATCAATAATTTAAGTGATGAAAATATAATAAATTAATTATATAAATAAAATAAAAAAATTCTCTCCGTGTCATTTTATTTGTTCTAACTCATTATCTATTATTGATAAAAATATAAAAAAAATATGTTTTAAAAATCTTTAATTAATTAGTTTAAAAATATATATTTTATAAAATTTAATAAATTAAAATATTTAAAATAAGGCATAAAGATAATTTTCACCCTTAACGTTTATAATTTTTATCATTTTGGTCCTCATTCTTTTTTTTTGAATAAATTTAACCCTTGACCTATGTCTTTTTAACAAATAACTCATTTTTTTAACTACCATGATAACTGAACCGTTAAAAATTTAATAATGATGACATGTCATATATATGTAATAATATATTTTAAATGACTTAATATCTAGTATATCAAATACATACACACGGAATATAGTTTTATTCCAATCTAAAAATATAAAATTATTAAAATTCAAATAAAATATTAAAAATTAATTTTCTATTCATTAAAAATTAATTAAATCTAAAACAAAAGGCTACTAAACATTCTCAACCTTAAGTATAGTAAAATCAAAATTTTATCTAAAAAGGTATGAACATAATCTTAAAAGAAAATGTTTTGTATAGTTTGTTACCGGCGAATCAAAGATAAATGATTTTGATAATAATCAATTGGATTTTTATTATTTTAGTTTTAATCTAAATCGAAGTTTGTTTTATAAAGATATTTTAGTTTAGTTAGCATTGAGATTATTTAGTAAATTTTAGTTTTGGATTTAATTAATTTTTAATATTTTATTTAAATTTTAATTGTTTTATATTTTATACTGAAATAAAATTATATTCTATATATATGTATATATTTAATAGGTTAGATTCTATGTCATTTAAAATATATTATCACATATATATGACATGTTATCATTATTAAATTTTTAACGGTTCAATTATCATGGTAATTAAAAAATGAGTTATTTGTTAAAAAGACATAGGTCAATGGCTAAATTTATCCCAAAAAAGAATAGGGCTAAAAAGACAAAAATTATAAACGTTAAGAGTGAAAATTATTTTATGCCTTAAAATAATTATAATTTTAAAAAGTTAATGAACTTCTTAAATGGGACTGAGAGTAACTCTTTAAGATTAATGACAAGAATTAAACATTAATAAAACAAGAGTGCAATTTTAATAGATTAAATAAAACAGATTATCCTATTCTAAAACTCTGTTTTAAATTTAATCCTACACAATTGGGCAAAATTATCGCAGAAAGAAGAAAGATTAATCCAAATTTTGTTCAAAAGATAGAACCAAGTTGCACAATTTGACCTAATCAATAACTCTAATCAATCAAATTTAAAGAAATTTGGATTTATTATTGTACATGAGATGCAAATACGGAGAAGGTTGCTCAGACTGGAGTCTTGAGGTCGACGGAGAAGCAAAATCAAACAAACAGTACTAGTCTCAGGCATTTGCTGTGAATTAACCCTGTGATCGGAGTGAGGGAACAAGAAGGTGGCGGAGTAGGCGGGGGAGATGAAAGGTGGGAGTGCCGGTGGCGGAATTGCTCCCGCGAAGCGCCGATGGAGGGGTTTGGCTATTGCTGTTCTCTTCCTTGTCGTTCTATCAATGCTTGTTCCTCTTGGGTTTTTGCTTGGCGTACACAATGGTTTTCACACTGCAGGTTTCCACTCTTATCGATCTTACACTCAGATCCGTTTTCGATTAGGGGATTTGCAGAATTGGAGTCCTAGATCTAGGATTATGTTTGTTTACCAGCAAATGGAAACCAGATCTCTGATTATACTCGGCTCGTATATGCTATTTTAACCAAAACAGAATGAAATGAGAATTACATTGGAAAATCCTCTATGCTCTTTTACAGCTTCTAATTTCGTTTTATTTGCAGGACATTTGGCTCTTCAGCATCCTTCACCTTCGGTAAGCATTTCATTATTTGTCTTTTCCTTTTTCTGTTGTTCATTTCGTTCTTCTTCATGCACTTTCTTTCCTATTACATTCTTGGCTGTGTGCTCTTTCAGATATTATGATCTCTGTTGAACACAAACCTTTAATTTCTGGCCTCACTAGTTTTGGTTGCAATTTTTTTAATGACATCATAAGGATACTTAATTAGTTTCTTTCTTGATTCTCAAATGCAAGAACGCTTTATCCAAAAAGAAAAAGATCTGTCAAAAATAATTTGTTTTTAATTTTCTGACAGGGGGATCGCTCAAGGCATATAGATAATCTTGTGAGAAAATTAGGACCTACTCTACCAAAGGTTGGTTTCTCGTGGTGCTCCTCTACCCCCCCCCCCCCCCCCCCCCCCCCAATGTGGGAATATGATGTGTATCTTTTACCTTCACTTGCACTATAATTTATGATTTGTGTTGATAATGCTCAATAATTTGCAACAAGTACAAATGGATGATTAGCCAGCTATATCCCTGTGTAGTTATGTGAGATGACTTCTGGAGTTTAAGTGTAATTAGGGTCTTTTAATAGAACTGATAGAGACCTTTTAATGTGTCCTGAGATTTTATCTGGGAGTCGGATTCCAATATGCTTTTGGTTTCATTTTGTGGTGCACATTAGATTTAGAGTGGTTTGCGGGAAATTTTATATTCTTTGTTTGGCTGAAGACCAATTACCGAGAAATAAGGCAACCAATGGAGTGTATAAGTAAACGCACCTAGTTTCAAAGCTCATCTAATTTTCAGTTAAACTTCATCTTTGAGCTTGTAGATAATATGCTGAAGAACTGACCCAAGTATTATTACACTGTGGTCAAAAAGATGTCTTTAATGAAAGACAACTCCTGAATGATATTGAGAGTGTGAAACTGGAAAATCCAGAAAAAAAATTGTTTGGGTTATTTGAGACAGACAAGACTTGGCAGGATAAGAACTTTCTTTTCACCGCCTGATTGGTATTTAGTAGTGTATTCAAAAAGGAAAATGAACCAATCTTGTCAACTATGTAAGAAGTTAAATTACTAATTCATATTTCGAAATAGAATAATATCATGTTTGGTTTTCTGTTTTGGAAAATAATACAAGAAAATTAGGGTCCTAATGAAGGAGAAATATGATTCACTGTCATGCAATTGTTTCAGAGAAATAGTTCTTTAGTCAATCTTAGTCTTTTAGAAGTTTCTCTTCCTTGAGTAGAAATTTCACAGGCCCAAAATTATGAGGAACCATCTGTAATTATGTTTCTTGTTACTCTCTTTACTTCAAGCTGAGTACTTTCACTTTTTTTTTATAATTATTTTTGTTAACTATTGTCCATGGAGAGAATTTTGATTGCATAGGAGTTCTTTCACCGGCATTAAGATAAAAGAGAATTATGATTCCAAAAAGTTGACAGTCACATATGCATGTCTATCAGACATGAAAATGAACAGTTTATCAAGACAAGGAGAACTTCTTTGATCTCTTACTTTTTGCCCTGGAACTTGGAAATATTGTTGTTGTTTTTATACTTAATAGTATGTTTAAAGTAGCCATGTCTATATATCCTGACCTAAAGTTTAAACATCAAGTCTTATGCATATGTGCTACCCTATTGAGCTATGCAAACATGCAGGCTATATAGGCTTGCTTATGCACATTGCTTAAAACTATAAATTTAGTAATAGAAAGTTGGGATTCACATTCTTGATCACTTTAGGACCATATCAAGAACTCTCTAAAGCAAAGACTTGAATTGTTCAGTGAGCATCCAAAAAATTATGTTTTTTTTTTCAATAACATAGTACATATGGTAAGCTCATATTCATTTTTGCACAAGCTAAGGTTCCGATTTATTACCAGTTTCAAGTTTTTACCTTCTGCTATTTATTTGTAGTCTTTTGATATATATCATATGATAAACCACCAAGTAGATAAATTAAAGGCAGCTGTGGTGTGGATGCTTCTATGATGAATATTTCGATATCCTTATAGTAATTTTTAAAATACAATTCATGAAATAGAAATTTAGATCTTAGTTTGACATTCTTTTCTTGTTGCTTCTAAAGTCATTCCTTCTGCTTTTGAGAACACGAATCAAACAATGAAATCAATGACTTAATTCATATAATCTACAATTTGAATGCTAAATATTCTTTGTATCCTATTAAAACCTTCTTATAATCTAGATAATTTTATTTAGAGTCATGCACACAAAAATTGGGGAAAGACATAAGGATATATAGTTACCAATGCAGAGTGTGCTTTTATGATTTTATATCAACCTTACCCATGCTTAGGACCTAATAATTCAGGTTAGGGTTTATTCAAATTGTGTGTTTTTAATTGAAGTGGTGGTAATGAACAAAAATATATTTGGCATATATAGTGTTGGAGATAGGTTTCGTATTTTGCTTCCAGTGTGCTTTCTTTAGAGGGCTAAAATGCCAACCTTTTGTCTTACCCTTCTTTTTAGTATTTGCTCCATTTTTTTAACAATAAAACTTCTCCTGTTTTGGAGAAATTGGAAGAGCTAGCAGCAGTGCATGCCTTGTTCTGTATCTGTTGAGGGGAAAAAGAAAATATAGCCTAATAATGTTGTCTAGCTTTGCTAGTGTATTCTCTTGGAATTGTACTAAAACTTTTGGTTACATCCTAAATTTGCAAAGATCCCTGTAATTCGAGTTTCTCATGGATGAACACATGTTTGTAGTTGTATCTCTTTCTATTATATGTTGACCATTCATTTGTAATCTAAAGTGAATGCCCTGACTTTGTATGCTGTTAGTTATTAATCATTGTATTCATTGTGCTGATCTTTTATGTGGTATAGTATGTTAATAAAGTACAAATGTTCAAAGTTTCCGGTGACTCCTGGTTAGACTTATAAGATTTCTATTGTGCATGTATGGTTTGCCTAGTCTTTACAACCATACTGCAGTAGCCTAGGATTGTCTAGTTTTCTAGTTTAACATATTTTTCTTCTTTTTTAAGGATATTCTTAGAGGGTATGTAAATGAAGCTAAAAATGAAACCAGCAGTAGAAATTCCACACCCAAACTTCAGCAGCAAAAAGGTATGGTTGAACTCAGTTTTAAACTGTGTCCCAGATAATTTTCCATTCCTTTTTTATTAGAGTTAGGTTTGAACCCACCTTTTTTTTTAAATGTTCTACAGGCATTCCAATTCCACCGCAAGTTGTTATGCAACCAGTTACGAATAAAATTGTATGCATATAGCTGAAAAGTTTCTTCTAGCTATTTAGTATAACATTTTAGTGCCTGTAATATAACATCTCAAAATAATTTTATTCCCTCACAGACTAGTAATGTTAATGGGAAATCAAGAACAAAGGCTGGTTCTGATGAAAGTGGGGGATTATGTGAGTTGAAATATGGGAGCTACTGCATCTGGCGTGAACAAAATAGGGAAGCAATGCAAGATTCCATGGTGAAGAAATTGAAGGACCAACTCTTTGTTGCCAGGGCATATTTTCCTAGTGTTGCAAAAATGCCAACCCAGAACAAGTTGTCTGGTGAACTGAAACAAAATATTCAAGAATTTGAGCGTGTCCTTAGTGAAAGTACTACAGATGTTGATCTTCCGCGAGAGTAAGTTCTAGCATAGTATAATTCCATGGAAAAGGCCAATTTACAGGTTTATATTATGAGGTTACTGATCTATTTAGTAACTAGAAATGTTAGTTTGCATATAAATTTTATTCTTCCTCTGTTTCAAATTGATTGTCCACTTTAGGAATAGAGTATTTTGTCCCTTATTTTCCACAATTTACCCTTCAAATTCCATTAAAGCTAGAGGAGCCACGTTTTAAGTTTGTGTATCAGTTAGGGAAACATTGGAAAAACATATTCCAGTTAGGGAAAGTGGACAATATATTGAAACATCCCTAATGATAAATCTGAACATACAATTTAAACTACTATAATATATGGATGATTTTCCTTTTTCACATCGATATATTTGTGTATTTTCCTTCATGCTGTATTAGACGTTTATGTTTCACCTGATATGTTAATGTGCTGCATCTGGTAGAATTGTGACATTTGCCTGTATGGTTTTTAAATAGCTCTCATAAGTGTTCCTTATCACTTGATATGATGACCTGAGCTGACTGGAGCAAGATTCGGTATTGATTTACCGAGTCAAGCTGCTCTGCAAGCAGTATCAGTTGAACTTTCTGTTAAACTTATTATTTACTAATTCTACATTCTAAATATATCAGAGTGGGTTCAACATCGTGGTGAGTAATGCTGTGTGCTTTGCTCAAACAATTTACTAGACTGGTCAGATGAATAGTGGTCACATGATTACTCTGTTCTTTTAGCTAGCGATAATATTCCTATTCTTTCATAAGCTCCAAGTATTTGTTACTGGTTTGTACCAGGATTCAGAAGAAGTCGCAAAGAATGGAAGCTGTGATAGCAAAAGCAAAATCAGTTACTTTGGATTGTCATAACGTTGACAAGAAATTGAGACAAATATTTGACTTAACTGAGGATGAAGCTAACTTCCACATGAAGCAGAGTGCCTTTCTCTACCAACTTGCAGTCCAGACAATGCCCAAGAGCCTGCACTGCCTGTCTATGAGGCTAACTGTGGAATATTTCAGAGACCATTCATTTGATAAGGAGCTGTCTGAGAAATATTCTGATCCCACATTGCAACATTATGTTATATTCTCTAGTAATGTCATTGCATCATCAGTTGCAATAAACTCAACTGTTATGCATGCAAAAGTATGTTTTAGATATTCTTTGACCTCATTTCTTTGTTTAATACCTAAGTCCTACTAGTGACACTGATCGGTTATCCTGCATATTTCAGGACAGTAGTATCCAGTTTTTTCATGTGCTGACTGATGGACAGAATTACTATGCAATGAAACTGTGGTTCCTGAGGAATACTTTCAAGGATGCTGTTGTTCAGGTGCTGAATATTGAAGATCTTAATCCGGATTATTATGATAAAGCAACTCTATCTCACCTGACATTACCTGTGGAGTTTCGAGTTTCCATTCACAGCAATGGTAATGCACCAGCAATTCATAATCATGTATCTATCTTTTCTCATTCTCATTATCTTCTTCCTAAGATATTCAAAAACTTGGAGAAAGTTGTGGTTCTGGATGACGATGTAGTTGTTCAGAAAGACTTGTCAGCACTATGGAGCCTCAATATGGGAGGGAAGGTGATTGGTGCTGTAGAAATTTGCTCGGTGAGAATGGATCACCTCCGGAGTTATTTGGGTGAACACAGCTTCAAAAAAAATTCGTGTTCTTGGATGTCAGGATTGAATGTAATTGATCTGGCCAGGTGGAGAGACCTAGACATCTCTAAAACATACTGGAAGTTGGTGAAAAAGGTTCGTTAATGCTTGATATTGGATAGTCTCTCTTATCAGTTTGATTACTGTGAAAATCTCTGATTAAAAATGACATTAATTACATTAGAATTTAGAAATCAGGTATTTATCAATTAATGAACAGCTAGTTGTTTTGAAATGACCGGAGGCTAGAACACATGTTAAAAATTTATTCTGGTTTTGACTTCAATTTCATACCTGAACCGCAGGTCAGCATGAAAGAGGGATCAACTTTGCTTGCAAGTTTGCTTACTTTTCAGGACCAAATATATGCTCTTGACAGCAGGTGGGTTGTATCGGGCCTTGGTCATGACTATGGACTTGATATCGAAGCCATCAAGAAATCTGCAGTGTTGCACTACAACGGAAATATGAAACCTTGGCTTGAGCTGGGAATTCCGAAATACAAGGCGTACTGGAAGAAGTTTCTAAACCACAATGATCAATATCTAAGCGAGTGCAATGTAAATCGATAGGAAGCTGGTGCCGAAGTTGAGTCTTTGGATCCTCTGAAATATTGGGAGCTCAAGGACCCAAGTGGTGAAAATTTTTACATCGAGCTAGAATTTTGAAGGGGAATTAGATGGCGACAAAGTGTGGCTGTTGATGACCTTGAGCTTGATGGGTGCATGTTTCCGATGTTTATTTTTTAATTTTTTTATTGTTTTGTTTGTTTTTTGGGTAAAAATAAAAGTATTTTGCTACAGTTGTGTTGTGTTGTGTTGAAGTGGTTGGAAACTGAATGCAGCAGATTCAGATAGTGTTAGGAAGAGGGGAGAGCTTCATTTGTCTGCTCCCATTTAATGTTTGGAAGCATGGCCGACCAATAATGAGTTTTTACACACAGAGAAGAGGATTTGGATAGGCCATTCCAGGCATCATGTGCCCTTCAAATTTGCTTTTTCTATTTGTTTAAGAAATTGTTTAGGTCAGCAGTTTTAGGTATTATTCCAGGCATGCTTGTTCTCAATGACCAGAAGAATTTAGGTATCCTTCTCTTTCTAATTCCTTCTTTCATTTTCCTTGAAGCAACATAATTATAGTATTTCACAAATATTCTGAAATATGAATTTGAATTACAAGCAATTTAATATGTATTGATACAAATTATTATATTTATACACTGAAAGCAACAACATTGATTTAAGAGATTTTAGTTACTCTTTGCATGTAAATTTCAATAGACATCAAATTTCCCCATGATTTCCCAACTCTTATATAATACAGCCTATGGTACAGTCTCCTTCCTCGCCCCCAAACAAACCCCAAATTCATGGATTCTGTTGCCAATACTCCCAACTTTCTTCGCTTGTTCGAGTATGGCAGCTTCCCACCCAAGACCAACTACTTGTTCCTTGGAGATTACGTTGACAGAAGGAAGTAAAGGGTAGAGACCATATGCCTTCTCCTTGCTTACAAGATCAAGTTCCCAGACAAGATCTTCCTCCTCTGAGGCAACCACGAATGCGCTTCCAACAACCGGGTCTATGGGTTCTACGATAAGTGTAAGTGTCGTCTCAATGTGACCTTGGGAAGAACCCGACAAGGACATCAGTTGCTGGGGCGAGAATGATAGGGGTGTCTCCTATACCTTTGGAGCCGACAAAGTATCCGACTTGTTAAAGAAACACGACCTGGATCTCATATGCCGTGCTCATCAGGTAAGGTTTTGCTTGCGATGCAAGTTTCATTCGTGTTTGATCCGGAAAACTGATTGCTTTGTGTGGATTGGTATAGGCAGTGTAAGATGGTTATGAATTCTTTGCAGAGAGACAGCTGGTAACCCTAGTCTTGACACTAAACTACTGTGGAGAATTCAATACTGCAGGTGCGGTGATGAGCGTGGATAAGAGCTTCCTTTCATCTCCCTGTCACTAAGCACTTAAAATACTTGACTGAAATCTTTTAGAAGGTATAAAATTACCACAAAACTTTTTTTATGAAAAAAAAAAATTAGTTTCATCTCCCCTTTAATTTCTCAATGACAGCATCTCTCTTAGATTTCAATGGTGGTGAGGTGGAGAAGGAGAAAGCGTGCAATATATCTTGACTCCATGTTGATCGAACGATGCATATTATGCATCTAAATGGATGCATACTCCTATAAGAGAACCAGGACTTCCGACGGCTGTGCATGGTAGATCATTCATCATTTAATCGAAATACGACAAGTGACTTATTTTTTAATTTTTTAATTCATCATTGTTCGACGTTCCTCACACGTCGATGATTCACTGATCACTATTAAATGTCACATACCTACCGTTAGACATCTCTAACCCTACCCTCTAGTCGTCGGTCAAAACCCGATAAGTCCTTTTTTTTTACTCTACATTTGCCCGGATTAGGAGAATTATTGCACTAACTTTTGTTAAATTTTTAAATCGTCTGTTTATTTACCTGGTGAATATTTGTACTACTGGTGAATTACACATTGTATAATACTCTTTTGACTATAAGAAACAAAGGTAAACAGCTAAACACCGGAAGATACTGGAGGTGGTGCTTCTCTTCCATGATCAGGTGCCAAATTGGAGGAGTTAGTGGCATCATCTGCTTCCTGTGACAGACTAGAGATATGCAAGGTCCCCTCCTTTGTACAATTAGATGCCAAAGATGGAGGTTTGAGCTCCGCCACCTTGGTCGGAGACCGTGGGGATTCACAGAATATTTTCGAATAATCGAAGCTAATGGGATATCCCACTTCTGTATCTTCTTCAGCTCCCTCATCTAAGTACACTATGTCCGCATGCTCAGTTGGTGATACTCCACGTCTCCACTTCCCTTAGAAACTGGTTCTCTTTCGCGTATATCGAGTTCTCGTGCACTCGAATCTGACACGATCATCGTACATTCAAAATATTAATTAAGTAATGATTTTACTTATGCATGCCAAAGAAAAGGTATACGTGTATATATATCATATATGTGTACCAAATCATCCCCCTTCTCCCTACACTCCCTAAGGAACCTGTTTTAACAGAGTTCAGCTCCCGGAGAAGCAATTTCGCTTTAGAGGCTGTGGCCATTGCAACCTGTAAAGCCGAAAGCGAATAGACCAAAGAAGTATTAAATCCATGTTTTCACTATATGATTCAATGAGACACAAGTTTGGCACCATACGTCGCGAGATGCCCTGATCTGGTTTTGAGTTTTGGTTTGAATTTGGAGCTTTGTTGGTTGCTGCAACATGCTGTTAAGACCAGCAGCCTGATTTTCTTCCCTGGGACTGCTACGTTTCCGTCGGATTTTAAGATTAGGCGTTTCTTGGATGATTTCATGTGTTTTACTTCCGGCTATCGTTCGACCTTCCTACAAATGTAGTGTTCAGTTTGTTCACTAATTCTGTAACTCATGAGTCATGGATGAGAGGATTGTAGCCTCAAAGCACTCAAGCTCAGATGCTCTCACCTCATGGCCTTTTCAAATGTGTCACCAATGTGATTAAGGGAAGTGTCACCTTTTCAAAGGAGCATTAATCCCACATCTGAAAGAAAAAGGAGGTATTGGGATATATAAACGGTGGCGATGCACATCTTGTCAGACATGTCTTTTAGGAAGAGAGTAATGATTCCGTGACATTATCTAATCCCCTTTGCATTCGAGGACTGTCGATTATTTCGAGTCTCTCAGTTCGCTGTTGGTTCTGCTATTGCAAGAAACATGTATGTAAACCAAAATTAACATGTAAGATCCATAACTTTCCTCTCAACAAAGACATACATGAACAAACATAAGTCACCTAAGGTGTTTCCGTTTCGTGAGGCTCGGAGTGGTCGTTATCTTCCTCGAGAATGATCTTGGCTTTTCGTGCAAGAACACCCCAGAACCCTTTGAATTCATTGTCTTCAAAGGCATTGAACCTCTACAATTAGGCATCTCAATAAGAAACCAGACAACATGAAAACAAGAGCAAAAACAGGATTCCATTAGGCACATAAGAAAGGATTAAAATGAGAATATGGTGACAAAATGTGTGTACTAAATGAAGACCAAAAAAAGGTGCAAGCCTTGGATGGTACCTTAGTTGTAGCAGAGAAAGAAAGGGATGAAGTTAATGCTTTGGGTTTGAAGTTGTCGTCAACGTCGGCAGCTATAGGCGAGCGGTCGACCTCGTCCTTGAACATGGCCGATCTGGTTATTCCATGCCTTCTCCAATATGCCATTTCAATTCTTCTTCTCCTCTTGTTTCCTTTCCTTTTTGTTGTTAACTAACTTCCCCTCTTTTTTTAACCAACCAGATGAAATCAATATAAAATATATAACTGAGCTGATTTGTTACTTGTGTTTCAAGGCACCTCATACCTTCTACTTTTGGCTTACCTCATATCTTATAGTTTTAGTATTTGTTTTGAGCAATATGTAAGATCAATTAGTAATTTTGTTGTAAATACATGGGATTTGAACAAAAATTAGCTGAAAAAACTTATTTTTTATTCGATCGATGCAACTTCTCTGTTCGGCAACTAAAAATTGATTTCGAACTTTGAATGGGCTAAAAGTGTGAGAATGATGATAGAAATTTAGGGTTTCATTCTTCGGTTTAATCAAAATAAATGATCTAACTAAAATTTAATTTTGTTAATTAAGTGTTCAGTCTGTTAATGATTAAAGAATATTTTAAAGTTTGATTATCAATTAATTCAATTTAATACTAAATAAATAATTAAATTTTAATATATAATAAATAAATTTTAAATTTCAAATCCAAATATCAACAAACACCCGTAATATTTAAAAGTCAATATTATAATTTAATCTCAATATTAAGCTTAACTCGAAAATAGAGAAAAATAAAGTTTAAAAATATAAATATATTTTCAATTTATTGTTACTAAAATTGTTATTTTAAATCAAAATAAAAAACTTAATATAATTAATTGATCATTTATGTAATTTAGTTTTAAAATTAATATAATTTATATATTATAATATTAATAAATTTAAATATTATTTAATTTATTTATTTTATTTTATAATATTATATCTATAACGACCCGGATTCGGATCCGAGTGTCGGTTTAACCCATCGGATTTTGGGCTTTGGTTTTGGGCCCGGGTTAGTGTGGTTTTGGGCCTTAGGCTTGTTGGGCTTGTTAGGATGTTGGGCTTATGAGTTGTTGGTGAGGGCTTTTTGGTAAATGCCTAATTAGATGACAAAGAGGGGGGTGAGAGAGTTACTCCTCTGCAGAGATGATCTCACATCTCTTTTTCTTTTCTTCTCATCTTTCCCATCTTGATAGCAAGGAAAAGTAAGAGCTAAAGGTAAGATATTTAAGAGTTATGGTTGGAATCTCGTTTTTGTGGTAGAGAAGATGTTATAGGACTGTTTGGGATCTATAAAACAAGCTAAAAAAGTGTTAGTTTGGTGGAGAGAAAGGTTTAAGTGGGGGTTTAAAGTTGAGTACGAGATTAGTTTTGGAGAGTTTAAATCTTAGTTTGTTAGTGTTTTTAAGCTTTAAGGAGCATCTTAGAGTGGTTCTAAGTTATTGTTACCCTTCCCTTTGTAGAGAAACAAGTGGAAGAACCATCATCAAGCTTGGGAAAGGGAAGAGCTTGAAGAAGGAAAGGGTGGACGTTTTGGCTGTTGTTTGCTTAAAGTTGGTACTCCCAACTCGTTCTCTACATCATACATATCATGGTAGTTGCATACATGTAGATATAGTGTATGTAGTGCTTGGTTTGAGCTTGGTATGCTTTAATGGCGGAAATTGTGTTAGTGAGTTAAATGGCTTTAAAATTGTGTTAAAACGTCCTAAACATCTCTAGAAACTAATGGGAATACTGTAGGATTGATTAAGTCAAGTTTGAAATGAATTTCCTAGAAATTTTTAAGTGCAGACCTGTATTTCGTGCAGGGGGTATCAATACACGGGCTACCGGTATCGATACCCATGAGTGGAAATAGGCTAAGTGGCCAGGTGTATCGAACCATGGTTCGATACCGGGACCTCCAGTGGCATAATGGCATCGATACCCGTATCGATGCTGGAGGGACCCATTTCGTTGACTTTAGAAATGGTCAAAGGGTATCGATACCCATGGTTCGATGCCTTCTTTGGGTAGGTATCGAGGCAGGGTGGTTTGATACCCCATATAAGGGTATCGATACCCGTGCGAAAACTTGACAAGATAAGTATTGTTTGAGGTTCGATAATAAAATTAAAGGTCACAATGAATCTTATAATTAACGAAATAAATGGTTAACACAAGATTGACGTATTAAACCCTAACGACTAGGTTATGAGAAGTCTTGATATGTGATGTGAAGATCCGAGGTGGATCGTTTATGTGTGTTGAGTCCTTGTTTGATGGAAATCCGGATATCCAAAAGTGTTGCAACACGTCGAAGGCCATCCGATGTAACATTCCGGGTGATGATTTTGAAGACCATTCCGAATGTAGGATCCCGATGCTGTGTGGACGCGGGCCTCATTCGATGATACTCGATGTGACATTCCGAGTATGGGATTTGGAGGATCCCGATGCTGTGTGGACGAGGGCCTCAAATCCCGGATGTAGGATCCCGATGCTGTGTGGACGCGGGCCTCACTACTTTGTGTTGTTGTTTGACATGTATATGCTGTGTGCGTCGTTATACTTTACTGCTTATGATATGCTTGATGTTGGCCGAGTTCGGCGTATCCACTGAGCTTTCGTAGCTCAACGTTCGAAATATGTTTTCGTGCGTAGGTTAGGTGAAGCCGGTTCGTGGACCACCATCAAGGTTCGGATTTCAGCATCGACCGTGTTGTCAGAGTACATGTATTGGATTTAGTGGGCTTGTACTATGTCGAACCCTATGTAATGTAACTCTGTTTAATTTAATTTGGGTCGAATGTTTTAAGCGGTTTATAATATTTTGGAGCTCCGTTTACTTATTATCTTTTGGAAATTACTTTTATCTGAGTTTGGGCTTTATGATAATATTTTGGACTTGAGATTGAATCTATTTGTTGGGCTTTTGAAAGGAATTTTTGAAATAAAGGTTTTGGGTCGGAGGCCTAATGTGATATCCAGGTCGGGTGTTACAATATCTAAAATAAATATTTGACTCTCTCAAAAATAGTTTTTAATAATAATATTAAACGTTAAAATTTTAAATCAAATTTTTAAATAATATTTTTACCGTATTTTTATAAAAGAATGACAAAATAAATATGTGAAATATGAAGAAAGTGTAGAAATATTATGAGAAATATAAGACCTAATATTTAAGCTAGAAATATGAATATTGGGATGATTTATTTGGACATAAATCCATAGAGAGCTGATTTGGTAGTGACTAATATTGATATTAAATATTTGAATATTTGAAATTATTTTTTTAATTGAATATTTTAAAGTGATTTTTATTTTAAATTATATTATTTGATTTAATTTGGTGATTTATATGATTTTATACATTTAAAATGATTTAGGTTTGATTTATCTTTTAGTTATTTGTATTTTTTTCCGAATATTTATTATTTTATAAAATATGTATATAAAATAATATATTTTATACCACCAAAAGTAAGTTGCCAGGGTTAAGCATGGTGAACCGTAAAACCGAAAACCGAACCGAGGTACTATGATTCATAAATTTACGAACCGTGGTTAATTGCGGTTAACCGAATTAAACTGAATTTGATTTTTTAATTAACTTTTAATTATTTTTATAATGTAAAAATATATATTTTATACTTAAAATATTATAAATATATTTTTATTTTTTATTTAAAAAATAAGTTTTTAATAAATATTTATGAAAATATCTTAAAATATTTATCTTTTAATATTTAAAAGTCATAAAATAAAGTTATTTTGTCAACATAAAATACAAATTTTTAAAAATTAATATTAATGTGGAAAAATCGAAAACCGAGGTTAACCGAACCGAAAACTGATGGTTACTAAAATAGTTTACCGAACTAAACCGAAACCGAACCGAATACACCCCTAAGTATGGATATAATATCGAATAAGTCTCAGATTTGATTCTTCTATTACATTTTAGCCTTTTTAATTTTTCTTTCACTAAATTGAAACACAATTAATAAATTTTACAGTTCGATAACTAAATTTTAGTCTTAGTGGTTAAATAAAAGATTGTTGTTCTTAAAGGGTACGAGTTTGAACATCAATAATATTAGCAGAGTGATTGAACGATCAATGTCCAATGTAGGCTGATAATGAGCATGTTTGGCTCGCGAGCTACTCGGGCTCGGCTCGGTCAAAGCTCGGCTCGAGTGAGCTTGATTCGGGATCGGGATCTAAACGAGACGAGCTTACTCAAGCTCGGCTCGAAAAACTCATGAACAGGCTCGAAATAATTATATATATACATTAAAAATAATTTGTTTAACATAGAAAAATAATAAAATAATTGAGAGTAAATCCACTAAAAATAAATTAAATAAAATAAATTTAATATTATCAACTAAAACAAATTTACAAAACTACAAATAATAAATAAAAATAAACTACAAATAAATAAATAATAAAACACAATAATATAGAAAATTGTCCATTTCAAGCCAAACCGAGCCGAGTCTAACGAGCTTTGAGCCCGAGTCGAGCCCAATAATATTATTTTCAAGCCGGGTTCAAGCCTAAAATTCCGAGCTCGGTGAGCCTCAGTCGAGCCGAACCCAGATATGCCTGTTTCCGAGTCGAGCCGAGCCTAGCCTGAATCGAGCTCGGCTTGGCTCATTATCACCCCTAGCCCAATGATTGAGAGTATACTGTAGAATAAATATTATTGTAATCATTGTTAACCGATTAAAAAATCCGCAAATTAATAATTATGGAATTGGGTTTGGGAGAACAACATAGTTAAGGTTGGGCCGTCGGGACTCGCCATAGAAAAAACAGATTGGAGGCTTAGGGTTCTTTTGTTTTTTTGTTAGGTTTAAGAGTTCTATGCCCACTCTGCTTCTCTGTAGATATAAACTCTCATTTCACCAAACCTTCTCCCTTTCCCCTTCCTCAGTTGATCAGATCCATTTCAAAATATTTGTCATATTACCTACCTTCCGAAGACACCAGTTTCAGTGATCAGCTAAGATCCTTGGAGCAATGAATCAGATGGCAGCATTATCCAGGCATCCTCACTCGATGCTCACCGCATCAGCATCCCTTAACATCACCCAGACACGCCGTCTCAATCCACCATCACCAAACATTGTTTCTTTTCCTCTAAACCAACCCATCTGTTCTAACCACAACAAGCTCTCTCTTTCCAAACTCCACACTTTATGTGCGATCGGAGGCGGAGATGGGAACGATGGTGTTGGTCGCCGTGGAGGTGGAGGGGGTGGTGGGGGTGATGGTCATGATCCTGGTTCCAACTCCAAGGATCGATCGTCGGATGGTTTTGGTATTCTGGGTCTTTTACTAAGCGGATGGCGAGACAGGGTGGCGGCGGATCCGCAGTTCCCGTTCAAGGTCGTAATGGAAGAGTTGGTGGGTGTTAGTGCTTGTGTACTCGGCGACATGGCTTCACGTCCTAATTTCGGTCTCAACGAGCTGGACTTCGTTTTCTCGACACTCGTCGTCGGCTCCATTATGAATTTCACCATCATGTATCTCTTAGCGCCGACAGCCTCGGTTTCCTCTTCGAGTCTTCCTTTTATATTTGCAAACTGCCCGCAAAGTCACATGTTCGAACCAGGTTGTTATACCTTAATGAACCGTTTAGGGACGGCAGTGTTCAAAGGGATCGTGTTCGCCGCAGTTGGATTCGGCGCAGGCCTCGTCGGGACTGCCATCTCAAACGGGTTGATCAAGCTGAGGAAGAAGATGGACCCCACTTTCGAAACGCCCAACAAACCTCCCCCGACGCTGTTGAACGCCATCACCTGGGCCACCCACATGGGTGTCAGCAGCAATCTGAGGTATCAAACCTTGAATGGGATCGAGTTTCTGTTAGAAAAGGGAGTTCCACCCATGGTGTTTAAGTCATCCGTGGTGGTTTTGAGATGCTTAAACAACATAATCGGAGGAATGTCGTTTGTGATATTGGCAAGGATGACAGGGTCACAGAGTGTATCTGAGAAACCAGCACTGGCAGAGGAGGCGAAGTTGGTGGGGGTTGGCGGTGGTGACAACTGAGAATAATCAGTCGACTTGTAACTTGTAAGTGATTTTAGTTTTGGGTTCATTGTTTCTGTCTTGTTGAGAAGTTGTAGGATGCCATAGTCCTTGTAATAAGACCCAACATGTCTCAGGGCTGGTTGAGATCGTCCATGAAAGTGTGTCCTCCTTGGGATGTCGTTTCTCAACTTGTTATTTTCTTTCAAAAGTCTCTTTAGCTTAGCCAAGATAGGTTGAAGTTGCGTGCAAATAAGAATGCTCATATGCCTAGAACCAGACAAGTTTTTAGATGTTGTCTGGTTATGATAAGGTTGTCTGGTTCTAAGGGTTGCATATATTTGAAACATCACAATTTCAACCTTTTTTTCTTCCTTGAATAAATGGTATTAGCCAAGTTTTAACAATGGAAACTCTTTCATGAACAATCAATCTGACATTTAATCTTAAAAGAAATCTGAACAGAATGCTGCAATCTCTATTCCCTCCTTTCAGTTGTTGAAAAGTAGTATTATTGTACAACACATATCCTATTCTCTTCTGAATGTAAATCCTTCGTATAATTTCTCCTTGGAGTAAACGCATGTGCCGAGCCCATTGCTCGGTTAAGCCGCCATCACCGCTACCATCTTATCCGACAGTCTCCGGATCAGAATTACAGTCAGGTGTGTAGGAGCAACCTAACTTGGTGCTTGTTAAACAGAGCGGCATACAAACCCAATAAGAGCGGCTGCTTCAAGAGAGCCATACCTACTGTTGGTAGCTCGGAATCGGAACACGCAGCTGACATAAGTTTATATAACCCAGCAAGATTAGGATAAAGACTAGCCAACTAAACCCAGAGTCTGCACTAGCTAGCCATACATTCTTCAACAAGCACAAATTCTTCAGGCACTGGTTCCATGATGCAAAGAAAAAGAAAGAGCTTTGAATGCAAGCTTCACTCCATCTTTGATGCAATCATTATAGGCGATTTTCTACAAAGAAATGAAGCAATTCTTGTTGGTTCTACTGATACTATTGGCTTGAAAGAACTGGGAATCTGCAAAAGGACAAATGAAAACCCCATCAAACAAGAAGGGAGAGAACTGAAAATTGGGAAGTGGTTGAAGAAAGTTCTTACAGAGAAGACGGTGCAGCCAAGTTGTGAGGAAACGTGTCTTTTGAGCAGGGAAACGATATTAATGGTGGGTGGTACATTCAGTTTAGTTTCGATTTAATTCGATAAATTATTTTAATAATAATTAATTTTCGATTTCGATTTAATTCGATAAATTATTTTAATAATAATTAATTTTCGATTTGATTAACTCGGATTTTAGCTTTTCATATTAACTTTAGTTTTTTAAAAAATATATTTTATTTTGATAAAATAGTTTTATTTAATAACTTTTGAATATTAAAAAATAAAATTTTAAGATTTTTTTTATATAAAAATTTATTAAAAATTTATTTTTAAGTAAAAATAATAATTAAAAATATATCTATAGTATTTTAAGTATAAAATATATATGTTTACTTTATAAAAATAATTATAAATTAATTAAAAAAATAAATTTGATTTAATTCGATTAACCATATTAACCACAATTCGTAAATTTATAAACCATAATACCTCAATTCAGTTTAATTTTCAGTTTTACTGTTAACCATACTCGCTCCTAATAATGGTAATTAATGTTTGTATAAATTGTTTAATTATTTGAGTTTATCTAAACAATATTTCCAATTTGTTTAACCTGAATATGAAAATGATTGGGCATAGGAAAATCAATAGATAAATGATGAGACTAAGCCTTTTACTTATACCTTACATGAAACGACATCGTTTGGCACTTGGGATAGACAACCCTCGATCTGAAATTCGGACATAACCTGCATTTTTATCAACCTTTGGGCAATTTCAGTTATAAACTTTTCTTTTTGTATGGAATTTAATTTAATCCTTTTGTATCATGAAGTAATATTAATTTCCCCCCTTAATTTTATTTTTGTTTAAATTTAATCACGTATATTATTTATTTGTTTTTATATATCATTTTTTAGCATTAATGGATTTATTATTATTATTATTGCAAATATATTTTTTACTAACACATTCTTTTTATTAAATTTTATATTTTCATTTTATTATAATAATAATTATTATTTCTAGTTATTATTCATTTCTTCTTTCACCAGTTATTACTCTGGCTATCAAATGTAAAAGATAAATGGACCAATTTGTAACAGTTGATAATCAGAGGATATAAAAGATAATTGAAGTATAGTCAATGGATCATTTATATAGTTTACCCTTTTTTATTAAGGAGCGGGATTCAAACCCATACAAGATGAACAATATAAGTATTCTTGACCATTAGGCCAATCAATAAATCTCACTATTTTATTTATTTTTAGTATATTTATTTACGTATTTATTTTATGTATTATCGTCATTTATGTTCATTATCATTTATTTATTACGATTATTATTAACTTTTTTGTTTTTCTATATTGTTTCGAGAAAACCTATTTTTTATTAGGTACTAATTTTAAGGTGTTGTGTTTATACTCTAATATTTTGTGTATAATTAATTTTCGAATTTAACTCTAACTTTAAACTTAATATATATCAATTTAAGAATATTTGATCGTAATACTAAAACGATCCATGACAATTTTATTATTTTAATGAGTTTTCAAAGGTCCAATAAAAATCAAACCGGACAAAAACATCACAAAGATTAATTACAACAAGTTAAAAAATTATACGCAAATTATAAAGAAATTAAGGTTGGTTCACATTACTATTGCAATTTTAGAATAAAAATAATAAGGTGAAACTAATATTTAATTAGTGATTAAATAGAGATATATTATATTTCTAATATAGATATTAAAAATTGAACTTTATATAAAATAACAAGAGAATTTTTGACAACTCAATTAATTAGATCTAACCTTAACTTTTTTTACTTTAGAAAAAAAAAATTAAAATCGTGAGAAATATTATTTTTTAAAAATGTGTTGTACTACGTTAAAAATATTATAAAAAATCAATAATCAATTGGTTTAATGGTATAAGGCACTAGGTCTCTGGGTAATGATTCTAATATTATAGTTTAACCCTAAAATCTATTGCTATTAATTTGATTTAGGCTTTTGGTTAAAGAACAAGATCTGGACTTACAATGACCTATAAAACCTAAGAAAACCAACCATATCCCTGCAGGACTTAACCAATGATTCAAATTGCAGTCATGGTCATATGACACCATTGTCGATGGTGGTAAATAGCGGCGGAGAAGGCCAGAACTGGAGAATGGCGATTGTAATGTCGTGTTCAACTCGGGATTCAACTACTGTGTCTGTCACTAAGAACTTGCAAGTGAGAAATCACATTCTCAAGCATAGAAAAGTGTGTGATGAACCTGTGATGAAGTTCAGCAGACTCTAAGTGATTGGTTTGCCACTGTGAAAGACTGTCACTAAGAACTTTCAAGCCATCTTGCAGCAGTTCCACTCCCCTGGTAATCCCATCAGGAAATTTCCTTCTCTTGTTTGATTGGTTGTCATCATCAATATCCATTTTATCACAGATTGAACCATCTAAATTGATGCTTGAGACCTTCTGAACCATTTGTCTTAGAGCCAAACCTTCCTCGAGAAGCAGTAGCTGCTGCTCGGAGCTGCTGGACATAGCAGCAGGAAGAGCTCTTTCTTTCTCGAGAAAAGCCTTAAACTCGGACATAAATCTGTCTTCATTCACATCATTTCCGGATCCTAGGTCGTATGAAAGTGCTGCATCTTGAGGCATAAACCTCCATAGCTGATTGCAACTGGTACGAGCAGCAAAATACCCGAATGCTGAAATACTTAGATGAACAAATGCCCAGTGCCTTTCCCTCAAACCCATGTGATATAATTCCCATATAGCAGTACTTTTAGGACAATTATCACTTTCAGACATTGTCATGTTACTAATTCCGGCCAAGAAAAGTGCCAGGCCAGGTTTGCACTGGTTCAAAAGAGAATCAGAAGCTGATGGACCCGAAACAAACAAATTGTGAAGCTCCGAGATGACTTCCTCCATTTCTTCAGATTCATATAGGTGACTCAAATTTGAGATAATCCCTAAAGTCTGACTCAAAAGCTTACAACAGACTTCCTTCTTCAATTTGTCCGCAGAATTCCTGTAGCCACAAATAATAGCAACTAGGAACTTCAAGGTCTTCATGTCTGTGTCGGATACGGTCACCTGGCTGCAAGAAATAGTAATTTGATTCATTATTGTAACTAACAAATCAATTTGGAACGCCAGAAATAGAATCAAAGTTCTTGTTACAAGAAAAATATTTCGGCAGATCTTTATGGTAGAAATGAAAGAAGGCTACATAATCATTTATGAAACTCAGATTCAAGTGCGTTGAATACAGAAAAGTTAAATATTTTTTTAAGTTTTCCATGTGTTGCAAGGGTCATATACCTATGTCTAATTATAGGTCACGAGAACCAAATATGGATACTACGAGAAAAATGAAAATATGAAGTAACATAGATTAGCAGCATATCAAATGAGTGGACATAGAATCTTTTATCTGAGAGAATTACAGTACATGCACTTATAGTTAGGTGATTTTATTCGGTTTGTTTAAAAAGAATTAGGAACTTCAGCAAAACATTGCAAATCATGACTGAATTAACAGAGTGGCAGAACTTACTGTGACCGCAATGAAGCAGATAATGCAAAAACTGGAAGCCCAAATTCAGGACCGGAGAGTGTCAATGATTTGTCATCAAAACTATCTATGTAACCAAAGTAGTCGGAAATGATTCTTTCTTTAGCAATACTTCTCATGTTTTTTGATAGCAAGTTCAGTGGAAAGCCTTCCAAAAGCAAGGTTGTATATAGAACTGATGATAATTGAGATTTATCATCACCAATCACAGAACTATAAACACAATCCACCACTGATGTCCTGCAGTAAAAGAGAAGTATGCAGACTGATTTCGCCATTTTCCGGAGACAAGAATCTGGAACAAAAACTGATTCCGGAGATGATACTAACTTCATTAATGCACAGAGCTCAAGGATGATGCCATTCACCAACTCTAACTCAGCGTGCCGAACCAAAAAGCACCAAAGTTCCATTATGATTTCCGAACAAAGGAAGTGAGGATGAAGGAAATTCTTAACCAGGAAAGTCTCAAACTCCTCCCAAGCTAATGTTGAAGATACCGATATCATGAAGGTTTTTAAGACTTGCAAAAGAGCTGAAAACATGGGCTCCCAAGTTAACTCCACAGTTTTTCCAGAAACATACAATAGCGGAATCTGTGATACAAGAATGTAAGAATAAACCTCTTCATCGATTATTGAATTCATAAACCAGTCAAGTTTCCTTGCAATCAGAAGTTTTACACTGTCCTCCAGATCATTGGGGTATCTCAGAAAACTGGAAAAAATTGCCACTTGACCAAGCACCAATACTTTTGATCTAGGCATAGTATCACAATTCACTAAAAATATCTCATCCAATGAAGTCATCCTATATTTGCTAATGGTATTTTCATTAACATCTGACCAGCACTCATCAAAGAATAACCAATCAACAAGTTCATGTTTGTATTCCTGCTTTACATCAGTTGAATTTAGCAAAGAACTGAGCAAATCCAAGGATGTTTTCTCCAAAACTTCTGCCATAACCTCACTGACATCTTTCAAAAGTTTTTCATTGCTCACTAATAATTTAAAGGTTGAGATCATCAAGACACAGAGTGCTAAATCTCTATAAACCATAAGTACCTGACATGGATACAGGGAAGATATCTTTACTGCATTAATCAGGTAAAACTTTATTGGAACAAATATCCTTCTAGCCTCAGTTACAGAAACAGTCTCCTTAGGAGAAGACCAACTCTCAGCTGCACATTTCAGAGAACCATTGGCAAGTGAAATTAAAGTCACAACAATATCAGATACCTTCACTTTTAACGGCAATTTTCCTTTGGATAGCTGAAGCAAGGTGACCAAACCTTTCCATGACACATTAAGAATGGTTACAAGACTTCCACCATCATTTGCAGCAAGAATGCCCAATTCAAGCAGTTTTTCTACTGTAATTGTTGTTATGTTCATGACATGATTCATAATGCACGTCCGTTTACATTCCATGCTGTTCTCATTATTTTCAAGGTCTGTACCAGAAAAATCCCAGTCAGTTTCTTGGTGATACTCCTTGCAGAGTCTTATTGAAGCATCAATGACTGCTTGTGCAGCCTTTAAAACCTCTCCACCAATTGAGTCAATATTCTGTTTGCAAAAGAAAAAAGAACAAAAATATTCAAGATTTGAGTGCAGATGATGCCAACTAGATTCTTCTGATAACAGGAAACACAGCAGGAAGCAATATGATTTCTTCATAAAAAATGCTTTCAGGCATGCATGTTTTGATAATTAATTAAATTGTGCCAATACCTTTTTCCAAAAAGTTATTAACGAAGATATGATCCTTATTGAGAGATAAGATATCAAGTAAGAGAAAATGATGTTGAAATTTTTCATCCCAAAGTAAATCCGCATAACAGGAAGCAAGGAAATGCCAAAGGCATAACCCATTGAATAGTAAACAGATAAAAGCTCGGGTTAACTTACATCACTGAGGGGTACCTTAAACAAAAATTCTATCTCACTTAAAGCTTGACTTACTAAATATAAGTTTATAAACCATCTCAGAGTATGGTTTAAGATTTTATTAAGGTATGTTTCTAAAACATATATCCAGAAAGACAGAATTAAGAATTTAAGATCTAACATTGGATTATTTATTGTAGGATTTATAACTTGAAGCATAAAGAAAAGAGAAGCAGTAAATATTACACTTCACTTATTTCTATCCTGACATTTACCAAGTAAACAACATTAGCCACATTTAGATTACACTTTTTTACATATTGAGACCACTAATCCCAAATCTTAAAGTTGGGTCTCAATGAAGGCAAATTTAATAATTAACTCTGGTTCTTTTTAGAAAGCCTGGCAGTTTGCCTTCAATAATTCGTTTTGAATCTAAATTCTAAGTGAAGGTTGTGCAATGGACACCTTGCTAATTGCCATTTATGCACCAAATTATAGCATCTTGTAATGCATGCTTCAGTACTAACAAACTTTAAGACATATAATGGCATTAAACAGATTTTTAAGATGACAACAACCTTAGTTTCCAGATAACATATACATCCAACACATATAGGCTCAATTATTTTTTAAGAATGTATGTATATGGAGGAGCATATTACTGTATCGATCTCCAAATATGCATCAATGAGCACTTCAAGAAAATGATGAGTTAAGAGTAGTAACATAGATATAGCAGCACACATCCCATTAATGAAAAAAAAAGAATTAGGTACCTTAATTTCAGATATTGCATCTTTTGTCAAATTTAACTGTTCTAGAATGGATTTCTCAACAACCTCCATTGATGCCTTGTCAGTCACAACTGAGTATCTGGTCATAGATGAAATGCTAGAAGCAGATAAACTCAAAAAGTCCAGTAGCAGCTGCAAAATTAAGTTAACCAAAACAAACAGAAGGTTTAAGAAAATATGACACATGAAATCAGTTTCAGAACAAAAAAAAACAAAAAACAAGCATTTCATATTGGAAGACCAACTCAAGTTTCTCAACATTCAACACTAAAGGCAAAACTCTTACATATTTCCTTTGAATGGAAATGATATTTATCATGGAAAGAGAGAATTAGTTAACTCCAATGCAACAGAGAAATAGACTCAAGAAGTGTGAGTTTAGTAGCTTAGCATGATATGCGGGCTCAAATGGGAGTAACCCTAGGTGCTTCAAAGCACCTTCTAATGCATCATTAAAATATTCACACTCTACCTTGGGCTGACTGCCTTCTATCAAGGAAACCAATAGAAGTTACCTCTATTGTGGCTTAAAATTATTAGGCCATCAAATTCAGGCATGTAATGAATAGTTAATGGAAAGAGAGAATTAGTCAACTCCAATGCAACAGAGAAATAGACTCGAGAAGTCTGAATGAAGTAGCTTAGCATGATATGCAGGCTCAAATGGGAGTAACCCTAGGTGCCTCAAAGAACTTTCTAATGCATCATTATGATATTCACACTCTACCTTGGGCTGACTGCCTTCTTCAAGGAAACCAATAGAAGTTACCTCTATTTTGGCTTAAAATTATTAGGCCAATAAATTCAAGCATGTAATGACTAGTTAACTATACAATACAAGCAGAACCTGTGCCTAAATTCATGTTGGTAGTAGCTACATCAAATCATAAATCAAAAGCCAGCCTTCAAAAGAAAATAAGAAAAATATAGCATGATTGATATAAATTCAGGAAGTCTGCTACAATCATAAGAATTTACAATGCTTCCATCCAAGTATAATTTCAAGACTAACAAAATTTGAAAATAGAAAGTTATTTATCCAATGAATAAGAAAAACAAATGACAGCATTCATACTGGCAAATCAAATTCTTCAAAGATGGAGACTTGTTTATTTGATCAAGAAGGAAAGTTAGGTGTGACAACAAACAACTATTGTTTGCAGGAGATTGATGCCTCAAACTGTCAACTACCATGTACCTGGTAAAAGAGGCTGCAATGTTCTTCTTCTGGAGATTCCTCAGTTGACATAACAGTCATTTTAAGATGTTTCCCACACCATACGCTTGCCTAGAAGACTCATAATTCAAAATGCCTAAGGAACTGCCATTGAGTTCGAGTCGCATTCAAGCAAGCAAAGAGACAATTCTAACTTCAAAAGCAAATAGAAATAAACATACCTTTGAGACAAGTGAAAGAAAAGGTAATAAACATCCGTAAATATCTAAGTCAAGATATTTTGCAGCCACATGCAAAACAGTCTTGTTTAGTAGACATTGTGACGTATCCAAGCAAATATAATCATCCCAGAATGTCCATTCTCTTGTCAAGGAAAAAGCAATAGCATGCCAAGCGAAGGAGACATTCAAATCTTATTCAAGAATAACTTTACTTAATCGCTGTAACCTTTAAAATCCTTCCCAGAATTCTGCATCTCTAGCCGTAAATATTTGAGGAAAATTTTACATGACTAAAATAGAAAAATAAAATCATATACGGAGAAAAATGATATAAATAACTGCAGTACAGTGGATACGTTTAGGGATTCAATAAGAGAATTCACATCGGATTTCTCGGATAATTGTAAATCTGCCAATTGGGCAATCAATTCAGTTCGGCCTTCTACTACCTGCAACGTACAACAACATTTTCTTCATTTAACAATTTCTCATGAACCAAACAGAACACTACAATTTTCATAACCGCAAATCCTCAACTATTACCAAAGCTCATTTCTTAAATTACTAGAGAACAAGTAAAAAATGGAAACGTAAAGAAATGGAACTTAAATTTCCAAAATAATAAAAGCTTACCTCTGAATTTTTTATAGCTTCTATGAGTTTCTGCAAATCGCTATTTGAACTCGACCTCTCCATTGCTCTCTCTCTCTATCTCTATCTCTCTCTGCTCTCTCTCTATCTCCTTTCTTCTTTTTCAAAATTTCAGGTTTTAAGTACTGTTTGGACTTCCATTTTTTCCCTCTTTTTAATTTGGAAAAATTACCTAAATAGTACCAAATTATTAGAGCGTTATCGTTTTGGTACTCAACTATTTTTTTTAAACTTAAGGGTTTAATGTTTATATGTATGTTGGGATTCAATTCAATGCCCTATGAAGGCAAGGACAAAGGCTAAACTACTGTACTATTAATTTTGGTTGATATATTTTTACTAATTTATATATTTAATTTATACAATATTCTCGTAACAAATTAAAAAAAATACGACTTTGGTGACTAAAAAATTATTGAATTATCGAGCTAACCAACTCTACTTGACATATCATCACAAAAATAAGAAAATCTATATATCTCATATTAGTTTCTTTGTATATATTTGTGTATACTATATATTTAAACAATTATTGACATGTATTTGAAGCATCCTTTAAATATCATATAGTTATATATACTGAAAATATATCAGTTACAGATCTTTTAAGAAAATTGAAAAATCAAACCAACATAGTTATTAACCTTTCATGACTCATTCTTTAATGAGTTTTGTTTTTATATGTGACATCGAATCTTAACATGTACAAGTTTTATTTTTATTTTATTTATTCATTGTAGGAATATTGTATAAGTTAAATATAATGTATAAAGTAGAATTAGTTAAATATGCACAAATCTTTGTTTCTGTTTGTTTAATGAAGGTGATGACACATATTGTCATCTCATTGGTTAGAAAATATATTATAATAATATCATTGAAAGTATCAATTAGAAAAAGAGTAACGTTGAATACTGTTTTTTTAAAAAAAATAATTTAAATACTAAAATAATAATGTGCCAATAGCTAAGATACTATTTAGAGAGTTTTCCCTTTTAATTTTTGCGTGTTGCTGTTTTGTGTTTTCCCGCCCTCAATAAGAAAAAAATAAGAATTTTAAATTTTAACCCTGAAACAATTTTATTTATATAATTCGCCCATAATTTTTTTTTTTGGATAAGTGTGATTTATTGTTCAAAACAAAATAAAAACAACTCCTACGGTACACCTAGGCAGTCACCTTAAAGAATTCTCTAAGATGTACATATGTTCCTATTTACATCATCAAAGTTTATAATTCTATTTTGAGATTGAATCCGAACAACCTCTTTTACACAATCCAGAATACTATCAGCAGTCCTAAAAGAATGTCTAAACAATCTTCTATTCCTCTCCTCCCAAATGAAATACACATAAACACTCCAAGCAACCTTTAGAACATAAACCAACAGGGATTTCCTTTTCAATTTTGCACTCAGCCACTGCACCTCCACATCCTAATCAAACATACCCCTGCACAGCTCACACAAATCCAACACAACAGATCATATAGTCAGCGAGTAACTACAACCTGCAAAGAGATGATCCCTGATTTCATGCGCACTTCCACACAACACACAACCTTCCTCAATATTAAGCCCCATTCTCCGTAGCCTATCTTTCGTTGGCAATCGATTAAGCATTTTCATCCAAAAAATAAAAGCATGCTTTGGGACATGAAGGCTAAATCACGCCAAATTATGTCACTGAACTCTATCCTGTGATTCACGGATCACATTCTATATTGCACTCATGGTCCATTTGTCATGCCCACCTCTCAACAGACTTTGCAACGTGCCTCTTTGTCGAAGAATGTTCCTTTGATACCAGCTATGATTTTGCTTTAAATTCAAATTCCGGATGTCTCCCCCTTTAATAAATGACGTTAAATCTAATAAAAAACTAATTAAACAAAATAAAATAACCTAACCTAAAGTAACATAAAGTCTAGTGAGAATGAAAGAAATAAAAAATAGTAATTGGGATCAATCCAAAGCTAATATTTTCGTGAACGATATAAATATAAAAAAAATAAAAGAAGAGTTAAATAAAAATATTTTTTAATAAAGTTAAACAAATACAATATATTTAAATATAACAAGAAATTTAAAGATTACGTCAAAAAAAAAAACTCATACAAATAAAATAAAGATAAATATGAAATCTAAATATGCAAAAGAACGTCGAAACATTCTCTTGAGATTATTGAAACATGACAATTGTTACAAAATCACATTATCGCTATCCAACGAGATGCATGGTGATATAGGAGGGGTGAGTAAAACAAGCAATCTTACGAATTAGGGCCTAAATCGTCTATCTCTTTTTCATACCTTTATTCGTGTCTTCGTCGTAAATTGAAAGGTTTAAGATGTAGAGTTTAGGGTTTTAGGTTGAGGGTTGTGGTTAGGGTACAGAAAATTATGAGTAGCGTGTAAGGTTTAGGATATAAAAAATAAGGGTTAGGGTTTAAAATTTAATTTTTTAAAATTTTTAATAGGAGGCATGGATGGAGACATAATAAAGAGATAGAAGATTTTTATTCACTATTTTAATACACAGTTTTGATTATATGGTCAAACAACTACAAAAAAATATTAAATTATTTATGATCACCGACAAACCTCAAATTAGAAACAAACTTCACAAGGATCTTTATAAAGATAGACATAAAAATATGTCATAAAAAACGTATATAATTTAATAAAAAAACATACCTAATTAATTTATTTATAAAGAAGCAAACTCACATAAAAGTATAAATAAAAATCTCTTATCCCTAATCATATTTTCTTTCATACTTAAAAAATCTTTAAAATTAAATTCTTTAAATCTTAATCTTAATTTCTACATCTTAAACCATACATTTTGAAAGTACACTCTATCCCTATTTTAAAATGGGGCATCAAAGAAAGTATAATAAAGGAACATACGATTTGTATGCTAAAAATATGAACAAAAATCTCATACCTCTTTTATGGCACACCCTAAAAAATCTTTAAAAAATAAACTTTAACCCTAAATCTTAAACCCTAAAAATGTACACTACTCCTAATTTCTAAACTCTAACCACAATCTTAAATCCATAATTTTAAAGTGAGACACTAAAAGAGTAGTAAAAAAACAGATAATTTGCCCTCAATATACCTGATTTCACATGCATAATATATGAAAAACTATTAGGTGAACCCTGTTCACCACGTCATCCGTGGTCCAATCAATCAGAACCGTTCATCTCAATTTTTTAAGATGAATCATTATCTCAATTTAAAAATCAACGATTTTGATAACTTAAACAATAAATGACGTGATAAATATGATTCACCTAATAATCTCTCCATAATATATATATTTTAAATTGTTATTCTTATCACATAATTGTTCTTTTATTCATAAGACACAACATGCTTGTTCATAGACAAGCTTTACATTTTACAACATGTTTAACACTTAACAAGGAACTTCTAATATTGCAGGGAATGAAGAAAACACTTAACAAGCAACAACAAACACATTATTAAGTTCACAACAACTAGATTCCATGATAGGTTTCCATGAAAAGACTGATTAAGTACTCTTCCCAATCTTCCTAGGGATGCTGCCGCCATAATCTCCACCACTGCTGCTACCACCACCACCGCCACCTCCCCCTCCCCCTCCTCCACCACCACTTCCAGCATCACCACTTCCTGATCCAAACCCAGAGCCACCTGAAGAACCACCTCCGCCTCCACCTCCACCGCCACCGCCACCTCCAGTCCCCGGGCTACCACCAATTGAAGGAGTTGGAGAGGGAGAACCAACACGAAGTGGTGGAGGGTTCTCAGGATGAGCGCAAAGAACGGAGCATATGAAAACTAAGAAAAGGAACATCACAAGCCAACGAGCCATCTCTCTAACAATTCTTAAACGCGGTGCAGCTCATCAAAGAACATACACCAGCAATATATAGAGGCACGAGACATGGGAGAAGCCATGATTTACGTGACACAGAAGTCTGTTTTCTTGTACACCTTCTTCATGCATGCATGCACCATGCAGATCGTTCATCAACAATATATACAGACATCAGACATGGAAGAGAAGAAGCCGTGATTTACGTAACACAAAAACATGTTTTCTTGTACAACTTCATGCATGCACCATGCAGATGATTCATCAGCAATATTAGATCAGAAGTTGCACCGATGAATGACCTTTGTTTTTTTCTTGATAAAGAACATTACCAAGGAGAAGTTTAAGGTACTGAGTGTCGACCGAATTGTAGTTTAGTTAAGTATGGCCTGCTACGTGCTCTTTCTTCTCTAGGGCAGATCATTGGTGTTATAGTTTGGGGGATTACTAAAAAATTGAAAATTTTAACAATTTGGGGAACTTGATAAAAAAAATATTCAAAAAAATCAAAATTTAATGAGGATTTTTAACAAATCTGAGAGGGACTAATTAAAATTTCTAAAATATTTGAGGGATGAAATTTAAATTTTCCTAAACCTTTTGGGTGCCAAGACTCCCAAGATTATAGCTATGATTCTCCGTACGAACCATCTAGTCTCATCGGTTAAAGGAACAATTGTTGTTCCTGGAGGTCATGGGTTGAGCACCAGTACTGTCAGCACAGTGATTGAGCGATCAATGTCCAATGGTTGAGAGTATATACTCTAGAACAGATAGTATTGTAATTACTGTAGCTAAATCAAAAAAATAACTATGATTCTCCTCTATTCTTTAAAAATAAGGATAACAATGGCTCTGGATGAATTTTCGACTTCCAATCTTCTAAAACCCACCACCCGATTGGCGAGAATCAGACCCGATTAACGAATATCACATTAATTTATCAAAGTAAACTCGATCAGAACATACAAAAATACGAATATTTTTCAATGTTTTTGGTGTTCTAGATGCATCATACAATCCTATGTGATTTAGTTAGGTTAAGGTTCAAATTTCCTGCCAAACATATTACAATTGCCCATTCAATTAAGCTCATCTTAAATTTAGGGACTAAATTATAAAACTATAAAATCTAAGGGATTAACACATATCTAATCCAACAAAAATTTCTAATCCAACCTACTTTTGGGTTTCTATCATGTCTTGACGTAATTGTGTTTAAATTATTTTATAATCTTATAGGTTAATAATTTATGGGTTAAAATCTATTAGAAATCAAGGTTTATGGGTTAAAATAATTAATATTTTTTTTTAAAAAAATAATATAACTCTATTCGTTATCCACCCAAATTTTAATAGTTAGACTAATAAAAAAGGATAAACAATATATATATATATATATTTATATAAAAAGTTTATGGATGATGAATGTGGTTAATACGGAGATCTCGTGATTCGAAGATAAGGATGTTCGTAAATCATATAGTTTAATTTAAACAGTCGGTTAATCTTTATAACGGTTATTAAATTTTACTAACCATAGGGATGGGTACGGAACCTGAATTCGACGGGTTCCGATCTGGTCCGATTGGGTCGGACTTTTTAGTGAAAAATTTGGGTTCGGTCGGGTTTTTTTCAATGGTGATCTTAGGTCGAGTTCGAGTTCGGGTTTAGGATGGAAAAAATCCGACTCGACCCGACTCGGAACTAATAGTGTAATTTTCCCATATATTTTTTAGGGATATTTGCAATAATGATCCCTCTTTATATATATTTTATACAATTAGATCACTAAAATTATTTTTTTACAATTAGGTCACTAAAATTAAATATATTTACAATTAGATCCCTAAATTTTATTTTTTATAATTTAGTCCCTAAAATTTTCATTTTTAATGATTTGGGTTGGGTTGGGTCAGATTTTAAAGCTTAAAAATCGGGCCGGGTCGGGTTTTTTCACCCTAAACTTGGGTCGGATCGGGTGACGGGTGAAGGGTATGATTTTTCGGATTGGGTGCGGGTGGGCCGAAAATCCGACTCGATCTGTGTCCATCCCTAAACCTTAATCTAATCATTAAAAAATGGTTAATCTCTATAGTTAACTATTAAGATGTGGTTAACCAATGATTTGGTTATAGGTTAACCTATAATTTATTATAATTTTTTATTACATGTTCATTAATTTTTAGAAAATAATATAATTATCTCGTAAGATAAATAATCTACTAAAAGTATTATAAAACTACTTAAATAATGATATTTTAAAAAGGTTCAACACAAGACAAAGCATATCAACTTCATAATATTTTAATGTTTAAAAAGTTTCCAGCACATAACATTGTAGCAATACACCATTAAAGTTCAAAAGATAAAATTCATCTAAAGTTTTAAAGATAAATGTTTAACGAACATATTATAATCAAAATTTAAGACATAAAAACACCACCAAAGTTTAAAATATTATCTTATATTTTAAATATGTATATATAAATGATTTAATAACGGTTAACTTATTGGTTAATCTTTAGTCAAAATTTGTAATCGTAATCAGAGCCATTTACAATTTAAATCATTAAACTTACCATCTACTTTCGTATAGGTTACAAATCTTTGATTTAATCAGATTAAATCATTAAACTTTTATTATTAACAAATTAAATCATGGTTCAATACAATTTTTTAATAATTTATCATAAAAAATATTTTAAATATTTTTCTTTAATTTTAATTAATATTAACATGTTGACATGGAAAAATAAGTCTAGTAGGATTCTTGAGTCAGTTTTTCCGTTAAAATAATTAACGGTGTTAGTGTGAATGATTTAATTTGTTAATAATAAAAGTTTAATGATTTAATCTGATTAAATCAAAGGTTTGTGACCTATACGAAAGTAGATGGTAAGTTCAATGATTTAAATTGTAAATGACTCTCGTAATCGTAATCATTATTTTTAACACTTCGATTAACCAAAACCTTTTAATTTTAACTATTCAATTAATTAACCCGTAAAATGTTACCGCTATACTAATTAAATAGTTTCGTCCTTAGGTAAAATTATTTAACTTGGACAAAAAATTAAAGTCGTTCATTACAAATAAAAAAGTCTGAACAATCCATGCATAAGAAGTGCAAAGAAAAATTTATTGTTTTGAATATTGTTAACGATTACCTAATCTAATTAAACATTAAAAATAAATTAATGCCTAATATGATAAAAGGTTTCCTCATGAATAAATTATTGATTTTATTAATTTTTATGTTATTATTTAATTTATAGTAAATATAAATAAAAATTCAATTAATATAATGAGGACATAAAAATTTTAATAAAATAAAACTTATTAATTAAAACTATAAATAATATGATGAAAAAGATCGTTGATATACTTTTTACTTATAGTATGACAAGATTTGATAATATTGTGTAAGGTTGTCCGTAAGTTAGTACGACGATAGGGACAAAATCAGAATTTAAAAATATATATAAATAATTAAAAGTGGAAAGTAAATTCATAAATAAATTAAATTTTTGAAAATTTTAAATAAGAAAACAAAGATAAACGGATTCCATAATACTATTAATGATTAAAGTAATATAATATATGTTTTTTCTTAAAAAAGCTTCAAACTATAACCTATACAAGGCCTTTACCTACCCTAAACGGCTAGCAAAGGGAGAAATATTATAACCTATGAACAAAAAAATGAAGTAAAATAAACCAATCTACCCAGATGACCCGGTTGGGTTATCACGGCAGCAAACGCCGGTACCGGAAAACCGGGAACAGGTTTAACACTTGAAGCCAGGGCAAATGGAAAGAATAATGAGAAGAATAAGAACAAAAACAATACAGAAAACAATCAATTTCATCTTCATATTCTGATACCACAACTGTCTTTTAAGCTTAGTTCCTTGCTTCTTAAAATCTTGTGCCTGGAAGACAAAGATCAAGTCAAATGCATCTATGTGTTTCGGCACGAGTAGGTTTAACTTTTAGATACGAGTCTAACACGGGTATGAGCACTTCAAGAAAAATGATGTGTCGGAGCAACAAAGATTGAAATACATTGCATTAATTGTTGCATTTACTTTATATGCATAGAAAGGAACACATAACACTACATGCTTCTGAAACCAAGTTTGATATGGATGCAGCTTTAACAGAAGACCATGCAGATTATTTCAATCACACATAAACGAAGTTCAGATAGGACTAACCTGTGAGCGAAGGCTCTCGGTTTTATCCACCAGCACCTCAATCTTCTCACCACGGTCAAGGACCTGGAAAATGAAAAGGGTTAGCAACAAAAGTAAACAACAGGCCATATGTAACACATATGAAGTACCGTCAACATTTTATCTCCTCCTACATTATATAACCAATGGTGATGACAAGTCGTTAGTTTTTAGTGATTGTTCGATCGAATCGAATTAAAAAAATTTGAGTTATTTGAGTTGAGTCAAAACGAGTTAAGTTTTTCGCCTCGAGTCGAGTCAAAAAATTTGATTTTTTCAAGTCGAGTCGAATTTTGCTCACCCTTGCTGGCTATGCATTTTGTCAAGTTTTAACCTTCAACTAGGGGTGATAATGAGCCGAGCCCGAACCAGGCCAAGCTCGGCTCGAGAATCGCCGAGCTCGGAATTTTAGGCTCGTGCTCAGCTCGAAAATAATATTATTGGGTTCGGTTCGGGCTCAAAGCTCGTTTGACTCGGCTCGGTTTGGCTCGAAATGGACAATTTTTTATATTATTGTGTTTTATTATTTATTTATTTGTATTTTATTTTTTATTTATTATTTTTAGTTTTGTAAATTTGTTTTAGTTGATAATATTCAATTTATTTTATTTTATTTATTTTTAGTGGATTTATTCTCAATTATCTTATTATTTTTCTTTGCTAAACAAATTATTTTTAATGTATATATATATATATAATTATTTCGAGTCTATACACAGCTTTTCGAGCCGAACTTAACTCGGCTCGGCTCGTTTAGATCCCGAGCCGAACCCGACCCGAGTCAAACTCACTCGAGCCGAGCTTTGACCCAACCAAGTCCGAGTAACTCGCGAGTCGGACAGGCTCATTATCACCCCTACCCTCAACTACATATAGAACATTTAATCAGCATCCACTATTGCATTCTCAATGTTCATATGTTTTAATACTCAAACTACATATACAATAGATACAGAATCAGCACCTTATCAATGTTTTCCATCATAACACCCTTGACTTCAGAAACTTGAGCCTTCACTTTGGCAAGTTTGCTGATCTCTTCAGGATGTTCATCACAGTACTTCATCTGTTCCTTCAATTTGGACCTATTACGTATAAAGAGCTGAGCATGTCAACAAGAAGTAAAAGAATAAACCAGATATGAACTAGAGGTGTTGATACCCAAATTCTTTATTAAGAGACTTGGCTTTAGCATTTGCAGCCTTCCCTCCACCATATCTTTTCGAGAAGTCTTCCTTAATTCTTTCGAGAAAAGCAATTGGAATTTGCCTACCGGCTGATTCAGTAGCAACGACACAGTAGGCTACAGTACCAAATTTATTTGACAAAATGAATACGAGAAACAGAGATTAAAGACACTAGGAGTTATCAAAGCAAGTACTGAAACAAGTAAGATGCACACTCAAAGCAATAGGAACCTTGTACCAACTGAGATGCAAGGTGCAAAATGAACAAGACTGGCACGAGCAGAGGATATTTATTCATTACTGAACTAATGCCCGGTATTGCCTTCATTTGCCTAACAAACAAAAGGGATCCACGACACTTGAAAGAGACAATAGGAAATCCAGGGAGGTTCAAAGATTTTGGGGCCCTGTACAATTTATTAAAATATGATTGTCCATAACCTCTGTTAGTTATAAAATTATAGTCTTTAGAAGCAAATGTCCTTTTTCGGGGTCGATCGTTTTTACTGTGTCTGTCCAAAACCTCACTAGTTCTATAGAAGCAATAGTAATAAGAATAATCAATAAAATTCTATAATCAATTGTCGCATGTAAGAAATAATTATAACGTTTTAACAATTATAACCCATTTTTCTTAATAGTATTTTCAAAAAAATTTAATGAATTTCGTGATTAACCTATGTAGTTTATTAAAATTTTGGGACTCTCTTGTTTAGGGACTTTTGTACGGTCGCTCTTACTGCGCCTGTCCAGAACCCCACCGAGTAAATCACTAAACAAAACTATAATCCAATGTCTATTTAACACGGAAAGAGAAAATGTTATGACCCCAGAGCTATAATTCAATACTAGAGAAAGAAAACCTTCATTCTTACATTAATGGACAAATCTGATGATTGCAACTAATCTATTTTTGCTTCTTTTTTTTTAATTGATACATTCCAGTTCCACCGAAGATAAACCAAGACAATCAAACAGGTATACATTTGAATAAAGTACGCAAACGTTAAGGTAATCAATGCCAAATCTCATAAAAGGTAGAACCCGTTGTATCATTTCCTTTATATCAAAGTGGGGTGTGCATTTGGTTGATTCAGTCGGTATCCAAACCGAAACTATAACTAATTTATCAAAAAATTTAGGATTTTAACCGTTAAACCGAATCGAATTAATCATAATTGAATTAATCGACTCAAAATTATTTCAGTTAATTCGATCAGATTTCAAATTAACCGAAATTTGTTATAAAATTTTAAGTAAATTGCATAATAAGTTTAATGACTAAAAATAAATATATGTTATGCAATATGTAAATGATAAAATGATCTTAATCACTAAACTTTCTTTGATAAAAATTTAATCACCATTTTATAATATATCAAAAAAATTGAATCATCATTTTATAATTTTTAAAAGTTTAATAACTAAAAATAAATATATGTAATATATATAAAATTTAATATATAATTTTAATTAATTCGATTAATTAACCGATTTCGAAATGAATTAACTAATAACCAATTTTTTAAAAAATTATAATTGTTAAGGGAACTATAATAAAATTAATTAACCGAATTAACTGACAAAAATTGATTAAATTGATTAATTCAGTTAAAAAACCCGAATAATGTTCACCCCTAATCAAATGATTGGATAAACAGAACAAATAAATAAATCAGTAGAATATTCCAAATTATTTATTAAAAATAACAAAAAAATAAAACAAACAGACGAAGATTCAGATCTCAAATCGTAACCAATAATAAATAATAAAGAAACTTACTGAATTCATTATCAACGAGGTAACTGAAGGTGTGGCCATCGCAATTATAAGTAAACCTGTTGTTGTCGGCAGGAAGCTTCTCGAGACACTGAGAGGCGATAGTGCTGAAATTACCGGAGAACCCGGTGTAGTCGGCGAGGATCACCGTGCCACGCGCGATAAAGGAGTAGATCAACGACTGATGCGCCATCTCTCAAAAACCCTAAACCTATAATTTTGATAATCGAAAATTCAATTTCCAGAAAGAGATTAATACGTTAAAAAGGTAGCAAAGTATGAAATCGGATAAGAAAAATGGAAGATGAAGAAATGCTGCATTTCTGCTATATGGATTTATATTTATATTTATGCGTTTTATTTATTTAAAGCAACGAGAGGAGCTAGGCGACTAAACTGGGTAAAGGTAGTTTATGATATTTTTTATTGTTAAAGTTAAAATTAAGTTATTTTTTGGGATGAATTTAGTGCGAATGACAACTATTTAATTAGGAAAATTTTATTACGGGCATTCAACACAGCTGAACACTATTAATATTAAATATTTTTTTAATATTATTAAATTAATTAACAAAAATTTAAAATCTCAGGGACTTAATATATAATTGATAAAAAATAATAAACTCATCATATAATTAATAATGATATAATTAGTCCTTTAGATTTTTATTCTTTATAAATTAATTTAATAATGTTCAACAAAATTTAACATTAACGATGTTCAACGGCGTTCGACACCCGTTATAGACTCATCCATTTAATTATTATCTTAAAGTTTAAGTTGCGAAAATTCAAAAATATTGCAAATTGATTTTTTTAAGCATGAGTTGTGAAATGAGGTGTTTTTAAGGGAATATTAGTTTTTTAGGAGATATTTTGGGATATAAAATGTAACACCCCGACCCGGATGTTACATAGGGCCTCCGGCCCAAAACCTGTATTTCAAAATTCTTTCGAAAGCCAAACAATTAAAATCCAATTCAAGTCCAAAATACTATTTATAAAATCCATTTAAGTTAAAACGCAAGCCCAAAATAATATAAGATAATCGGAGCTCCAAAATATTACAAACCATTAAAACATTCGACCTAAATTAAAATAACAGAGTTACAAAATACATAGGGTCCACCAAGTACTAGCCCACTAATCTATAAATGTACCCTGACATAGGTCGATGCTGAAATCCAAACCTCGATGATGCTCCACGAACCGACTTCCGCTAACCTACGCACGAAAACACATTTCGAACGCTGAGCTACTAAAGCTCAGTGGGTACGCCGAACTCGGCCAACTTCATGCATATCATAAGCAGTAAAGCATAACATATAAACATCGTGCATGAAATGATGATCTAGCATGCTTGCCTACCACATGGCATAAACAATGTATAATATCGCACACAGCATATACATGTCACATCACAAAATAACACACAAGAGTGAGGCCCGCGTCCACACAGCATCGGGATCCTACACTCAGGATTGAGGCCGCCCTCAAATCATATGCCCGAAATGTTACATCGGGCATCTTCGAACGAGGCCGCCCAACGTTCGGAAAGGGGTGGAGGCCGCCCAACCAACCCCATGCTCGGAATGTTACATCGAACATCTTCGAGTGAGGCCACCCAACACTCGGAATAAAAGTCTTCAAAACATCATCCGGCATGTTACATCGGATGACCTTCAACGTGTTGCAACACTTATGGATATCCGGATTTCCAACAAACAAGGACTCGAAACACATAAACGATCCACCTAGGATTCTCACAACAAAACATATCAAGGCTTAACATAACTTAGACTTTCGAGGTTAATATCGTCAAATTCATGTTTATAATTCATTGCATTGATTATAAGATTCATTACAACATTTAATTCTCTTTTCGAACCTCAAACGAAGCTTATCTTGTTAAGTTCTCGCAGGGTATCGATACCCTTATATGGGGTATCGAACCACCCTGCCTCGATACCCACCCAAAGAAGGCATCGAACCATGGGTATCGATACCCTTTGACCATTCCCAAAGTCAACAAAAGGGAACCCAACAGCATCGATACCGGCATCGATGCCATTATGCCACTGGAGGTCCCAGTATCGAATCATGGTTCGATACACCTGGCCGCTTAGCCTATTTCCACTTATGAGTATCGATATCGGTAGCCCGTGTATCGATACCCCTGCACGAAATGCAGGTCTGCACTTAGAAAATTCTAAGGATTCTACCCAAACATTAATCTATTCGGTTCTAAAGTGTTCCTACTCATTCTTAGAAAGGTTTCAAGTGTTTTAACATTGTTTTCAAGCCATCAAACACACAATTACGAAATTCACCATTAAAGACCCAAAAGCTCAAACCAAGCATTCATACATGAAATCTACATGTCATGCATACTACCATGATATGAATAATGAAAGGATGAGTTGGGAGTACCAACCTCTTGCAGGCAACAACAAAAACGACATTCATTCTTCCTCCTTAAGCTTTCTCCTTGCCTTGCCTTTAAGATGGGGTTTCCTCTTTTTCTTCACCAAACCAAACAACTCTTACCTTAGATTGTAGATTTCCTCGAGTCTTAAAACTCTCATACAACCACAAAAACGAAAAACCAACTTAAGCTCTCAAAGATTTCACCTTTTACCTTTCTTTTTCTTTCCTCAAGAATGAAAGATGAAGGGAGAAAAGAGATGAGTAGGGTGATATCACTCTGCAGAGAAACTAATCCCCCAACCCTCTCTTTCATCCTTCTTTGGTAATTACCAAATAACCCTCAACCAACAACTCAAGCCCAACACAACCACTCAACCCCAACTAAACAAGCAGCCCAACAAGGCCCAAAACCTCTCACTCGGAGCCCAAAACCGAAGTCCAAACTCTCGGGTTAACCCGACACTCGGATCCGAAATCCGGGTCGTTACAACTCTCCCCTCCTTTAAGAAAATTTCGTCCTCGAAATTTACATAAGGGAAACAAGTGCGAAAAGAGCAACCTCATACAGTCCTATAAACATTGGACTTAACTTGCCTTCCCTTCCAAGCGGATGATCCCTTTCCACAGTGACACTTCCAAGAACACTTTTTCTCCCATCTCATACTCTATTTCTGTCAGATTCAATTCCGCATACGATTTCTGCCTAACTGAAGCTGTCTTTAACCGATCACGAATCACTTCAAAAAAAATTTTCGATAGTCCCCTCAAGCATAACTGACATCGATATCAATTTCTGACCTGCTTCAGCTCAACTAAACGGAGTTTTGCCTTTTCTACCATAAAAAGTCTCATACGTAGCCATCTGAAAACTCGACCGATAACTGTCGTTACACGTACGTAAACTCAACCAACGGCAAGTGCTTCTCTCAAGTACCTTGAAAGTCAATGATACAACATCGGAGCATATCCTAAAGAATTTGAATAACTCTTCCTAACTGCCCATCTAACTGAGGATGATACAAAGTACTGAAATTCAAACGGTCACCCAAAGCACTGTGCAAACACTCCCAAAATTTGGCTGTGAATCTCAAATCTTTGTCAGACACAATCGATTTCGACACACTATGCAGTCTCACAATCTCACTGATGTACAAATCTACTAACTTATATAACAAGTAAGTCATATAATCAACAATAACGTGAGCACACTTAATGAAGCAATCAACTATAACCTGAATTGAATTCTTCCTCGAAGGAGTCAAAGGCGAACCAGATACAGAATCCATGGTGATATTTTCTCATTTCTATTCTGGAATCTTCAACGGCTGTAGCAAACCAGACGAAAACTGATGTTCTGCTTAACTCTCTGACAAACCATACACTTACTCACATAGTCAGTAATATCTCTTCAGACCAAGCCAGAAGTACTCATCTTTCAAACCACGGCATATCTTCGTACTACCCAGATGCGTAGCAAAAGGACTAATGTGCGTTTCGATCAGAATCATGCATCTTCAATCACTGTCATTCGGCTCAACTATTCTGTCTCTGAAGCATAATACACATCATTTCTGAAATTATACTCTGTAGGTCTTCCTTCAACTACATCTTGCAAGTGGGGTGCCAAAATCTATCTGACAGTTGTTACCCTCTGATCAACTGACCCAAAGTAAGTCTAACCTGAAGCTCGGCTACCAAGCCACCATCACCTGATAAACTCAAACTAGCAAACATAACTCTCAACTCAACAGCTACTTTCTTACACAAAGCATCTGTCACTACATTGGTTTTACCCGGATGATATTCAATTTTGAGGTCATAGTCTTTCAATAACTCGAGTCATCTGCGCTGTCTCAGATTCAAATCTCTTTGTGTCATCATATACTTCAAACTCTTGTGATCTGTGTACACTGTGCATCTCTCACCATACAATTAATGCTTCCCAATTTTCAAGGCAACCACAACTACGACTAGCTCTATATCAGGGGTCGGATAACTGCGCTAATAATTCTTCAACTATCTCGAAGCGTAAGCCACACTCTTCCGTCTTGTATAAGCACACCACCTAGCGCTACATACGAAGCATCATTGAAGATCACATACTCCTCCTCTGACACTAACTGTATCAAGATCGGCGCATCTGTCAAAGCTTCTTTCAGTTTCTCAAAAGCTTGTTGTTTTGCATCTGACCACTCAACCTGAATATTCTTCTGCCGCAACTTAGTCAAAGGGACAACTATCTTCGAAAAACCATTCACAAACTCCTTATAGTAACCTGCTAAACCTAGGAAACTACGAATCTTTATGACAGACTTCGATTGCTTCCAACTAACAATTGTTTCAATCTTCTTAGAATCTACTTTAATCCTTCAGCTGACACTACATGTCCTAAGAAAACAACTTCTTTAATCCAGAACCCACTCTTGCTCAATTTGGCATACAACTGGTGATCCAACAAGGCCTGCAATACTAACCTCAAGTGTTTGTCATGATCTTTCTCAGTACGTGAGTATAACAATATGTCATCAATGATCATAATCACAAATTGATCCAAGTACTCGAAGAAAATTCTATTCATCATGTCCATGAAAAGCAGCTGGTGCATTTGTCAACCCGAAAGGCATAACCGAAAGCTCATAGTAACCATACCTTGTACGAAAAGCTATCTTCGGCACATCGACTTCTTTTACCTTCAACTGATAGTACCCTAATCTCAAGTCTATTTTGGAAAACACGGTAGCACCTCTAAGCTGATCAACATATCATCAACTTTCAACGATGGATACTTGTTCTTCACTGTCAACTGATTCATCTGTCTATAGTCAATGCATATCCTCATACTACCGTCTTTCTTCTTCACAAACAACATGGTGCGCCACAAAGAGAAGAACACAGTCGGATATAACCTCTATCTGATAGTCCTTGAAACTCAGTCATCAACTCTTTTAGTTCTTTCGGTACCATACAACACGGAGCCAATCAAAAATAGAGCAGAATCTGCATACATCTATATGGCAAACTCAACCTCTCTGTCAGGTGGCAAACCAGACAACTCTTCTGGAAACACACTCGGAAAAATCACACAACATTTTGATATCTTGCAGTCTGACTTCATTCATGTTCGGGTTCATCATATATACTAGGTATGCCTCACAGCCCAACTCAACTAACCTCTGAGCCTCTAGAGCAGAAACAACATTTAATAAGAACTTCACATCCTCACTCACAACCATAATCTCACGGTCATCCGCTAGCTTCAAATAAATTCTCTTGGTCTCAAGATATATCTTAGCCCTATGCTTTGCCAGTCAATCCGTACACAAAATCACATCAAACACATAGAATGACAATTCCATCATATCAACTGGGAATACATACCTTTGAACCATCTATGGACATTGTCTATACATCTTTCTGACCACTATGGTATCTCCGAAGAACTAGCAACACTAACACCTATATCTAGTGCCTCACAAGGTATATCCAACATCCTAGCATGCTCACTCAGAAAACACTACCGGTGGATTAGCTGTCAGATAAGTCTGGATCTCTTTCTTCAAACCTCTTAGAAACCTCTCGCACCTCATCTTCTCAGTAACTATCAACTCGGTTGCATACCTACCAAACTGTAAGAACTCCTGCTCGTACTCAAGACCGTACGGTTACCTTGCACAAGGTGGGTGAACTGATCTCTCAACTGATCGATGTGAGTCTCGCTCAAATACTTTTTCTCAAACTCATCCAAAAAGTCGCCCCATGTCGGCTGATCGGGATACTACTCCATCTCAACTGTTTCCCACTATTCTCTTGCGTTTTCATTGAGCAGAGAGAGAAAACAAGACAACTTGTCCTCGGACCTTAACCTTATCTGCCTCATGATCCAACAAGTATCACGAACCCACTGATCCGCCCTCACAAGATTATCTTAGCCAGAACCCAAGAAATCCGTAGCACCCTGCCTGCGAACCCTCTCAAAAGGTGTTTCATGTGGGGTAGGTGCATGCTTTGGAATAGTCTTCACTATCCGATCCAAAGCACGGTGCAAATGGGCGAGATAATTCGCCCCTTGCCTAACCCCTTCCTCAGACTCATCCATACCATGCACAGAGAACAACAACAACAACAACAAACAGGATTACACCATCGAAATTTCAGCTTTAAAAGTACTATATCGACTCGTGGGCATGTACTTGTCTCACACCAATATAACACACTAGACTTTCCCCGGGGACTTCCTAGAACCGACTCAACCTAAGCTCTGATACCACTAAATGTAACACTCCGACCCGGATGTCATACAGGGTCGCCGGCCCAAAACCTGTATTTCAAAATTCTTTCGAAAGCCCAACAATTAAAATCCAATTCAAGTCCAAAATACTATTTATAAAATCCATTTAAGTTAAAACGCAAGCCCAAAATAATATAAGATAATCGGAGCTCCAAAATATTACAAACCATTAAAACATTCGACCCAAATTAAAATAACAGAGTTACAAAATACATAGGGTCCAACCAAGTACTAGCCCACTAATCTATAAATGTACCCTGACATAGGTCGATGCTGAAATCCAAACCTCGATGGTGCTCCACGAACCGGCTTCCGCTAACCTACGCACGAAAATACATTTCGAACGCTGAGCTACTAAAGCTCAGTGGATACGCCGAACTCGGCCAACTTCATGCATATCATAAGCAGTAAAGCATGACATATAAACATCGTGCATGAAATGATGATCTAGCATGCTTGCCTACCATATGGCATAAACAATGTATAATATCGCACACAGCATATACATGTCACATCACAAAATAACACACAAGAGTGAGGCCCGCGTCCACACAGCATCGGGATCCTACACTCAGGATTGAGGCCGCCCTCAAATCTTATGCCCGGAATATTACATCGGGCATCTTCGAACGAGGCCGCCCAACGTTCGGAAAGGGGTGGAGGCCGCCCAACCAACCCCATGCTCGGAATGTTACATCGAACATCTTCGAGTGAGGCGCCCAACACTCGGAATAAAAGTCTTCAAAACATCATCCAGCATGTTACATTGGATGGCCTTCAACGTGTTGCAACACTTATGGATATCCGGATTTCCAACAAACAAGGACTCGAAACACATAAACGATCCACCTAGGATTCTCACAACAAAACATATCAAGGCTTAACATAACTTAGACTTTCGAGGTTAATATCGTCAAATTCATGTTTATAATTCATTGCATTGATTATAAGATTCATTACAACATTTAATTCTCTTTTCGAACCTCAAACGAAGCTTATCTTGTTAAGTTCTCGCAGGGTATCGATACCCTTATATGGGGTATCGAACCACCCTGCCTTGATACCCACCCAAAGAAGGCATCGAACCATGGGTATCGATACCTTTTGACCATTCCCAAAGTCAACAAAAGGGAACCCAACAGCATCGATACCGGCATCGATGCCATTATGCCACTGGAGGTCTCGGTATCGAACCATGGTTCGATACACCTGGCCACTTAGCCTATTTCCACTCATGGGTATCGATACCGGTAGCCCGTGTATCGATACCCCTGCACGAAATGCAGGTCTGCACTTAGAAAATTCTAAGGATTCTTCCCAAACATTAATCTATTCGGTTCTAAAGTGTTCCTACTCATTCTTAGAAAGGTTTCAAGTGTTTTAACATTGTTTTCAAGCCATCAAACACACAATTACGAAATTCACCATTAAAGACCCAAAAGCTTAAACCAAGCATTCATACATGAAATCTACATGTCATGCATACTACCATGATATGAATAATGAAAGGATGAGTTGGGAGTACCAACCTCTTGCAGGCAACAACAAAAACGACATTCATTCTTCCTCCTTAAGCTTTCTCCTTGCCTTGCCTTTGAGATGAGGCTTCCTCTTTTTCTTCACCAAACCAAACAACTCTTACCTTAGATTGTAGATCTCCTCGAGCCTTAAAACTCTCATACAACCACAAAAATGAAAAACCAACTTAAGCTCTCAAAGATTTCACCTTTTACCTTTCTTTTTCTTTCCTCAAGAATGAAAGATGAAGGGAGAAAAGAGATGAGTAAGGTGATATCACTCTGCAGAGAAACTAATCCCCCAACCCTCTCTTTCATCCTTCTTTGGTAATTACCAAATAACCCTCAACCAACAACTCAAGCCCAACACAACCACTCAACCCCAACCAAACAAGCAGCCCAACAAGGCCCAAAACCTCTCACTCAGAGCCCAAAACCGAAGCCCAAACTCTCAGGTTAACCCGACACTCGGATCCGAAATCCGGGTCGTTACATAAAAAACTGGTAAAAATCGTCTGTCTTTTTTTATACTTTTATTTGTGTTTATTAAAATTTTTTAAAAATTTTAATTTTTAACTTTAACTCTAATTTTTTATATTCTAAACCCTACATCCTAAAAAAATACATCATACTCTTAATTCTTTAAACCCTAACTACAACCCCATAACTTTAAACCCTAAACTCTAAACCCTCTAATTTAAAGCAGAGGCACGAATGGAGACATACAAAAGAGGTAGACGATTTGCACCCATAAAAAACATTATCATATAATTAGAATCAATGATAAAAATTATAATAAATTAGACAAATTGTATATGATGTCTTCTTAATTTTTTTATTATTAAAATTTAATTTTTTATAAATGATTCAAGATGTTATTTGCAGGTCACTTCTTTAATTTATTGTAATTTTTATCTTAGATCTTAATTATAGAATAACATGTCTTACATCTCAAAATGTTTCTTAAAAACTCAACATTCCTCTATATTACTATGAAATATGGGTGAGCAAAACTCAATTCGAAAAAGTGAATAATTTGATTTGATGTGAAAATACTCGACTCGTTATGACGTGACTCAAAATTCCATAAACTTGGCTTGAGAAAAATTCAATTAAAGTTCGAATTATAAAATATAAAATTTGAATAACTCGAAATTAGTAATTAAATGATTTATTTTTAAGTTTGAGACGAATCTCTCAATTTTTTATGATATATATATTAATACATAAAAATATGAAGAAATATTACCACATATGAAATATATATATACATATATTATATAATTAGAGAAAGTCATTTAAATTAGAATCCAATTGTATTATAACATGATAAATAATTATAATTAAATATTTATATGAACTCGAAAACTCGATTCGATTCGAATTTCAAATAAAATTTAAGTTATAAAATATAAATCGTTAACTCGAATAATTCAAAATATTTTAACTCGACTCGATCTAATAGTCACCCTATTGTAAAACGAGGACAAATAAATTCAACACTTCCTCTTTAGTAATCATCTTTAAATTCATAGTACAACATATTTTTTGAATCCTAAACCATGCTAAACCTTGGGCTTGGAGCAAATGTCTTAGGTTTGAGGTTTTATAACTTCGATTTTATTATTTTTTCTTTAATCGCATGGTAATTGTGATATAGATCATAATTTAATTGGAGATTTACAAGGATCAAATAATTAAGATTGTGAATTACGTACAATGTTTTTCCCGCGTTTCCCCCCTCCGGTTTCCCGCCAAATACTGGAGAGCAATAAAATCGAGAAGGAAAAAAAAGGAGAGCTCCAGATTCGTTTCCGTTCCCTCTCTTCCACTCACCGAGCTGACTCACTGGCACTTTGCTCCGTCGATATGGATATGGATATGGATATGGACATTCCGCTCCCGGAAGAGCTCGAGTTACTCGAAGCCGATTCTCATCTATATGAAGAACCCTACATAGATTCGCCTCCGGTGGATCCCTCTCCTCCACAATCACCGCCCTCAAGAAACCTCGTAATCGATGGCCCAAAACGCCCCCTAGAATCCATCGCCATCCTATCTCCATCGGAGGAGAACAAGAGAATCAAAAGAATTGAGATTGAGGAGGAGGAAGAAGAGGACTGGCTACGGTACTCGCCGCCGCATGAAACTGAAGCTGCGGTCGCAGTTGAAAAGGAAGAGGAAGTTTATTTGTCGAGGTACGTGTCGGCAATTGATGGTGATTGCATGCCCATTACGGCGCCGAGTGGTGGTGAAAGAGTTTATGCGAAGATTAGCAGAGCGCATGGAGATGGAGGATTGCAGAAATTGAATCTTAAAGATCGATCTAACGGTAGTTTATGAAAATATTCAGGTTAATTATAAAGAAAGTTCTTAACTATAGTATGCAGTTCTTATGTTTTGTTGAATATGGATGTTGAATTTTTTGCAGGCCTTATTCCTGAACCAGTCGATGTTCTATTGCAAAGAGTGGATGGGGAGGCTTTTGCGAAGGTACATTGTCATCGCCAAAAACCAAAGTTTCTGTTAAAAAGTAATGTGAATATTGCATAAATCATTGGCATGTTAAAGTGGTTTTGAAGATGTAAACTTGTTTGTGCCTACATGTTAGTGTATTTGTAGAATTGGAGTCTGCCACACCTAATTGTATCCTTATATTTCAATCCTATTGTATTAGCATTCTTTAGAATAAAAGTGAAGGACGTGTGGCAAACAAAGTGAAGATTATATTCTTGTAGAAAATTTGCCAAATTTAAGAGTAAATACTGAAGGAATTATAGAACATTTCATGGTCAACCATAATTTCCTCTTATATTTTACACTAGTGAGTAGTGACTAGATAGTTTAGCATCTTTTCCAACTTATGTAGAGCTTAAATAGATTGAATTTGAGTCCTTAGCTTTATTAATAATGGCTTGAATTTTGCTCTAGAAAGAATGTTTCTGACAATTCATTAGTTGGGTACTGAAGGCCTTGGAAGCAAGTTCCGAAAATCAGAATGATATAACTCTTCCTGAGACAACTGTGGTCCACGAACAACTTTGGGTTGACAAATATGCTCCAAGTTCATTCACTGAGCTCCTTAGTGATGAACAAACAAATCGTGAGGTACATACTAGTTATTTACATAAATAGTTCATGAATACTATATTTATTTTACCCCCCCCCCCCCCCCCAGCTATATCATTAACTATCATGTTCTGATGGAGGTTTTACTGCAGGTCCTATTGTGGTTAAAGCAATGGGATTCCTGTGTTTTTGGATCTGAAATTAGGAGTACCTCAGATGAAGTATTGTCAGCTCTCAGGCGTCATTCTTCTACTCAACATAAAAAATCCTTTGATTCAGATTTTTCAAGAAAGAGTAGAGGACATACATGGAGTAATGGAAGTTACAGACCCAATAATGATATGGATCATGGGACCAATAATGCAAAAGGTATGCAGGACTCGTGGAACAAGAGGACAAGGCTCACTGGTACACCAGAACAGAAGGTGAGTAATGGTATATTTTAGAGATTTTTGTCTTGGTTGAGACATGTCCTTCATTTCATTGTGGATACCTAACCTTCCTGTTAATACATTTCGTTCTGTGAGCATAAAATCATTTCATGTTAGGACCTAACTTTGACCTTAGAAGTCTCACAAGAGAGATTGCCCTATTATATTGCCTGCTACAAGGAGTAGTGCATTGTTTCTAATGCAAACCAAATTGCTTTGTTCCTGTTAACTTTCATTTACTTTGTTGTTTGCTATACTAAAAGATTTCTTCATGTCAGTTGAAAAGTTTTTTAGTTTTTCAACTTAATAGATGGTCTCCTTCAAATTCTTTTGACATGTTACTATGGACACTTTAGATGTATTATGATTAACATGGATTCCTTGGATGACAAACCATCCATTTCTTATATTGTTTGGTGAAGTTAAGTAACATAACAAGTAAATGCATTTCAAGTAGATTAAAAATTGTTAATTTGCTTCATGATAGTTTTTAGTTCCACTCATCAATTTCTAAGTTTGAAATCTATCATTAATTGAATCTTATGAAAATTGCAGATTCTTTTACTTTGCGGTTCCCCAGGGCTTGGAAAGACTACATTAGCACATGTAGTTGCACAGCATTGTGGATACCGTGTTGTGGAGGTCTTTTGTGTTTACCTTTTACTCATACGAGGCTCCATAGATTCATCAGCTTAGCAGAATATCAGCTAAAATTGGCGTTAAGCCATTGCATTATGTAGCTCTTGGTTGCCTATATGATACCGTGCATTCAGTATAATTTACTTTGACATAGAGGAACTATTTTTGCATCTGTTTTTGGAGCCATACTTCTGTAGTGGCTTTAAGTATTTGATAAGAGTTTTGTGTAGGTTAATGCTAGTGATGATCGATCAACTTCCACAATTGAAGCGAAAATCCTTGATGTGGTTCAGATGAACTCTGTCATGGCTGATGCAAGACCCAAATGTCTGGTTAGTTATAAATTGTATCTTTTTCAAAGTTTCATAGTTCTTTATGCAATATGGAGACCAAATAAAAGCTTGTTGAGTTGTCTGTAGGTGATTGATGAAATAGACGGAGCTCTTGGTGATGGGAAGGGTGCTGTGGAGGTTATTTCAAAGATGGTAAGGCATCATTCCCGTTGTTGATGTCCTGTGGTTTTGTGAAGCATATTTTGATCATGCATCCAGGCTATTAGATCATACTCAAACAATCTTAAATATGTATTTGCTTTTATATATTCTCTTTCAGTCAGCAATTTGTTGTTGTTATTATTATTATTATTATTTATTATTATTATTATTATTATTTTCTTCATGTGATTGAAACTTTAAATTGTTGTGTGGAGTAGAAAGCTTATTTTACTAGTGGTATAAATAGCACATCTTTGCTCATAAGATACTTAGGTTTGGCTCAAAAAAAAAAAAGAATCTGGTTCAATCATTGTTGAGCATTTCAGCTATCAAGTGTATCAAATTCGAGTGTCCTAATGCTTGACTCAAGTAACTCACAAAAATAATTGGGATATATTGATTTTTAATATATTAATTGAGCATGGGAATCAAACTCAATTTTTACTAGGTAAATTTATCGACTGAGCCTGAATGGTTTGATGTTTATGTAATCCTTAACTTCCTGCATTAAGAATTCCAGTTCATCTACTTCATTTATTTTGGCTTTGTAGTTTTTCCGTACAGTCCATCAATTACACAATTACTCAATGCAGGTGTCAGCTGAAAGGAAGCATGCTTTTGGGAAGGAAAACGATACTAAGAAAAAGGGAAAAACTGCATCCCTAACAAGACCTGTGAGTTTGAAACGCCATACTTGCGCTGTTCAGTAATATTATTGTAGGCACCACTAAATTTTTGGGCCATGTATGTAGGTGATCTGCATATGCAATGACCTCTATGCACCTGCCTTACGACCATTGCGTCAGATAGCAAAGTAAGTACTTGACGATTTCTACAGTAGTGAACATGGTGGTGATTTTGAACTGGTGTTGATATTTTTTATTTGAATAATTACTTGGCAAGTTTACTAGTTCTTTATTTCTTTTGCCTGAATTTTAAGAAGGGTTTCTTTCAACAATCTCCTTTTTCCTTTTTATTGGCTTTTCTTCCCCCAAAGGAAAAAGTATTAGTAATATTTAAAATTTGCATTGGTTCTGCAGTAGGTACATAGAAGATTTTTTGGTTCTTTGTTTAATATGCCTTTTCACATGCTACCCAGTGTTAATGAAATGCCTATTGACCTCTTGTTTAATGGTAATGCACATTATTGAGCTTTTATATGAATTATATTTAGTTACTCGTGATTTTTTTGTATGTGTTTCATATTTTCTTATTGACGGTTTTGCACAAGTTCCCTTTCCATGTTTGTGTGACATGCCACGGAAATTTTCCCTTTTTGTCTTCATGAAGTTTTGAGGTGCTTAAAACCATTCTCCTAACAATATACAAAATATTTTTACAGGGTTCATATATTTGTCCAGCCAACAGTGAGTCGTGTAGTAAGCAGGTGACCCATCAATATTATTACTTAATGGTTATAATGTTTTAAGTTTCTTCCGGTTTCATTACATAATTGTTCCTAAAAAAGAAATTAACTTATTTTATTACTTATTCCTTCTTTTAATTAGCTATTTTAGTTTCCTATGCAACTTGATTGCGTGATGGAAAATAAATTCGAAACCAGGAAGACAAATTAATTACTGAGCCTTATTTTCTAATAACATTTGTTTATAGGCTTAAATATATTTGTAACAAGGAGGGAATGAAAACAAGTTCCATTGCCCTTACTGCACTAGCAGAGTTCACTGGTGAGTTTTGTTGCTTGTTATCAATGATGTTCTTTTACTTCCATTAGTCAGGATATTCTTATTTTCACTAAAGCTTCTTTAGCTCCAGATTGCTTGTTCTTTTATTTATATTGATTGTGTTGTATCTAGGCTTTTGTTTTATGTAGTCTATTTTCCAGCTATCATTTTTTTCTATTGAGCCTTAATATGAACTATTTTAATATGTTTTGTTTTGCCTGTTTTTAATGTACTTGTATTTATTCCCCTTCGTTAAAATGTTTCAGATTGTGATATAAGGTCATGTCTAAACACTCTCCAGTTTCTCCACAAGAAGAAGGAAGCCCTCAACGTGGTAAGACCTTTATATCATCTCCTGGTTTTCAATACATTCATTAAGAAATATAACATTGTAGTTGGTAGGGGACTTTTGCCAATCATGACAATTTTAGAGTGAAGTTAAAAATGTTTAAGATTTGGTGAATGGTGTTAACAGCTAAGATATAATTGTTGTTAAGGTCACGGGTTCTGGATTGAGTCACCAAGCAACTCATGAGAAAACTTGCTTCAATTGATAAAAGCTTTAACCTTGTTTGGATATCTACCTCACATAGAACATATGATTAATATTATATGGAACTCATTGAAGGGAGCTCCTAACCTTAGACTCGTGAGGAAAAGATAGTCTTAAACCTCTATAATTTGGATTTTTTTGTTTTATTTTATTATCAAGAATTATCCCCCTGTATAAAGGTCACATAGGGTTCTATGCTTGTAAACTAGAAACTAAAAGTAAGGAAACTAAAATTTAGGACATCAGTTGCAATAAGATACCAAATAAATTACGCTAATTAAGAATATTACTAAAATAGACTTATTTGTCTTCTTTCCATTTTTGGCACTTTCGATTTATTGTCTTGCCCACAAAGGTTGTTAGTATCTAAGAAGTGTTAGAGCCTGAGGAGAAGTTTAAGTTAACGAGGAGTGTTAGAGTTTTTATTTAATATGTAATTAAAGTTTATTCCTAATTAGTAGTTTAGATTTATTAGAAGTCTTATTTAAATTAGAGATAAAATATAGTTTTAGTTATATTAAAACTCTATATTAGCCTATTTAAAGGCTTACTTTGTAATCATTTGATATTGAACAATAATAAAAAAATAAAGAGAAACACATTGTTCTCTCTGAAAAATATTTTTGTTCATCCTATTCAAACAACAAATCCCTAATCACCTATCACATACAAACCACCATCATCCGTTGCATCTACGACCACCATGACCCCTTTCTCACATGGTATCATGAGCCAATAATGATCTTGATGAAGTCACTGCTACTGCCATCTTTAATCTGAAATAAATCAACGGTCTGACTTTTCAGATGCATTTTTTTTCTGTTGTTGTTATTAGACCACACTCGTTCTTTAGCTTCTCTCTCGTGGGAATCTTACATCTCTGGTAAAATTTCTATTCGTTTAATTTTGTTGGTTCTTTATTTGATGGTTCTATCTTAGCCAATCAAAAAGATTGATGAAAAGGTTATAGTTTAGCCTTAAAAACTATTTGGTTCTATCTTAGCCATTCGTCCAAAAGATAGGAGAAAAAAATGAAGAAAAGGTTATAGTTCATCCTTAAAAACTATTTGGTTCTATCTTAGCCATCATCCAAAAAGATAGAAGAAAAGTTATAATTTAGCCTTAAATACTATTTGGTTCTATCTTAACCATCATCCAAAAAAGATAGGAGAATATGTTATAGTTTAGTCTTAAAAACTAGATAATATTTTTAAAGGATTCTACATCAAAGATCCAAGCTGGAACTCTAGTTTGTGTAATTATTAACTTGAGGGGGAGTGTAGATTCCTTTGATCACTTCGTACATCATTCACATCAGATCTTTTAATTAAGAACCGCATGCTAGAGCATCTCAATCCAAGACTCCTGACCCGTGACCCGAGAACAAGGAACATTTTTCTCGAAGAAACAACAGAAGAAAAAAGAGTAAGGCATCACATCCAATATCTAAGTTGGTGTTCTATTACGTTTGTTCACTAGCTTGAGGGGGAGTGTTAGTTATCCATGAAGTGTTAGAGCCTGAGGAGAAGTCTAAGTTAACGAGGAGTGTTAGAGTTTTATTTAATATGTAATTAGAGTTTATTCCTAATTAGTAGTTTAGATTTATTAGAAGTCTTATTTAAATTAGGAATAAATATTATTTAAATTAGGGATAAAAGTATAGTTTTAGTTATATTAAAACTCTATATTAGCCTATTTAAAGGCTTACTTTGTAATCATTTGATATTAAACAATAATAAGAAAATAAAGAGAAACACATTGTTCTCTCTAAAAAATATTTTTGTTCATCCTATTCAAACTACAAATCCCTAATCACCTATCACATACAAACCACCATCATTCGTTGCATCTACGGCCACCATGGCCCCTTTCTCACAAAGGCAATCATAAGAGCTTATTCGCTAGCTCGGTATTGCATAGTTTCTACATCTTTTTGGCTTGTTATAACATGCAAGAATATTTTAGGTTCCTTACTCGTCTCATTCTACACATCTCCAGTACCTTTTATCTCCAATTAAAATAATTTTTATGTTGTGTGGATAAGTACAGTTTATCTCAATTGTAGCAAACACCCTTGGCTCTTCATTCTGTCATCTTTGCACAAGTCATCTTTTTGACAAAATGAGGGGTCGTACTTAGGTTTGAACCTACCACCGTCACCACATCATGCCTAGAGTTGTTTTTAATAGTAGAAGGGGAGATATTTGTTGCCATGTTGATGTGTTCAGTATTCAAGTCTGTTTCTCAGGTTCTCTTAGCATACTTGTTCTTGCTAATTGTTGCTTCTTCTCAAAGGCCCTTGCCAAATTCATTGCCTAAACAAGTTTTTAGTGATTGTGCATTAAAACATCAAGCCTAATTGAGTATCTCCAAATCTTAAAAGTGCAACATTCCTTAAATGACTCACCCAACATGTGAAAAGCTGCCAAACTGACCTTGTCTATATATGCTATCCTCTGATTGGAAATGAATTTCTCATTGATGTAGCCAAACCAACAAGTCTTTTGACCCATCAAAGGTAAAATATCCAACTGTGTACGACGACACCATTCTGAACCCTATCAATAGTTTCAGTCTATTGTTTGATCTGTATGGATGGCTTCCATACTTGCTATCGTCGGTACCTTCATAGACTTCTTTCTATGGTTTTGATTTAAAATAATAAGTTCTTGGAGTTATAGTGAAATTTGTTGCAACTGATTACCCATTTTGGTTCATTTACAGCTTGGCTCATTTACATCCCTATTGACCTGGTCTCCATTGAAGTCTAGAATTCATATTTGTTGATATCTGTAAGATGAAGTTTATGAATTAGTATAATTACTAATCTGCTTCATTTTTAGTAATTTCTAATGGCTACTTCGGCACTAGTAAATCTTTTACCATAGTTGTACTGTAAACATTTACACTTCTTTGCTGATATGTGGTATCTCATTCCTATACCAGTCTGCTTGATATTCTTATCCTTGAGTTATTTTGATAATTTTTTAACTACTTTCATGGATTTAACCTAATAGATTGTATTAGGAGTTTAATCAATTGTGATAAGGAACTTATCAACTTATTTTTGCTGATTGTGCCCTTTTCCCTTTATTCTTTCAACACTGCTTTAAATTATTGCAATTTTTGTTTATTTATTTGTTATCCTAATTCATTTTCTTCTTTTTCCATTTTCAAAATTTTAAAGGTTTGGCATTTTATTACGTCAATGAATAATGATTAGCTTGGTTTCCTCTTTTCAGATGGACATCAGTTCACAAGTTGTTGGGCGAAAGGACATCTCAAAAAGTGCTTTTGACATATGGAGAGAGGTATGGTAATGAACACCTTTGAAATTGTCTCATATTTATCCTTTGAAGCATTTTTTTACTTGAAGATGCTATCCTCCAGATTTTTCAAAAAAGAACAAAGCGGAACAGAAAATCTAACACTAGCACTGGAAGTACCTATGGTGAATTTGACTTTCTGCACTCCCTCATATCTAACCGGTATATATTAGACTCCTTGTAAATTCTTTTATAACAATTTTTTTAAAAATAATTTATTTTGTAGTTATTGTTTGACTCCAAACATTGTGATGATCCTTGTAATGGGCCAGAATACCCTTTGCTTTAGTTGAATTAATTCTATTTCTTTTAACCTTAACTTATCACTGACTGTGCAGTGGTGATTATGATATAATTTTGGATGGGATCCATGAAAATATTTTGCAACTCCAGTATCATGATCCAGTGATGCATAAGACAGTAAGGCTTACTCATCTGAAGTATTTGTAGGACTATTCATATGGCAATACGATATTGTGCACTACCCTGTTCTCTTTTTACAATAAAATATTTACCTTGTACTCATGATATTTCAAGGTCAAATGCTTGAATTCTCTGGGCATCTCCGATGTAATTCAACAGTATGTTATGCGGACACAGAAAATGTCCCTTCAAGGTGAAAATATGGAGTGACAACTTCAAATCTTAGTCATGCCTTTGGTTACTAAACACTCATCTGATTTTATCTTTCACTGCAGTTTATCAGCCTTCTGTTGCAATTACCTTGCATCGGATAGTTGCCCAAGTCCAAAAACCAACTCTTGAGTGGCCAAAGTCATTTCAAAGGTAACTTCTCCAGGCCCAGGTTCTGAAGAAACCCATGTCAAACATGGAGGATTAACATCTATAATATTCTATTGGTTCATTCTTCAGATTCCGGACAATGCTGATGGAAAAAACAGATATTTTAAGGGCTTGGCACCAGAAAATTCCACCGTACATTTCAAGACATTTATCAACCAAGTCCTGCATAGAAGACTTGATATCTCCATTGTTGCATATCTTGTCACCACCAAACTTCAGGCCGGTAATTGATTTAAATTTAATTAATTCTTACTTTTACCTTTTCTGGCTTCATCTTTTTCTTCTTTGTTTGAGCAAGTTCTACAAGAATGCAAACTTAATGGGTCTTGCATCTCATGTTCCATGTCCTTTTTTCTGCAAAACATTTATTCCTTTTTTAATCTGCAAGCTGAACCACTATATGTTAATTTGAGATTAGTTTTAATACTGGGAGAGTATTTCGCATATTTCCAATTAACGATATTCTGTGTGGACTTTGCATCTTCTTTTTGATTAACTGTATAAAGAAATGACTGTATCTCGTATGCAAATTTAAATAAATGTTTTTAAATTAGTTCCACATCCTACTGTTATTTAAGATGCTTGGATGAAGGTGAATTATTCAGTAGGTAAGTAAAATGTTTAGCTTTGACAAGGCTAGAAGCAATCAAAGAGATGCAGGCTTTTGGAAAGGTGGTGTCCCCATAGTTAAATATGCAATCCCCACGCGGGTTTTGTTTGTTTTTAAGCAAACTATAGTCTGTCTAACTAAGGACTGTTAAATTTTTTTAGTAATTTTTACCTTAAAATCTATCCATGGATTTGTATCCCGAAATGTAAATTTAATCCCAAAGGAGGATGTTATGGACAATGTTGCCACATTTTTGTTTAGATGCTTGCGTCTGTGTGCTTAGTTATGAGCTATCAAGTAGCGTTTCTAATTTTGTACATAATAATGCTAGGCAACCCTTACACATTAAAATACATGCTAATACTATATTAATCGTTTATGTTGATTTGCTTTATATTAATTTTTTTATTAGAATATAGGCATGCGAATAGACTTTTTTCTTTTTCTATTTTCATTGTATTCTCTTATTAAAAAATAGCAAATCTTCCATCTTCTCATTTCTGTGGCTTTTCATGGGTTTTCAACAGGTGGCATTGCACTTATTGTCAGAAACTGAGAAGAATAATTTGGCTCAACTAGTTAATGTTATGGTATCCTATTCTATAACCTATAAGAATATGAAGTCTAATTCACTATCCAATGGACATGAAGCACTTTCAGACACATCAACACTCTCTTTTGATCCCCCCATTGGCGAGTTTATTGCATACAAGGTTTCAAACTGTGTTTTTTGTTTAATGGCAAGCAACATTAATTGTAATTTCATGATTCTGATCTGATTATCTCTCTCTGATGTATGCAGGATTACAGATCAGATCATCATGTACTTGCCTTAGCCATGAAGCAGGTTTTATTTCATGAGGTATGTAATTTAGTTTCTTGATAATCTGCTGTAGTTTGCCTGCTCTATTTTTTAGATATTGTAGTTTAACCGTTGGCTTGATGACTGCTATTAGTGCTGAAGTTGGTTTTAGAAAAACAAAATTGAAATAGACTAGTACTCACTGGACTACTGGGATGAAACTTTCTATACAGCTGGAAATTATCCTTCAATTTTGTGACTTCCATTTTTTTGATATAATCCTATAAATAAGGGGAGTGGTCCTCAAATATATGAGCTAGAGGATGCGCCTTTTTGTTCTATTCTTAATGAGACATTTATCTCATGTATAATGGATTCTAGAACAAGCAATAAAATAATAGAACTTATACAGGAAAAATGTTATTTTATTTTGGTGCAATGAAACTGATTTCTGAAGTTCTCGACGGTACATGCTTTTCAGCATCTATTATTCCTAGCCAGACAAACAAAATATGTCTTGTAAAGATATGTCTATTTGACAGACCAGTGATGTTGCATTTCTGTCACTTATAATATTCCAGAATCTAGATAGGAGTTTAGCATCTTTTGTATGCTGAGTTACAGTCTTCAACATTATTTTTTCCTAAAAGGAATATTGAATATAAAAATTGTTGTTCAGTATTGATGTGTGAAGTTGTTTGTAATTTATTCTGATTTCAGGTTGAGAAGCAAAAGATTTTACAAGTAAGCACTGGAAAATCTGTGCATAGAACCGATGGATGCAGCAAGGGAGACCAGGATTTTGTAGGGAAAGTGGCCAATGGAGCTAAATCTGCTAGAACTATTAGTGAGGTTGCAGGCACAAAGAACATTCAAAACGTGAAGAATATATCCAATACAAGCCAAGGTAATCCTAGTACCTTGACAGTTTCGTCATCTTCGGTTTCTAGCAGAAATGCCAATGCAGAAGCAAAGCAAAAATCCGCTGCAGGCTCCAAGAAGACACGCAATGGTTTTGACTTCTTCGAAAGGTGATCATTACATTTTTTTCCTTTCAAGTTGATTTATAATTTATTTTTTCTTTTATTTATTGCCATGTTACACTTGGTAAACCATGTTTTGATACCTGATACCATTAACCTTCCACCCATTTAGTTTTTAGATGATTGAGTACGTGGATCGAACCAATCTCATCTTTTCATTCCCGCATTAGAAACATTGTTTCTGAACTCAGTTCTCTTTTTTGCTTCTATAGCTGTCTTCTCCTGCTCCCTTCTCTTGCAGCTGTATATAGCCATTGATGTCTGTATATTATGTCAGCATATTGTTCGTTTAGAGTAATCAATTACGTTTTCCCTGGATCATAAATCATAACTGCAACTGAAGTTTGTGCATATATATATATATATATATATATATATAGTTTGTTGAGTTTTTGTTAATGCTAATCCAGGTTTAGAAAATCTAGCAGCAAAGGTTCCCAGAACCCGGACGTTGCAGTAGTGAAAGAAGTGACGTTGGGAAGAGATTCACGCCCTCTGTTATTTAAATTTAACGAGGTAATTTCCCATCATTAAGCTTCATTTTGTGAAAGCTGAATTTTAGTACATAGCAAGTTAATGTCTGACAGAACTATAGTTACTGTAACACAATATTCTTAAACATGGGTATGCTTAGCTTTTAAAAAGCATTTGCATTCAAAGTTTTGTTGACATGCACAGGGTTTTACCAATGCCGTGAAGAGGCCGGTCCGAATGCGTGAATTTCTGCTATAACGAATCTCCATGTCAAGCAATCATCAGCTGTCGATTTCGTTGCTACGTACGGTTAATTTCGGTTGTACATTATTTTGGTATATGCTATACAAAAACTGCTCAAGAACAAGTATATACTTGATGATTTGGTCACTTGCACAAGATAAGCTTTGCTTTCCTCACTTGCTAGGAATGTTTATAGATTCCTTGAAAAAAAAAACAAGCTTAAGAATGTTAGCAATGGAAGTAATTTGCTTGAGAGCTATAGGTAGAAGATGACAATGGTAATACTTGTTAAACTTACAACACTTTTTTTCCTTCCCTTTTTTACTACTAATGAGGTGTAATATCCTTTTTAGCAACTAATAGAATGGTTTAGGGTTAAACGCACTTAAAATGAAGGTACCAATAAAGGCACGATTAAAGGGAATTCTTTTAATTCCATTTTAAATTCTCAATCTTTTCTCCTATTAATATATCATCTTTTTCTGGCATATCTTCATCATATTCACGTGAAATTGAATAAGTAATGAGATTTCTCGTACCTTAAAATGATATAATTATAAGGTTGGTCCTTCAACTTATAATATTTTGTATTTTTATCTTTAAATTTTTAATTTTTACCATTTAATCACTAATTAACTTTTAATTCTTTCAAAAAGTCCCAAGATCGAGATCAATCAAAGTCTAACACATTACAAATTTACAATTGAATACAAAATAGAAGTCAATACAAAATTTTCAATTACAGAACCTAATTCCAACCGGACCAATTTTCAAAATGTTGAGAAGGGGAGCCATTTAATCTAAGTTCTCTTTCATTTGTCAAAAATATTTCGAGTCTACTTTTTCATGCTTTAAAGTGATTTTAAACATGGTTTTGAATTTATATAAAAAGTTAGAAGAGATAGGTTTGAAAAATTAATTTTCAAAAACAAAAAAAAAGGGAAGATAAATATTTTTTAAAAAATATTTTACTAAAGAGCCAAAAATAATTTTTTAAGTGGTTTTGTTATATAAAAAATGAGAGATTGTTCATAAATTTGTTTTGATTAACAAATTGAAAAATACTTTTTGGACTTAATTTAATATGATAAAAATTATTGAAAGTTCAAATATCTTAAAAATATATATTTGAAATGTTTTTGAAGGATTTTTATACTTTGAACAAATATTTTCAAGGCTTTTAAAAAGTAAAAAAAAAAATAGTCCTCGGTACCGATATCAAGTGGTACCAAAAATCCAATTCACACTCTTTTTTGGCAATTATTCGATTGAAGAATTTTAAACTTAAAACGTTCATATAAGAATGATAAAATTTTGGATAAATTTGAATGAAATAGAGATACAAATTTATATATCATTACTTAAGTGAAATATACTTTGGATCTTAGTAGATAAAAGATTTAATAATATCTAGAGTTTAACATAACTTATTACTTAAGACTAAAGAGACATGGAAGCTAAAGCTGTGCAGTTCTGAACTAATTTGATAAGGCTAAATCATCCCAGATCTTCAAGACAAGCATGTAACTTTAGGATTAACATCGACAGCAGTTCCTTGAGCATTGTTGCAGAAGCCATAGATTTTTGGAGCAACAGCACTACTGGTTATGTGGATATGATTCATTATTATGTTACAACAACCGACGGCATTGTCGCAATTCAGATTGATAGCTCGGCTGCTGGCCGATGAACCTCGGATATCGGTGTATGTAACATCGCTCACTTTAACGGCTGATGCTTTACCAAGGATTCCGTATGAATGTATTTTGCCCTTGTCTCGGTAGAATTGGTCGATGATGATAGGATTATCGACATTGTTTAAGATGATATGCTCGAATGAAATGTTTCTGGCAAAACCTGAAGCACCCTGTAATGATTTATCGACGTTGTTTAAGTCGTAAAAAAATCGAAACTTGAAAATAAAATTAAGTTAAAATAGTTCCGATAATCGAATCACCTGAATTGTCTTGATTCTCACACCATTCTGAGTGTTGGTTAACTCGCAATTTTAAACGTGTACTTCCTCAACAGTGTCATAAGCTCCATCTCCGAGGCTCCCGATACTACAAATTGAATCGATTCCGATGAATATCGAAAGTAAAATGAGTTAAAATTAGGATTATAGTGATTTCGGCGATGGACGAAGACCTGAATCCGTGGCCTGGACCGCAGTTAACATCGATGACATCAATAAAAGATGAACCACCATTGATGGCAACACAATCATCACCTATAACCATCCAAATCAATAATATTCTACTCGGTTTCGATAATCATTTATCATCTCAAAAACAAAAATCCGGGTCAAAATTTATTACCGGTTTCGATGGTGGAATCGTGGATTAAAACATGGCTAGAAAACGAAATATCGATACCATCGGTGTTTGGACTATCATCTGGTGCCTTAATGAAAACATTTGAGATAACAACATCTTTACACCCATAGATTGAAATATGTCTCCTAGGACTGTCTAAGTGTGTGAGTCCCTTCAATCTAAGGCCATTGCAGTTGTGAAACCCTAAAGCCTACAACAAAACACAAATTGAAGTGGTCGGAATTTGTAGAAACAAAGGTTTAATTATACTGTAATGACAAGCTTAAATACTTTAAATGTAATAACTTACACCAGGTCGATGATTACACCCGAAGAGAATTCCCTGTAACTTAAAATATATACATGATTCGATAAGTTAAATGAAATTAAGACTAAAAAAACTAGTATATTTTCCAAGACAATGTTGCCGGCAGTTCTTACAAAAGTTGGTTTCTTGCAAGGTTTCCACCAGTTTGAACCCAGTCCATTGATATTGCCACCTCCATTAATGATGAGATTGTCGACATTTTGGAAACTAATCCAAGAATTTATTTTCCCATTGGCCCATGATGTTCCTGGTGGTGGAATTAGGGTTCCTCCGAGCTATAATAGCAACAAGAGTCAGTCAGACAAAGAAGTATTAATACATAAAACTCATCATTGTAATAACAAAAATGGGAACTTAACATGAAAATCAACGGTTTTGGCATTGCATGGGCCATGAAACACAAGTGTACGTAGAAGGAATGTTTTCCCTTGGGGGACTACTAGGGTTGCACCCACTTTTGCACTACAAACAACTTTCCAAGCTTTGAGGAATGCCTTCAATTCAAATGTAATGAAACATTAGGTTAAAATATACGAGTAAAAATCTTGTCTCTAACAAGACACTAAAAATTATTAAAATATTAAATTCTAAACCCTAAACCCTACGTCTTAAAATTACATCATACCACTAATTTTTTAAACTCTAACCACAATCCCTAATCTTAACCTTCAAGGTTATATCTGAATCCAATATAAATTCATTTTTTTCATATATTAAGTAAATACTAGACTAAAAACACAACCCCATTATTTTTTCTAATAAATAAAAATAAAATAAAATAATTTTACTTGAGAATCATCTAGTCTGCCATTTCCAACAGCTCCATAATCCATGACATTAAAAAAAGCAGCTGCTTTTTCATGAAGGATCTCATTTCCGACAGCAAAATTAAAGGCAGCAATTGTTTCTTCACTGAAAGTTTCACTTCCCAAAGCAAAACCAAGCAAACAAAACACTGTAAAAACAAAAACAAACTTCATGTTTTTCACTGCAATTTTGTCTGAAATGTTGATGAACTAGTGGTTCATATAGATAGTAGCTATGGTGGCACCATTAATGGTGATTGATTAACAAATATATGGTAAACTATCCCTTTGATTTTGTTAATCAGTCATATGATTGATAATATGATTTTTCGCCGTAAGTGTGAATAATTTATTGGTTTCAGATTTACAAAATAAACATAAATTAAGGAAAATTGACAATTTTTTAAAATAAATATATAAAATTAACAAAGAAAAATGTAGGGGGTTAAAGATCGGATAACTTGGATTATTGTCACAAATTAAAATATAATTAATATGATTGACATGCATGTCATAACTTAAATATCATATTTTTTTTCGCGGTAGTTCAATCATACCGTCCGTTTAGCCTAAACGATCAGTTAACCATTATAACGGTTATATAATTATAGTAATCGTAATCTAATCATTAAGACACGGTTAACCGACAGTTCGATTATAGGTTAACATTTAACCTATTAAAAAATTTCTTACATATTCATTGTTTTTTAGAGAATAATGTAATTATCTCTCCGATAAAAAATATGTTAAAATATTCATAAAAATATTTAAAAAATATTATAATCACTTATGTCGTAATTTTAAAAAAATACTCTATAAAATTTTAAGTTTCAACACAAGACAAAACACACAAACTTCATAATATTTTAAAGTTTAAAATGTTTTAACACATAACATAACAGACCATCAAAGTTTAAAACATAAAAATTATTATCAAAGTTTTAAAGATAAATCTTTAGCTAACTGCTAACATATAATAATAAAAGTTTAAGACATAAAAACTATCATCAAAGTTTTAAATTTTATTTTATAGTATATATAAATAATTTAATAACGATTAACCTATAAGTTAATTATTTGTCAAAATTCGTAACCGTAATTGTAATCATTAACCATCATTTTTAACGATTTAGTTAACCGAAACTATTTAACTTTAACGGTTCGATTAATTAACCTATAAAATATAACGTTTATATTGGTTAATGGTTACAGTTAATTATGTACACCTCTAACCAACACGTGAGTTATGGTGATTTTAATAATTTTTTAATATTAATATTTTTATTAATTTTAATTTTTGATAATGCATCGTATAGATAACTATTTCGGTCTAGTTTTTTTTAAGAATGATAATATATTTTAATATTTTTAATATAATAAATCGATAAAGGGTTATTTTTTATAACAAACTTTTAAATTTTTTAATAATTTCTAATTTTAATCCTAAAGAGGAGAATGAGACTTGAAAGGAAGGGAAGGTACTAATGAGTTTAAAACTTATGACTTAAAATAAATAAATAAATAAAAATAACTGATTAATTGATTAAATATATTTAAAAAAATTAATATTTTATAATATTAATAGACAATTAAATAAAAAAAATATTTGAGGATGAATATTTTTCCTACCCTAGGAATTGATTGGCTTAGTTTAAAGAAAGTGAAATTCTATTGGCAAAATATAAAATTCATTTTCCTATTAACAATTTATGGTTTAATTGATTTTTTCTCTCTCGATAGTTTAAGATCTTATGATATCTTTTAATTCATTTTTATATTAAGTAGAAAATAATTTATATTTTTATAAGGTAAATATCGGGATTTGAAATCCATACAAGATATAGAATAATAATGAGTATTCTTATCATTTGATCAATTATTGGATCTTAATTTAATAGATTATTTTTTATTGTCTTCCTGATTACCAAAGACTTTACTTTGACTATTTCGGATCGATTTGCATCGCATATTTAATTTTAATGGGTGCAGGGAGGAGTCAAGATTTGGGGTTAAGGGGGCAAAACATGAATATTTAGAAGTAAGGGGCAAATTCATAAAAAATCAATTTTTAAAAAAGTTAAATAGGGGGACAAAAGTGGAAAAAAATTCTTCGGTAAATGTTTTGTATACGCAATACCACAGACTCAAGAACTATTCAAGTGATACAAAGTTATTTACCACTTGTACCAAACCCGTTGATAAACTTTTTATTTATTATATAAAAAACTTTTTTATTATTTAAAATGATGAAAATAATAATTTAGAAAGATGATTTTTCGTTTTTTCCCAACTAAATTAGATCCTAATTAACATGTGATATAAATTTAGTATGAGAAATGAAGTAATAAAAATATATTAATTCTCGATTGAGAATTTAAATTTTAAATTTAAGAAAATTATTTCAGATAATTTATTATAGCCAAAAATTAAAAATTATTAGAAAATAAATATAGAAAATAAATAAAACATATATTAAAGTTAGCGGTTGATAACACAAATTTGTGTTTGGTGCAGTGGCTAAGTCACTTCAGTTGTCCACGCCTTATCCTGATTCAAACTAAAATTAAACTAAATTGATAAAATATATAAGTAACGAGGATCAAATATATAATTATACAAATTTTTACCAGTTGTAATATCATTCCCTTAGGTTTGAGTGACAATGACGAGTTATATAATTGAGTGATCATTATTGACACAATTAAAAATAAAATCGAGACTAATACCATAATTAGCGTCATTTGAATAATTTATCCTAAAATATCTATTGATTAATATAATTAAATACAATAATATTTTTTTATAAGAGCAAGTTTATATAACTTAAAATGGAATTAAAATATTATTTTATAATTAAATTAGAATACTAAAAATATTTAAGATACAAATCAATCCGAATTAAAATTTTTACTTCAAAAAAATATAGGGACCAAATTGAAAGGATTAATATTTAGAGGGGTATTTGGATGATTTTTACTTCAAAAGAATATAATCACTTACTTGGGTCGACCCGGCCCAATTGAAATAATTTGAAATCCATAAACCGAAAGAACTCCTAACAGACTCTTTCAAAGCTGAACGAGTTCATATCTCAGGTTCGGCTCCTAACCTAAAAGCTCCGAACCTCATAAACTGTCCCTTTTATCGTCGAAAAACACAGCTTTTGAGTTTGCAAACCCCTTGAATTTCAATTATTCTCCCATAAAAAACCCTAATTTATTGTTTTCTTTTTGATCCCCAAGGTCTCAGCTCTTTTCCACTTGAGAATCTCATCGATTTCAATATCCTTTGAAAAAAACATGAATTTTGATTAATTTTTTAGAATTATTTATTATAGACTGCAGAAGCTAATGATTGATCTATAAAGATCAATGCTTCATGAGCTAAAGATTGGTAATGTAGGTTTTGATCCGTCTGAATCTATCTTTTTAAGGTTAGTTTCGGTCAAATCTAATTGTAAATTCAGGTTTTACGATTCGACGTTTAGTTTCTTAATTTGTAGTTTTTATGATAAAATTGAATTTTGATTTTAGTTTTGATAAATTGTTTCATTTTTGTTTCTATTTTGAACAATTAGATTTCTTTTTAGTTGAAACGATGGCGCAGAGTAATTGGGAAGCAGATAAGATGTACTTTTCTTTCTGAAAATTAATTCTGCTTTTAAATTTAGTTAAGTTCTTAATTTTCTATCTTGCTTTTGAGCTTTTGTTTGTGTAGGCTTGATGTTTATATATATGATTATTTGGTGAAGAAAAAATTGCATACAACTGCAAAGTCTTTCATGACAGAAGGGAAAGTCTCCCCGGATCCAGTAGGTAAGAGTTGGTATTGACTGTGTATAGATTCTGTTAGGTTGAATTTGGGAACTTGGATTCAGAAGATGGATTTGGATTTAAGAGATGGTGTCAATTGTGTAATATGAAACATGTAAGGCTGTTTAACATTGGTGATTCGTTTTCGAAATTCATGAATTTGGAAGATGCTTATTTTAGTAATTATTTTAGTGGTTGAATTTGGGAACTTGAATTCAAAAGATGGATTTGGATTTAAGAGATGGTGTCAGTTGTGTAATATGAATCATGTAAGTCTGTTTAACATCAGTGATTCATTTTCCAAATTCATGAATTTGGAAGATGCTTATTTTAGTGGTGAATTTGAAATGTCCATAGATAATTTTAAATTCACATTTTTATTACTTTCAAATATCTAATCATATTGAATCTATTTATAAATAATAATTTATGCATTTTATTCCCACAATTTATATAGAAAATGAAATCCAAATCCACATTTTATTGTTTCCAAAATCAAAATGAGTTAATTGATGAAATTGTGTGACTGAAATAATATATGATTCCTTTTTAGTTTAAGTTACTTGGTATGTTCATTTTATCTAAAAGTAGTGTGTTACACATCTTGGACACTTCGGATTTACATGGGTATGAAACCTAGATTCTCAACTTTACTGTAAAACTTGCTGAAAGTGACTCTCTAGTGTTACATGTTCATGTTCGATATTTGATGGGGAAAAGGTGTTCTGATTTAGTTTTCAAATTAATTATGAGCTATTATTTTATTGAAACTAACAGTTATAGTTTATTCTAATTGCTTGGTTATGTTGTAACTAAGACGACATATTGTTGGTAGAGGGAATTTAGTTTTGAGTAACTGATTTCTGTAGAACTTGTTTATTTATCCAGCAATTGATGCTCCTGGAGGGTTTCTTTTTGAGTGGTGGTCTGTCTTTTGGGACATATTTATATCAAGAACAAATGACAAGCATTCAGAGGCTGCTGCAGCGTACATAGAGGTGGCTTATTAGAACTTTAGCAAGTATTGTTGCAATTTCTTTTCAGTAGTGCAAATTATACTGATATTTTTCAAACTATTATGGTATCACGATCAGGCACAACAAATCAAAGCAAAGGAGCAACAACAGCTGCAGATGCAGCAGTTGCAGCTGATGCGTCAAGCTCAGTTGCAGCGTAGGGATCCCAATAACCCATCCATGGTTGGTCCTGCAAATGCTATTGGGTCTGAAGGAATGCTTGGGCAGCCAAATGCTAGTGCATTGGCAGCAAAAATGTACGAAGAGCGCATGAAACAACCAAATTCAGAGACATCCCAACCACTTCTAGATGCTAGAATGGCCCTCTTAAAGTCAGCTACAAATCATCCTGGGTAAACATAATTTTTTGATCGAATGTTTTGTTTTACTTTGGTGAACCATTTTTTGGTTTATGACACACGAACTTCTGTCTCTGATGCAGTCAGTTGGTTCAAGGAAACCATGGAAGTGTAAATGCAGCATTGCAGCAAATTCAGGCATGGACTCTAGAATTTGCAATACTCCTATGCTACTTGGATACAGATTCTCTTGCATTTACATCAACATTTACAACCTCACTATCATACTCTTTTGGTTTTGTTGCACTATTGACTATATATATGCATTTTCACCTCACAGGACATTAAAGGTGAAGTGAACTTGGGTGGTACACAGAGATCTTTGCCTATGGACCCTTCTTCAATCTATGGACAGGGAATCATGCAGTCAAAACCTGGAATAGGAAATACAGGTAATTATTAATAATGGTATCATATTCTGCTTGCATGTTTCACCTAGGGTTGCTAATGAGTTTCATTTCCATAGCTCAAACTTCTCATTAAGTATCCCTTTTCCTGGGTTTATAGGTTTAGATACCATTAAGTCATTAACGTTGAGCCTCAACAGAAATGTGTATCATTTGTTTCATATACATTCCATCTTATCTTCTCTCACATATTCAAGCCTTTACCTTTCTGAACTTGTGTAATATGATACCTAAAATTCAGCAGAAAATCAATGGACAGGTGTTTGTTTGTGGGCTACAATATGCATAGTTGATATGTCAAGAAGAAAAAACAGCAGCAAAATCAAAAGAAGTAATTAGGAAAGAAGATGGAACTTTAGAAAAAAAAAAACAGGGTTAAAAACCACTAGTTTCTTTCTATTAATTCAAAGATAATAGATCAATTATTTTGGCTCTAAAGCCTACAACTTCTTTATTTAGGTCTTCTTTCTTGTGTGTGAAGTTACTAGACTTTCTTGCAAATAAAGTTTTATTCTTAATCCTAGACCTAATCCTCAAGAAAACTAATAACTTTAACTGTCCAAAATATATTTAATACTTAAAACCAAATATTGTAAAATAAAACTGAAGTAATAAAATAATTAAAAGCTCCCACATCATTCTCCCTGGCTTGGAAAATCAACTCTGGTCACTTCAGCATAAATTTCTCCATCAGTCCTTTGCAGCTCTCTTTCCACTATCCAATAGATTTGTCTAGTTGTTTTTCCTAACAATGTCACCAAAAATCTCCTGTGTCTATTACCTTTTCTAAACTTAGCTTCTTTAACATCGACCACATCTCCAATAACCTCTATTTTAGCCTTAGAAAGCTTCTGCATCTTACTTTCATCCCAAACTGTGATGAATATGAGAATAATTCCATCAGCTTCATTGCAGGAAATATGTTCAATTTCCATCTCCACCAAATCCAAATCACTCTTTGAACCTGACCAAGCTTCAAGTGAATTTCTTGTAGCACTGTAATTCTTATATTCGAAATCAATGTCAATATCATCAGCTTCAGAAATAGGAAATATCACTGAACCAAATTCAATGAACTTGGGTGAAATAATAATAGCACCCTCATTGTCAAACTGTTACTTGAAGATGTTTGAACTGGATATTCTCTTGAACTGATTGGCATCACCAGCATGTTGGTTTTGACCCAAAATAAACTTATGTTGCTTCAAACCATCTAACAAGGCTTCCGGCATGCCTACTTTTAGGGCTTTCATGTATTGTTGATAAAAGGATAGGAACATCATGAAAAAAGAAAGGAAGGTGAGCTTTAACTTTGATGTAATTGGTTGCTGTGATAAGAAATATTGAGACAGCAATTCTTGCTGGCACAACTTTTAGTTTCCTGGATAATTTGAAAATGTTTTGAACATTCTGTCTAAGACTTCTGCCTGCAGATCCCTGCTATCTGCCTTGAGAAAAATGTCTTGCAACATCTGGGCAGCTTCAAGTTCTTCAATTCTATTATTTCTTGTTTGCAAATTTCCTTCTCACGTTCTTTTAATTTGAATTTCCACTCCACTTGATTTTTTAGGAGTCTTCTCTGTTGCCAGCTTGACTTTAGCCCCCCTTTTGTGTTCCAACTTGAAATCATTTTTCAAGGAACTGAAAGAAGATTCCTGCCTTTTAATTCTGGAGTCTACATATCGTTTATGCTCATACTCAACCCATATAAAGCCTGTCCTAACGCATAAACAAAGTAGACCGAGAGATTCAAACAAATAATTGGTATTTTGACACCAACGAAATCAATCATACCGAGTGATTAACAACAAGTCCTCATTTGTACCTCTTTCATGAATTTCATCCACAATCAATTGATTTCATTTAGACACACTAGGACTTGATTTTCCCCAAAAGCTTAAGAGTAAATATTGCTTTAAATCCTAGATCTAATGAGGCCCTGTTGACCAATATTGTTGTGGTTAAGAAGAAGAAACAGCAGCAAAATCAAAAGAAGTAAGGTCAAACAAACTATTAGGAAAGTTGGAACTCTAGAAAAATTAGGGTTTAAAACCACTAGTTTTTTCTATTAATTCAAAGATGATAATAAGATAAATTATTTTGTCTCTAAAGCTTACAACTTATTTATATAGGTCTACTTTCTTTCAAGCAAAGTTACTGGACTTTCTTGTAAAGTTTTTATTCTTAACCCTAGACTTAACCCTCAAGAAAAACTAGTAACATTAACTGTCCAAAATAGATCTAATACTTAAACTAAATATTATTAATTAATTAAAAGCTCCTGCATCATCAGTGTTGATGTATTCTTTATCAGATGCTTCACTAATTTGTTTCTGCTGAGTGCTAAATCTATCTACCACAGACAACGGTGTCTATGAAATGTTCTAATTTTGTCCAGTTTATTTACCTTCTGAGATGAAAGCAACATATCTTTTAACTTCGGCTCTGTATTTAATTAGGTCAAGATATTTGTGTAGATATTCTTATGCTTTGACGTTCATTTTCTTCTTCAAGGTTTGAGCCCTGGAGTGGGTAGCCTTCCGTTGAAGGGTTGGCCATTAACTGTAAGCTCTAAACTGGACTTCTGCCCTTAGAATTATTTTCCTTGTTTTCCCTAACAAACTCAACTTATTTTACAGGGCATTGATCAAATTAGACCCAATTTAGGTGCACAGGTGCAAAAGCCATTCTTACAGAACGCAAACCAGTTTCAGCTTCTGCCACAGCAGCAACAACAACAGCTGTTAGCACAGGTCCAAACACAAGGAAATCTGGGTAGTTCAGCCATGTATGGAGATATGGATCCTCAAAGATTTTCAGGATTATCTCGAGGAAACTTAAATACAAAAGAGGGGCAGCCAATGGCCAATGATGGGTCTATAGGGTCTCCAATGCAATCAACCTCGTCAAAAGTAAGGTTTCCCTTCCACAACCAGTTACAACTGTTGTATTAATTCCTATATCCAAATACACCGTTACAGTTTTCATGGTGATTTTTTTGGGGCAAAATCCTTCAATCTTGTTAATGGATGAAAAATGCACGCATGACTTTCAATTTCATATTCAATGGAAAGAAGAAGAAAAAAACTAACTTGTCTTTTATGTACTTGTGATGTTGTATTGTCTTACCATCTAGCATGCCTTTATTTAACAAAGATAATATGCACAGCATTACCTATCTAAATATGCCTTTGGTCTTAGGAGAATAATGTATGTATATTTATCTGTAAATTTAATGGTCCAACTTTATTTTTTATTTGGAATTATAATGATGGTTGCCCCAATTCCCGTAGTTCTTTTGAGATCCTAAATTTGTTGAATTGACCAATGCTTTTCATGCTTAGTATCATCTGAGCCCTTTTGTGGTTTTTCAGCAGATGAGCATGCCACCAATAAGACAATCTTCCTCTCAACAAGACCCATTGCAGTCACCTCAAGCACAACAGGTTGATCCATCTTCTGTTTTGTTTCTTGGTTATTACGGTGATTCTTGTTACCATATGCAGCCAACGAATCTTAATACAGATTCATAGGAATTTATTATGGGAATTTACCTTGGCCTTCCCTACTTATGCTGTGAATTGATGACTATTCTGTTTATGGTGTGTCAGAATAACCGTAAAAGAAAAGGACCATCATCTGGACCTGCTAATAGCACTGGCACTGGAAACACGGTGGGTCCTTCCACAAACTCTCAGCCATCAACCCCGTCAACTCATACACCTGGTGAGGGAGCAGCTATGGTGGGAAATATGCAGCATGGTAGTAGCATGTCAAAAAATATGATGATGTATGGATCTGATGGAACAGCTGGTATTGCATCATCAACCAACCAACTGGTACGTAATCCTAATTTATAGCTAACCTGAGGATGTTCAGTGAATGCTTTAAACCTGCAATATTAATAACCTATGGTTTCCTGCATTCGTGCATCTTGCAGAAAATTTTTGGATACTGAATTGGTATAATTACCAAGTATTGTTATATGCATGAGCAAAAAGCCGTTTGCTTTATGGAAAGCAAGTGAAGTTTTAACTGAGTCCCCACGTTATGACCATGTTTATCTATATTCTTGTCAATCTACCAGTCAGTTGTTTTCTTCTAGTTTTTGTTGCTATCTTTGATTATTTATGCTCCAAATATATTTTTTTACCATCAACTTGTTCCAAAAATGATCAATGAGTGGTAAAAAACAGCGGATGTTTAACATTTTCTTTGGTTTGGAGAACATAAGCTCAAATATTTTGGTTTTTCTAGCATCTGAAATGTAGATCTAGAGTGGCCTTTTCATCACATTTCACGCACTAGGTCTGGCAATATTGGTGGTAATGTCGGTCACTAATAAATGTTTGTGGATATCCAGGTTAATATCATTGAAGTTATGAATGTTGAACCATTGCTTTTATGTCTGCTCTATTATTGATGTCATGGCCTTGAAAAGGATGGTGACACGTTATCCCTTTGCACCAACCGTATATGTTTGATACTTCTATGGAAATTGTCAAGAGCTTTGTATAACTTGTTTATAATTATCTGATCTTCTCATTTTTGTTTGCATGGTTATGGGTTAATCTGGTTATTTTACTACATCTATTTTAGGTTACTCATGCTGCCAGTGTTTTTACACTGTTATTCTTCAGATAAGCCATTTTGAAAGCTTGTTTATATGATACAACTCCTAATTGCAGGAAGACATGGAACATTTTGGAGATGTTGGCTCCTTAGATGACAATGTGGAATCTTTTCTCTCGCATGATGATGGAGATGGGGGGAATTTGTTTGGAACTCTAAAACGAAACCCATCTGAACATACTAATGAGACTTCAAAGAGTAATATTTGATCATCATGCTCTTAGCACTCTAATTCTTCAAGTTGACTTTGGCAATGAACCTTTTTTCTGCATTTCAGGTGTTGGCTTCAATGAAGTTGGTTCAATACGTAAAAGCAACAGCAAAGTCACCTGCTGCCATTTCTCTTCAGATGGAAAGTTGTTAGCTAGTGCCGGCCATGACAAGAAGGTATAATGCTATGTAGCACACAATGTATTTTCTTTTTGTAGCACATGCCAACATTAGTTCAAATTATTAATTAATTGTTCTTTTCAAGGTTTAATTTTCGTAAATGATGTGGTTGATTTATGCCATACTTCTTTACCTTGGGTCCTAAGTAAAACAGTTGTGAGAATATTTATGATCAACCAAAAACTGGACTTGTATGAAATAATGGTGTGCTTTCTTGTCGATTTCCTGTCAGTAGGCTGTTTTGTGGAACATGGAAACTCTGCAGACTGATAGCACGGCGGAGGAACACACTCATATTATAACTGATATTCGCTTCAGACCAAATTCCACTCAGCTCGCAACATCTTCCTTCGACACAACAGTCCGTGTTTGGGATGCTGCACAAGTATAACTTCTTACTCTTTCCTCTTTTGTATGTGTGTAATTCTCTATTATTGAATAGGTTTGCTTGTTTCTCTTGTGTCGAACCTATGCTCACACCATTAAGCCCAACATTGTTGCTGGAAGACAAAAAGCAATCCTCTTATCATTACAGAAATGATTTAGAGCTCTACTTCTTTGAAGTTTCGATGAATATTATGGTTCACATTACCTGTTTGCATATATTATTTTATTTTTTTGCAGCCAAGTTATTCCATCTGGAAATATACAGGGCATACAGCACACGTTATGTCCCTCGATTTCCACCCTAAGAAGAGTGAACTTTTCTGCTCTTGTGATGGCAACAGTGAGATTCGTTTCTGGAACATCAACCAATATTCTTGCACTCGTATCTCTAAGGCTAGCCTTTTAAACCCTTAAACCCTTTTTGCTTTTCAAGTACTGCATGTTCTTTTGGTTGCTATGTATTTCATATAAAATTCTTTCACTAATTGAAGCAGGGAGGCAGCACTAACGTCCGATTTCAACCAAGAATAGGACAATTCCTAGCTGCTGCAGCCGATAATGTCGTGTCTATCTTTGATGTAGAGACTGACAGAAGAACACAATTATTGCAGGTAAATTTTTTTTTCTAAATTTTGTAGAGGAAGATTTACATTGTTCATTGGTTTTGGATAATTGCTTTCTGTAGTCCATGGCTTCATCTAGAGTTATTTTTTACACTCAGGGACACAATACTGAGATACAGTCTCTCTGTTGGGACGCAAATGGAGAACTTTTGGCTTCTGTCAGCCAAGAGTCTGTCCGACTGTGGTCACTCTCCTCCGGAGAGTGCATTCATGAGCTTAATTCCAGTGGAAACAAGTTTCAGTCTTGTGTTTTTCATCCGAGCTTTCCTGCTCTTTTGGTCATTGGAGGCTATCAGGTGCTATTTCTATTCATTCGTCCCCCCCTCCCCCTTGAAGGTTTATTTCTATTCTTATGTTGATATAACTGTAACTAATCGTTACTTGCATTCATTTTACCCGCTCTTTGACTCGATATTGTTGATAAATCGATGTCTGTCTATTTGTTTTGGATTTGATATGAAAATTGTTTTTACATCGATTTACAACATATCTATCATTGCTAATTTCTTTATATGTCTCAGTCATTAGAGCTTTGGAATACGGCTGAGAACAAGTGTCTTACAATTTCAGCGCACGACTGTGTGATATCGGCGCTAGCACAGTCGCCGGTAACAGGGATGGTTGCCTCTGCCAGTTATGACAAATCTGTCAAAATTTGGAAGTAACACCAAGTTCTCCAACGGTCATATCTTGTTATTTAATTCTCAACACCATCAACAGGGGTTTATGGAGGCATCAGAAATGCAATTTCCACGACATAGTTTCCGGTTTTTATATCGAAAACAATGGCTTACCGGCTTTGCAATGTCGGTTTGTCAGAGTTCTGTGTTTACTAAATTTATCGAACAAAGGTAATACCGTTTCGTGTTTTAGACATTTTTTGATCTTCCTTTGTGGTTCGTAGAGGATACTTAAGATGAAGAAAATAATTTATCAGAGTGTGAGTTAATTTGACTAATAAAATAAAAGAATATATATATATATATATATATATATATATATATGTTTTAAGTAGACTTTGATTGTATGAGTACTTGGATTGTCCATTATTTTTCAATGAACCTTTTTTATTATTTTAAAAAAATAATTCACAGTTTGGTTCTTGAATTATATTATTTTAATTTTGTATCTATTTTTTTTACTACTATTTATATTCTATTTTACTTAATTTTTCTTGACAATATGAATCAGATAATTTATGATCCAAAGGGAGAGAAACAAAAAAAGTAAAAAAACATTATAATTTCAAAATATTATATAATCAGATAATTTTGTCATGGTACTTGGCTCTGGTGAATTTAGCTAAATGATTTATGAATAAAAGGCTTTATGGTTGATGATAATTAAATGTAATTGTGGTGTTATTATTTTATAACAAAATAAAATTTAATTGTTATGTTATAACTTTTAACTGACTGATCACTTATGTTTTTTTAATTATAGAGTTGGTCATTAATTTTAAAAAACGACAAATAATATCACTTACGTTTTTATCGTATAAACTTTTAATCATCAAATTATTTATTGTTTTTAAACCTTAATGAAGATTAATTTAACACAATGAAAAATAAATTATTTAAATAATACTTAAATTATCAATTCAATCTTATTTTAATTTCTAAAATAAAAAAATTATAATTACACATTTAAACAAAGTTCTTTAAATAATTATCACCAAATAAATACAACTAAACTAAGTTTTTTTGTGCTGATTTAAATAATTTTGAGCTTGTTAATTTAACTGTTATGATTGGTTTTCGTGTCGACGTTCTGTTAGTAAGATATTTAAGTATTTTTTTGTTATTAAAAGGTTCTCTTATTTTGATTGTAGTTGTTTGGTTGACAAAATTACTTAATAGAAATTGACTTTTTCAATGTCTCTCCTTTACTAGTAGGTTGCAACTCATTAATATAGTAAGCTTTAGTATTGAAAATTTTTTGTGTAGTTTTTTTTCTTCTCTTTTCCCAGGTTTTAAAGAAAGTCACCCAGTTATGTAATTCATTCTTTTGGAAGGATTCTGAAGGTTCAGTCAGAGATACTCGTGTGAGGGAGAATATTTGTTATCCCAAGTGTGAGGGGATTAAAAATTAAAGATATTGAAATGCATTTGGCTCTTCTTTACTCAAGTTAATTCTTTATAGGTGGCACGAGTGAAAGAGTAACTACTGAAGAGAAGGTGTTTCCTGAATACCCCAGTTAAATGTGGTTATAGCCGAACATGGAAGAAAGTTTTGAAGTTCAGGGATGACTGAGTTTGTATTAGGGACAAATTACAGGGCAATTACACGGTTAAAATTGTTTGGGAGATTCTACGACATAAAAAAGAGAAAGTAGGATAATTTTGTATTATTTTGGGTGGTCTAACACTTCCAAGACACTCCTTTATCGATTGGTTAACTTTAATGAATAGATTACCTATTAAAGATCGTATGTTATTTTGGGGATTCTTGTTTGATCCAAAATGTGTTCTCTGTTCTGATTCTATAGAAACAAAGGATCATTTATTTTGTGACTATAGGTTTGTTAAAGAAGTTTGATATCTCATCCTACAAGATTGTGCTATTAACCATATTGTGAGAGGATGGAGAGTGCAACTTGACTGAATACAGAGTATGACAAGGAAAATTCATTGTGGGCCGTCATTATTGGCATAGTTTGGAGGGCTATGTTATATTATGTATGGCAGGAAAGAAATAACAGATTGTACGAAAAAGGTAATAGGAGTGTTCAAAATATTTTAATAAAAATTAAATCCGATGTTGATATGAGATTACGAGGATGTAACAAGCTTGTTATTTTTTTAATTTTTTTCTTGAAATTTTTTTTTTTTTATTATTTTATTTTTGAGAAAAACGAATTAGTGAATTTTGTTTATATTCTGATGAAATGAAAACAAAACATTTATAAAAAAAAATTGTAAATAATTTTAACTTGGAACTTAAAGCCCATATGGACGGGGCCCAATATGAGAAATCTCCTCTCTCATTGTCGGCTACTCCGTCTCCAACTTCCGACTATTTTATAATTTTCAGTTTCACTTTTCTCTTTGGGTTTCAGAAGGGAAAAAATATACATGGAAACACAGGAGAAAATCGATGTTCACATCGACGGAACCCTAATCGAATCTAATAAGCAAGAACCTCTGAAACACCCCCACTCCCATCACCAACACCAGCCCCAAAAACAAACGCATGAAGGGGAATCGACCGATAATCTTCCCTCCGAGGAATTCCTCGACGAGTTCCAGTGTTGCGTTTGCCTGTCAGTCTTCTTCTAATTTAATTCCTGATAAAGACTCTTTTTCCCTCTTTGTATGCTATTTACACAATCATCTGCGCTATTTGTTTCGAATTGGTCATCAAAAGTTCTAATTCAGAGGATTTCATTTTAGGAACTACTAATGATATGGATATTGCTACTTCGGATTTCTGTTGGGCATTGGAGGCAATTCTGTAGATTCGATATTACCAAATTATTATTTAGATTTGAGACGGACTTTTCCCTTTCTGGTGCTTTGAAATTTTATTAGGCTGTTTTTGTCTCTGTTTGTTTATATATAAATTTAGAGCGGATTAAGATATTGTTAGATAACGTTTCTGTTTTTGACTAGCTTAGATATATTTGGTGGCTGTAATTTTGACCCCAGCTCTGTGTATTTGTCTAAGAAATGAATTCTTTGGAAATTAAAAAGGAGCTTCTTCTTATGGAGGTTTATCTCGTTATAGAAATAAACTTGCCAAAGGCTACCTACAGGAATTCAGCATCTGACTGGTTTCTAATGGATTATAGGACCCTTTAAGTTTGGTATTAGCAGCAACTTCATGGTTGTCTAGTGGCTAGAAGAAAGTGTACATTTTCAGAACTTTTGAAATTTGAATAAAAATGTGGTATTATTAATTTCTGTCATGACTTGTTACCATAGAAAAAATCACATATCTATCAATGAGCAGAAGTGGATTGCTTAGCCACCAATCTTATACAGTTTACTGTTTATGACAATTTGGTGTAGTTGGTATTATTGGTATACATTTTTTAAGGCAATTTCGTTGTGTTTTTCAGGGAACTACTTTACAAGCCTGTTGTATTAGGTAAGCAAGCGATATGCTTAACCAAGTTTTTACGTGTGAATTTACTTGTAAGCTGCCTTTACGTTCCTTTTTTTTGCAGCCTGTCGCCATATGTCATGCTTCTGGTGTGTATACAATGCAATGAATCATGTTCATGAGTCCAATTGCCCCATTTGTCGATGCCCATACAATCATTTCCCAAGTGTCTGTCAGTTGCTGCACTTTTTGCTCCTGAAGTTGTATCCTATAGCCTATAAGAGAAGGGAAATACAAGTGAGAGGTAACTTTCTTCTTTCTCCCTTCTTTAAGTGCTAAGTACTTGTTAATAAATTATATGTTTTGGCTAGGAAAAGATTTGCTTTTTGTCATTTTTCTTCAAGCCTTACTGAAGTTCTTAAATTTCCGGATCATACAAAAATGGTTATTGCGATATGGATTTAATATCTTCTACCCCGTAGCCAAAATAATAGCAGTATGAGGGAGTTCAACTTTGCTTGTAAATACTGCTGATACTTGTTTGCTGTGATGATGTGAATTACTAACTATTTTCCAATACTAACCTGCTTTTGTAAAATCAGATTTTCTTTTGATAAATTAGTATGAAATAGTCTGCAAGGAAATGCTTAAGATGCATTGAAGATGGAACTTTTAACCAAAGTCCTCTTTAGTCATTTGCAAGACTTTGCCGGGAAAGAAGTTTACAAATTTGAATAAAATACACAGTGAGATGATATAAGCTCGCTGACTAAGATATTCTTCTTATTATTAAGTGGGAAACCTTTTTCCCATTGACTCACCCCTCCCCTTGCACTGCCTCTTCAAGAGTCGTAAAATGATTTATTTTATTGTTTCCTTTTTCAGAGGAAGAGAAGAGAGCCGGCCACTTCTCATTTCAATTTGATCAAAATATAGTTGAACCAAAGCTTTGTGAGAAGTTGGATATTTTGGGGAATAACCACACCCATTCTGATCTCCAAATGGCCGGGCATTCAGAAAGTGGTTCTAAGGATTCAGAATCATCCTCTTTCAGAAATGTACCAAAAACATCTATGCAGGATGAAAATGGTATACCAATTAAATCGATGCCGTTTTCAGAGAGCCCTGAAGTGGCTGCAGATGCTTTGAATCAAGGAAAGACTTCGCTAAGCAGTGATTCTGAACATAAAGATCAAAAGGTGGTTTCTGTTGCAGATTTACTCTGTGCTGCATGCAATAGACTTCTCGTTCGACCAGTTGTTCTCAATTGTGGCCATGGTAGTTGACATTTTGGTTAATCTGTTATGTCAAAAGTTAATGAATTAGAAGATATTATTGCTGATTATACATGCTTTGGTTTCTTCTTTGGTGCAGTATATTGTGAATCTTGTTTTGTTATACCAAATGATGAAATGCTTAGGTGTCATGTTTGTAAAAGCTTGCAACCAAATGGATTTCCTGGTGTTTGTTTAATTCTACACCATTTCTTGGAGAAGCAGTTTCCTGAGGAATATTCGGAAAGACTCAAGGAACACAATTGTCGGTATCCTGCTCTCAGAATCATTTATTTCAACATCAGTTACCTTAGGGTGCTCTGATCATTTTACTATTCTTTTGTTCCTTACAAAATGATTTAACTTGAGCCATATATCTTTTTTAGGTTTCTTGTGAGAACTTTATAAATAGCTGTTAACTTACTAGAGGTGAAGGATTTAATTAATAATTTAGCTGGAAGGCTTTTTTTTTTTTTCCCATTAAGCAAGAGGTTTAACTAACATATTTTAAATGTACTAATGCACATTTAGAATACAAGTTTTCTGTATTCTATAACTTGTCTTCGTCAAACCAGTTATTCGACTTACCACGTGCAGACATGATATTCATCAACTTGACTCAGCTTGTGTCTGACTTTTTCTTGATGCTGATGATAACTCTCAAAGTGTTCTATTTCATTCCTTTGTTTTCTATTTTCTTGTTCTTAATTGCAACCTCTTTAATGGGTTACAAAAGCCATCTGCACATACAGGCACATGTTTATATTCACGTCTTAAAAAGAACACCATAAATATTTTGGTCAATCCATGGTGCATTACCCCAATTCTGCAACTAAGCATAATATGCCACGCAAATGCAATGATGATACAGGAGTGGAAGGACAAAATAGTTACTTAACACCTTCAGGCTGTAGCTGCATGTGCACACACACGAAAAATTCTTTAATAGTTAATTTTTTTCTTAGGAAACGGTAATCTCGTGGGTGCCCTCCTTTTTGCTTCTTTGTCTTGCTTTTTTGTTTATAGTTTAACTCATTTTTGCTCTTTGAGCTTAGGTTCGACACAAGTTCAACGACATACAAACCGAGCGACTTCAATTTCTAATGATGTCTACTCATCATGGTTTTTCGGCAGTGGGCCAAAAGTTCATGTTGCTGTGGGCTGTGATTATTGTGGGGTATGTTTGAATTAAAATTCAGTAGTTTGCAGTATATTGGCTTAACCTAATAGGTTTCTGCAAGAAGAAGCATTTATTATAGACGTACAATATTCCTTTTATTTATTTATTTGGTAATATGAAAGAGCAACTCTGCTATCAGAAGTGGCATTTCGTTTAGCTATTAGAAAATGTGAAACAACCATTTGATGTCATCTACTATTAACTGATTTTTGACTGGAGAAAATGTCTCCCTCAACCCCTCTACCCACATGCTCGGTATTGTAACTGCAAGTATCACTTAGATTGAGATCTACAACTAGTCATTCTTTATCATTCTAGATTTGTATCATGTTGACCAATTAAACATAAAAGTTATTCCATGTTAAGTTGTCATTTAGTTGTCTCCTTGCATTTTTAGGACTCCATTGTTATTATTTGCCTTTCCTGAAAGAAAGGAGATCATTGATTGATTTTCTTGATACTAAGAAGCATGAATTTTGGACTAGGATTATAGGATTACAAGAAGCCTTAAGCGTAAGCAATTACCTATATTCGAAAATTGAGGAAATTTTACTAGTTTTCTAAGATGATCACAAATGATAATGATGAACTTACAGAGCTGAGGATAAAGGATGAAAGAGGATTTCCTGAATTTATAGTTCTAAGAAACATGTATCAAACAATATGTTCATGGACCGGAAAGTCATGTCATATCCCCAATACTTATGTTTGAATGTATTTGACAAGGGTGCTTCTTGGAAAATATAGTGTTAAAACACTAGTCTATATTTGATACTTGACATAGGTTATAATATGCCAAGTCTTGATACATCCGAAGCACTTAAAATCTCTCATATTTGTTGCCACCGTAGAGTAGATATGGGTTGGTATATATTTTTGCAATTGCAAGCTTTATGGTTGTTGATGGCTTTAGTCAGAAAAACACATTTGACGAATTCCGGTTCCTCACTATTCTGTTTCAGATGTCTCCAATAATCGGGGAGAGATACAAATGCAAAGACTGTGTGGAGAAAATAGGTTTTGACCTTTGCGAATCATGCTACAAATCTCCGGCTAAGATACCGGGTCGATTCAATCAGCAGCATAAACCAGATCATCAACTTGTAATTGTACAGCCATTAAGCATACGGGACCTTATGCTCAGGCTGAACTCGGAACAATCCGATGAGGATGAGGATGGCACGGAACATATGCACACTCCGACATTGTTGGCCGGTGTTCAACCTGGGGAGGGTATCGATGGTTCACAAGAACCTGAAGATATTTCTGCTTTGATATTTTCAGTTGATGTCTCATTGGGTCAGGAGGGTGACCCTGATGAGCCAAGTGATGACAATACATCATCAGGTTTGACATAAAACTTGACACTTGTGCATGTTTTTAATCTATATTCAATAATCGTATTAAATAATTGTTTTGAACTTTTATTACCTTAATTGCCTTTACCAGAACCCTACCTATCTAGGGCCGAGGAAACCAATCTATTCGAATTTTAGTGTTCGGTTCGGTTATGGTTTGGATGTGATTATTTCAAAAGACTATTCGAACTTTAGTGTTTGGTTCGGTTCAGTCTACAAGTAGAAAGAAAATGTGATTATTTCAAAACACTATTCAAATTGTCATAGATTCTAAAATATACTCCAACCCAATGATCTTTTAATTCCCACGAGTTACAGTACAATGATTGAACGATCAATGTCTAATGGTTGAGAGTATATTCTAGAACTAGAACTGATTCAAAAAAAATTCCCACGAGAGTATGTTTTAGATCTTGTATGATCGATCATCATTTATCGATTCGATCGGATGTACAGAGTGAATTCAGGCAACAAGTTCCCTCACGGGTTGGAGATCCCACTCAGCTGCTACGGATTATTCAAAAATCCAGCTCGGTAATAGTTCTGATGATCTTAAGTACATAATTATACAACGTATATGTTTATGTGAAATAGATTCTTGTGGGTTGTTAGTAAAAAAAATATTAAGCCTCTAAAAAATAAAACATATTATTATTTTACTAATTTTTAAAATATAATATTTCAGTTATTTATGTTATTGATTGGTCATTTACATTAATTAATGTCATATTTTGATCTGTAGATTATTATTAGTTTAACGATATGACACATTAATGAAAGAGAATTTTTTAATTTGATCTTTAAATTCTAGATAGAATATTAATTTAACCCCTAAAGCTTAAGTAAAGTTAGGGATTTAAACTCGATCCAACTTTAAAAAACATAAATAGTTAACTTGTCTTGATGCGAAAATATTTGATTAGTCTTGATTTGACTTGTTTTTTTATAATCTCGACTAAAAAATCGTATAATAACTTAACTTTTTAACAAGTAGTGGATTAATTTTTAGAAATATGTGTATTGTATGTAGTTAAAGAAAATCATTAAACTGAAACTAATTAGTACCATAATATTATCAATGTTTATATTTAAATTTAAATAGAACTTGAGCTCGATTCAATTCGTAAACATTTCAAATAAAAATTAAGTTAAAAATATGATTCTTCAAATCGATTATATTTTAGGTGCAATTAGAACCCCTATGAATCGTGTTCTAACTTCGAACAATCGAATGTTTGAACGCAAGCAAAAGCATGATTTATAGAAAATAAAGACTAAAATATAAATTTTTCCATACAAAGGTCCAATTAGCTAATTATGTTATCAATCCTCAATTAAATTTATTTCATGCAAGCCTATAAAATTTTATCAATTATGAAGCTTATTTGCATCACTAATTAAGCAAATAAACATCTAGGGACCAACATGAAAACTTCACAAAATACATAGAATTAACAAAATTTCAAGTCATCAAATCTTAATTAAATAGGTTTCATGCTCTTAAGTGAAAATTATTTCAAAAAAGTTAAGATTTTTTTAGATTTTTTTTCAATTTATTTATAAAAGATAAATAAACACATTAAATTACGATTGTGTGATAATTTTTTAACGATATTACTTTGAAACACTAACAGAATAAAATTTTAATCAGCTATTTTTACTAAAAAACATAATACACACATCTTAGAAAATGTATAATTTGAACACCTATTCTTATGTTAAGCTAAATTTTTTGACAAATTATTTTAAAATACTAACAAAATAAAATTTGAAATACCTATTTTAAAAAAAAATATTAAACATCTATTTAAAAATATATATAATGTTTTTTTATTACAACTTTTGAATTATATTATTATATAGTAAATTTTGCTATCAAAATATAAATTAGGCCCAATTCATTAGAAAAGCCTATGACCTCCAAAGCCCAAAATCAACAGAAGGAAAAAGGAATAACCTAACTATAAATGTAAGTGTCAACCCTAATTCTCCTCATTTTCCCAATCAGCAGCCGAGATGGTTTCGGGGTCAGGGATCTGCGCTAAGAGAGTGGTGGTGGATGCAAGGCATCACATGCTGGGAAGGTTGGCTTCGATTTTGGCCAAAGAACTGTTGAACGGCCAGAAAGTTGTGGTCGTAAGATGCGAGGAGATTTGCATGTCAGGTGGATTAGTGAGGCAGAAGATGAAGTATATGAGGTTTCTCAGGAAACGTATGAACACTAAGCCCTCCCACGGTCCCATCCATTTTCGCGCTCCTGCTAAGATCCTATGGCGTACCATTCGTGGGTATATTCCCTTTTTTCTTTTCAAAGCTGGCTTATAGGATTTCCTTTTGGTTTTTTCGTTTTGTGAATCTGAATTTGGGGGTGTTACAGTTTTTGATCTTCAATGGTTTCTAATTGGGGAAATGTTCTATTGTGAATATTCGGATTAGACCTCACATTTTCATTTGAATTTTACTGTTCTAGTTGTGTTTAAAGTATTTTATGTAGATTCCAACTCATTCTATGTATTTCCATCGTGTTATTGCGTGATGTAATTGGGAAAAAAGCTTTGTTTAAAATATGTAATTTTAGTATAAGTTTTCATAGTTCAATATCAATTAAACTGAACTAATTTGTAAAACTTATTGGATAAAATTGATTAAAAAATACTTAAGCGGATTGCTTCTGTGAATCTTATGATGCAAATGAATGTTACTTTGCTTCCTTATCGTTGATGAATGTATCAAGTATTTAGACTTTGATAATTGTTTTTTGTTGCAGAATGATTCCTCACAAGACTAAGCGTGGAGCAGCAGCGCTTGCTCGATTGAAGGCTTATGAAGGGGTTCCAGCTCCATATGATAAGACCAAGAGAATGGTTATTCCTGATGCTCTCAAGTGAGTCTTATGCAATTGGTTTCTTTCGCCTCGTGGACTGGTTATGTTCAATGTTTTTATTTGTTCTTCTGGGTTTTGAATCAGGGTTTTGAGGCTTCAGAAGGGCCACAAGTATTGCTTGTTGGGCAAGCTTTCATCCGAGGTCGGATGGAACCACTATGACACCATCAAGGTGAAAATTGAATACCCTGTTGAATATATGACACAAGGAATTGTTTGTGAATATATAAATTCGATGTTTTTAGCCGAGTCCAAGTAATATGTTTTGGTTTATCATTTTCACCCTCCAGGAGCTTGAATTGAAGAGGAAGGAGAGAGCTCAAGTGGCATACGAGAGAAGGAAGCAACTCACTAAGCTTAGGGTTAAAGCTGAGAAGGTTGCCGAGGAGAAACTTGGAGCACAGATGGATGTTATTACTCCAATCAAATATTGATTCATCGAAAACATTTTCGGGTCAGGTTCATTGCAATTTTCATATCAACTCATAATCTTGATGTTTTAATCTTTTTAAGTAGATCTTATGCTTATTCACACATTTATATGATATTTTCTTTTGTTGGACTAATCCATTTGTTTTCATAAAAGCATTTTGGGTTTGATTTTCTGGAATTTTTGTTAAGAGAAATATGAATATTCAATAAAGTTGTAAGAACTGCTCATAGAACAACCAGGAGAGTGTTATGTTGAAGAAAAACAGTAGAATAAACATAAACAGAGGATAGCAAAATTATAGAGAACTGTTGCAACTGTGTACGCCTGTAAATTTTTTCATATATCGGAATTAGATTCCGGCAATCGAAAATCCTATACCGGAAAGATCAAAATATTATATTTATTTTGACTATATGGTCAATTTATACATTGGAATTAGAGTTTAATTGAGTCAATTTAAAGACTTTTGACCTTATTGAATAAAATAATTCATTTAGTTATTAAATTGGGAAATTGAAAATTGAGGATAAAAGTGAAAAATTTGGGAAAATTTGAGACTAACCTTGTATTTTCTCCATTTTTAATTCCTAGCAATTGCTTGACTTTTTTTCACGTGAATTAGCGATGGTTGGTATGAAGAAATAATCTTTCAATTAATACAAGAAATGTCCAGTTGGTTTAGAATAAACAGCCAAAAGGGGTGGGTAAAAAATTCAATTATTCGGTTTTAATCTCGGATTTAGTTAGATTTGATAGATTTTTATCTTATATTAGCTTTGATGGAATCGAAATTGAATCTAAAATTTAGGTCTCGTTCATAACTGGTATTGAGATTGAATCTTGATTTTTTGGATACGATATTTGGTGGCTACCTAATAGAACCAAGATCAATACTAAATACCCAATATTAGTTTTCTTTCTTATAATAGATAATGTTCTTTTGTTTATTTTATCTCATCAAATTTTCTCTAAGTATGATTCATTTTAAAACTTTAATTTTCAACCCTGCAATATCTAATTTTATTATTTAATATTATATTCGATGGTTGAATTTTTTCTATTGTTCAAATTTTCTTAATAATATACTAATTGATCAATACCCAATATTGATATGGTTCTCACTAGTAAACGGACTAGATCTTAAAATTTAGGAACTAATGAGATCAAGATTTGTTCTAATTTTTAAGAATGTGCGATTATTGATACCAATTCTAATTAAATTAGTCCAGTACTTGATCTTGCCCACTTCTATTAATAATCTATTATTGTAGAAAAAATGTGAAAGAGAGGATATTATTAAAAAAAACTCAAGAATTTAATAAGCCTTTAAATTTTTGTAAAAAATCAATTAAGCCCTTAAAATTTTTTTACATTCAATTAAATCCTCAAATTCAAAAAAAAAAAATTCATCCCTTAAACTTTTTTAACACTCAATTAAACCCACAAACCCAAGAAAAAAAATAATTTATCCCTTTAACCAACTTTGACCGTTAACTTTAATTTTTTTGATTTTTTTAACACGTGTTGCTACAAAATGATATTACTTGTCGTTTTTAGGAATTTTTAAAATTATATAAAAATCCTGAAAAATATTTTTAAAATATAAAAAAATTAATTCCAAAATTTAATTTAAAATGATAATTAATAATTTTTTAAAAGATTAAAAACTAAAAAACTAAAAATATTAAATATTAGTATATAATTATAAAAAAATATATATTTTAAAATAATTTTAGAATTTTCAAGATTTTTTATAAAGTTTTTAGATTTTTTTTATATTTTTAAAATTTAAAATTTTCGATAAGTGATATTATATTGATATTAGTATATAATTGATTTTTTTCTTGAGTTTAAAAACTTAATTGAATGTAAAAAAAATTTAAAACTGAATTGATTTTTTTACAAAAGTTTAAGAGTTTATTCAACCCTTAAGCCGAAAAAAAATAAAGATCCCTCTTAGGGAAGGGTAAGCTCGTTTTGCATAAATTGTCATCTTCAACTTCAAGTTTTGCCAAGAATCTGTCATCTGTCCAATTTTGTAAAAAAATTCTTTACACCATTAGATAGCTTTTGATGTGGTAAGATAAAGCCCACAAATAATTGTATGAATCCATAAATTTTAATTTCGGTCTATAATGATTTGGATCGATTTAATCTATATTTCGAATCAATTTCAATCATCATATTTGAATTGATATTATTTTGTATTAAATAAATCATTTTAAGTTTTGAATCTCAGGTCAAATTTAACAAGTTTAGACATAATTTTTATCCCATATTTTCATATTCTTTTCATGTTTGTATTTTTCTTGGTCACAAATTGTTGTTGAGCTATCCAACTGTTATAGTCAAACTATGATGACAAAGATCGAGCAATTAATCTTTTGATACGATACACATATTTTTAATAACCCTAATTATTCTATTCCTGTACAATTTACTATGAAGACACTCCGTTATAGGCAGGGACGAAACTATTAAGGGTCGGGGACCCGAAGATTTTTTTTTTTTGCTCTTTTATTTAAATTTTTTTAAAAATTATTTTTTTTCTATGAATTTGCTCCCTCTATTTCTAAATATTTATGTTTTGTTCTCTTCAACCCTTAATCTTGACTCGGCCTTGATGATAAGGAAACTTTTTTTGACCTAATTAATTAGTGCTCTTAAAGTTTTCTTCGTAGGGAAGAAAGGAAAGTTGAAAAAAAAAAAGATTTTACTTTTTAAATTAGATGTGTGGGAAGGAGACGACAAATGATATTTATATACAAAAAGATTGAAAATAAATTTTAATATTTGTTCATAAAACTTAGCATTTATTATTACCATGAACAAGAAAATAAAGTTACAAAAGTAGATGGTTTAGAAAATACTTTATCAATTAATAAAAAACGTTTCATTTTCATTTATTTAAAATAAAATAAATTATTTAAAGGTGAAAAAACTCGAATTCAAAAAATATGAATTATTCAACTTGGTTCGATGCAAAAGAACTCGACTCGTAATTTCATAAATTTGATTTGAAATTTTTTTAAATAATGTTTGAATTATAAAATAAAATTTGAATAACCCAAAATTTTTATTAATTAATAGATTAATTTTTAAATTTGAGTCTAGTCTCTCAGTTATTTCTAGGGATGACAATATAATTCGAATCTGATTCGATCCAAAGAAAAAAATTCAATCCAAATCCGATGTAAAAATGTCTGAATCCGAATAAAAAAAGTTTGAGTCCTAATAGAAGGTGGATCGGATATAGATATTGTCATGATCCGATCCAAATTAAATCTGAATCCATATCTGATATGAATTTGATTCATATATAAATTCGAATAAAAATATTTAAAATTATTAGATTTAAATATATATATATATATATATATATTGAAATACTAATTAAGTTTATATAGGGTTAATATTTAGATGATTAATATCTTCTATAATTCTATTTATGTTTTTCTCTTATTTTATAGGTTTTTGTTGAGCTTTAGTAGAACAATTACAGCTTGATCGTTCTAAACTTTTTCTCTATGTACAATGTTGAACATTTTGATTATATTTTTAATTTATTTCTTTATATTCTAATGTTTATTAGACATTTTATAATTGTGATGTGAAAAATAGATATGTTAGTAGACTAGTAAGATAATAATAGTTTATGTAAGGATAATTTATTTAATGTTGAATTTTTATTTGCAGTTTGAGTTGTTATTTTAATTTATTTTATATTGAATTATAATATTTGTTGAGATTTGTTTGTGCTATGAATTTAAATATATTTGTTTGATAAAAACTATTATTTTTATTTAAAGATATATGTTTGAGTTGTTACTTTAAAAAAATAATTGGATTTGGATTTTAGATATTTTATTGGATTTATTTAAATTTATGTAATTGGATTTGGATTCGAACTTGGATTCTATTGAAAATCCGATTATTAATTGAATTGGATTTGCAATTTTTAAAGTCCGATCCAAATCCGATCCATTGTCATCCCTAGTTATGTTTGACATATATGTATCATATATAATTTTTTTGAATATATATATTGTATATGGTTATAGAAAATTATTTAAATCGGAACTAATTAGTCTTGTATTATTATAAGTGTTTACATCTAAATCTAAATAGAATCTAGAACTTTATTCGACTAAAAAAATTTAAATAATATTTAAGTGATAAAATATGACTCTTCAACTTGAGTAATTCAATTTTTTTTAACTCAATCAAATGTGCACCCTTTTTTTTATTGTTCTTCCGGTTTTAAGGTTTCGTTCTGACTAATCCAACCTGACCCGCGTCACACATAATTTTGGTGTGTGAGTCTCACAACAACTTTTTTTCTTTTTGCATATATAATGCTTAGAACTCAAAATCTGTTTAAACAAAACTAAACTGTTTATCACTTGAATCAAATATCCACCCTTAATTCACCTTCTTATTTTCACATCTTTTCTTAAATACAATTGAATTTCGGACATACACTGCTAATAATGTTCTTTTCTTACATATCGGTGTCATGGCCAACACATTTTGTTTCTCTCTACTTTCATAGCATGCTTTTATCCCTCTACTCCATAGCTGCAGTTGAAGATGATCTGGCTTCACTTTAGATTAATACAGGGGAGTCCTGCCGACCAGTGTTTGGTTGAAAGAACTGAAAGCAATAGGATCATGTAATTTGGGGAGTGGGAGAAGATTTTCAGCTAACACAAAATTTATTGTTGGTGTTTGTTTATTAAGGATTATAATTTGTTTGTGTTCGTTTATGTTCGTTTGTTTAAATTCTAAACGAGTAAATGAAAGAACGTAAACGAACGAATATAAATGAACGTAAATAAACGAACGAAAATAAATAACATGTATAATATGCCAAATATTTGATATTTTGGATTAATTCGATTAATTTAGCTAATTAATTAATTTTAAACCTAATTAATTGATAATTAAATTTAAAAAAAAACTCTTAATCATTAGACGAAACCTAAAATTTAATTAACCAAATTTGTTTTGGTTCGATCGGTTAGTTTTGTTTAGTTTAACAGAACAGTAAACACCCCTAATCTATAACAAGGAAGATTTTAATGAGTCATAACATAAGACTTCTCAACTCGAGTAACTCAATTTTTTTTGACTCGACTTGACTTGATCTAATGCGCTCATCCTTAGACATACGTGAATAAATTTAAATGAAAATAAATGAACAAACTTAAATGAACGTAAATAAACGAACATATTATCGAACATTTACGAACATAAATGAACGAACATAAACGAACGGATTACCGAAAGTTCATGAACATAAATGAACGATTGAGCCCTTTGTTCATGTTCATTCGTTTAATTAAACGAACGAACGAAAATTTTTATTCATGTTTGTTCGTTTAATAAATAAACAAAAAAAAAAAACTTCCCGCCGAATGATTTACGAACAGTTCGCTAAATATTCGATTCGTTTACGACCCTAATAACATCCATCTACAGCTTTTATTTCATGACCAATTCTTGAGCTCAAATATGGTATGAACATCAACATGGTATTTTTTTACTCTATCATAATTCGTGATTATCATAAATTAAGCATGCAAGATAAAATAGTCTGAAGAACATAGATAAGGCTTTGTTATCTCTGAGTTATTATCTAAACTACACTACCTAGAGGTTTTAGATCACATATCTCAAGACGTCAATAAGCTTACTAGAAACCTTACATGTTCCTAAATGCTTCACAATACTCGAAATCACTCAACTTATCGAGTAAGTTTCGTATCATACCATAGGTACAAAAACTATCATCTGAAGCATCCACACATCATATATAAATAAATTCATAAATCATCTACATAAATAAAACTAGCATATTTTATTATAAGAAAGTAAAAAAAAATAATATAAACATAAAGAGAAAATAATTATTAAAGTCATCCGAGAAAATAAACCTTTAAAAATTTTAGAAAAATAAATGATTTAACAAAAATACATTTCAGTAATTTACAAGATTTCAACCAAAAAACATTCAGCTTTTATATATAAGTTTAATATAAATAAAAACATCTTACATCCTTATTTTTCTAATCAAATGAAGTTCACATCGAAGTGAATTTAATTAAATCGAGATTTATAGACTAAAATATAAATAATTCATAAGTTCGATTTTAAGTTAAAAATCAATTTTAGGTCCTTTTTAGACTCATTAACTCCAATTGGACTTTATGATAAATTCTCGTTGAAATTGAATTTAAAATAAAGTGTTAATTACGAAAATAAGTAGTTTATGGGTTATTTTGAAAACATTCATAAAATATAGATGTAAGTTCTTTAAAAAGTGAAACTAAACATCTTTTATGAAATAAATTTCAAGCAAATTTGAGGTTAATTCGAGTTAAAACAAGTCGTTGATTATAATTATAAAATTAGTGATTAAAATATAAAGTTTATAATTATTAAGTATTTTATTAAATTATAAAATTAAAATAAATAGAGATCAATTCCAAATTAAATAAAATATGAGGGATCAAATTTAACAAAGAAAAAATCTTAGATAAAATTATAAAAATTAGAAACAAATATAGTTAGTTTTGATTAAATAAATATTTTAAAGACTAAAGTGAATAGAATATTATTATATTAATAATATTGCCTTTAATAGTATTTTTTTATAAAAAATAAAGCTAAATTTTAGATTAAATAATTTTTTTAAAGACTAAATTAAATAAAAATAAAATTATAATAAATTTTTTTTAAAGTGAAATATTTTTCTTCTAATTTTCCATTATACTACACAATTATTAAATTCATTTTCTTCCCAATTTTCTATCCAAACAAGTAAAACTTTTTTTTTAAAAAAATTCTTCCCAAATTAATCATTAACCAGAGAAATTATATCATGAACCCTTTTAACTACGTCATCTATAGTTTTAATCAATTAGATTTATTCATCTCATATTTTTTAAGGTAAATCATCACCTCTTTCTTATATGTAATTAATGAGTGAATAGTTATCAAGTAATTATTTAAAGATGAACAAACTTGATTATATAGACCAAAGATAACATAATAGAAAAGGTTCATGATATAATCTCTCCATTAATCGATATAAAGTTAAATACTTTAAAAACTTGTTAGAAAGATAATGCACTTGATTTAATTTATTTTATTTATAATATTAAATTTTAAATTTAAATTTCATCTCGTTAAAAGAGTAGATTATTTATTACTAAGCATTTTCCACTTTGGTGACTTTTTTTAGGATTCCATGTTGGGTTGTGGGCATTGTCAGATTTTCACTCAGTCACTCGTAAGAGTGATAATGAGCTTGACCCGCACGCGAGCTATTCGGGTTTAGTTCGATCAAAGCTCAATTAAGGTTCGGTTTGAGTGTGTTTGACTCGGGTTCAAGTTCGGTTCGAGATCTTAATGAGTCGAGTCGAGTTGTTTTAAGCTCGGCTCAAAAAGTTCGTGAACAGGCTCGAAATAATTATATTATACACGCTACATATACACTAAAAGTAATCTCTTTAGCAAAAAAATAATAATAATAAAATAAAATATGAAAAATTTACTAAAAATAAATTAACTAAAATAAATTAGACTTTTTTTTTTTCATTTTGAGTCATGCCGAGCCCGATGAGCTTCGAGCTTGAGCCAAGCTCAATAATATTATTTTCGAGCCGAGTCCGAGCCGAACCCAATAATATTGTTTTAGAGCCTAACCAAACTCAGATTCGACTCAACTCGTTATCACCCTAGTCACTAATTAAGAAAATCCATCTTTCTCCTTTGCCTAATTTGCTACAAATTGTATATTATTTGAAAAATGAAAACCACATTGGCCTTAGCCTCATAAGTCAACATTTAACAAGACACCTTATCTCCTAATCTCTTCCCATGGTTATCTCAATCTCATCCTTTCTCTTGATTAATGAAATATTATTTTGTATTAAATTATTTTTATAATTTATATTAAATAATATCTCGAATTAAAACACCCGAACTCTTAAAAAGTGGAATATTTCATTAAATTTAGTATTACTAAAATAATATATAATCTAATCCTTATACAAGTTTATCGATCTGTCGGATATCATGTTCGTATATAATTATTGGATCAAACAAACCACTTCTCATTAGTTGCTGATTCAATCGATACAGGGACGAAATTACTCTTAGAGTAGGAGATGCAAGTGTAACACTCTTTAAAAAAAAAGGGAAATAATTAAATAATGATATTAAATTCGTTTTTAAAAAATATATATACATAATATTATATAAATAAATATTAGGTCTGGAATCAACTCTTTTTTTTCTTTCTTTCGAACCAAATAAACCCTACATTTTTTCCCCCTCCTTCTCGTTTTACAACCGACCACCGTCGATCTCCCCTATCGTCGCGTCGTGGTCGTCACCGTCGCCACCTTCAGAACCGCCGTGGTCTCCCGATCCGAACCCCCTTGACCACGCGCCGAAACGCCGTTGCCTTCGCCGCGAATCGAAGGCGGAAGCTTCGCCGGACCTAAGGTTTGAACCCTAATAACTTCCTCCCGTTCCGGCCGTTTCAGTGACCGAACCGGCGCGTCGCCAGCACCACCGTGCTCTCCGTGGAGGCGCGACCAAAACCCCTATCTCCTCGTCGCCGTTAAGTCCTTCATCGGAGAACCTTTCCCGTTTGCAAAATAGGTAATTTTCGGGATGTTTTTCGTGTTGTTTCTGGTTCCTAGTGGGTATAAAATGAAAAGATCTGAATTTGGAGATGTTTTCGAGTCTTAAGAGGCGTTTTCCGGCCGATTAGGGCCCGCGCGTGGCCTTCACGCGCCGCCGGAAACGATCTCCGATCACCATGGACGGTTACCGTGAACTGACCGGTCCGAACCGGTCCAATCCGAGTCAAACCGGCCAAAATCGATCTCGAACCAGATCGAACCGGTCCAACCGAACCGAGCCGTTCCAACCCGGTCAACCCTAACCCGACCCGTTGACCGACCCAACCCATTGACCCGTTGACCGACCCGACCCGTTGACCGTGACGTCAGCGCTGACCGTTGACTGCTGACGTCATCATGACGTCAGCGTTGACTTTGACCCAAAAAGTCAAAATTTTCAAAAACTCCTATTTTATGTTTTTCGACGTCCTGAGTCCATCCGTGAAGTCCGTGTTTCGAAATTCAAACCCGAAGGCCTCCAAATTGGACTTTAAAGTCTCGAGTCAAACTTTTCTTCCAAGTTAAGTTAAGTCCAGAGTTTTATTTAAGGTCTAAAATTTATATCTGTTTGTTTGTAGGACCCCATAGTTCTCCCGATCGTGTACCGACCCAGCCCAGTTCCTCCCGCTTTGACCGATCCTGAGATCCGATCGTGACCCGTATGTTTTTAATACCCGTGAATAATCAATTCAATATTTAACTCCAGTATTAATAAAAATTCTATCTTATATTTTTAGGATCCAGTACTGCTACAGAGCGAGGCTTGAACACCCAGTAGATCACCTGTCTATTTCTGCCATTGAGGTGTGTTCCTTGTGTGCTATATAACTGTATTTTACTGTTTTACGTTTTAAACGAATCAAGTATGTGTACATGACTGTTTTATGGGTTTATATAAACACTTGCTTTGAATTTTAAGATATAACATTTTATGATTTACTGTATGTCTGATATGTCCTGATTTATGTATACATATTGCATGTTTAATTTCCATAACTACCATCATGATTCCTGTTATAGTAGCATGCCTGCCATCTTAGTATTGGGATGATGAGTAGTATCTAATATCCGGTTCAGCCCTGATCCAGCTGGTAATTCCGCCTGTTTACGGTTCCTAACCTCAGTTAGGGTAATTCCGCCTGTTATCGGTTCTCGTGCATTAGCCGGGATAATTCCACCTGTTCCCTAAGGTAATCCCTTAGGTCGGTACCTTTGCCTTAAGGGCTTAGGTTAATGCCAGTATCAGATACTGTTCGGGGGGAACTGTATCCAGGAGTTCGGTTGGAGGGTAGCTTGTCATGCATATACATAATTGGATTTTCTGAATTACTGTTTAATAATTTTATCCTTATTTTGTTTGCACTATTGGAACACATTGGGCTTCATAGCTCATATCTGTTTTTCTTCCCCCTTTCAGATACCCGTAGATAGACATCCCGGACTTGGCATTTGGAGGATCTACACATTATCTGGTTACACATTGATGTAACAGTCTTTTTAAAACTTTTCCCAGTTTACGTTAAGGTGACATGTGCCAATATATACTATATTACTGGTGTTTTAAAACATATTATTTTGCTATTGGTTTTATAAATTATTTTGTGAACATTATTTTCCAGATACCCTGTTTTGGTGACATTTTACTTATTTTAAATTGTTAGACAATATTTACTTTTATTTGCTTCAGTTTAATAAAGTTTTTTTTATGCCATATGTTTTGTCAATAAAAACAATGTGACACTCTAGTCGGGCTGTTCGCATAGGCCAGGTTAGGGGTTACAGCAAGACCCGTCTAAAATATATTAATATAATAGTATTTTAGGTATTATTAGTTTAAATATTTGATCCAAACTTCATCGTACACCGATCTAATGATTTAGTATATACATATATGTTGGTGTAGAGAATATGCCATGGATATAACTTTGTAAATGTATGATCTTGGAGTGGCTGAATTGAATCACCGAGGAGAGATTATTAGGTGAACCCTATTTATTACATCATCTATTGTTCAAGCAATTAAGATCGTTTATCTTTAAATACTTACTTAATAACTGTTCATCCACTAATTACATGTAAGAAAGAGATGATGATTTATCTTAAAAAAAGTTTAAAATAAACGGATGACGTGATGAACAAGTTTCGCATAATCATTTTTCCACCGAGAGACTGCATGAAGCAATGAGGAATGAGTCGTCCCGCATATACTTTGGCTGACGTCTAGAAAATGGTAACGCTTTAATAATAAAGATGAGAAAAAGGTATACGAACATTTAGTGTCGGAAAGTGGCAAGTGTAGCAACTGCTTTTGGTGGACTGGGATTGAATTTGGCATGATATCAAGGCCAAGTACATTACAATCATCAATGTTGAATCATTTAAATAAATCATTGGAATGGAATATTAGAATTATATACGCGTGTAAATCGTTTATCTTTTTATTATATCTTTTTTAATGCATTTTTTGGTGCTCGTAACTCAGTGTTTATGATTCAAGACTAAAGATTATGGTTAAAGGATAGAGAAGTGATGATATAGTATATTTTTAGGGTATATGGTTTAAGATATAAAAATTAAGATTAAGATTTAAAATTTATTTTTTAAGGATTTCTTAAGGTGAGACGTGAACGAGATATAATTAGGGACAAGAGATCTTTATTCATATATAACCTCTATCCGATAAAACAAGACTATCAAATCAACATGTATTGCTTTTACGAAGAGAAAATACAAGTCTAGACGTTACCTAATAAGTGATTTTAATAAAAATAGATGATGTTTATTTTAAAAAAATCCGAGTTCAATGCTTTATTTGTAAGTGTGTATTATTTTTTGACATAAATAATCTAACATTTATTCGTACATGAAATTAAATGGGATGAAAAGAGGTCACGAGTTCGAGCGCCAGTAATATCAGTCGAGTGATTGAACGATCAATGTTCAATGATTGAGAGTATACTCTAGAATAGATACTATTGTAATCACTGTTAATTGATTCAAAAGAATTATTAAAAATTTTGGAATGGTTTAAAGTGAGATACCTTTGTTTACTAATTTTATTTATAAAATTATCAGACTTATCCTAATTCATGAAATTTTTTAAAAGAACACATAGTTAAACATATTTCATTTTATTTCAAATATTCAATTATAAATTTATTTTTTAAATTTTTTGTTTCGTGAACAACACCTAAAGCCACATGATCATTAGGTCGAATTTTTTTTTTTGAACAAGCTAATAGTGATTACAAGTAGTATCTGTTTTAGAATATAATCTCCACCATTTGACATTGATCGCTCAATCACTCTACTGGCATCGCTGGTGCTCGAACTCGTGACCTCTAGGAACATCAACCGTTCCTTTAACCACTTGGGCTAGAGGATTCGTGCATTAGGTCGAAATTCTAACCCATAACATCAAGGTTTTATAAAATCAAATTGATTTTTTAAATATATTTATAAATATATGTTAAATATAATAAAATTACCTCAAATAAATAAATGTAGATTTAAAAGTATAGAGTATTAAGAATTGAAAATAACTTAAGTAAAAGTGTTAAAAAGTAAATTGAAAATGGTCATGTCAAAATATATAAAAATAAATTATTAAAATGTAAAATATTATAAAATATATTACCCGAAAACCGAATCGAGACCCAAAATTGATCCGAATGTGATTACGTGATTTTGACCTGAAAACTGAACTGACCTGAAACTGAAACCGATTCAAATTCTAATTGAACCGAAAATAGACCCGAATCTATTTTCACCTGAATCGAAGACAACCCAAAATAAAGAAAATATATTAAAATAAATAAAGATAAAGATGATGAAATTGTTGCATAATTCACTAAAAAACAAATATACATAATATACAAAAGTGATATTAACTGAACCAAAAAACCCGACTGAAATTGATCGATCTCTTACTAACTTGATAATGACCCGATTCGAAATCAATCGACCTGAAATAACCGAACCGATATTAACTGAAGTAAAATTCAACTGAACCAAAAATCAACTGACTCAACCCGATACCCGAACCGAAATCAACGTAGAATCGAACTTAAATCGAAAATTTGAATCAATCCCGAACCGAATTTAAACCGATTATAATAAGAACCGAAATGAACTGAATCAAAATAAATCAAATCGAATGACTCATTTGCCACCTCTGTTACCATTTATACATTTGGGTGACCCAAAGATATAGGTAATGTTTCAAAAATTATGGCTATCTCTTCTAATTCTAATCTGTCGATGGTAAATCTCCAAATTTAGCCGCAACATAGCCTAAACGACACCCGCTATGGTGTTTCCTCGCCAATCCATCGATCAACAAGAATGTCATAAGCATATTTTCACGGTCCGTGTATTGTAACAACGTGGGACCGAGCTAGATGTTTTTCGGTTGTGTTTAACTCTTGGGAGCGAGATAACATTAAGGGTATAGTACGTGCCGAGCAGTCAACCTATCTTCGGATGGACGTGCTGATCGCGCACCACACTGGTCGGGAGCTGTCCCCGCTTCCCTGATGAGCCCATGGGAGGACGAAACCAATAAGCATCGGTGTTGGTGAAGGCTTAATCTCAGACATGAGAGAGACCCGAGGTGCCGCACGAGATGGATTCCTTGCGCCAGAACTCTGACCTCGTGACAACATGCGCTATTAGTTTCAATACCCTCTGGTACCCGAAGCTCTAACAGTACTTGAGCATGTCATGAATTGTCCATAACTCAGCCATGATCTCAGGGCATTTACCCAAGTTCCTCGAGAACCCAAAAAGTCATTGTCGAATTTCATCTCGAATCAAACCACCACAAGATACAACGAACTGCGCCATCGACGTTTGCCTTCACCCCTCTCGGATGAGGTTTAGACCAATGTCCTCCCAAACCAATCGTTTGCACTTGCTTACCACACCCCAACAAAACAAAATCATGTGTCATGGATATAATTTGTAACCCACTCACAAAAACATTCGGTAACCCATCTATTATTATGTTTTTGTTTTGGTCATCCAATTATTCTTTTAGCAAAATAATAAGAAAATTAAAATAACGTGTCAGCTTTGCCGTTAATTTTTAATATTGTGATACTAAATTAAAAATAAAATATAACATTAGATATCATTTTATCATAAAATACTTAAATAGATGAGATACCAAATATGTAGTTTATCATTTTTAATTAGGTTATATTATACACAATGATTCAATTGATTTGAAATGGCCTAATATCGGATTCATAAACATAGACGAAGCTATACATACTGTGGGAGGGGTTTCTGTCCCTCCTAAAATTTTTTGGTATAATTACACTTGAGGTCCTCTTAATTTAAATAATAGTAAAATAAGGATTTTTGCTCCTCCCAATTTTTAGATTTAAAAGCTTAATAGACCTTTGTCCCTTCTAATGTTTAATCCTAGTTCTGTCTCTGTTCATAAATATACCATCTACTTTTTGTGAATAAAAAATTTTTGTTTGTCTTATTCTATATTTCACATAAAAATATTTAAAAATTAAATTTTAAACCTTAATCATAATTTTCGTATCCCAAACTTTAAATTCTCTGCCCTAAAAATATATTTTACCTTTAATTTCTTAAATTTTAACTATAATATTTAACTTTAAACCCTAAATCAATTATTTTAAAATACTACATTAAAGAATGCATCCTAAGAAGACAATTTCCGCTTGCTTTTTATAGACTCCCCCTTCCACGTCTAAACTTCACTCTCTCCCTCATAACATCACTATAAAAAGTATATCAACCCTGCCTTCCATCAAAAGAAGAGACCATTTCAGACAAGTAAGGTAGAGTGAGATGAAGATGGAGTGGAAATCGTGTTATCTGGACATGGTTTTAGTACCGCTAAGCTTGGCGATGAGCTTAGCTTATCATTGGTGGCTATGGCATAAGGTTCGGACTCAGCCGCTCTCCACCATCATTGGAACAAACGCCACAGGGAGACGATTTTGGGTTGCTGCCATGATGAAGGTACTCTCAAGTCTCATACACCACCTTAGATTTGAATTTCTTTCCGTACAAAAAGATACGAGTAGAAATCTTATTCCTTTAATCGTGTTTTCTTTCGTGTCTTCTGTTAAAAAAAAAATTTAAAAAAAATTTAAACTTTAATCTTATTTTTCTATACTCTAAATTCTTAACTATGCATCTTATAAAAATATACTCTACCTTTAATTCCTTAAACCCTAACTACAACACCTAACATTGAACCTTAAACCTATTGATTTGAAGTGTGACACGATTAGAGGTAGATTATTTGCAGCCAAGAATTATATAATAACTTTTAAAATTAATACAACACAAGTCACTTAATTATAGATTTAATAATAAATATATTATTTTTTAAATAATAATTTAATCATGTAATTAGAATTATACATATTTTTTTAAAAAAATAATAATAATGTTAATCACTTATTGATACAAAATGTCATTCAATTAAAAAAAATTGTAAGAAATAAGTAACTTTGTTGTTAAAATATGGCTTAATGCACAAAATGTCCACTAGTATATATATATATATATATATATATATATATATATATATTTAATTTGGGACGTAAGGTACAAGAACGGGTATCCGGTCAATTTGACTAGAATTGGTTCTGGTCTTGGTCTCGGTAATCATCGATTCCTGAAAATTAGAACCAGTCTCGGTCTCAGTCACACCGGGTTTTAAATTTTAGAAATCGAGTCCGTTACTAGTGAAAACCGGTTCCAATACCAGGTATACAGTCAATTGATTTATTATTAAAAAATTAAGCAATAGGAGAAAAAATTCAACTACCAATAATAATTTTAAATAATAAAATTAGAATATGATAGGCTTAAAAATTAAAGTTTTAAAACGAGTCATACTCATAATATTAATACATAAAGAGAAAGTTTGATAAAAAAAATTAACAAAAGAACATTATCTATCGCAAGCAAAAAAAATCAGTATCGGATACTTGATATTGACTTCGGTTCTATTGGGTATCTATTGGGTACTGGGTCTAGAAAATCAAGATCCAATCTCGATCCCGGTTACAATCGATTCTTAAATTTTGGATTCAGTCTCGGTCTCACCGATACCAATTCCGAATAAGAATCCATCAAATCTAACTAGGTCCAAAACCGAAACCGGATAATTGAGTTTTTTGCGCATGAGATGTTGTGCCCCGTAACGTTTATACCATTACCTATTTTCCCAAACCGTTATTTTTATCGTTAAAAAAATTTAACCAATAAGATCATGTCACGTCAACTGTTCTTTGATAAAAAATATTTTTTTTATTTAAAAATAAATGTCTTTGTCAAGTCTCTCGTATTTTATTTTTATTTAATTTAGTCTTTAAAAATCTATTTTTATCTAAAATTGACACTAATTTATTTTTATTTTTTAATTTAGTTCAATACTTGTTATTATTAATAATATTATTTTATTTAAATGTTAATATTTAATAAAAATTAAATTAAATATTTTAATATTAAATTAGTAATTTCTGATAAATTAATCTTTACTAATTTAACATTAAAATATTACTAATAAAAATTGATTTATTTTTTGTAATTACAAAAAAATAGTTTTAAAATGTTTAATTTAGTTTATTAAATATTAATATTTAAATAAAATAATATTATTGATAATAAAAAACATTAGACTATATTTTAAAAGTTAGAAATAAATAGGGGACAATTTTAGGTAAAAAAAAATTTAGTGATTAAATTGAAAAAAAATAAACATAGAAAACATGACATTTACCCTAACTAAAAATGTCAGGTGATTGGTTTGTCAAAGAGGAGTTGATGTGGCGCGATCTTATTGGCTGAATTTTTTTTAACGATTGTTTTTCGAACGGCAAAAATAATAGTTCGAGACAAAATGATAAACTTTATGGAGCATTTTATGCATTGTCTTAAAATATAAATTGAATATTTGGTATAATAATAATTATAGTATTTAAAATTTATACATTATATTAATATAGTTCTAATTTAAAATAACTCAATAAATTTAATTTAATTTTTATAAATTTTATCAGTGAAATGTTTGTATCTACTAACAAACAACGTTAAGGTCATAATAAGTATGTTCTATTAGTTTGTCAATTGTTTAGTGGTAAAATAATTTTTCTATCGAGTTATAACATATGTTAGTTATCGGATAGACAGTAATACGAAGCACGACAAGTGGTCTAAAAGTGTGTTGTTACGAGGGTACAATATAATATTTTTAAATATAAATTATTAAATTTATTGAAATATTTTTAAATTAAGACTGAATTAAATAAACGTATAATTTTTTGAGATTAAAATTTTCAAAATTCTTATCATTTTATCTGCAATAGATTTCATATGTATGATGCATGTGTCATGCAGGACAATGAAAAAAAGAATATCATAGCAATTCAGACACTACGAAACTCCATAATGGGATCAACCCTAATGGCGACAACTTCCATCCTTCTATCCGCCGGTCTCGCCGCTGTAATCAGCAGCACTTACAGCGTCAAACAGCCGATCAACAACTCCGTCTTCGGAGCTCACGGCGAGTTAATGGTGGCTCTCAAATACGTCACCATCTTATGCATCTTCCTCTTCTCCTTCTTTTCCCATTCTTTATCGATCCGGTTCATTAACCAAGTGAACATGCTGATCAACTGTCCCCAAGACCCGGACTCCGTCGTCACTCCCGAGTACATATCGGAGTTGCTAGAGAAAGGATTCACGTTGAACACCATCGGAAACCGGCTTTTCTACACCGCGCTGCCGCTGCTGCTTTGGATCTTTGGGCCGTTGCTTGCTTTCCTGTGCTCTTTAACTATGATCCCTGTGCTTTACAGTCTTGATTTTGTATTTGGGTGTAATAAGAAAGGGAAAACTGAACATCAGATCAATACTTGTGGGGATTGTGAATCGCAGTAACATGTAAGTGATGTATTTTTTTAAACTTATTTAGAATTAATAATGTATACTGATATATAAACCAGGGATTTAAAAAGCGTTGTTGGTCGCGTCTAGTTTATCGTGGTTGTGGATATAACGATTGCTATCGCTGTCGTTGCGAGAGTCACGGTCGTGAATTTTTTTAAAACTCGTACAACTTATTATGGGAGTTTTTTGAAATAACGGTATAATAACGATAATAACGGATTGTTATTGCCGTTATCGACTGTTATCCGTTAAATAACGATCGTTATTGATATGAATTAAAATCTCACCGTTATTTTTACGAATAATGATTTCGGATAGCAACGGTACCATTAAATAACAGTTGTTATAACGTTAACGGACCATTTTTTGAATACCCGATATAAACTCTTTGTTCTATTATTTTTAATGTTGGTTTATAAATTATACTCAATTTTTTTATTAAAATAATTAACTTTTAATTTATAAAATTTGAGGCTCCATATATTCCAAGAAATTTATAAACAAAAAGTTCGAATAGTGATCTATCGACCTATGCATAAAAAGAACGATTCTAAGTATTGAGCTTACAAAGTTCAGTAATACATATTTGCTAATCAGAAATATAAGCATGTAGGTTAATAACAATAATAAGAATGGTTTAATTCTCTACTAACCCCTCTATCGTTTACAAGCTTTAGATGAAGAAGAGCCTGATGCTCGTATTGCATTGTACCTTGAGCTTGAGAACGAGAGAATTGTTGCTGCAGATGAGGCTATGGCAATGATACTGAGGCTGCAAGAGGAGAAGGCGACACCCAAGGCAGTTAAAGCTCAGACACTTTTCCCATACAACAATGAAAAAATGGAGAAGATTTGCATGGAATAGACCGATTATCATCCTGTCGATGTTCATGTCATTAATGATGAAATCACATGGTTGTTCTTGGAGGAGTGTTGATGAGAAACATTATCCTATACTCTTTCAAGGTTTCAATGCTAACTTTCCTCCAATTGCAGTAGTAAGTATGTCTTCTAACGTTCTACCGGTTACAGATTCGAGCTCGGAAGTTATTCCGACTCGAATGTCGGGGATAAATAAGTCCAACACAAGTATGTTCAATCATTCAACAAGTTTTTTTTTTCTTCATGTAGTAGGATATGCAAAGTCATGGTAACAGCCATGCATACTTGAAGAACTATAAGAATCCAATTTTGGCTACTTTATATGTAAATTTAACATCAGTACTGAGTGTGCTTTCTACTAAAGTTCTTCTGCTTCACCACCTCTTGCGGACTTGACATAGGTTGTAACAGGGGCAGAGCCAAGAATTTATTTAAGAGATGTTATTTTTTTTAACAGTATTTAAAAATAGTTAATTATTTATAAAAGGGTATCAATTATATATATTTTAAATTTTTATATATAAATTGTATAAAAAAATATAATTTTCTAAAAATTTAGGTGTCAACAGACACCCCAATCCTCTACGTGGCTCCGCTCATAGGTTGTAAGACAAGACCAAACAGATTTGAGCAGCAACTAGCAGCTCTGGAAGCTTCCGGCAGTGGGATGGGTTAAGGCGAGATGGTAAACGAGTCATTCAACTCGAATCATTTCGATCAGAGTTTAACTATAGTAGATTTAATTTATTTATTTTTCTATCAAAATTGTTCTAATAAAATTAATGATTAAATAAAACGACGAAGATTTAGATTTTTGGTGGAATGGTAACTGAAAAAATTGATAAAAAAATTTAGTGATTATTTATTAAATTTTATTGGTTTTTTTATTATTACTTATATTTACATTGTGCCTAATATTATAAATATTAAAGATTTTATTTCAGTTTATTTGTATTGATATTTTTTAAGCTATCAAAACTAGTAATAATAAATATGTATATTATTTATATTACTAGATGTAAAACAATTCATGTTTAACTGAATAAATATAAAAATAAAGTTTAAGGGTTCAATAAACCCTTAAATTTGTGTAAAAAATTAATTAAACCTTTAATATTTTTTTTACTTAATTAAACTCTTAAATTTAAGAAAAAACTCAATTTAGCCCTTATACTCTCGTAAAAAATAATTAAGTCCTTAAACTTTTTTACATCCAATTAAGCCTTCAAACTCAAGAAAAAAAAAAATTGGCCCTTTGATTAACTTTGACAGTTAACTTTAAAGTTTTTTTTAAATTCTTTTACACATGTCGCAACAAGATAATATCACTTATCGTTTTTAAGAAATTTTAAATTTTAAAAATGTATAAAAAATCTAAAAAATTTAAAAAAAAATCTTTAAAAATCTTAAAATTATTTTAAAATATAAAGATAATTTTTATAATTGTATACTAATATTTAATATTTTTATTTTTATTTTTTTTAGTTTAAAATCTTTTAAAAAATTATTATTTATCATTTTAAATTAAAATTTGAAATTAAAAATATTTTTTCAGGATTTTTATATAATTTTAAAAATAAAATTTTATAAAATCCTAAAAATGACAAGTGATATTATTTTGTTGTAACACGTCTTAAAAAAATTCAAAACAATGTTAAAGTTAACAGTCAAAGTTGGTTAAAGGATCAAACTGTTTTTTTTTTTCTTTTTGAGTTTGAGGGCTTAATTGAATGTAAAAAAAATAAAAGACTTAATTTTTTTTTCTTTGTGTTTGAGGACTTAATTGGGTATAAAAAAAATTAAGGGTATAATTGATTTTTTTACAAAAGTTTAAGGACTTATTGAATCATTAAACCTAAGAATAAACCAGTTAATCGTTTAAGCAACATAGCGATAAAGGTTCATCAAAATGTTCAATTAAGACCTTCGATAACCATACCATTAAGCCGTTTCAATACAATTAACCACTCATAAACACCTCTACATATATTACTTTAAGATTATTTTAAATAGTTTTAAGAAAATATAATCTAATTTGCTCATTAACTCGAATAATTCAAATTTAATTTATAAATAATCAAATAAAATTTGTTTTTTCTTAAACAAAATCATATATCTTTAGAACACAAATATCTCTAAAAAATACAAGGGTAAACTATAACGAAAGTTACTCAATTATGATTAAGCTTACATTTAATTTATCTAATTATTAAAAATTACAATTAAATCTTTCAATTATTAAAAATTACATTTAATTTACCTAATTACTAAAAAAATCTATTTAGTCACTTAAATTTATAAGGATAAATCTTCTAAAATTACCATATATTACCTTGGTTTTCTTTTTTTACTTTTTTTTCTTCTATATTTACCATTTTTAGGCCTCAATAAAAAAATTATTTTTATACCGCTAGCTAAAAATAGATTTAAGATTATTTATATTTTAAAAATATTTTAAACTAAAAAAGAAAATAATACGTGTCACTAAGGACTATGTTTGAAACGAGGGAAGAAGAAGATGACTAGATTGAATAAATATAAAAGTTGAGAGACTTAATATGTCATTTATCCATTTTTATTAAAGATTAACAGAGGCCATAATTTTTAATTCAGAGGCAAAATGTCCCAAAAATATATATTAGAGGGAAAAATGATATTTTATGCATATTTCAGGGGCCAAACGGGTAATTAAGCCTAAAAGTTATTAACATTTATATTAATAACAGTAATTATTTAATATTCGGTTCTCAATTTTCTCCTTTAAGGTAAGTACCCAAACCACCCTTTAGAGCATAGCTCAAGTGGGGGACAGAAAGAGGGTGTATTTCGTCTTTTCACATGCAGGATAGGGTTATTTTTAATTTTTCTCTTTAAGATTATCACCACCATTCAAAAGAGAAATAAAAATTACCAAAAATGATCATAAATATATTTTTTTTAAAATTTTAAATACCGAAAAAATAATAATTTAGAAAAAAAAAACGATAAATGCTAATAATTACTCTTATTTTTGGGTTATAAACCAAAGGCTTCTCCTTTAATTCCATTTCATTTTCCCTTTCTTTCTCTCTCATTTTCTAAGGTAAGCTTTTAATTTATTTTGCTATTTGTTTTATTCCTTCATCTGGGATTTCTCCATTCTTATTATGCTTTATTTAATTAATTTTATTTACAGACTTTAGTATTATTAAAATAAAGAATATAAATACATTAACAAACACCATTTTAAAAAAAATGAAAAATAAATAAACAAATAAGAGTAATGAAACAGTGGTTTGCATTTTTTTTAATAGTAGGGATGAAAAGTAATTATTTTTCTTTGGTTTTATGAATATTCAAGGTTAATGCTTTAATGGGTTGTTTAGGCAATGGTTAGATTTTGCTTGTTTTGGAGTTACATAACTTATTTCTTTTAATCTATTTTGTTTTTAGGATGGATGCCATTGGAGGAGACTATAGTTTTATGCGTATATATACATAATCCATGTATTTTTGTACAAGTTTTGATCTTTTGATCTGAAACACTGTCAGAATTGTTAAATGTATATATATATATATATATATATATACACATATATTTGTGAAGTATCCTTTTGGTATCAATGTATCTTTAGAATGTCAGGAGGCAGGCCTGCAAACTCTGGGTTCTGATAAGAAAATAAAATAAAATTTTTGGTTTTGTTTGGATCTTTGTTGATGTGGTAGTATATATGAAAAAAAAAGTTTGCAACTTTGGGTGATTCTTTTACAGTGTTGTTTCATTCAAATCCTAATTGGTGGCCTGATTTTGTTGGACTTTGAATCTCTTATTATGGGGAGTTATTACATCAACTGAGGTTGTTCATATACTCATCTGCTGTTACCTGCTGGTTCTGGTCTCATATTTTTGAAGAAAAAAAAAAGGAAGTATCTCATTGTTCTGTTCTATTTATTGATTCTTTTTCTCTTCACTCTTTGGTTTTTCCTAGTTCTTTTGGCTTGGTGGGGCTTCTTTGAGTTGCTTTCTGATCAAATTTACGAGATTTTTTTTGCTTTGTTTGTTACCCTTTTCTTCATTTCCACAAGACATTTAATGGTTGCTTTGTTGGTGGTTGAGCAGTGAAGGATTGGTCGAGATTGAAATATTGACAAAGAATTGGCAATGTCATCAACTTCTTTTGCCAAGCAAACTGTTGTGCCTATGAAACAACCGTCATCTAATTACAATCCATATCCCCCACCTCTTGCAAGATATGAAGATGTTGCAGCTTGTCCAAAGCTTTTCCTCTCTACCTTGGAGAAGCTCCATGCTACTATGGGTACCAAGTTCATGTATGTTCTTTTTTGACCCCTAAGTCTGGATTCAAATAGCGGTTGCAACACAAAAAGCTATGATCTTTTTCTCTGTTTCGGTTCTTCTTTTTGCTGATACTGTAATCATGATAAATGCAATGCAACCGAAACACCTTAAATCTGTCGCTTGATGATTTAGCTTCCTAAGTCTATGTGTAGTATGAATAAGTTACTATGTTGGTGGTGTAGGTTTAGAGATCAGCGAGTGATTTACAGTCTTAATTTGTTTGTATTCACCACAATTAACAGCTATATCTTTCGTTATGTTTGTAATCATGAGAAATACAATATGACCGGAAAAATAGAGTTATATCTTGGTGGTTTTGCTTCCTATGTTTACTTATAGTATATATACATTAATTTCCTGTTATGTACAGCAGTATGTATAAATATATACATACATGTATACTATGGTTCTTATTTTATTATTCATGAATAAGTATGTTGGTGGAGTAAGATTACAGACCAACAAATTTTTTACAGTATCCATTTGTTGAATCGACCACATTAACCATTATACTACTTGTTATGTTCGTAATTGTGATAAATGCAATAGTTCTGAAAAAGTGTTAAATCCTGTTTCTTAATGCTTTTGTTTTCTAAGTTTGCATATAGTATGAATTATGAAATAGCATTTACATGTCCATATCTGTTTACAAGCATATCTAATACTTGCATCCAATGCTACTATCCTGATTACAATACATTTGTGTCCTTTTATGTACATCATTCATGAATGAGTTACTATGTTGGTGTGGGATTATAAAGCAGTAAATGTTTTACAGTTTTAAATCTGCGGTTTAGGTAGCTTTCTGCTATCATTAGCAATTATAAACTATGTTCTATGTTTCTGGTTAGAACAATTATAAACTACGTACGTGTTGGATATGAGTATGTATAATTTTGCCATGTTTTGTATTTTGGAGTGCTGGATATGGATGCTTTAAGATAAGTGAAAAGCCGGGGCAACATAGGTGGCATGTTCCTTAACCAATGATGCTTGATGTAACTGTAAGGTCTTGTGTTATTTCTGAGGAATTTCTTAGCAGTCACTTGAGCTGATAATTATAGCTATAAAATTGGTCTATTCAAGTTCATCTATATCCAGGATTTATTTATATTCATCTTTTCAGACCCGGGTTCGGTTTTCTTTTCAGGTTTTCCAAAGTGTTGTTGGAATTGATTTTAGTTGTTTAGTTCCTTATTTTTAAGAGTGAGTACATACAGAGTGGAGTATGCTTATTGGTAGTTTTAAGCTGGATGTTTATCTTTGTGATTTCATGCTGGCCTGATCGAATGGAACTGTGCTTGTGCCGATGATGAAATTTTGGTAGACTTACTTCTCAACCTACACTTCGATGATTTCTTTATTCTCGAATCTGATATAGGATACCGATCATAGGAGGAAAGGAGTTAGATTTGCACAAGCTTTTTGTGGAGGTAACATCTCGTGGTGGTATCGAAAAGGTAAGTTGACATACACAATATGTTCTTTCCCTCTCAAGCAGTTTCGTTGGAATCATGTTTACGAATTCAGTTCCATCTATCTTCAATATGGCCATGTATGCTATGCCTATTTCTGTTCATAAACGAGAGACTCAACAGGCGGAAGGGACTAGGAATACAAGTTGAGTTTATGCTTGATAACTGTCCAGATTTCACATTGGTGCTAATGTCTACAACTATTATTGAAACACGTTTCGGTTGAAAAACAAACCTTGTAATTTGTTTACACTAAATATTCACATCCAGTCCATTGTGAATGTTTGGTCAAGTCCCGAGTTAATATGGTTGAAGTCATGTTTGGAAATCTGTTGCTAAATTAAGAATCTGAGATGATCAACTGTAATGGACCGTAATCATGAGTCAAATCCCGAACTTGCAGATTATAAAAGAGCGAAGATGGAAGGAAGTGACTGCGATTTTCAACTTCCCTTCAACTGCTACGAATGCATCATTTGTGCTGCGGAAATATTATCTTTCTCTGCTTCATCACTATGAACAAATGTACTTCTTTAAAGCCCGTGGTTGGCTTCCTGTTTCTTCCGGTATGCAAACTGAGAACACAAATCTTCTTGAATAAATATCGGTATACCCTCTCATTATTAGATGTCTACTCTTTTGCGTAGATCCATCCGTCACACAGATTCCTACTCAAGGGGCAGTACGACCAGCCATCGATTTTCATGCAGCTGCTGTCCAGCAACCAAGAGTAAATGTGTCCGATTCACCTGCAGGTACCTTCAAAGATTTCTTTCTATGTTGAATGATACTGTTTATATTTTCTCCCCGTAAAGACGATGCCCGTTTTCTTTTCCTCCCACTTTCCTTTCTTTCTAGTTATGTGTTGGACACAAGTATTTTAAGAAAAATGGAGAGTCGGAGCAAGATGGTTCGAGTCCAAATATGTTTTTCGACAATCATTTAAGATTCATTCTTCTAGGCATAATATTTTTCATTCCTTAATACCAATGTAAATCTCTATACTTGTAGTATGCCATGATCTGGTCCATTATTATAATGTGATTTAGTTGATTACAGCAGCAAAACAATCTATAATTGCAGGCTCTCCGGTGATTGGGGTCATCGATGGAAAGTTCGAGAGTGGCTATCTTGTTACCGTCACAATCGGCTCTGAGAAGCTACAAGGTGTCCTTTATCAGACTTTAGAGGATGTAGCACCGGAAGCACAACACAACTATGGTGTATTTGCCAGCCAGAGTGCAAATCCACATGCTACATTGGGTACGCAATGTCGGAGACGTCGGAGAAAATCTGAGATAAAACGAAGGGATCCTGCACATCCTAAACCGAACAGGAGTGGATATAACTTCTTTTTTGCTGAGCAACATGCTATATTGAAACCACTTCACCCTGGACAAGACCGAGAAATCAGTAGAATGATTGGTGAAAAATGGAACCAGTTAACCGAATCCGAAAAATCTGTAAGAGCCATATTATCTTCCATAATAGAACTCTATTCTCTCTTGCAATGTGTTTCATAACTTGTAATGGTTGCACATGCTTTTATCATACACAATCAGGTTTATCAGGAAAAAGCTCTCGAAGATAAAGAACGATATCGAGTCGAGATGGAGGACTACAGAGAAAAATTAAGGACAGGTCAAGCTATATGCAATTCAGTTCCCCTAGAGCAACAACTTCCCGGACAAGATGTAGAAATGGCCGAAGCAGACATGAAACTCGAAGATGCTGAAGGCGGTGAGTCCCCTGGAACCCCGGAAAATGATAGCAGCTCTGATGGAAGTGACTTTGAAGATGATAAAACATGTGATAAGGATTTAGATATGGAAGAATCTCAAGTTGCAGGCGTAGGTGGCAATGTCGATGCAACAGATACTTCAGTCGAGCCAGCGACCGAGTTACCGAAGGTGGATGATAATGCTGGACATAATAGTCATGTTGAGAAGTTCAGTATGTGAAGATAGAGCAAAGAACCAATGGCTTTTGAAGAACACTAAAATCTGGTAGTGATTAAGTTGGAACTTTCTGATAAATGAAGCAATAGATGGCAATTCACAGTTTTTTTTTTTTAATTTTTCTTCATTTTTGTTGTTCCAACTTGTTATTTTTCTCGAAATACTCGTGTCTGTCACTCATGTTCGACACATATAGATACGATCTTTTTGGAAAAATTTAAGGTTAGAGTTTTATATCCGACATTGACATTTGAATTCGAGTAACATAATCTTTTGAATTCGAGTAACATAATCTTTATAAGGCTCATCCTTAGTCTGTTGTCCACAACAATGTGTAATGCATTAAAGAGAAATTTTGTTTGTACTAATACATTTGAAATTTTATGTTTTTAGATTGAAAAATTTTATGACTGGCGTCGCATATCACTGAATAATTTAGAAGTGATAATTTTTTTTTGATTTAACGATCCGATTTGATTATTTGTTGATTCAATCTGAAAAATCGGATATCTGATCTGATTTTTATTTTCGGACTTAATATTCGATCTGATTTTAAATTTTTCGAATTAGATACAAATCACAATATTTTAAGTTTCAAATTATTTAAAAATCTGAAACTTCAAATATTTATTTTTTTAATATTTTTTATTTTTAATAATTTGATACTTGTTATATCCAAAAATTAAACACAATTTTTTTTACATACGTGAATCTTGTTATATTTAATCATTTGTTGTTTATTATATTCAAAATTTTGAAATTTTTATATATATAACCTTTAAATTTAAAAATAATTAAAATTAAAATATATATTTAGATAATCAGATATCCAAAAATCTAATCTGATTATCCAAAAATTCAAATATTCAAAAAAAAAAACGAATCAAATGTGGATCACTATATTACCGATCTGATAACCTGAATATTTTAAAAAATAAATCGTATCTAGTCTAAAATCCAATAATAAACACCCATATTGAACATTACTAATGTAATATATATTTGAGTACCATTAATTTTTTATATAAAAAATAAAAAATTTAAGACTAGAATTATAACTAAAATCATTTTTTTAAATAATAAAAAATATTTTTATAATACTTCTAATTAATTATTTTAAAATCTTTATAATATCAAAAATCTTAAACTTAACCCCTTTATTTTTTTTTACGTTGTCACTGTTATCGTCATCGTTAACTATTTACTGTTAGTTATATACCTTAAACAATGACAGAAAACTCAATACTCTTTTGAAATAAAGATAACGGTAGCAGCTGCAGTGACGGAAGAGAAATAAAGAGGTTGGGTTTAAAAAATTTTAATAAAGAGAATTTAGGATATTTAATTTTAATATATCAATTAAAAATATTATAAAAATATAAATAATTTATTAAATTTAACTTTTAATTTTTTAAAATAATTTTTAATATAAATATAATCTTAAAAAAATTTTAATACTATGCTATAAAAATTTTAATTTAATATAAAAAATTTTAATAAAGAGAATTTAGGATATTTAATTTTTAATTTTTTAATATAATTTTAATATAAATATAATTTTTAATTTTTTAATATAATTTTAATATAAATATAATTTTTAATTTTTAATTTTTTAAAAATTTTAATTTTTATTAAAAAAATTTAATAAAATTTAACGATATAATATATTAATATTATTTAACGATATACGACACTCATGATAAACTCAACCTTTTGGAGTTTACTTATTTACAATGGAAATCTTGAGTTTCAATACTATGCTATTACTAATAATTACGGATGATCATGAGTTGGATTTTTTATTGATCTTTATTTGATCTAAAAGTTTAATATCTACACTAAATCTGACTTTATTCGATATCATGATTATCGACTTAAATTTTAAAATAAAATTTTAATTTTGATTCGATTTGGCCTAAAAAATAAAAAAATAATTATTTTATATTTTTATTCAATAAAATAGAAAATTAAAAAAATACAAATAGAGTGAGGTATTATAATAATTATTTCATTTTTATTAAACAAAATAGAAAGATAATTAAAAAAAATATATAAATAGAATAAGCTGATAAAGAGTCTAATTAACTCAAGAGTTACTCGAGTTCGGCTCGAGATCTTAACAAGATAAGTCAATCAATCCAAACCCGACTAAAAAAGCTCGTGAACACTCAAAATAATTATAATATATATACTAAAATTAATTTCTTTCATAAAAAATAAAATAAATTAAGAAAAATCCACTAAAAATAAATTAACTAAAATAAATTAAATATTATATACTTGTATTATAAAATTATTTTTTGGTTATTTGGATTAATCTAACTTTTGTATAATCTTTTTCCTTTTTCTCATATTGAATTTTGTTTTATTATTTGGTCATGAAATGATTTTTTAACGAGGTTTCTATAAAAAAAATTATAATAAAATTATTCATTTTGAACCAAGTCAAAATAAGCCTTACAAGCCCAAACAAAATTTGACGAACTTCAAACTCAAACCGAACCGAACGAACTTCAAACTCTTTTCTAAAATTATATATAATAAAAATATTTTCCTCTTTCCCTTAAATAAAAATTATTCAAAAAATAGTTCAGTTTTTTTCTTCTAAAATCAATAATCAATCCTTAACAAGCAAATTTCTAACAAGCTATATTATATATATTAGAATTACTACAAATGCTTAACTTAGAGTATACATTGATCAATAGCTTAAGTGATATTTGAAGAATGCTGTGGTTTTTTTTATTTAATTTAGCATATAAATTTAATTTTATGTTTTCGCCTTCACCGTCTTCTTCTTTCATCCTCATGATTTGAGAGAAACAGAGTAAACTTGGACACGAAGTTGTGAAAAACCCTTACTTCTCCATTGCTCACACAAACCCTAATCTTTTTCCATGTAATATAATCTTTTATTGGTCCTCTTCAGCCAGATTTCAAGGTAATTTATCCCCCCTTTTTGTAATTTTTTTATGTTGCTTTGGTTTTTGAATCATTGATTGTTATAACTTAAACCACTCTTTTTTCATCGCTTTCCTTTGATTCACTTGCCTTATTTGTAACACTGGTCTGGAAGCTTATTCTCGCATTCATCAATTCGAATCAGCATCTGGGTCATCTTCTAAATTTGCCGTCTGTTGTTATTTTGGTTTGAATCTCTGCTTCTGCTTACTTGATAGTTTTTTTATGGGTATTCTTCGTAGGTTCTAATCCTCACCAGATATGTACATGAAAATATAGCTTAGATTGTTTTCTTTTCTTTTTCCTTCTTATTTGATTGTTTCAGTGATTGGGGGTTTAAGGTGTTTATAGTTTGGATTTGGCTTTTTAGGAACTAATGATGGAAAGGAGTTAAGAAGATGTTTGGATTGCTTTTCTTTCATTTTTTCTTATTGGATTGCTTCTGTGATTGAGGATTTAAAATGTTAATGGTTTTTTTGTGATTGGTTTTGTAGGAACAAATAATGGGGAAAAGAGTTAAAAAGAATCGTCGAGTGCCTCCCAAGGAGAAAAAGGATGTGGCACCCCAATCACCAAAAGTTTCACCTCAAGAGGAGAAAACTGCTAGTATTGACGATGTTGATGATAAAGTTACAGTCGTGAAAGAGAGGAAAAAGTGCCCGCATTTCGACAAAGGTATTAACCTTGATAAATTGTTGACTAAACTTAAGTCCACAGACCCTATTAGGTGTGAAGATTGTAGGGAAGGAAGAAATGATAGGAAAGGAGGTAAGGGAAAGGGTAAACATGGAAAAAAGAAGGGAAGTGCTTCGGTTGATTCGAAATCTGAGTTGAAAGCCATCTGGGTTTGTTTGGAATGTGGACATTATGTGTGTGCCGGGGTCGGTTTAACAACCGCTTCTACTTCGCATGCTGTTCGGCATCTTAGACAGACCCGTCACCACTTGGTGATTCAATGGGATAATCCTCAATTGAGGTGGTGCTTCTCTTGCAGCGTATTCATTCCAGTTGAGAAATCAGAAGAAAATGGTGAAAGTAAAGATGTTTTATGTGAGGTTGTAAAATTGATTAAGGAACGTTCATCTGAAACATCAACAAATGGTGTTGAGGATGTTTGTTCTGGAAGTGGCAGTGTTACCTGTGAAATCAAATCAGAAGGAACCATGTCGAATTCTTTGGATAGGAAATGCAGCTATGTGGTCCGAGGTTTGGTTAATCTTGGTAATACATGCTTCTTTAATTCAGTAATGCAGAATCTTCTGGCTCTGAATAGGCTAAGGGAGTACTTCTCAAATCTGGATGTGTCAATGGGGCATCTAACAATTTCTCTAAAAAAGCTTTTTGCTGAAATAAAACCAGAGATGGGTTTCAAAAGTACTATCAATCCGAAGCCGTTTTTTTCATCTCTTTGTGCTAAGGCTCCCCAGTTTAGGGGCTATCAGCAACATGACAGTCATGAATTGCTTCGTTGCTTACTTGATGGGCTTTATACGGAGGAGTTGGCTCTCAGAAAACACACTAATGCTTCTAAAAGTGATGCAGTTACGGGAAGTCAGGATCCTACTTTTGTGGATGCTGTATTTGGTGGTCAAATTTCTAGTACTCTCTGTTGTGAGGAATGTGGGCACTCGTCGACAGTGTATGAACCGTTTTTAGATCTCTCACTTTCGGTTCCAACTAAGAAAAGCCCTTCCAAAAAGGCTCAACCAGTCACTCGAGCGAAGAAAACAAAGCTTCCACCGAAAAAAACTGGCAGGACTCGAGGGAAAGTTAGCAAAGATGCAGATCAAGCACCAACTCAAGGCATTACGACCCCATTGCCAAACAATGAATCTCCAGACCCAGGACTTATAGCTGTGCCTAAAACAGAATCCATGGTGGCATCTTCCAGTGATTCTTCACTCGCACATGTTGTTGGCCCAAGCACCAAGGCCGAAGAAATCAGTTCTGCTTCACAGAATCTCGTAGGTGTTGTGGAGTCTCAGAATGGACAAGTTTTGGAGAGTACATTGAATGAAAATTCATCTGGGACAGCTGATTTTGCTTGGTTAGATTACCTCTTAACGGAGGATACACTCCCGGACAATGATGTCAGTGTGGATGATTTTACTTGGATGGATTACCTTCAACAAGAAATAGTAGCTGATGAGAGTGACTTGATTTCACAAAATAACAGTATCTCCCTTCTTCATGATCCTGATGACAAGGATCTAGTTCCAAATGAATCTTTAGCAGAAAGTGGTAAGGTTTCTGTACTTGAGGGGGGAGCCAATAAAAAACCAGATGATTCTTCCAGGAACCTTCAAGAAGAGGAGCTTCCATTGCTTGTTCAAGATTCTGTGGTTCTTTTGCTTCCGTATAAAGACGATAATCCCGGTATTGAGAGTGTGAGAGAAAATGAGGCCTCTTCATCAAATACAGGACTTAGACAAGAAGAGGAGTTTGATGGCTTTGGTGACATGTTTAATGAGCCTGAAATTGCTGAAGGGCCCATCATCGGACCAACTTTGGCAAATGAAGTTGCTGAAACTAGTTTTATGGCTGGGAATATCAGTGATTCTGATCCCGATGAGGTTGATGATAGTGATTTTCCAGTATCCGTGGAAAGTTGTTTGTCTCACTTCATTAAGCCGGAACTTCTTTCTGATGATAATGCTTGGAATTGTGAGAATTGTGCAAAAATTCTGCGAACTCACAAGTCGAAAGCAAAGAAGAGGCAGACTAAGGCGGGAAAGGATTTAATCAATGGAAGTGAGACCCGAGACCAATATGCATCCTCAAGTTCAGATAAGGAACTCCAATGTCCTAATGGAGTTAGAACCATTAGTAATGGCAATATCAGTAGTTCTGGTGATACCTCAGTTCTAAATAACGAGAATCAAAATGGTCAAACAAGCAAACTAAACTCAGTTGTATTAGAAGATGCAAATCCGTTGAAATCAAATCCCTCAGTCCTCCCAAAATCTTATGCTCAAGAACACTCTGGGTCTATCCGACCTATTGAACATTGCAATGTTGAAAATTGTAGTGGTAATGTGAACTTTCAGCATAGTAATTCATATATGACCGAAAACTGTCAATCTGGGGAAAGTGATGACGAAGAGATAGACTCCGAAAATGTGAAGGTTAAGAGAAATGCTATGAAGAGGGTCCTCATAAACAAGGCACCACCTGTTCTGACTATTCATTTGAAAAGGTTTTGTCAAGATGCTCGTGGTCGCTTAAGTAAATTGAATGGTCATGTCAATTTCAGAGAAACAATCGATCTTAGACCATATGTTGATCCCAGGTAGCTTTCACCCCATGTCTAGCTTTGGCTTATTCTAATATTTTAATGATCTCTTTTATTGTTTTTGTTTTCCGTTGCCTTGTTCTGTTTAGATTCTTATACACTTTATCAATGTGTTTCCTGTTTGTTAATATCATTTTCTGGAAATTACTTATTGCAGTCCCATATAGAAATGATATAACTGTTTCTCATGTTTAAGATGCTGAGAACACTTTCTACAGAATTTATAATACAATATAAGATCTATATGGAACACAGTTTAAATAATATCTTATGAATCTATCAGAAAAGAGTGAGTCCTGATAATAAATAGGATAGTTTTACCAAGAAAAGGATAAAGTATGTAAATCCTGTTTTGACAACGATGTCTGGATGGGATTTCTTTTATTTCATTAAAGCTCTACCCTTTTACCATTGAACATTATCTGTAATCATTGCACTTTCACCTTTATTGTGGATGCGAGGCGTGATATTTAGCTTCTAATCATGTCTCTGAGATGATCTAAACTCTTATTAAAGATTGAGAGATTTTGTTTTTAGATGAAGTTTCAAAATAAAGAAATAAGCAGACCTATCCCTGGTAGGGTGATATTTACAGAACTCTTCCCATTTTTTTTCTTGGGAATCATGTGAAAAATGCTTCTTTTTTTGTCTTCTACATGTTCGTCGCATGACATTCCTTGTGCTTCTCTCTACCCCTCCCTCTCTCTCTCTCTCTACACACACAGAGACATATAGACACAAACACTCACCCCCCCCCCCCTCTATTTCTGGGTATGAATCTCTCTGTCACCCTTTTTGTTGTTTAAATTTCTGTAATTATGTACATGTTTTCTAGAGATTTAGTCTTCTTTTTAGACATAGATATGGATATGATTCTTCTAATATATGATTAAACAAATTGAGGATGTTCATACTGGATATATAGCCGAATTACACTCTTAACCTCGTCTTAGTAGAAAAGTCAAATGGTAGTTGCTACATTACTACATGATAGCCTATATCATTATTTTGTTTTCCATGCAAGAGTTTGCAAATTTCAAGCAGCCTCCCTACTTCTTTTTCAAATACAATTTACTTTAGAAAACCACCATACATTATCTAAGCTAATTACACAAGTCCTACTTTGAAGATATGCTTCTACTTATCTGGATGCTTGTGAAAGCATCCTTTTGAAATTAGCTTGATTTTAGAGCAATAGCTCAAAACAATATGTAAGGCACGATGTCTTTATTGAACCAGGGATAAGTTTCAACCTGTAGATATACCAAATTGTATCGGAGATTTTACATGATATGCAAGTACATTGCACTTGATTGCATATATGCATCCATGTTTTGTTCGAGATTTTACACGACATGCTTGTACAATACACTTGATTGCATATATGCATCCAGTTCTTTAGTTCTATGTTTGCACGGACTCAAGGGGTCAGTGTCAAATACCCATATGTGTCAAATATGGGTACTCTTTAGTTTATTCAAAGTATTTTGATATATTTGGAGGATTGCCCCTCCACACCCATGTCCAAATATGTATTGACATGGGTGTGCTACATGGATATTATAGGGAAAATGAAGACTTAGAGTAACATAACTCCATAAGTCTGTTACTTCTCCAGCAAAGTAGTTTAAGGGAGAGGAATGGTGTAGCCCTGGACAAAGCCTCCGACTATTTCAAACGCCTTGAAATCGTTGAACTCTCATAATGATCTTTGAAATGATTATTTTGGCTGTAATTTATTTCAGTTTTGACAGCAGATTATGAACTCGATGTCAGTTAAATTCGAGGTTATGCTAACTATAAACTTTTCGAACTAGTCAAAGAATAAAATCATGCTTAAAATGTGCAGGTGCAAAGACACGGATAATTGCATTTACAGTCTTGTCGGGGTTGTGGAGCATTCAGGAACAATGAGAGGGGGTCACTACATTGCATATGTGAGAGGAGACGAGAAGAGGAACGGAACGGATACCGAGCATGTCGGTTCTCAATGGTATTATGCAAGTGATCACCATGTTCGCCAAGCATCGATTGAAGAAGTTCTTCGGTGCGAGGCATACATTTTATTCTACGAAAGAAATTGAGTGATGGATGTTCCGATACATGTTTCGATTCTTAGTGACACAGGGGGGCGCGAGGAGGTTTAAAGTCGCCGCGGAACCCCCGGAGACATAAATTACATTACCAGGGAAAAAATATTTGTATTCTTTTCTTACTTAATTGTTCTTACACTGGTTTGAGTACTTAGTTTCTTGATACTTGAGGTTCTTTTTGAAGGAATTTACTTGTCAAAGTTATCAGAGATGATACAAGAGTGGGAATTCTGAAATTAGTTTAAACTTTTTTTTTCAATTTGAAATACACATGTATTGGTGCTATAATATTTTTTTTTGAAAAATAAAATAAATATTATTTGTGTGTGAGAAATAGGGGTAAAAGTGAAAAAAGAAAAAGAAAATTAGAATCGTCTTGGTTGAAAATTAAATAATAAATAAAAATATAAATTAAAATAAATAAAAATATAAAAATATAAATTAAAATAAAATCATAGGCAAACAATCAAATAAATATAAAAATATAAATTGCGTGAATTAAATTATAAAAGAGGTAAAAACATAAACTTGAATTGCAAGAAAAATAAGTGTGTTCGAAAAAGGACTAAATCGAACAAAGAAAAAAAATTAACTAAAAATTGTATCATCAATAATACAAATCAATTTTTTATACCCATCACCGTAAAATAAAAGATAAATTAAAATCGAACAAATAAATAATATATAAACATAAATAAACAATAAAATAGCTTTTTATTAATTTTTAGATATCTATTTTACATGCATCGGCGATAATGATTCTCTTGAATTTTAAAAATTTTATTTTTTTTTATTTTAATTTAGGATAAACTACTCCAGTGACCATCGAATTATTTGGAGATACTTATTTTGGTCACCAAACTAAAGAACTCGTCAATCAGGTCATTCAACTTTGAAACCCTACCTATTTTGGCCTGTACCAGTTAAATAAAATCTGTATAATTACACATTCATTCCCTATAATATATTTATTATTTTAATTTAATCCTAAATTTAAATTAATAAATAAAATTAATCAACCAATCGATTGATGACACGTGTCATCACTAGGTTGGATTATTAATTTATTTATTAATTTATTTTTATTTATTATTTAATGTATTTTTCTCTCCAATCAGGTGGTGACACATGTCACCACTTGATTGGTGAGAAAGAATGAAAGAAATAAAATGTTGAATGTATTTGTCTTTGAGAGGATTTTAACTCATACCCTCCGGCAAACCACACAATCATCCAACGGATGAACCACTGGGTCAAGATGGATTTTGTGTTATGTCATATTTACACGTGTCATCAATCGATTAGTTGATTAATTTTATTTATTAATTTAAAATTAGGATTAAATTAAAATAATAAATAAATTAGAGGGATTAAATGTGTAATTTTATAGATTTTATTTAACTGCCATGTCATCACCATTAACTGCCATGTCATCATCGTTAACTTTTTTGTTAAAATTTTAACGACGGTGACTCAAATAGATAGAGTTTCAAAGTTGGATGACCTGATTAATGAATTCTTTAATTACGTGACCAAAATAGATATCTTCAAATAGTTCGGTGATCATTGGGATAGTTTACTCTTTAATTTACGATAACTATATGTTTAATTGTTGAGACATATTGTGATATCCTGCAATGAATTAATTGTTATGACATTTAATATTTACATCCAATAAATGCTAGTTTTTTTATATATAAAAATAAATATATATAATACATATAATATTTAATATATAATAATTTTAGTTAATTATATTTATTTAATTAACTGATTCTAAATCAAATTAACTAATAACTTAAAAAATTAAATTAATTAAAATAATTTTAATTCGATCTATTAATTCGATTAAAATAGAATAATATAATTACATGGTTGATTAGTGACGGAATTGGTGTTTTTTATTGGCTAGAGACCACGGTTGACGTGGTAGGCCGAACCTATGATATAATCTCTCCCTGCAAACAAGAAATTATATCGTAGGCCCGGCCTATCACGTCAGTTGTTGTCCCATCCAATAATAACTACCCACTTCATCACTAATTGTCAACTCATTTTTTTCAACCAATGAATCTCCACTCATAATTTACATGTGATTTTAAAAATATAATTTCTGGAAATTATATTAATTACATGGTTGATTAGTGGCGGAATAGGTGGTTTTTATTTACTAGGGACCACGGCTGACATGATAGGCCGGGCCTATGATATAATTTCTCGTTTGCAGGGAGAGATTATATCATAGGCCCGGCCTACCACGTCAGTTGTGGTCCCATCCAATAATAACCACCCACTTCATCACTAATTGCCAACTCTTTTTTTTTTCAACTAATGAATCTTCACTCATAATTTACATGTCATGAAATTATATTGATTATATGGTTGATTAGTGATGGAATGGGTGATTTTTATTGGCTAGGGACCACGACTGACGTGGTAGGCCGGGCCTATGATATAATCTCTCCCTGCAAAACGAGAAATTATATCATAGGCCCGGTCTATCACGTCAGTTGCGGTCCCATCTAATAATAACCACCCATTTCATCACTAATTGCCAACTCATTTTTTTTTCAACCAATGAATCTTTACTCATAATTTATATGTCATTTTAAAAATATAATTTCTAGAAATTATAGTAATTACATAATTAATGACGAAATGAGTGGTTTTTATTGACTAGGGATACGACTGATGTGTGGTAGGCCGGGCATATGATATAATATCTCCCCGCAAACATTCGTCGATTTGAAAAGAATTCTCAAAATTATATATATCTCTGAAAAGAACAAGTCTCGATTCCAATCTTGAAATGGGGAAGGATCGAATACCTGATTGGCTCAACAATTCGCTGTGGTCCACAACTCCCAGCGGCGACGATCGCCTCCACCATGACTCCTCTTCATCCACCGCCGCCGCCGTCCCCGTCCCCGAGCCAATTGTTCAGCCTCCGGTTACTGTGCTTCCTCCCATTGCAGCCTCGAGTCCTCGTTCCACTGTTACTTCTCCCAAATCTGAATTCAGAGACGGAGTTGACAAAATTAGTAACGATAATAGCAATGATAATGACCAAAACGCTAGCTCTTCCGGCGTTTCTCCTGATGATATTTCTCGCCAGGCTCAGTTTTTAACCGAGGTTTTTTTAATTGATTGTCCATTTTTTAATTGATTTTCTTCTTTCTTTTTAATTCCCATCTTCTTTTTGTGTCAGTTGTCAAAGAAAGTAGTAAATTTGCGGGAATTACGGCGGATTGCGTCGCAGGGGATTCCTGACGCTGCAGGAATCAGGTCTACAGTGTGGAAGGTAGTCTCTCTCTCTCTCTTTGCTTTTTGGTTGCTGAAAATTTTGAAAATTATTGGAATCCCGATATTTCTAGTTACTGAATCGAATGATTTATCAATTCCAATGCATTCAAATTTGCTTTTCTTTTTTGGATTAATATTGAGGTACAGGGTTGTTTGGTTGCTTTGGCAGTTGTTATTAGGGTATCTACCACCTGATCGAGAGCAATGGCCTTCTGAATTAGCAAAGAAAAGGTCCGAGTACAAGCAATTTAAAGAAGAGCTGTTGATGAATCCTGTAAGTGTTTCCTTTACCTTTTGCATGTCAAAATAGTGTGATATATGAGTCCCTATACAATCGTCAAAACTGCAATTTAGTTTTAATACTATAAAACAGAGTAATTTGATATTTCATATATTTGATATCATGATAAAAAAGTAAAATCAAGATGGTTAGTGGAGAAGTGTCTAAATGTTGACACAGATTTCTGAAATCTGATGATAAGTTCCTGTAGATACTAGATAGATAGAACTAAAGCGGCAAAAGAATTTCATCCATTAAAGAACACATGCTTTGTGAAGTTTGAACTCATACCTTTTCAGATTTTAGAAGTTCATGTCAAAATCAAAACAGTTTTTCATGAACACTGATATCAGTTTTACTTGTTTATACCATGGAAAGATTAAATTAACAATTCTATTTATAAAAAAACAGTACTATAGTATTATAAGTAAAGTAGATATCAGTGTTCTTGGAAAGCCGTCTAAATGCTAAGACAGGATTCTGAAAATTGAAAAATACAAACTTGTTGATTAACTAAAGCAGCAAAATAATTGATTCTATTAAAGAACAATTTTTTTGTTGCCAATTTTGACTCATCTGCTTTGCAAAATTTTAAAAGTACATGTCAATATTTTGACGGTTTTACATGAACACTGTTATTGATTTTGCTTGTTTATACCTTACAAAGATTAAATTACTCAATTCTAGGATACAAGGGCTAGATTTCACTTTTAACTATCGTAAAAAAACTGTCTAGATTCTTTAATGAAATAGTGGATTAATAGCTAATAAGTACATTACGATGATTTTATACTTCAGTTAATGCCATGGCAAAATTTTAACACCATTTTTATGTTATCTTCTGTTTTTTATCTCTTTCTCTCTGTTTCTGTGAGAGTTTCGGGTTTTTGATTGTACTGTGGCTAGTCAGACAGAAATTACAAGGAAGTTGGAGAAGTCTTCGGTTCATGAAAATGATCATTCAATATCTGAAAGCAGTGGTGTGCTGTCAAGATCACAGGTAACTCATGGAGAGCATCCTTTAAGCCTTGGAGAAAGCAGCATCTGGAATCAATTCTTCCAGGTATATTGTTAGGCTCATTTGAAAATTAGTTATTGGAACTGTACATTATCTCCGATGTTTTCTTTTTATGTTGAATGCTTTACATCTACTGAATCATAATTAAAAGATGAAAATTTTCTTGCACTGTAGAAACCCTAAATTTTTGCAGTTGGAAAAATAATGTTTTTGTGCATTCTAGTAGGAAAAACACCATAATGGTCTACAGTAATTAGGATCTCAATTGTGTGTTACTCTTGCAGTCTTCGTACTAGTTATTTCAAATGTAGTTTGCACAATTTACTAAGAACCATAGTTTGTTTTAAATTGGATTATCTGGTAATCTTTGTTACTATTAGATCCAAATATTTGGTATTTATAATTGTTAATGTTATATAGCACTGTAGTAGGAAGATGAGTATCTAAGATTTCTTGTTTTTGGTCAGTACTTGGTTGAGAGTACGAGCCGAGTATTACTACTGTATAATTTTTGTATACCAGTGTAAAATGAAAGTGACGGCGGAGAGTTCTGAGTTTTCAATTATTAATTGAATCTGGCATTTACTTTTGTATTCTCAAACACTTGAATTTTTCCTGATTTAGCAAGCATTAAGGAAGAGGTTTCTATCCCCATTTGTTTGCTTGGTTTTCTTCTGATGTTAGTCATGTTGTTGATGAGCTCAGTTATTGAAATTTCTTCTTTTTAAGTTCTATACAAAGACTATGCGACTCTTTTCTGGTGTGTGGGTATTTCTAGGACGCGGAAATAATAGAACAGATTGACCGAGATGTGAAACGCACTCATCCAGACATTCACTTCTTTTCTGGAGACTCACAGCTTGCAAAGTCTAACCAGGTATACATCTTCTCTTTCAATTCTGCTGTTTTATCTTTTGGACTCAAGTTTTGATATGAACCAAAGTCATTTCTGACTTACATGTACCTTGCTCATTCAGGATGCATTGAAAGACATATTAATTGTATTTGCCAAGTTAAATCCGGGTATAAGATATGTTCAAGGGATGAATGAAATCTTGGCACCTCTATTTTATGTATTCAGAAATGATCCCGATGAAGAAATGGCGGTAAAGATCACATTTTCTTTCCTATCCCGTCTTTATTATTTTTATTAATGTTTTTCTCAGTGCCAAACTTGTTGGTGCAACAAAAATGTGTTTTTGGCTTCCAGAAATTTCCTCTTGGTTCAACTTTTAGATCTATATTTCCTATGTTCAATAACTACTGTGAAACTAACTCCTTTGTCATTATGATCAATATCACTGAGATTAATGTTATACTAAGCTTGTTCTTTTTTTTTAATCATTTTCCGTATTGAATTCTTGCAGGCCGCTGCTGAAGCTGACTCATTCTTTTGTTTTGTCGAGTTACTGAGTGAATTCCGTGATCATTTCTGCAAGCAACTTGACAACAGCAATGTGGGAATTCGTGCCACAATTACTCGGTTGTCACAATTTTTGAAAGAACATGATGAAGAGCTTTGGCGTCATCTAGAGATCACAAGTAAAGTAAGATATCATTGCAAAATTCAAACATCTTACTGTGTTGTTTAGGTGTATCTTTCCATACCTTTCTTGTTATCTTCTATATCTGGGCCATGTTTACCTCTTACCACCAACCTCAGCTACGGGTGCAATTGAGCCAACTCGAGCTGTCAAAGTTCGAGAACTCGACTCGAAATTTAGGACTTGAAGTTTGGCTTGAGCTTAATCAAGTTTCACTTTTAAAGCTTATGCTCGAGTTGAAATAAAAATTGAATTGTTCAAATTTGCTCAATTAATCTTGTTTATCTAGTAAAAAATAAGTTCAATCATATGCTTTGACTTCAAACACGATTATTTATACCCAAGCTCCAGTTAGAATTTAGATTTTTCAATACTAATTAAAATTTATATTAAACTAATAAAGCTTGATTAGGCTTGTGGGCTATTTGAGTCTAGCATTAGGATACTTGAAGTGAACCGGTTCAATAGCTCGATCTTGATTATTCTATGACTGAGCCCTATTTATGTTTATTCTTTGAAGCCGAATCTGAATGCCCTGTGCGTGCAAGTGTATCATTTACCCTCCTAAGCCCCCTTGTCATTTCCTGCCATGGCAATTATTTCAGTTTAATGTTAACCGCAGCGCATAAATATCACAGGTCAATCCCCAGTTTTACGCATTTAGGTGGATTACTCTGCTGTTGACACAAGAATTCAATTTTGCGGACAGCCTTCGTATATGGGACACGCTTTTAAGTGATCCCGAAGGTCCTCTGGTATGATTCCAATTTTTACCATTCTCTCTCACTCTTTAGATTTTCGCTCGAAGCTTGTTAGCATGATAAATGATTCTAGTTGTAAATTTGTTCAAATGTTGTCTGGCCGATGTGACCCTTTCCATTGTTTTAAAGTTCCATTTCATCAAATAACATGATTATTGAAGCTTGGGGATGTTTATATTGCTTTGAGTCCCCTAGTTTCCTTGAAGATCCCATATCCGACACTCTTCTCCGATGCAGTTCTTGATTTGGGTCAAAGTATTTAGAAAATATAAATATACACATGTTCGACACATACTCATATCCGAGACACTTACAACTGAACTCGAGTAGCATAGGGGATTTCTACGAACTCTTCTGAAACAAACATCCATGTTTTTGCAGGAGACGTTGCTACGGGTATGCTGTGCCATGCTGATCCTCGTTCGTCCCCGGTTGCTCGCGGGGGACTTCACGTCAAATCTTAAGCTACTCCAAAACTATCCTCCATCAAATATCAGTCATTTGCTCTATGTTGCAAATAAACTGCGAGCTGAAAAGGCCTAAAGAAAAAAAAAATTACAATCAGGTACATGAAATCTCATGCCTTTCCTTAACTTTTAATTTATATAAGGTTGATTGATACAAAGTTGTTATGTGCCAAATCATGTTCTATATTTGGTACGTATGTCCAAATTTGTTATATATTTGAATTTGTTGAATCAATTTCTTTTTATATATTTAGATGAGTATTGAAATTTGATTTTAAGTATATTTAGATGAGTATTGGAATTTGATTTTAAGGTTTAATTGATAGCTAATATTTACTGTTTTATAGGTATTTGGTATCACAATGTTAATTTTCTTTCTCATCGTCATTATGACATTTTTAGTGATTTTATTTAATCAACAAGGTAGTAGCACATGTATTAATTAAAAAATTATATTAGGATTTAAGTAAATAAATTTAAATCTAAATATTTATTTTTAAATAGTTTAGATTTTATATTATATCTAGAGGTGTCAATCGAATTGTTCGGTTTGGGGTTTGCTAGGATTAATGTGGTTCAATTTGATTTTTGATTTGGGTTGTATTAGATTTAGGTTTGATTCGGATTTAAATTGACTTTATGCAATTTTATGTTGGATTGGATCAATATCGGGTCAATTGAACTTCGGTCAAATCAATATCGGTTGAATTTTGGGCACGGTCAATATCGAATTTGTTGATTTTTCAAGTTGGGTCATATTGAATTGGTTGGTTTTTTATTCGTGTCAATGTTGGTTCGATTGAAATTTTGGGTCCAATTGATTTTTGGTTCGAGTTATATCATATCGACCGATTTTTAATTTGTCAAATTTTGATTTTTAGGTCAATTCGAGTTAAGTAGGATATGTATTCAATTATCTATAGAATTACTAATATAGTCACTTAAAAAATTTTTTGTCAACCTTATTATTTAAGCTTAATTTTAACTCTTAATTGTTTAATGTTTCGAATTAAATCAATCATTAAGAGATGATCATCCGACACAAACTCAACCTATTAAACTTATTAAATTTTGAATTTTTGTATTGTGTTCATTATTAAGTTTCAATTAATTGTTTTTTATTTTTTAAAATAAAGTTTTGTATAATTTCTAACAAAAATTTTGATTTTACAAAATTAGAATTAAACTATTTAAAAAATATTTAATAAATTATTTTATCATATTTATTTATTTATTTATGGATTAAATTCAATTTAGTTATATTTTAATTGTTTGATATTTAATTGCATATTTAAATTTTGACTTGAGTATTTAATTAATATCATAAATCAAATAAAAGACTAGACCAAATAAACAATTAAAATTAAAAAATAAAATTATATACGAGTTATGATCGATTTACATGGTGTAAAACTCATTTAATTTTATACGGACTGTTGGATAATGATAATAAATGACTAAAATTATTTTCTTATTTTTTTTCGAGTGATAATTTTCACATTTTTTTATTATTAATCTCATCCATCAATTTTACTCATCGACTGATCAAAGATTATCGTAAAATCTTAAATTTAAACTTAAAAATAATAATTCTGTCTTTATTAATATTATCATTAAATTTTCTCCTTAAAAATATAACATATCTTCTAATTTACATGATTATTCTTAATTAGATGGATAAGGTTAGTGAAGGGTATTTAATTATTATTCCAAAGCATGATTAACTAGGTAGACCTTGTTATCTTATTGCACAACCCATTTTGTTTTTTCCCACTAGCCATATAGCTATCTTGTCTTATAAGAATAAACATTATATCAACAAATTCTTATTTTGAAAAAAAAAAATTCTCAATGATATTTATACATATATAAAGCATCTACCAAACTATTTAACAAACATTTCATTTTTTATAAAATAAAAATGTAAATATTTTAAATGTTTTCTATGATAGATTTATTATTATTAATTAAATTATTTATTTGAATTGATTTTATGAATCGATAAGGTATTAAAAAAACTCTTCTTTAAATGTTAATATAAATATTAATATAATAATATTTGTCTTTTAATAATTTAATAAAAAGTTTAAATAAATAATTAAAAATCACTAACATTATTTTTTAAAGAAAATTGGCGTTCATAGTTTTAAAACTATTATAATTATGTTTTTTTTCTTATTTGTCCCTCCCAAGATTTTTATGGTTTATTATATTTTAGGACCCTATAATCTAAAATTAATAAAATTAAACTTTGACCCAATGGTTAAGGGAACGGTTGTTGTTCTTAGAGCTCACGGGTTCGAACACCAATAATGCCAACACAGTGATTGAGCGATTAATGTCCAATAATTGAGAGTATACTTTAGAACATATACTACTGTAATATTCTAGCTGATTCAAAAAAAAACTCGACCAATTCTATGTTGGAATTTTGGGTTACATTTTTTTTCTCCAAATTTTTATAATATTTATATCTAAATAATTAGTTAAACTTAAGTTTTACTAAAAACTAATCCAAATAATTAAGTTTGGTATGATAATTAACTAATTAAGCCAACAATAATTCCCAATCAAGTTATATATTATTTTTACTTCGAAAAAGTAAGAAAAATATTTAGATTAAATTTTATAAAATATTTCTTTTTCTGGACTTTTTTAATCAACTTGAATATTGTTGTATCCAACAACACCTTCACTTTAATCATCTTAACATATCTTTGAAACCAAGCAAAGAAAAAATCTACCAAAATTCTTGCATGTTAATGTATATGAACAACAATAATCCAACAACATTCTTGCATGTCGGTGTAAGTTTGGGTAAAAGGTAAGGGAAAAAAATAGAGACAATCCGATCTGATTTGACTTATAAATAAATCGATATAATAAAATATTAAGATTGTATATGTGTTCCGTGAAAGTAATAGAGTGACCGAAGAAATTGTTCGATTTGTTAATAAGAATGATCTTTTTGTCATCGATTTTTTGAACCGCCTCAAATGGTAGTATCCTTACTAGTGGTGTAAACGAGCCGACTCGAGCTCGAGTAGTGTTATGCTCGGCTCGTTAAGATTTCGAGTCGAGTTCGAGCTTGAGTAATTTTAAACGAGCCTGGAATATCTGAGCTCGGCTGGGCTCGTTAAGAACTCGAGTCGAGTTCGAGCTTTTTTCGAGCCTAATCGAGTCAAGTATTGACTGATCTTTGACTGTGTTAGACTCGAGTAACTCTTATCTCTTACGTCTCATTTAAAGTTTAATGGAGAAAAAACTTTGATACACAAGTTGTGTAAACTCAAGTTTTTTAATTTTAGGTTTTAGCATGTTAATTTAGGGTTTAAGACTTATGCTTAAGGTTAGATTTTAGGGTTTTAAGTTTAAAATTTTAGATTTAAAATTATAAAAAAATAAAAAATAGTATATTTATGTTTTCGAGTAGCTTGTGAGCTTTTCGAGTCGAGTATTATGTAACTCGGCTCGGTTCGTCTAGAACTCGAATCGAATTCAATCGAACTTTAACTAAGTCAAGCTCTAATAACTCACGATCTGTCCTATCTCATTTACTGCCCTTATCCTTACTTTATGAGGACGGTATTAATGTTTAGGCTTCTGTTTGCCGGTTATTCGGTTTGTATACTTTCTCTTCGTTTTTTTAATAATTATTATCATATATACTATTTTTTAATTAAATTTAAAAGAATTTTTAATAAAACATACGGTAATAATTATTTCTTCATAAATAAAAACAAACCCCATACGTTTTCTCTTACAATAAAAAAAAAATTCAAAGAAAATTTGAAATAAAAACAAAAGTGGTGTTGATCAGTCCATGTCTAAAAACATATGTGTCATGTTAGAATAGAACAGTTTAGGGTAAATTGCTGATTGGTCCTCCAAAAATAAAACTTTTCCTCAATTTGGAAAATAAATACCAAAAATAAACAATTTCAAGTTGCCATTAGACTCCAAAATTTTGGAGTTATAGAGACAGGTACCTTTGGCCAACTTTTATTTATGTATATGAATATCACATCCAATTATCTAAATATAATTATAAATTATTACATAACTAAATCTTAAGTATCAATTAATTTAGTATAAGTTTGTCTAAATAATTATAAATTATTACATCTAATTATCTAAATAATTATAAATTATTACATCTAATTATCTAAATAATTATAAATTATTACATAACTATGGAGCAGATGCAGTCAAATACACCATCACTCCTCGGTTGGTATGTTCTACTCCATTATTTACTCCAACACTATAATGAATTTATAATTTTAAAACAGTTTAAAATCCGGTTCAAGTGAGGTATTAGTCCCTTAAATAAAGTTTAAAGGTTTTATTCTAACATGTAAATATAATAGGTTAGATTAGAAAGATCAGTCTTATAACGGATCTCTATAGCATTCAAATTTGATCGATCAATAGATCATATATTAGTAATTATATAAAATAATTAAATTTTAAGTACATATATTATATATATAATTGTATACTTGTTTAAGGTTGAATAGATTGATGGTAGACCTCACCCATATTATGTCTTTTTAAGGAAATCCGCTCGTATTATGTTGAGCTTTGATAAGATTTAACGATAAATTATATCATACACTCTCTTAGTCTTTAACACATAAGTTATAGTCTCAACAAATAAACATTATCGAAATATATTGACCAAGTCAAATGTTCAAATATTCAAAAGTTCATAAGACCTACAGGGTCAAGTCTGTAACTTTTATTTCAGAATTGTATTGATCAAGTTAAATATTTAAATATTTTTAAATTAAATTGAAGCTTTTTTTTTATAACAGTTTAATTATTTATTTATATTTTCAATTATTTAATTTAATTATTTTTGAAAAATATTTTATTTGGAATAAACCGAATTGAGAAATTTTATAATATCAATTTGGGCTTAAGACTCAAATATGACATAATTTATGGTGTTATATTTAGTGATATCAGAGTTTATGTTTAGTCAGTTATAAGAAACTCCTAGTAGTATAGGTGTTGTAGTAAGTTATCTAATAAATATATGCCCTTAAGTCAAGTCCGATCGTACTCCTTAAGATTAGGATCTTGTTGGTGCGTTTAATATTGTGATACTAAGATAATTACGGTGAAAAAAAGAAGTTTTACTAATATTTGACAAGTATCATCACCCTTCTTTAGGGTATTTTTTTTGAGATAGTGAAAAAAAAGTCTGAATTTTAATGGACGTGATCGTATATGACGTGATAAAAAAGATTCACGGTATAATTTCTCGTAATATTGAGAGTTGGGCTCGAGGCTTCGAGACCTCAAGGGAACTTATTGGTATTATAAAATTATAAGTGTAAAAAACAATTCGACTTAATTTGACTCAAATTTTATAAACTCGACTTAACTCAAAAGAATTTAAAATAAAATTTAGGTTATAAAAACAACTCGTCAACTTAATTAACTCAAACTTTTTTATTTGATTCAACAATTGCTCATCCCTAATCAATATAATCTTTTTGAAAGGACTAAAACACAATTGGACCATTTAACCATGGGAGTTGGTTGTGCCCTACACATCATACAAATTATTAATGTAGCATAATTATATAGACATTTAATAACTTTAATATAACTATAATGTATTAAAATAAAAGTTATGAATATACTAATTATCCAAGTGGTAGGAATAAAACAGGATGGCTCGTTGTCTCATTAGGACCGGACGAGAGTGAAATGAACCGTTGGAGTTGGTAAAGGAGAAGTGGACCGTCTCATCACTTTTTTTTATTTCATAGAGTCATGGTGGTGGAGCCATGGATTTTTTAACTTTTATCTGAAACTTGTACATGAAATTTTACACTAATTGAATTTTCGAATAAAATTTAAATTAATTAAGTCATTATCTAGAAGTTAAATCGATTAAACTCTTTAACCTGTTTTAATAGTTAAGTCTTAACAATTATTTTGGAAAAGATATTATCATACGATATATTACATAGATATATATTAGAGGTGGCAAAAGAGTTATTCGATTTGAGTCATTTCGATTTTGATTATATATGTTTAAGTTCGATTTGGATTATTCCGTTAACCACTTAAGTTAGAAGGCGCATACGTGGAATCTGATTTTTTAACAAATAGATTACTTCTAAAATTAGTAATTTTGATTTCTCACACCAAACTTAAGAAAAAAAATGAAAATAATTTAATTTTAAAAAATGACATGGGGTTGTTGTTCCTTGTCTTTTCTATAAAGTTAAGCTTAAATTTTATAATTAATTAAACATAAGTAGGAAGAGAAGCTACTAACTAACTAATAATTATGCATTGCAATGGACCAACTAACATGTCAACATTAGCAATGTTTTTAGCACATTTTGCAATCATTTACCTTCAACTAGAATTCAAACAATCTAACGACATTAGACGTCATAACATTATAATAATATTTTTTAAGAAAATTTTACGACGGGCATCGAATATCGCTGAATATCACTAACGTAGAACACCATTAAACATTATTAAATTGATTAATAAAAATTAAAAATTTTAAGGGCTCAGTATATAATTAATAAAAGAGTGATAGACTCAACATATAATTATTAATTGTAGTTTGAATCTTAGGATTTTTAATTTTTATTAATTAATTTAATAATGTTCAGCGATATTTAACGTTAATAGTGTTCGACGTCCGTTGTAAACTCATCTTATTTTTATTATCTCTAATTCGAAACATTATCGAAAATATAACTAATATCCGAAACATAAAGTCTTTGAGATCTAAATTCTGATCATAAATCTTAAATACTTAATAAATTCATTTGCTTGATAATATCTTGACTCTTATTACAATGTAATAATTTATTAAGTATTTAAACAAGTAAGGATAAAACTAAATAAAAGTGTGTTTGTCACCTCTATTTTATTTTTATTTTTTTGCTATTATTTTTGTTCTTGTAATAATTTAGATTTTTGTAAGTTTAGATATTAGATAAATTAGACATTACTTCTAGAATTTCAAGTTTCAATATTTAATAAATATTTATATTTTTTAATTTAATAATATTAATTTTTAAAAATATTTGATCCTAATATCATCTTTGACAGTAACAAAAATATAAATTTTTACAAATTAAAATCTCGAATCCGAAACATCTTTATTTAGAAAAATTTTACGTGCGTTGAACATCACTAACGTTGGATATTATTAAATTAATTAATAAAAATTAAAAATCTCAATAACTCAATATACGAATATAAATTATTTAAAATAAAATTTTAATTAAATTAATTATATATTAAGTCCTTAACATTTTAATCTTTATTAATTAATTTAATGGTGTTCAGCGATGTTCGACGTAAATGATACTATCTCTTTATTTATTGTCAAGTTAAGAACTCTTTTATAATACACATACATGTATATATAAGATTTAAGGCATAAAGATAATTTTAACACTTAACGTTTGTAATTTTTATCATTTTGGTCCTTATTCTTTTTTTGAGATAAATTTATCCCTTAACCTATATCTTTTTGACAAATAGCTTATTTTTTAACTACCATGATAATTGAATCGTTAAACATCTAACAATGATGACATGTTATATGCATATGATAATATTATTTTAAATAACATGACATCTAATTTATCAAATGCACATATATATATATATATGAAATATAATTTTATTTTAATATAAAATATAAAACAATTAAAATTTAAAAAATATTAAAAAATTAATTAATTCTAAAATAAAATGTTATTAAACATTCTCAACCCTAATTAACTATGATAGAATCAAAATTCTATCTTAAAAAAGTTAATTAATTTAGTAGTTAGGTTTGAGAATGCTTAGTAGCCTTTTATTTTAGAATTAATTAATTTTTAATATTTTATTTAAATTTTAATTATTTTATATTTTATATTGGAATAAAATTATATTATATATATATATATGTATTGATAGGTTAGATGCATGTGATTTAAAATATATTATCATATGCATATGACATATTATCATTGTTAGATTTTTAACGGTCCAGTTATCATGGTAGTTAAAAAATAAGCCATTTATCAAAAATATATAATTTAAGGGCTAAATTTATCCTAAAAAAGAATAAGGACTAAAACGATAAAAATTATAAACGTTAAAGATTAAAATTATCTTTATACCAAACTTTAACTAAAAATAAATATTAAAACTTTAGGTACTTATTTTATTTCGCATGATCTATTCTCGGTAATCCGAGCGTTTAGACATGTAATTTAAAGCAATGTGGGGGGTCTAGTTCTAAATTCTTAAAAAAAAAAAAAACATAACCCCAACCGTCACGTAGTATTTTCCAACTATAAGACTAGTTTACTTCTTCCATGCTCTCCCTATCTCTTCACACTCTCGAATGTAAACTAAAGCTTTTCTTTTTCCTTCTATTTTCCTCCTTTGAGTTATCTTCATGCCAGGTTCTTTGTTTTTCTTTTCTTTTTCTCATTGTCAAAAGGTATTATCCCCATTAAAATCCTTTATTTTGAAGCTCTTTCCTTTGTTTCTTCATGGTGGGAGCTTGGGAATATAGGTTTTGCTTGAAAATATAATCTCTCTACTTCCCTTGTCTTGATTTGTTTTTCAATCAGAATTTTTAAAGAGAAAAACAGATTTGGGTGCTTATAGAAAAGCTTGATTCTTGCTTGTGTTATCCATGGTAGATGTGGGAATTTGTTTGTTTCAAGTAGTTTAAGATATGGTGTGAATACTGAAAATGGCTAAAGCAAACTGTTCTGTGTCATTTCAGGACTCTGAGTTTTGTACTTGTTCAGAAAAAGTGCTCTGTTTTTACATAAACACACACATATATACATATATATATATATAATGTTTACTTTATGTTTGTTGATATTCCGCATCCAAATTTAGGCCATGCAAAGACACTTGTTCGAGGAGTTTCAAGGCTTTGATCACTCCCCAAGTTGATAATTTTGCATGTTCTTTTCTGACCTGGGAAGTGAGAATTCTTGAGGGGTAGTCAATCTGAAATCTTCAAATACAATTGTTCTTTTCGTTGAAGTGAAGATCCAAGGGAAAAGAAAAGGTGTTTCTCTGAGTTTGGTGTTCAGGAATTTGATCCACTGGTTAAGGTTTGTGGAAGAAAAAGAAAGTTTTGATTCCTTTAGAATCCAAAGAAAGGCTTCTGACTATGGAACTTGAGGTTCAAGTTGCTTGAGAAAACTTGAATTGTTGAAATTGGAATGTTGTGATTTTCTTTTTGCCTTCAATGGTAGTATAAATCCAGCTTCATTTTGACTGCTGCAGTCATCTAGATTTTAAGGAACTCTTTGGTTCAGGTACATGCTTTTCTTCATCTTCTTCCCTCATCAAATCAATCAATTTTCTGATTATAGAAAATAAAAATATGTGAGAATTTTGTTATGATACATAGGATTTAATCCACCATAGAGGAAGTGTTGCAGATATTGAGATTTGACTTATTGATGTTATTTTTTAAGTGATTGTCAGAACCCTTTAGTGTTGTTGACTAAAGTTTCAGATTTATGGTAAGAATTTATGTGACACTGCTGGACTAGGAGGTGGTGAATAAGGTAGATGAGAGCCAGATGTGCATCATAAAGGCTTGATCAATGTGTTATAGGAAGATTTAAGAGTTGATGAAATCTTGAAGCTGATCTGTCTAAGGAAAATGTCTGGTCCTGCATCATCTTCTTTAATGTCAACAATCTGTCATGAGTCATGACCATATGAAATTTGGACTGACCTGATTTTCGAGCTGTCTGTTTCCGGTTCTTTCCGATCATGATTCTTTACACCCGTTTTTTTAGAGTTCATTACTAGGAATAAGTGAACCTTGCAGAAGCTAGTAGTCGATTCTCAAACCTGTTACAACTCTCTAGAATAATTGTATGAGCCTAGTAGGTTAAGCCTTGGTTCAGGAATCAGTTGCAGATGCCGGTAGTCGAGTCTCAAACTTGCTACATGTCAGCTCTGAAGAATAGTTGTGTGAACCAACTAGGAAAACTCTTAGTTCTTATCTGGGACATAACTGAACCAGTTGCAGATGATGGTATTCGAGTCTCAAACCAGTTAGATGTCCATTCTTAATAATGGTTGTATGGTTAAACCCTGGTCCATTGATGTTAAAGAAGGGAACCAAGTTTCTACCTATTTTCCTTACTCTTCATCTGTATTTGAATCAGTGAATACTAAATGTTTGTGCAATTTCATGATTTAACATCATCCATCTTCATTTCTGCAATTCTATGATGAAGATGCCATTGTCTCCTCTGTTCACATCTTAGGTGAAGATTTTTAATTGTTGGTTCTACCTGTTTATCAGATTCAAAGTCGCCTTTCAGCCAAAAATTTCCGATTATCGAAGTTATAATCTCGAATATAAAACACATTAATCATGGCCAAAAGATCAAATAAAGGTCCTCTGAGATATGAAAAGGATCAGTCAAGCTGTATGTGGGGCTTGATCAGTATGCTCGACTTCCGCCATAGTCGAACAACTCAGAGACTTCTCTCCATTAGAAGGAATGGGGAAGGAACTGCAGTATGTAAGTTCTTTAAGTTACTTTGAAGCATTTGTGTGATGATGGATCAAACTATAATTGAAGTTGTGAAGTGATAGAAAATTGGTTTGATTTTCTTGTTCCATATCAATTCTGCATTTTCTCTTCAAATTTGCAGGTGCAGGAAATGCAGAAAGTAATCTTATGCCTGAAAATTATCCCAGACCTCTTGTAAGCTTCCGAAACTTAACCCAGACGAACATAATTTTGCAGATCGCGATATATTCGTTAGCTATGGTAGTTTGATGCACTGGCTCTTCATTTTTTCTTTAAGTACTCGTGTCCGATGCATATCTAGACATGGGTGTAAGGATTTGGCCCTCCAAGGATCCTCAACATACATAGAAATGCTTAGAAAAATTGAACATACCCATGTTCATTAGATGGCCAAATGGAGTATAAGATGATCATAAATGGAGAAAGCTTTTCATTTGTATACTACTTCTATTTTCAGGATGGTGAAGAGGAAACAATGGCGATCGATGCATGTAAGCCGAGCGTGAAGAAACTCCTTGAAGAAGAAATGACCGGAGAGAAGATCGATAAGAAAGAGACGAGTAATAACGAAGTTGAAGCAAACCAGTTTGATTCTGGGCAAGGAGATGATGGAAGGAAGAAATGGAACAGGAAAAACAGAACTTGCAAGAGAAGTTCCAGTAACAATCTTGATATGGATGTTGCTGAGAACGCGGTATCTGAAGGATCTTGTCGATATAAACCACAGCAACAAACAGCAAGCAATCATGATATAGATAATCTAATGGAAGAGTTTTTCCGGAAAGTCCATCAGAAAAGTATCAATTGTGTGAACCACGACCAACTTGAGCAAAGCTCGAAGAACTATGGTTTAGAAGAAAGATTGAGCAAGACCATCAAGTTCTTAGTGAGTCATAAGCTTCTTAATGGGAACCAACTTACAGAAGATGGGGAAGTCCGAGCCTCAAAGGAAGTCATGGATGCACTACAGATTTCGAGTTTAGATGAGGAGTTGTTTTCGAAACTTTTACGAGATCCAAACTCATTGTTGTTGAAATATGTTGAAGACTCGCCAGATGCTCATTTAAAGGATGAAGAATCTAAGCCTCTTGCTGAATCAAACAGTTCAGGCCTGGAATATGTCGATTCAAGACAACGCAATGAGCCTGTTAATAGAAAACACCGTAGTTTCTTTAGAAGAAAACCGAAGTCTCAGGAAAGAGACCTTTCGGGTGGAAATAAGGCTTCTCAAGCTTCAAATAAAATTGTAATTTTGAAGCCTGGGACAACTTGCTTGCAAACTCCTGAAACTGGAAGCAGCACCAGCTCATCTTCAGAATCTCAGTACATCATTGGACATCGAGAGCCGAAAGAGAAAGTTGGTTCCCTCTTTTTTCTTGCTGAAATAAAAAGAAAGTTGAAGCATGCCATGGGAAAAGACCAACATAGAATCCCCAGAGATGGTATATCTGAAAGGTTTACCAATGAACAACAAAATTCAGGCCACAGTGGAGTTAAGGAATATATAGGGATGAATTCTCCAACAAAAGACCACTTCTTCATTGAAAGAATAGCCATACCATCCATCGGTGGTGCAAAAAGAGAAAAGGCAAGCATGCTAAAAGGCTCCAAACTAGGTACAGAATATGATGCTACTGATCTGTCCAGGCGAAGGGTCTCAATCTATATTCAGGGAAAGAATCAGCTCTCCAAGCTACTAGCAAATGGGGAAGAAAATGTGAATCTTTCGAATACTCAGGTTCAGAAAACCTCAGATGGGATTCTTTCTCTTCCTGAGTATAACTCATCCCCTGTTGGCAGCCCTGGTCGGTACTTGGAGCCTAGTTTTATCACTGCACAGACGAGATTTGCAGGTTCGGACAAATCTCAGGTGGGTGAACACAATCAATTCAACCTTGTCAGCAACCTAAGTCAAATGGCAGAGAAGACCGGTAGCCAGCTTGGCAGTTCTGAGAACAAAACTGGTAACGAAATCAAAGGCGATAATGCAATTTCAGACAAACTTGACAGTTGTAAGAATAATGACAAAGAGGATTCGCTTTTTCTTCCCATGAAAGATGAAATGAGTTCCGAAGGTACAACATTTCATTTGTTTAATCTACGATGACAATCATGAACATCAAACTTTATTCATATTTAACCTTCATAAAATTTTTGCAGATTGGAGTGTTGTTGAAGCAACTGAAATCATGGTTCATGAAGAAATCAAACTCTCAGATGCTTCTTTCGGGACAAGTGACTCTTCAGTTACAACGGATGAACAGAATCCTCAGTGCTTGAAACAGGTTCGGTTTGCCACTTGCTGGTTTATGGATTGCAATGTGATTAAGAAGCAGCTGGAACAATAAATACCGGTTCTTTTGCCTTTTGATTTATCTCCCATCTGCCAAGAAGAAAACGGAAACAGATATCGGACATCTGATATTGCCTTGATTTTGTATCAAGGAAAAGCTAAAATCTCCATTTTTTTCTCCTCCAGGATACATCAGATATGGACCAACAGCCTTTTTCTCCACTAGCGTCTCCATTGAACCCATCCGTCACGAAAAAGGTTGAATGTATTGAGAGTGTTGCTGATATACAGGAGTGGTCAAGTCCCATATCTGTTCTTCAGCCGATATTCACAGATGATCTGATCAATCCTGCAAGCATCAAATCATATTCCGGTAGGCATATGAGAGAATCTTTGTTTATTTTACACAAGATATTTGTCTTTAACTTTGTCGTGACGCTTTTTTTAATGCCAAGTTGTTCACCAATCTTCAGGTGAAACATCCCTACAACCTCTAAGAATTCGATTCGAAGAACAGAGCTCTTTGGCCACAAATCGGAGTATTCATATAAAAGCTTGCACGGATGATAAGGAATTAATATTGGAGCACATAAAGGCAGTTCTGCAAGCCTCGAGTTTCAACTGGGACGAACTCTACATCCGGTCACTTTCTTCAGATGTGCTTATCAACCCAATGTTGCTTGATGGGGTCGTGTACTTGCCCAACCAGCTTTGCCAAGACCAAAACCTGCTCTTCGATTGCATTAACGAAGTTCTCGTAGAGTTTTGTAGGCACTATTTCGGTTCCCCTGGCATTTCATTTGTTAAACCCAATATCCGTCCTCTCCCAAACATGAATAATACCATTCAAGAGATCTCAAAAAGAGTTTATTGGCATTTGCTCCCGATGCCACTGCCTCTTACTTTGGACCTGATAGTCAGCAAAGACTTGGCCAAGTCCGGGACATGGATGGATCTTCAACTTGACACTGGCTGTATTGGTGTTGAGATTGGTGAAGCCATCTTTGAAGATTTAGTGGAAGACACCATAACGAGCTACAAGTCCGGAATGCAAATATAATGGCCTTCCAGCTTAGCTGAAGGACCGCGGAAGTTAGATCGACTCCTAAAATGCAAATATAATACCAACAATGCACCTCACATTTGATCAGTGTCGGGAGAAAAGCAAGAAAGGTTATGCAGTAACATCAAATCAAGCAAGGGAGGGCTTTCATTTAACTCTCCTTGGCATGATAATAGGGAATGCTTTTCTCTAACCTTTGCTATTGAATCATGTAGATTATAGATATATATAAAACTTCCAGCACCAAAAAACACTCACCTGGTGATCTCATAAGCAGCAGCGAAGTGCTTGTTTCTCGCATCATGATCCTCTGTAGACCGTTTGAGCCTTGAAATGTATGTTCTTCACTTTGATTTCATTCATTCTTGGGTTCTTTTAACTGAGAATCAGTATACTTCCGAACAGGGGATTTGTTGTCGCACATATTGTTCGAGTCGCATTTGTTGCAGTTGAGAATGAACTTAAACGTGAAACTGATTTTGAAAAGAGACTTTTACTGCTTGAGTTTGGCAATGGCTTGGATCGATTACACCATAGATGAGAGATCACTATCCAGCAAGCATGTTGTTAATGACAAAAGCATAAGAACCTAACATGAAAGTACAGTTAAAAATAAACATTTCTAATTACCAATATACCATTCAATTCATACCCTGAGAATCTGGAGCTTAGTGGAGAAGGAGAGGGCGACCCAATCTTGCTGACACGACGACCATTGCAACTGCTCGATTTCAGCCCCTGCGGTGTAAACAAGAATTGGATCAATCCTACATTTAACAGGCTGACCCATGGGAGATAAATCCCAAATCAACGCCTGAGAATCATCGCCGGCGGTGCATATATGGCTAGCGCTATGGGGAGCCCAGGCAACGGCATTGACGCTCGACTGGTGTCTCCACTCTCCACAACTCAACCACTGAACTGTCGGGCAACGGATATCCAAAACAACCACCTCGGCACAATCCATTACAACGGTGGCCAGATATCTCGGATCCTGTTTGTTCCACACCAATCGCACAAGCGGAGCCGAGCTCTTGTAAACGATCGTCGAGTGTTTCTTGTCGCTTTAATCGAAAACCCGAACGCCGCCCCAAGCGATGTCATAAACCTCCTTATCGTGGGCAATAAACTGAGTTTCCACTGTTTCTTCTTGATGTCCCAAAATAGGGTGATAATAAGTCTTGACCTGCTCGCCAGATACTCGGCCTGATCAAAATTAAAATAAGTTTGATTTAAACTCAGGTTTAATTCGAGATCTTAATAAACCGAACTGATTTAAACTTGAAAAAGCTGTGAACAATTATATTATATATATAGTATATGCTATAATCTCATAACCACTGTTTCCATCTCGTCATCACTCCTAGTCCCAAATAGTGCAAGTGGTATCAATGGAGGAGGCCTCGATTCTCGTAATCACTCCTAGTCCCAAATAGTGCAAGTGGTATCAATGGAGGAGGCCCCGATTCGCTGCGGATCCATCTCGTTCCAGTCGAAATACGTAAGCGGGCCACAAAACTCATTGTTCTTGTTGCCATTAAGGAGGGATTTAAGCTCGAAGGATGAATCATCATCGGAAATTCGCCAAATTCGAAGGAAATCTGAGGCAGTTGCCAAAAGGTCGGGTTTTGGGCAATATTTGTCGGGAATGATATTCTTAGCAGGGGGATACGGATGGTCGAAGGAAAGATTCGGGTCAGATCGGATATCGCCTCTAGATTTATCAAGTTGAACAATCTCCAGACGGTTAGGGTATTGCTCGAAGGAGGCTAGCGATGGCGAGTCGGAACTTTTTGTCGCGACGGACGCTCCAAATCGTGGCGTAGATGTGCTAGGGAGCTTCGTAAATGAATATCTCCGATCCTTTTTGTTGATCGTCTGAAACTTTTCGGGTTGGGATCGCTGGTGGCCGCCATTACCGCCGCCGCTCTCAGCCTTTTCTGACTCTTAGCATGAAGATCTTGGGGAGATTTGAACCGGGTTCAAAGCATGAAAAAGTAAACATTCTAATCACTGGACCAAGCCTTCATTCATGATATTATAGTATAAAGTATTTAAATATATCTTTTGTGAAAATAGAATAGAATAAATATAGTTTAAGGGATTCAAATATAATTTTAATAAAAATTAAAAAAATACTTGATATTAAATATGCAAATAAAAATATTTGAATAAAAATTATAAAATAAATATTCGAATAAAAAAATATACGAATAAAAATATTCGTATAATAAATATTCGAATAAAAAATATTCGAATAAAAATATTTATATAAAAATATACGAATAAAAAAATTCGTATAATAAATATTCAAAGAAAAATACTTATGAAGAAAAAATTCAAATAAAAATATACGAATGTCCATTATAATTCTTTTATTAAAATTATATTCAAAACTCTAAAACTATATTTACTCTATTCCATTTTCTCTATTTTAAATACATTATGCTACAATATTATTGTATGAATGAAGGTTTGGCTTAATTGTTGTCATGTATGCTTTCTACACTTTGAATTTAGGTTTAAATCCCTTTAAGCTCAAAGCCTTTATTTTATTTCATTCTTTTTCACCAATCATGTGGTAACACGTGTCACCATCTAATTGGAGAGAAAAATATATTAAATAATAAATAAAATTAATCAATCAATCTGGTGATGTGTAAATTTAAAATAAATTGTAGGAATTAAATGTGTAATTTTATAGATTTTAATTAACAATCACGTCATCACCGTTAAATTTTAACGACGGTGACTCAAATAGGTAAGGTTTAAAAGTTGGGTGACCTAATTGACGAGTTCTTTAGTTAGGTGGCCAAAATAGATATCCTCAATTAGTTAGGTGGTCACTAGAGTAGTTTACACTAGAAAATAACCTTTTCATCGACTTTATGAACAAAAATGTTTCTATTTTGGCATAAAGATAATTTTCACCCTTAACGTTTATAATTTTTGTCATTTTGGCCCCTATTCTTTTTTGGGATAAATTTATCCCTTGACTTATGTCTTTTTAACAAATAACTCATTTTTTAATTATCATGATAACTAAACCGTTAAAAATTTAATAATGATGACATGTCATATATATGTAATAATATATTTTAAATGACTTAACATCTAGTATATCAAACACATACACGCAGAATATAGTTTTATTCCAATCTAAAAATATAAATCAATTAAAATTCAAATAAAATATTAAAAATTATTTTTTATTCATTAAAAATTAATTAAATCTAAAACAAAAAGCTACTAAACTTTAACTATAGTAAAATCAAAATTTTATCTAAAAATGTATGAATATAATCTGAAAAGAAAAGGTTTTTTATAGTTTATTACCGGTGAATCAAAGATAAAGGATTTTGATAATAATTAACTAGATTTTTATTATTTTACTTTAGAATTTATGTATTTTAGTTTTAATCTAAATCGGAGTTTTAGGGTTTTATAAAGATATTTTAGTTTAGTTAGGGTTAAGAATATTTAGTAAATTTTTGTTTTGAATTTAATTAATTTTTAATATTTCATTTAAATTTTAATTATTTTATATTTTATATTAGAATAAAATTATGTTCTATATATATGTATATATTTAATAGGTTAGATTCTATGTCATTTAAAATATATTATCACATATATGACATGTTATCATTATTAAATTTTTAACGGTTCAGTCATGGTAGTTAAAAAAATAAGTTATTTGTTAAAAAGACATAGGTCAATGGATAAATTTATACAAAAAAAGAATAGGGGTCAAAATGACAAAAATTATAAACGTTAAGGGTGAAGATTATCTTTGTGCCTTCTTTTTTCTTACATTATCTAAAATCATTTTGAAAATTTGTAAGGCTTAATTTATTTCTAATGGTATATTATAATGTTGTATCTATTTATATATTTTTAATAATATATATTATAAATAAAATAATTAAATTCAAATCTCTTAAAATGGATATTTGTTTTTCTAGTAGGACCACTAGTTAAGTTCAACATTATTTTTAATTAAAATAAATGTATAATATTTTTATTTTATTTGAAATAAGTGTTTAAAAAAATTATTATTGTAACACCCCAACCCGAGTGCTACATTTGGGCCATAAGCCCAAACCCGTGTCCATAAATTTTCAAAGTCAAACTCAAGTCAAAGCATGATATAAGACATAATTTAAAACGATATTTAAAATCCAAAGTGATTTAACAACTTAAAATAACTTCGGAGCTCCAAAATACAAGTTTGATAAAACATTTGACCTTACAACTAAATAAATAGAGTTACATTTACAACAATGGTCCTACGAATACATAGCCCAAATAATCTAGTAACTGTACTCTACCAACCGATCAATGCTGAAGTCTCGAAATGATGATGCTCCGCCACGTCTGCCCGAACGTCCGTCTACTTACCTACGCATGGAAACAAATTCCAAAACGCTGAGCTACAAAGGCTCAGTGGGTACATAACCTATCGATTGTGCTTTCAAGTGAATCGTAACTATAACATGCAAGATGAGATAACATGATGATATGACATGCCAATGCAACCAATGCATAAAGTAAACAAATCAAGAGTGAGGCTCACTGCTAACTCGACACTGGGGGACTCACCCGGCCAGAATCTCACATCGAGTTAATATACTCGGAATCTCGCATCGAGTCTTCACTCGGAATCTCACATCGAGTGGGGCTCGGAATCTCACATCGAGCTAGGTCATCACCCGAAATCTCACATCGGATGGTTTTCATTGTGTTGCAACACTATCACTCACTGGGTATCCGGATCCCACCAAACAATGACTCAAACCACACAAGGTGATCCACCTAGGATCTTACACCAAATACAATTCAACCAAGCCAAAACCGAGCATGGAAGCATAACTCTCATATTAAGACTCTTATCACGACTTACTAACCTAACATTTGAGGCAACCCATCAACAATGATTTACGACTCATTCCATTGATCTATGATTTATATTTACCTTTAATTATCCTTATCGAACCTCATATACTACTTATCTTGACAAAAGTTCACAGGGGTATCGAAACACCCTACATCGATACCCACCCAAAGAAGGCATCGAAACATGGGTATCGATACTAGTATCGATACCCTTTGACCATTTCCAAAGTCAACGAAAGAGGATCCTCCAGCATGGATACCAATATCGATGCCATTATGCCACTAGAGAATCCGGTATCGAACCATGGTTCGATACCCTTAACCAAACATTCACTTTTCTCTCAGGGGTATCGATACAGGTAGCCCGTGTATCGATACCCCCTGCACAAAATGCAGATTTTAAGCTTTAAAATTTTAAGAACCTTAATCCAAACTAGTCTAATCGATCCTAAATAATTCCTACTCATTTATGAAGTAGTTTAAGTGAGTTTCTAACCAATTTTACTCATTATCAACAACCATAAATCAAAACACCATTAAAGCATGCTAAGGCTCTATCCTAACCAAACCATCACACAATCAAACAAGCATGCTAAAATGATGATGCACATGAAATGCAAAGGATTTGGGAGTGTATCAACCTCAAAAACGAGCTGAAGAAGCTCCACAACCAGCCTGCAAACCTTCTCCTTGCCCAAGCCTCTTGAAGGCTCCCTTTGATCTCAAACTACAAAGAAGATGACCAAACGATTACTACACATTCTAGATGATTTAAGGAAGCTAAAACAACCTTAAAATCATCCTAAAACCTTCCCAAAACTTATTCCCGTTCTTCCTCAAACCCCCCACTAAAACCTTACCCCCACCATTTAAAACAACTCTTACCTTGAAAGATAGATCCTTTTGAGATGAACAAAAACCCCTCTTACCTTAAAACGGGATTTCACAAGCTTGACTATCAAAAATCAACCTTTGATGATGGTACTTGGGGAAAGAAATGGGTGGAGAAAGGTTGGAGAAGGAGTTAAAAGAGAAGGTGATATCATTCTCTGCAAAATGTAGAAAATTAAACACCTCTTTTCTCCTTTCCATCATCCAATTAGCCAATTACCAAACTACCCCCAACCATCCTTTAAACCCAAGCCCAACAACAAGCCTTTGACCCAACAAGGCCCCAAAAGCCCAACAACGAAGCCCACACTCTCGGGTTAACCTAACTCCGAGTTTCGAAACTCGGATCGTGACAACTATTATTTAAGGGTAAGCGTTATTAAAAATTATTACCTAATTAAAATATGACATGTCTTTTATTTTTTAAATAAAATAACTAAAATAATTTTAAAAATCTAGAAAAATGTTAAATCTAAAAAAGTCTCAACCCTCTAAAACCTCAAATATCAAAAGTGACAACATTATCATTATTGATATCCTCGTTAGATTTTACTATCGTTGTCCTTGAATTCCCCTATCTATTTCACCTAATAATTCACCGTCGATAATCGATGAGATTCGGTAAAAAAGGTATCAATCTATTAGCTCGAACGATCAACCGAATATGTTAAGAGGGGAATGAATTCGATTTTTGTTTTGGTAGATGAAAAGCTAGAAAAAAAAACAGGACGCAATGATTTATAGTAATTCGATTTTTTAATCAAAGTTTACTTTCACCATCTTAACTATCTGTACTAAGAATTTTTCACAAATTATTAATTTTTTATAGGCTCAACGAGATAACCTTTACACATCAAGACTTAGACCCAAAAGTCTTAAAACTCTCTTACAAAAGAATACAAATTTAACAAACAATAAAAACGCTTTCAAAGTAAATATGTTTGCAAATTAAACACTCATCCAAAATATTAACAATCGAACAAATGTAGTAACTTGGTTCACTTGTATTTTTTTAAAAAAATTGAGCAATTTAAGCATTAATAATCGTTTACGATTATTAATATCAATACATGTCTTAAATAGAAAGAGTCATTAGATATTTATTTTATTGAATATCAGTATATAATACTAGCATATCAATATGGATTTTTGAGTATTAGTACGTATAAAATTGTATCGATACTTAATTTGATTATTAAAAATTATTAAAACCTGGGGATAAAAAGACGTATAGATACACAATTTAAATATACTAATACAAACTCTTTTAGGTATCAATACGCGTAAGATTGTATTAATATTATTGACTTTGTTAACTCATAGTAGAAAATTCTAAATATTCAATAAAATAATACAAAAAATAATATCAATAGTAAATCTTCTACGTATAAATATATACGATAAATAAATAATACAAAAATAAGTTGAATATCAAGTTTACAAGGATTGTTTAGCTCTAAATTATTAACTCTAAATTTTAATTATAAACCTTAAATCTTAATTAAAAATTATAAATTTTTATATTAAAATTTATAAATTTAATCTTAAAATTAAAAAGCTTACGATAAAATAGCCCATAATATTAAGCCAAATTCAATTTGGAACTTTAGATTCCAACCCACGCGAAAATCTTCTCTCCTTTCTCTTCTTCTTCTTTTTCTCCTTTCCTTCTTCCGTCATCACCACCGCAACCGCCGTTTCTGTCCTCTGTCATCGCCGAAAATACTTCTTTTCCTTTTTCTCTCCGCCGTGTCTCTCCGACCTTTCCTCATCACCGTCTCTATCGACGCCAGTCTATCAATTTGTTTCCCTATCATTTCAATTTAAAAAAGGTGGGTAGAAATTGAGTTATTTTGATGCAAAACTTTTGGTTGAAATTAATACATGTGAAATGATGTTTTGGGGTTTACTGTAGGTATAAGTATGAGCAAAATCAAATAAGAATTTTTTTTTTGAAGTTTTGCAAAACGAGTTGGGATTTAGGGTTCTTCCTTAGCTCCATTCTTTAGATCCTCTTGCTTCTCAATTTATAACCAATTCCAATTCATATCCAATTTGGTTCTAAATTGAGCATTTAGCCTTTTCATGTAAGAAGCTTTATTCATATCCATTGAAATTTGGTTACTGTACTAGTTAGTTCTCCGTTCATGTTTGATTCTTTAGCTTTAATTAAGTGTAATGAGGATTTTGACTGACTTTAGTTTAAATTATTTTTTCAAGTTATTGAAGCAACATTGTGGGCGAGTTAAAGTTCATCTTGGTTGAGGCACAGAACCAGCTATCTCTTCTGTTAAGATGGCAGATTCAAGTGAGCCCCAGCATTCTGAAAAAGATCCTCAACAATCTGAACAAGGTAAATTTTGTCCCTTTTATTATGTCTAAAGCTATAAATGGATATTTACTTATAATTGCGATGCCCGTCAAAGTTGTTGACTTGTTGTTCCCCATCCAAGGGTTAGCTTACCATATTCTTACAATGGTTTCAAAAGATTTCCTAGAGCAGTTCATCTTAAATCAGATTTAGAGCTATCTTCTAACATTTGTGTGGTCATAAATCTTATTTTGTATTCTATGAGATTTGTTCACTCTGTTTATCATTCCTCCGTAAATAAACGGCCTTGCCATAGATTCATTAACTAACTCTTTGATTTTTCAGTCTGCAATTTCTTTAGGAAGCCAACAAAGGGAAAAAACATAAGGAAAAGGACTATAAATGAAGATGAAGATGAAGACTCTAGAGATGGCTCATCTCTGTTGCAAAATCAGAAAAAGGCTTCAAAGGCTGACAATAAGTTATACTTTTCAACTGGATCCTCCAAGACTGCTGCTGCTGAATCAAATACAGAACCTGACAAACCGATATTTCAATTTGAGTCTTCGAAGGAAATACAAGTTCAAAATGATAGCAGAGCTACTGCAATCTTAGAAACCGAGACTGAGTTCACAAAAGATGCTCGAGCTATACGTGAGAAAGTTCTTAAACGAGCAGAGGAGGCTTTGAAGGGGAAAAACACTAGCTCTGGGGGAGAAAAACTGTACACTGGAATGCGTGGTTATGTGGATCATAAAGCTGGGTTTCGAAGGGAACAAACTGTTGCCAGTGAGAAAGCTGGTGGCTCACATGGACCTCTTAGGGCTTCTGCCCACATCAGGGTTTCAGCGAGATTTGATTATCAGCCTGACATCTGTAAAGACTACAAAGAAACCGGTTACTGCGGTTATGGAGATTCATGTAAGTTTATGCATGACCGTGGAGATTACAAGTCTGGATGGCAGTTAGAGAAGGATTGGGAAGAAGCAGAGAAGGCAAGGAAAAGAAATCTTGCATTGGGTGGAGATGATGATGATGAGGCAGGGGTAGCTCTGAGTGATGACGACGATGATTCCTTGCCCTTTGCATGTTTTATTTGCCGGCAGCCATTTGTTGATCCTGTTGTTACCAAATGCAAGCACTACTTCTGTGAGCACTGTGCTTTAAAGGTACCATCCTATGCCCTTCTATGTAGTTCTTTTCTTTTTTTTTCTTCTTAAATGTCTTATTCTTGTTATGTTTATATATATCATTTCTTGTAATGTGGTTCAACCTTTTAAGGTGTAGAATACAGATTTAGGACATATTTTCTCTTTAAATAATTGTATTTCGGTACCTCGTGTCATTATGGTTTACATTTTTATTCATTGATTAGAAATCCACACCTGACCTTGTGAACAGTCAGGTTGACTGGGAACGACAAGGCTTCCCAGTTCAATACATTAGTCTATTAACCCAGGGAGATGCATACAACCAGTTTAACCGGTGAAACACCGATGTATTTAACATTAAAAGTCTATTTTAAATATTAAAAGAGTGGCTTTCTCAAACTGGTCCATTCAATTGGTTGAACCAGAAGCCGGTTCGATTTCTAGTCTGGTTTGGTCAACCCTCTTTCAAAATGAAACTAACCAAATGCATGTTCTGTTGTGTTGTTTTTTACAGCATCATGCGAAGAATAAGAAGTGTTTTGTCTGCAACCAACCCACCCTTGGCATTTTCAATACTGCTCATGACATACGTCGAAGGATGGCTGAAGAGAGTAAAGAAAAAGGCCATTGATGCTTTGCTAGACTCGGACATGGGGTATGTGTCCAACTTTGATGTTTTTTTTTGTTGTTGTTTAAGACTTCCATGTAAGGATCATATTTTCATACTCATTTGTCTGACATGTGTGACGGATGCAATGTATTGGAGAAACATCCAGTTTTGTATAAGGATCATATTTTTCTACTCATTTGTCTGATAAAGTTTTCGAAAATATCTGACCAGCGGAAAAAAGAGTATTAAACTGAAGGAAATAAATGATACCTTGAAACCTGCAATAATCCATGAGAAAGAAGGAAAAAAAATCTATATTTTCATCTCTTAAGTTGTTTTCACAGTGTTTTGATGTCCAATATCTATCAGAAGCATGCAAGGCCTGTATATTTCATCCTCAGAATATCTGGAAATCTTTCAAACAAGCAAGCTTTGAAGGTAAGTCTATGATCCCTGACATGCATCACCTGGAAATGTTTCAACAAGCAAGCTTTGGCGAGTCAATCTACTAACTGTGATTACATGTCAAGAAAACTATGTTTCACTGATGTTAGCTGCTGTGTTTGAAGCAAAATCTTTAGCGATCGGCATGTCTCGGACATGATCGAGGAGTCGAATAAGTTCCTGATGAACATGACTGAAACGTTCCTTTGTTACCAGTGATTCAGTCAACAGATCTGCAGCTAAAGAATGGAAGGATTGAGCACACTCATCACTGTTACATTGTCCATTTCGATCTTCCATGGGAACCAATGAACTCTCCAGTCGCCATCGGAACATGACATATTTCTCCGGAATTTCGAAATAGTTTTTCATTGTAAGTACTCGAAGACAATGCCTGCACAAAATTCCAGAATGTTCAAATTCCTTACATGAGCAATGAATTTGCTCATCCTGTGATACCCAAATCACAAGATATTCACTATCCATTTTCTTATAGTGTCGAACAAGATACGATCCGTTTGCCATTTCGGTTGTTGAATATTGCATCGACAGCACGATTTCGTGCTGTAATACATTGAATGCATATGGTGTAAGAATACTTCTTGCATTTTCTTCAATTGGTAAGCAAGTCTTGATATGCATGTACTGCAACCATTCTCGGCTTTGGTTTCTTAAATCAGCGGCAATCCCGACCTGTCGAAAGCAAATCGTTAAAATGCAGTTCAAAACATTCGAGATTTACTAAACAGGGACAACCTTTTCTTACATTCCAAACCAACCTGCTCAAAGAATAATTGTAAACATGTCTGTCCACTCAAGATATGTTTGAAAAATGCATCCAAAGACCGATAAAACTCGGCTGTCATTGAACGAGCAAGAAAGTAACCTCGGATGTAAGAAAATGGCCACGATGATCGATACGAAAATAATAAAGCTATGTGTTGATCAGAGGCAAGTTCAAACTGGGCAACGAAATGATTCCACTGGTGTTCAAACTCTTCTATGCCCTCTAAGTGACACAACAATTGGAACTCGGCTTTGAAATCATCAAACTGTGATCCAAGTGGTAGAGAGAACCAACTCGATAATTTCGAAAGAACATGCCAAGAACATATAACATGTTTTGTATTCGGAAATTCCCTAGCAATAGCATCTCTTAGGTTTGAATCAATATCTGTTAGAATTGTTTGTGGACATCTACCTCTCATAAACCGAAGAAAAGTCTGTTCAAAAGAAGAAAATAATAAATAGATGATAAGATAATTAAAGATTGATAATAAATAATTTATGTCCACAAACCTGTAAAGCCCAAGCAAAGGAATTCAAACTTTCATCTTGCAGTAAAACACATCCTAAGAAAACCGGCTTTCCATGATTGTCTATACCAAACCATACTCCAAGAAGCAATCCGTACGTGATAGAACGGTATGTGGTGTCGAAGGTAACCACATCGCCGAATACTGTATCTGCGCGAACCGAATCTGCATATGACCATGAAATATTCTCAACCTTACTGTTTTCGTCTGTAGTATAATCGTAAACAAAACCAGCATCCCTCTCTTTCATTGCCTTGCAGGCCTCGAGAAGTTCCAACGTATCATTTTCTCTCTTCTCAGTAAGCAGAGCATCATTTTCTTGAACAGTCCTTTTACAAGTCCGTACAAAATTCCGAACATCCTTCTCGATAAAGGGTAACTGTCCAGGTTGGACTCCCTTTTCTAATTCCAACACCTTCATGATGCGATTGATGGGAAACCCAGCTTTGGAGAGTAAAATAATTCTTTCTTGATCGGCTTCCTGAATTTTCCGATATGCCGGAAGCAAACGTACTTGGTCATCTTCCAACAATTCATGGTTATGGACATTGCTGAATTGTGAAACATACCATTGGGTAACACCATTGACAATTTCTTTTGTCAAATACAATTTCGCATCGCATCCACATCGCACTGATTTCCGATCTCTCGGATGCTCCACATTGGCCTTTTTCCTAGGTTGATTAAACCCAGATCGATAACAGACGAAATCTCGTCGGTAGATCCCTAAATTCTGGCTTTCTGTGGACCGTGCTTTCCTTATTGAAAATCCATTCTTCCGTGCAAAATTGCTATAGTACTCAAAAGCATCATCATCGGTTTTGAATATTTGACCGACATATGGCATAAAGACATCTTCCAATGATGACGGTGTTGAAGTTGTCTCGTTTTTCCTAAGCTGAGAGCTTACTGAGGTCAGATCATCTCCTTCATACTTAACATAACACTTCCAATCTCCACACGGACACTGCTGACGTCGAATCCAAATGTTACTCGTTGGCTTCATTGTCATTTTTGAGCGAAAACAAGTGAAATCTTTCTTTAATCCCGACCTTGATGCTCTTCTTTGTACCTGAGATAGGGTGTTTTAAGAATTTTTACTTAGATATTCAGGGTGAAAGGAAACAAAGACATCCTAAGTATATTTATCATCATTGTTTTGTTCTCACCATAATTTGTCCCCATCATGGATGAGAACATTGTTGCCCTTCCACATAGAAGTCCGACACCAAATGCAAAACAATTTTGTACTCGAAAACTTGAAACCAAAATCTTAATTAGAAAGTAATCAATTTGCTTCTAATGAGCAACTTTATTGTAGTATTTCATGCACACACAAGTTCTGACTCCCATAAAACACCATAGGAACGGAGAAGGCAATGAAATCGAAACCCCAAAAATCCTACTCCACTAAACGGATGAAAAAACCAAAATATGAAATGGAATAGAAACAGAAAACATAAACAGAACATCTGAAGACCGGATACTTGAAAGCAATGACATGGAAAATCTGAAAAACTCCCTCCTTTCAACAGATGGAAAATGCAAAATGTACAACGAAATGGAAACAGAAAAAACGAACGGAATTTATAAAGACCAAATACAAGAAAGCAATAAAATGGAAAAGCTGAAAAACTCACTCCATTCAATAGAGTGACAATGCAAAATGTACAATTAAAGGTATGATGATTACAAGTTGGCACTTCATAGAAGATAACACTTTCCAACCATCTATTTCATTTTTCTTTTCTTTCCATTGTTCAACCCTTCCATTCTTCTATATGATAACAAGATATATGAAACCTATGTAGTTTCCTAATCTTATATTTTCTTGATGTACCCATGATCAATACTCGTGTCTGGTGTCCGATACTTTCAAACATAAGAATGGAGATATAACCCTCCAAAAGCTCCTCCAAGCAAGTTCATGCAGAAACTTAGAAAAAATTTAAACCCACCTGTGTCAGAAACATATTCATATCTAACACTAACCTAAGTCTGAGTAACATAGTGAAGAACTGCAACACAGCTTGCAACTAAATGACAAATTGAAAATTATGCACTGTAATTGTGATTGAGAATATTACTTAGAGTTAATCCCTAAGCTTAACAGTTACAATTATTTTTCATACTAACAGAAATAATTAAATTCAAACCATAAAAGAAATGAATGAAATATACGTTAAAACAGAAAAGACCCAACATAGCATAAAGCTTAAAGAACACAAATAAGAAATATATATATATATATATATATATATATATATATATCCTTAGAAATAGAATCTTTCTGCACAGTGAAAGGCTAAGAAATATCATAGAAAATGAAATTTAAAACAAGAAAGTAATCAGAGCCAGTTTAAAACCCAAAATAAAAGAAGGGAAAGAATCTAAAAGGATGAGCAAATTACCTGAAAAGAAAGCTGTAAATAAAATCCCAGAAAAAAATACTTAATTTATTCAGCTTTTTCCAATGTGGGTTTTCTAGAAATTATCAGCCATTGTTCCAGTTCTCCAATCAATCACTGTAAAAACACGAGATAAAATCAACATAAAAGAAACCCAATTTCATAATGATTCAAAAAAGAATATAAACAAAAGCTGGGTACAAGGAAAAGCTCACCTGGAAAAGGGAAATAATTTATTAAACCCTCAACTGACAACATTTGAGTTCGGTTTTACTCTGAATTGCTTCAGTCAGTGAGTTCACGATCCTTAAAAATTGCCTGAATTGGGAAGCGATGAAATTGTGTTCAGTGCAAAAGAAGTCAATGATGAAAAGTTGGATTTTGATGGTAATGGACGAAGCCCAGTAAGGAAAAATCGGGTCTTTTTTAACCCAACATGGCTCACAAATAAAACAAAAAAATCGTTTATTTACGTAAGCTTCGTTCAGCTACACGTTTAGATGAGATTTTTACGTGATACTATTTTTTTTTTCAGCAAAAACTAAAAAATAATATAGTGAAAAAACATCCGTTTGCAATAGAAAATACTTCAAATTACAATAACAACACGATTTTAAGAAACCTGTTAAACAACATTTCAACTGTTAATCTCAAAACGCTCATCCCAAACGAGTGACTGAAGAAAACTGTATAATATTTTGATCATTGAGGTATTATCTGATGACATGATATATAAGTAAAAAGGTTTGTTTTTAATATAACTTATGAGATTTAGATAAAATATCATTTAATCTATAAATTTTAGATATAATAATAAAAAATATTTTTAAATTTTTTGAAATAATTTATTTTTTAATATTTTATTTTAAGTTCTCTGTGAATGAAAACTGATAGTTAACTAACAATAAATAAATTAAATTAACTTGATAGAATAACACATCAAAAGAAAAAAAAATTATAATTTATATAATTTTGTAAAATTATTTTTTGATTAGCGTATCATTCCGTAAAGTTAATATATTTATCTATATGATATTATTATCACGGTATATACTATCATGTAGATTTATCACGTTATTTTAAATTATTTACTATTAATTAACTAATTTTTTTTTATTTACAAGTGAGATATTTTGACATATAATAAAACCTTAATAATTGAATTGCTTAAAATAAAATTAAAATATTTAAAAATTAAGTGATGAAAATAAAAATAAAAAGACAATTACGTGATAAACGATGTATTTTATCGTTTAAATCTATTAATATCGAATATAATTTCAATCAAATTATACTCGATCTATAAAAATATTGCTTATTAAATATTGCAATTTTCTCCCGATTTGGAAAAAATCCGAGGCTTACCCCGAATGTTGCTCAGAATCCAACAACAATTCCAAGTATTAGGGTTTATTGATCTCTCAGTCTTTGAATAAGATGTTTTGTGGTTTTTTCAATGTGTTGAAATATGAACCGCTAGCTCAAAGTGGCTGACCACAACTATAGTGTCTAGTTCAAGCCTTTGACTTATTTCCAATAATAACATGAAGAGCTTTTGTATATAAAGCTTTCCAAATTTAAGTTCCCAACAAATGTGGGATATTTTACTTTTCATTTTATTTTTCCAACATCATGGGTGTTACATTGAGCAACAATTTCTCATTCACCCATTAAACATTTTGAGCATGTAAATATACAAATTTAATCTACTCTTGTTGTAGATTAATAATACACATAGTCCCAATTAATTTTACTAATAGAACTCACTCAAATTTAAACTCAAATGTCCATGTACCATACCATTTTTCAACACATTTACCATGCATCAGTTCATAAATATGGAAGCTGTTCTGTCAGGAAATTGATCAGAATTCTTGGGACATCACCATTGATTTCTTATGTTATCAAGGCTTTGAGCATCGAGTTCGAAAAACTGATGACCGATCGGATTGGATGGTACACGATAATGGAGTGTCTCAATGTTCTAGATTCCCAGACCAACGATGTGTTCTATGTTCGAGCGATGGATCGATGTCTAGAACTCACCAGACACGAGCATGGATCGGTGTCGATGAACTCATTCATTGCTCGAATCAAAGGTCCGCGACGACATCAACTGCTGCATTTGATATGTGACAATGTGAGGTTCCTAGCACAAGATCCTACAGGGAACTATGTTGTCCAATGTGTCATACGGCTTGAAAACCCTGCAATCAATGACCAAATCTTTAGCTTATTGGAAGGTTTATATATCAAACTATCAATGGCAAGAACTGGTGGATATATTGTCAAACAATGCTTGCAATTATCTGGGATGGATCGGGTGATTAACGAGTTTCTCAGAAGCGATCAGTTCGTTACGTTGGCGAAAGATAGGTATGGAAACTATGTTGTTCAAAGTTCAAACAGCTTTGAAAGAGAGTTGGAAAAGGGATGTTAGACTTCATGGAAGACTGGTTTTGAAACTGGAACAACATTTGAATTGTCTGCAACATGGACATGGAAGACATTCTGACATTGTTGAAGTCTCTGCAATAATAAACAAGCTTCACATCTTCATGGTTGAATCTTTTTTGATGTTTTTGTTTTCTGTTTGGGCAATTTAGGGTTGGATTTGAATATTAAGTTTGCAGCTTTTTGTCTGAATTTGCAGAAACTGAACAATTTCAAATGGCTTGTATGGATAATAATTTGAGATAATTGATTTTGTCGGATTTAGTTGATTTTTACTTTTTTTATACTTTTTTGTTATTATTAAAGTCGCAAATTTTTACTATAGTGATTTGAGTATTTAGTTTTTATACTTAGTTTTTCATACTTTAAATGGAAGAAGAAAAAAATAATTTCATTTTTTTAAAAAAATTAAAAATGATGTTTAAATTGATAACATTTTAAACTAAATTGATAGATTGTATAAATTTTACGGACTAAAATTATTATTTGACCAAGTAACATCACTGCTTTCGCTTATTTTTAATAATAAAAGTACCAAAATAAAAATAATATATAAATATAAGTATCATTTTACTAAAACAATTTAATTTAGGTACCAAAATAAAAATGAATTAAATTATTTTTATATATTGATTTTTTAAGAATGGTAAATTATGTATTTTTAATCTTTGTTAATTAATTTAACAGTATTCAACAATATTTAACATTAATAATATTTAACAATATTCGTCACACGACATACAATAATAAAATCTTTATCACAAGCAAGTTGTAAACGATTTTATGTGTTATTTTAGAATATTAAACCATACAATAAAATTTAAACTTTAAAATTTAAATATTAAATAAGAATACATTATTTGTAAAAAAATTATATTTTACAAATAATACATCAAATTACTTTTTAATATTAATATACTAGATTATTTTATTAAAAATAATTAACTAATTTAACAAGATAAGATAAAAAAATTTAAATAAAATTTTAATATTATAAATAAAATAAAATAATTATTTTAATAATTATTATCTATAATATTTGATAGAATTAATAAATCAATAAATTATATATCAATAATATATAAAAATACAATAAACTATTTTTACATTAATATTATATAGTATATTTAAAATTTTAATATTTAACTAAACAAATCTAATTATTTCTGAAAATTTTAGATATTGTTAACTAGTTTTTTTTTTCTTTATTTCTTTATTCATCAAGAGTTACATGGTGAAGGACTCATTTTCCGGGAAAATCAGAGCTTAAAAGTTCAGAAAAACACGCACAAGAACAAAACTTACAGCTTCAACAACACACAAGCCGTTTTAGAAACCCTAAATCACTCACAGAGTGGAAGGCGAGAAGTGAAGCAATTCCTTGGATTGAAGCCAAGGTTTCACCACAACAACCGATTCAAACGTCTTACGAACCTGATTCTCCGTCGCTTCGATCTTCAGGTAGTATTTGATCCCTGAAACAACCTGCGTTTCAGCCTCGATGACACGTGAGAAAACCAGATCACCAGATTTTACATCGCCGATAACGAATCGCAGCCGCCGGATGCGGTGGTTCCGGTTGTATTCTTCCACCGCGAACCGTCCGAGCTCTTGCACCTCCTTGTTTGCCTTCACGTTGGTTACCGTCCTTCTGCCTCCCACCATCCCTCCGTAACCTTCAACGGCCTTGAAGGTCAATGCTATTGCGAACAACAATGAGAGGATTATCAGGTCAGTTTTCGCCATTGCAGCTTCAGTTTTTTCTTCTTTTTTTCAAAAGTTATATTTATAGGAATTTGAGAAAGGGGAAAAAACAAAAGATAAAAGATACGAACAACGAGATAAGGTGGTGAAAAATAGAAGGTTTTAATGAGAAAAAAATATTTTTTATTTATTTTATCATTAAAAACATTTGGTATAAATATAATTTTAACCCTTAACGTTTATAATTTTTATCATTTTGACCTTTATTTTTTTATAAATTTATCCCTACCTATATCTTTTTGACAAATAACTTATTTTTTTAACTATCATGATAATTGGACCGTTAAAAATTTAACGATGATTACATGTCATATGTATATGATAATATATTTTAAATGATATGGCATCTAACTTATCAAATACACATATATATATGAAATATAAAATATAAAATAATTAAAATTCAAATAAAATATTAAAAATTAATTAAGTCTAAAATAAAAAGCTACTAAACATTTTTAACTCTAACTGTGATAGAATCAAAGTCATATCTTAAAAAAATATGAATACAGTTTAAAATTAATTAATATTTTTAAGGTGAGATTTTGATTCTATCATAGTTAGGGTCGAGAATGTTTAGTAATATTATATTTTTAGAATAAATTAATTTTTTAATATTTTATTTAAATTTTAATTATTTTATATTTTATATTATAATAAAATTATATTATATATATATATGTATTAGATAGATTAGATGTCATGTTATTTAAAATATATTATTATATGCATATAACATGTTATCATTGTTAGATTTTTAACGGTCCAATTATCATGGTAGTTAAAAAATAAGTTATTTGTCAAAAATATATATGTTAAAAGCTAAATTTATCCTAAAAAAGAATAAGGGTCCAAACGATAAAAATTATAAACGTTAAGGGTTAAGATTATCTTTATGACAAAACATTTTAAATATAAAGTATTAAAAAATACATTTTTTCAACTATTAAATTTTAATCGCAGGCACTAGTTAACACCATCTATTTTAAATTTAAATATAAAACTCGATTAAGCTCAAATTTTATTTTTTTCTTCGTGATAGTAAATTCACATTATATTTATTTATTACAAAGGTTATTAATCTAACAAATAAATCAAAATATTAATAATATACGAAAGATATATAAATTTTTAAAATTAATTGATTTAACCTATTTAAATTGTTAAATATATATTTAAATTTGAAATAAACCAAATTAAATAAATACTCGTCTGCTTGGATAAACCTTTCGTCGGACCCTAAACACGTAAATCTAAATAATTGCGTCCGTCGGAGCATGAACACGGTGCCGCGTAATTAGGACAACGACAAGAATATGGCAGAAACAAGACAACAGCCTGTGCGTTTCAGACCCAAATTCTCAGCGTTTCAGACGATGGATGACTGCGTTGATTCTTATCGTCTCGGTTGCATTGGCATTGCTGCCTTTGCATGTTGGTTGTGTGTGGCAAAGCAGTAGAAGGACACATGGTGTACGCATCGACAACTGTCAGTTCACAACCTCATGGATTCACAACTGTCAACTGATGATTCATCACGACAATACCACTGGAGAAGAAGAATTTTTTTTTTTATATATTTATAACGATAATAAATTGGTATAACTAAGACCGGATCAAATTTTAGGAAAGAGAAAGATCTATTAAAATTTTAAATTAAAAATTAAAAAAAAAACTTTATTTTATAATTAGGACTTTAAATATAATTATACTAAACTGTTTTAAGAAGGACAAGAGCGTCTCCTATATTAAACATAGCTTCGTTCCTGGTATAACTAAATAACAAGCAAGTCTCTTATATAAGTATAAAAGTTTGATTTATATTTATCAATTAATGAGTCAAATATTATCGATTTAAACTAATAAATTTTGTTGGGAAACATTAAAAAGTGGGTAATTTTAAATCATAATTCAAAAGAGTAAAAAGCAAAGATTCGAATAAAAATTTATTAAATTTTATTTTATGAGATTTTTTATAATGATATCTAATATTTTTAAAATGTTTGAGTAATGAATGATAAATTGTGTAAATTGTTTACCTTCTATTTGTGCCTTCACTTTAAATTAGTGAGTTTATGGTTTAAGTTTTAATGTAATGGGTTATGATTAGGATTTTAGGGTTTAAGATATAGAAAATTAAAATTATTTTTTAATTTGATTTTTTAAGATTTTTTTACTCGTTAAAAGTAAGGTGATTGCAAATAGAGTAAGAAAAATAAAAAAAATTTATCCCATAAAATAAGATAAATAAAAGGGTAAACTATAACAAAGATCACTTAATTACGGGTCTAGAGTTACATTTAGGTCACATAATTATTAAAAGTTACATTTAGGTCACTCATTTATGGGTAAGGTTACTTTGAGACACCTAATTATTAAATATTACATTTGGGTCATTCAATTATAAGTAAGGTCACATTTGAGTCACTTTTCATATTTGAAAAAGTACATCAATTTGATCATTTTTTCTTCTAAATCACTTGTATACCCTTGTTAACATTAGAGTACTTCATTTGAAATCATTAATTAATCTAATACACGAATTGATAAAAAAAAATTAAATATGAAGAATGACCCAAATGAAACATTACCTATAATTGAGTAATCTAAATGTAACATTTAATAATTAGGTGACCCAAATGAAACATTACCTATAATTGAGTAATCTAAATGTAACATTTAATAATTGGGTGACCCAAATGTAACCTTACCCATAAATGAATGACTCAAATGTAACTTTTAATAATTAAATGACTCAAAAGTAACTTTACCCATAATTAGGTGATCTCTATTACAGTTTACCTTAAATAAAATAAAAAGTATTTATATAAACTTACCTATTTTATGATTATTGAATAACTTAATAAATAGTGACTAGGGGTGCATTCGGATCTGTTTCGGTTTAATTTGGTAAGCTAAATTTAGTAACCACCGGTTTTCGGTTCGGTTAATCATGATTTTTGGTTTTTCAATATTAACTTTAATTTATAAAAAAAATGTATTTTATCTTGACAAAATAACTTTATTTTTTGACTTTTAAACACTAAATGATAAATATTTTAAGATATTTTTCATAAATATTTATTTAAACATATTTTTTAAGTAAAAAGTAAAAAATAAAAATATATTTATAGTATCTTAAGTATAAAATATATATATATTTTTACCTTATAAAAATAATTAAAAATTAAATTCGGTTTGATTCGGTTAATCACGATTAATTACGATTCATAAATTTATGAACTATAATACCTCAGTTCGGCTCAATTTTTTATTTTACGATTAACCATGCTCAACCCTAACAACGAACCTTTCTATGTAAGGGTAGTGTAAATTTAATTTTATTTAGATTGGAGTTTACTTATATAATGAGGGTGACACAAATATCTAGGGGTTGAATTATTTGTGAGTCTTTAAATATTTCAAGGATTATGGTTAATTATTTTTTTAAAATATTTTATCTTTTTAATATTTAAAATTTAAAAGATAATATATTTTTTAAATAAAAATATTAAAATGATATTATTTTCATATTAAATAGAAAAATATTAATAATAATTAAATTTAAAATATTTATCTCTCACTTTTTTTCTTAATAATTTTTTAGAAATAGAATGAAATTTTTAATCTTGAATCGGCAAGATCTATTTAGTTCTAAGATATTTAAACTTCATCCATTTAAAATTTGATTTGAACTAAAGATAAAGGATCTATTCGGTTATTAAATGATATATAGCACGAATCAAAAAAAAGTATTATAATGCACGAATAATCTTGTTTTAATGGTTAAAGTAACAATTGTTGTTTCTAGAGGTTACGGGTTCGAGCATCAGTAATTCCAGATTGAGCGATCAATGTCCAATAGTTGAGAGTATACTTTAAAACAAATATTACTGTAACCACTTTAGTTGATTAAAAAAAAGTATAATAATAAAAAAAATAATAGATACCTCGGAGACAAATAGGTTTATCAACAAATTTCCTATCTTATCTTTTGTCATCTAATTGATTTATGTTCGTTATAAGATAAGAAATCGGTTATTTTTTTATTATTATTTTTTTAACCCAATCGCTCTTTTATTTTTGAGGAAAAAAATCTTTATCAATATATTATTTCTTCTACTCATTCATGTCTAACCTATAAAAGGAATAAGTAATAATTAGGACTTAGAAAAATCAATAATTTACTCGTGAAAAAACCCTTTATCATAGAGAAATTATATTATGGGTCAGTTTTACCACGTCATCCATGGACCGACCAATAAAAACTATCCACCTCATTATTTTTTAATTTTTTAAGTAAAAAATCACTTGAAAAAAAAATATGACATGAAAAGATGAATAATTTTTATTGGTCGGTCCCATAGACACATGGTGGGACTGCCCATAATATAATTTTTCCTTTATCATATTAGACACTAATTTTTATTTTCAACGTTTAATTGTGTCGTGTAGTATTTTTGATGATAAACGAAAATAAAAAATTAATTTGTGATCTTTACATTTGTAATATAATTACATTTAGTTTAGTGGACCTCTCTTTACTCAATATATATAGTATGTATACAATTTCAACTCTAAAGATATAAACGTATTATAAAAACTTTAATTTTACTGGATTTAATAATAATTTACATTAAAAGTCTCATTTAATATTGATAAATATTTATAAAAAAATATTATTATTAAATTTTTTATTTTAATGTTTGATGTGATTTTATTTTCACTTCATTTTATGGTTTTTTCATCACATCAATAGAATATTTTTTTAAATAACATTTAAAATCGAAGAGATTATATCATGAGTCCGACTTATTACGTTATCCATAATTTTTAACCAATAAAAATCACCCATTCCATCACTAATTATTCATGTAATTAATTTAACTTACAAAAAATATATTTTTTAAATGATATGAAAAAAAATAAAGATTCACTAATTGGAAAAAATAACTTAAAAAATAATGATGAAATAGGTGGTTATAATTGGATATAACCATAACTGACGTAATAAACCAAGCTTATGATATAATTTCTTCTAAAATCGATATAGAGTTTGACCAACTTCACTTTTCACTGAAAATTGTATAATAAATTTGAAATAAAAATTAAATATAAAAATATTTTTTTCAACAGCAATATTAAAAAAAATTACCCATGATCCATTGGATTGATCTCTCTCCCTGCTGCTGGTTTCCACCCATCATTACATTTACAATCAAATATAAATAAATGTGAACATGAAATAAGGTTTATCTCTGATACAACATACAAGGGAGTGCGTGGGATTATTCCCTCACTACCATCTTAATGACTTTATTGGACCTATAAAAACACATTAAAACTGAACTATCAAAAAAGTTGTTTTTGGAGTCTCAAGTTTGAGACGTTATGTACGTAGAAAATCTCTGCTGGAAAACTCACCTACTAAGATTAGGTGTGCGACGCAGATCGATCGAGATTAATCAGGACTAAACTCTAGAACTAGAAGAACAATAAAAAAAATGTTTTTGTCCTTAGAGTTTAACATGTCACTTCTATGGTGACCATAGAGGAGAGGGTGTTGGATTACTTCATCTTTTTCCACCATTCGATAACTTTGAGTGAATAAATTCTGACTATCCATGCCAGAGGTAATAAAAAGGGTAGTGATTTGTGCAATCGAACCTTTAAATTGAGATCATAATAAGCTGTGTCAACGGGTGAAGTTCCAACAGAGCAGGCAAGATACTCTCTCTCATCACCATCAATCACTTTAACTACAGCAGAACCACCGATGTTGCCACAAGTAACCTGCAGGTTAGGTTTTCAAGTGTAATTCAAGGAGAACGGGACACAGTTACAAGGGTTGCGGTCGGGAATGGAGTAGTCGTACTCCCTAAAAAATTTAAATTCTCGTATATTTTATATATATTTTTAGATAAACTGTTGTGTTATTCATCCGAGAACCAACTAATACAACCAATAATTATAACTATAACAGCCCTATACAAACATGTCTAATTACGTAACAAATTCCAGATAACAAAGAACAACAAGGAATACCCTTCCAAAAATAAGCGTATGCAGCTTAGGACGGAGAGCACACGATATTCTTTAGAAATGGCGTATATATTTTATATATTTCATTTGTATTTTCTATTAATAATCTAATTATGAACCCTCTAAACTCTTATAATTTTGCATCAAAGGTGTATTATAAAATGTCTAAGCAGTGCACCTAATTCCATATTCCAATAACTACTGTTTGAAAATTTTAAAGTTACCTTTAGACCAAGAACTTCCCATTCAAGTAGCTGTTGAAAAATTTCATTCGAATCCAATGCTATTGGACTGGCCTCAGTGATTCTCTGGGAAAGCAGTAAATAGTACAAGCATAGATCCTATGATCCTTGAAAACAAAAGAACATAAATCATGCATTTATACTTGAGCTGTCAGACAACAGTTACTTGTCCCTTTTATAAACCAGGAAATAGTAGAAAACAACAACTCAGTCAAAACATAAAAAGGAGCTTATAAACACCATGGAGTCAGACATTCATAATCATCATAGATCATAAAAGTATAGTTTCCAAATTGTACTCACCCAGATCGAAAATATTATAATAGTTTATTGTATGATGACCTAAAGGAAAAGAGATCCAGGAGTTTAGTGAAGAATTTTGTTCACCTTCTTTTGTTCAGCAACTTCTTTGAAGCTCGAGGATATATTCCTAAGCTGAGCCAGAACATCATCCAGCTGAGAAAAACAAGAACTAAAGTAATCAGATAAAGCAAAGCGAGGCAATTTCATCGATTTTAGACTTGAATAATAGCACGATACCTCTTTCAGTCGGTCTCTCAGAGCATGACGTCCACTTCACCAAAGAATTGGAGAAGAAAAAGCAATACAGACACGTCAAAAATTTTGTAACAACCAAATTTGTAAAAATTAAACAGAATAGGGAGATACCAACAAACTGAACCTATGAAATTCAGTTGAGGTTAGTTTGGTTATCTATAGCCTTTGGTTCAATTTTTATATCACTGAATAGAGTCAGTCTATTAACACATCCCCCCCGCGCTAAAAAACAAAATGAACCAGCAGCATCCCTAGTGTGAGCAAACATGTTAAAATTTTGGTCTGACTCTTTATCTGCATTAATAAATTGAACATCTCCAAATGGACTAGACATACAACTCCAAGTAACATAGCACCATTAGGAGAAAGTTAATATATATATATATATATATTTACACCAAAGAAACTTGTCAGAAATTCTAATAAATGGATTGAACATTTATGATTCACAAATATTTCTGCTAACTTGTCCAGCTGTTCTATAATACAAGGTTAAGTGCAGTACATTCAGCAAATACATTAATATTGATAACCCATTTTTACTTTTTCAAGAATTTCTTCGGTGCCTAGCAACTCAGGCAATGTTAACACTTTTTTCCCTTTCATACCTTGACATAATCCGAGAATCAGTTTTGTTGGTTGTAGACATGTAATAAGAACTGTGAAATTAGTGTTTTACTTTGTATAAACTAGTTAATAGTTAGATAATTAACTTAGTCTTATCCTAGAAGATAGAGATAACTCTTATCCTAAGAGTTACATTCGAGAGTAACTAGATCAATTTTAATCCTACTAAAACACTTGTATCAGCCAATTTAAGGCACACCTTTGGACACATTTTAATATAGAAAATATAAGAGGAATAATTTTGTTCTCTATCAAAACCTTCTTTATCTACAAGTTTCTTTCATAACAATGAGAATGGGCTAAGGAAAACCTATGAACACATCACCACCAAACCATTTTAGTGATTCCATCATCCCCAAATAATAAGAATTAAAAAACAAGTTTAACATACTAATAAACATTGGATATAAGATATATTCACAATGCTAAATACAGGATTCTTTGTAATGGTAACAAATATGTTGCTTCTTATGTTAAACTATTTCTGTAAGACATTGTGACATTTCATCCACCCTACAAACGAAAATCATTTGTGTTTTTTATAGCTCTTGCTACACAAAACATATTTCACCATCTACTCCCTTTAAACTCTAGTTAAAACATATTAAAACGAAAAACATATGGAGGAAAATGTTTTGAAAACATGAAATACCTACCCAAGTTTTCCGAGGATATTTCCAGCTTCACTGGACCACTCAATCCCCATAATTTCAGGACATATAATTTCATATGTACCTATATACTTTAGCATTCCATCCTGCAAAAATAAAAAAGCATTTCAGAATACAAATCTAATAGGTTTTAACATTTCTGTAAGTGCAGAGATGTGTGTGTGGAAGGTCCAACAAGTACACACACATATGTCTGCCTGTGTGTAGAAGGAAAAGTTGTTAAATTCCAACATAAATTGTAGGTCAAACAAATTAGGGAGTCCAGCATTAGAAATTTCCATGGTAGCATTGTACTATAACATGATAATGATAAGTGGGGACTAGAATAATAAAATAATGGTTTGATTTATACCAGCATCACCTGTTTTAAAGGACATTGAACTCTGATCTGTTAAACCTATAGTTGACATCTTTGAAGCATCGATACTTCAGTCTAAAGCCGTACCACACATACCCAATACGTTCCTGTACAGGGGACATATAGGGTATGGCTTGGGTACCTGCCTGAATTTCTTCTCTATTTTTTCTTTTTCTATTGTCCCACCCTTTTCTATCTTTTTCTTCCTCCTTTTCGACTTTCTCTTGCTCACATGATTCAACTATAAGTATATAATATGTGATGCCATGCTCGCATGATTTTTTATGACTTTTTGTTTTTATAATTTTTAAAGTTTATTTTATATTTATTTGCCATACCCATACCTGTAATTTTGGAAATTGTCGTTTCACGTCCCGTTTCAGTCCCCGTCCTCGTATCCGAATCAATGCAACATAGGTTGGCGTGATAAAGAAGACCTATGTAATATAGCTTCTTTTTGTCATCATTGAGCATTGTTTCACTCATTAAATTAACATGAGATTGAATGTTGGTGCACAATCAAAATAAATACATATAACAATTTCTGGAGAAAAAGTAAAACAAGGAAAATGACGGGTCAAAAAACATTGCAGCTCAAGGACCCAAAATAATGGATAGATAGAGAGCCTGGCTGCCTACAAGCATGACTTTGTATTATCATCTATAGTTAGCAACTTAAGCACTCTACAAGCAAGATCATGTACACATGTTTTTGGAAGAGTTCTCTAAATTCATCCCCAAAATAAACTCAAGGTCTACATGAGACTGAGTAGCTAGAGTTCAACATTCAAATATCATTTTTAAAAACACGATAATAAATACACTTTCATCATCAATCAAGAAATAAGAATCAACCAGAAAATTGATTGGAGGGTCACAAATATACACGATCAGACATCAGAAAACCAACCTGGTGAATACCGCATTCATGAGCAAAAGCACTGACTCTGACAATGGCCTTATGTGGCAGAACATGTAAACCCATGTATAGTACTGATTTCAGACATTGAACCTTTATAATGATATCAAAAGCTTTATAAGCTGAATCTACGGCTCCAGTTCCAACCAAGCAGGCAATATGCTCTCTCCCATCAGCATCAATGAGTTTAACTGTAGCAGTATAAAGACCAAGAGTTCCACAAGTACCCTGCATGTTATGTTTTCCATTATAATTTAAGGCGAACAGGATGAAGAACATAGTTAAAAGTTGCTGTTATCCCTAGTACTACAATACCACCTCATAGACCCCATATTCTATGTATCTCTGGAGTCTAGCCCTTCATTTTTCTTGAATTGTAATTGGACACTCATGTCTAATATATGGTGTTGGTTATTAGAGCTTGAGGAGAAGTCTAAGTTAACAAGGAGGGTTTAGGGTTTAGATTCACTGTTTAATATGTAATTAGAGTTTATTCCAAATTAGTAGTTTAGATTTATTAGAAATCTTATATAAATTAGAAATAAATATTATTTAAATTAGAGATAAAGTATAATTTTAGTTATATTAAAACTCTATATTAGCCTTATTTAAAGACTTACTTTGTAAGCATTTGAGAGGGGAGAATAATAATAAAAAAAAAGAGAAACACATTGTTCTCTGGAAAATATCATATTCATCTTCTTCAAACAACAAATCTCTAACTACCGATCACACATAAACTACCATCATTGATTGCATCTCCGGCCACTATGGCCCCTTTCTCACATATGTGTATCAGGATATGATCATACCAATATTCAACACTCGCATCCAAATCCGAGTAACATACTCGGATTGTCGTTCTTTTGGGATAGCTTTGTTTTGTGAACGGAATTACCAAAACCATGGACCCACATTGTTGTCTAAAATGAAAGATTGGCATGAAAAACAAAAAAGAGAGAAAGAGGGCGTTTGATAGGGTAAAGGAGATGACCAAAGAAAAAGAACCTACAAACTTCAAAGTTGGTTTGTGAAATGTATGTTACTTAGAGTTGGGTGCAACAGTCAGATACATATTTAGTTTCTTGGAAGTTTCTCAATGTATTTGGAGAGCTGTATCTCCCTACCATGTCTAAATATGCGTCGGACATGGTAGTTGGATACAAGTACTTGTACAGAAATGGAGAGTCCAGCAATGTAGTGTGAAAGAAGAAAAAGAATCTGTTGGTGGGGTAAGAGGACATTAGTAAAATTTGAAATCAAAATTAGCTTGGTTTTGTGCATATATGGATATATGAAAACTATACAACAGCAACAACGCTGTATACAGTATTGCAAACGAAAATAATAAAAAAAATTGATGTGTGCCTCAAAGGTGTATGATAAAATATCTAGGCAGCAGACTGAATACCATATTCCAATAACTATTGTTTCAAAATTTCTAGTTACCTGTAGATCAAGAAGCTCCACAAATTCTAGTTGAAATTCACCCGAATCCAAAGTTACTAGAACAGCATCAGTGACTCTCTGGAAAACCAGTAAATAATATAAGCATAGATCACATGGTCCTCAAAAACAAAGAACAGAAACAACACATTTATACTTGAGTTTTCAGATATCAGTTACTTTTCCCTTTTAAGAATCAGGATATGGTAGAAAACAACTCAACCAAAACATAAAAGAACTTATAAACAGCATGGAGCCCGGAATTCATAATCCTCAAAGATCTTAATAGTATATTTCCCAAATTGTACTCATTCATATCGAAATATTATAGTAGTTTATTGTACAATGGCCTAAGTGGAAAGAGAACCAGGAGATAAGTGAAGAACTTTGTTCACCTTCTTTTGTCCTGCTACTTCTTTCAACCTCCGGAATATGTTCTCAAGCGGAACATCATCAGGCTCATAACCAAGCTGAGGAAAACAAGAAGAAATGAGTAATCAGAGCAAAGAGAGGCAACTTCATCGACTATAGACTTGTGTAATAGCACCATACCTCTTTCCATCGATCTCTCAAAGCAAGACGTCCACTTCACCAGAGAATCAATGAAGAAAAAGAAATATAGAGAAGTCATAAGTTTTGTAACAACTGAATTTGTAAAAAATGAACATGCATAGGGAGGTACGGACAAAGTGAACCTATGAAATTCATTTGGGGTTAGTTTGGTTGTCTATAGCTTTCGCCTTTCAGTTCCGTTTTATATCCCAAAATAGATCCCATTAACACCCCCATCCACCCCAAAAAAACAATCGTTATCATCCCTAGTGTGAGTAAACATGTTAAAAATCTAGGTCAGACTCTTTATCTGCCCTAATAACATCTCGAAATGGATTAGACATGCAACCCTTCTAGTCTAATGAAATTTTTAAAACTTACTGAGCAGTACTCAACATGTAATCATGTCCAACATTCATATCCAACTCCAAGTAACATAGAATCATGGAAGTTGATTCATGAAACTGGAGAAAGTTAAAAATCTATAACTTGCCAGAAATTCTAATAAATGGACTTAATTTCTGATAATTTGTCCAGCTGTTCTAGAATACAAGATTAAGTGCAGTACCTTCATCAAATATATTAATGTTAATAACCCATTTTTTACTTTTCCAAGAATTTCTTCAGTGTCTAGCAACTCAGGTGATATTAACACTTTTTTCCCTTTGCCTACCTTGACATCATCAAACAAACAGTTCCTTTCATAACAATGAGGAAGGGCCAAGGAAAAACCTATGAACATATCATCACCATACCATTACACTTATTCCACCATCCTCAAATAATAATAATTAACAAACAAGTTCAAAACACTCATAAACATTGGAGATAAGATATGCTTTTTATAGCTCTTGCTTCATTAAACATATTTCACCATCTGCTCCCTTTAAACTCTAGTTAAAACATATTAAAAAGAAAAACATACAGCAGAAAATATTTTGAAAACTTGAAATACCTACCTATGTTTCCCAAGGACAATACCAGCTTCATTGGAACTTTCAAGCCCGATATCTTTAGGAGATATAATTTCATATGTACCTTTGTGCTTTTGTATTCCATCCTACAAAATAGAAAGCATTTCATAATATATATTCAATAGGTTTTAACACTTCTGTAAGTACATAGATGTGTGTGTGTGTAATGTGAAAGATCTTAAAAAGCCAACATCTTTCAGATAAATTTATATCTTCTATAAGTACACACACATGTCTGCTTCCGTTTGGTTCTAGAAAATATTTTCTGTCTATTTTCATTTTCAGAGAACAATTTTTATTTTCAGTTTTCGAAAAAAAAAAAAGAAATCATGTTTGGTTAATAGAAATGAAAAGTTACTCTTAGAAAAGAAATCGTGTTTGATATATAGATTTTCCAAAAGAGAAACAAACAAATAATTACTCAATAATTAAATGAAATGAATATAGGCCTAGCTGCCAACAAGCATGACCTTGTCTTATCATATTTAGGTAGCTACTTAAGCACTCTCAGAGAGACATAATGGAAGCATGTTTTGGGAAGATTTCTCTAAATTAATCCCCAAAATTTATCTCACTGAAACTAAATGTCTGCATGAGACTGAGTAGATAGACTTCAACGTTCAAATATCAGTTGTTCTTCAAACATGAATAAACACACTTCCATAGTCAATCAAGGAAATCAGAAACAATCAGTAAACTGATTGGAGGTTCACAAATATACGCGACCAAACAAGAGAAAACAAACCTGGTGAATACCACTTTCATGAGCAAAAGCATTGGCTCCAACAATGGCCTTATCCGGCTGAACATGTAAACCTGAGTATTCTTCTACCTAAACAACCATTTCAAGTCAATAACGAACTCCAGAACTAATTCATTTGTAACCGAAGTTGACAAAAGAGTACCATTTTGCTTGCCATCACAATGTGTTGAGTATTGATTCTTGTACAAACGCCTCTACGGCATTTTAAGTCCATCACAACCTATATAAGAAAAGGTAAAAAAAAGTTCAACTGAGTCAAAACAGTAAAACAAATTACAGGTCTTAGGATATTACAAGAACCATTAGTTGAGGTGCACAAGTTCAAGTGAAACCAAAATAATAGTTCTTAACATAAAATTTAACACTAGAAGGAGCAATTGACAGTTGCCAAACTATCTAACCAAGATTACCGAAAACAAATTATCTTACCAACAATACAACTTTCATCATGCAGTCATGTAAACTCAAAGCAGGGGAGTGGTGTCCACGTGTTGAACACACGCCTAACATGGACACAACTTCTACATGACAGAAAGCATATCAGGGAAAATGAAACATCGAAAAAGTAAAAAGAAGAATCAGACATGAGAAAAACATGGTCAAGAGTCAAGACACTATTGGACACACCTGGACATATGAAGAATTTTTCATCTACTACTACTACTTGACACATTCCAACTACTTAATAATTCCAATACGATAAAACTCAAAAGCTAACCTCCTCCATGGAAGCATTTCTAGCTCGTGACCCAATGATTTTGATTGTTACTTCCACTTGCCTTGCACAGGTGCAAGCTCCCTAAATTCATGAAAGAAAATATTTAAATGCAACCCAAGTACATCTGAATCTCATTCTGCATCAATTAGCAAAGTAGAGCAGTGGCCTACCGCTATAGCATTGGCAGTAGAAAGCCCAAGGTCATTTTGGCAATGTGTTGAAATAATAATATTTTCAATTCCAGGGGTATTGGCTTTTATATCAGCAATCATTTGCCGAAACACACTTGGCATAGTTATGCCCACAGTATGAGGTCTGTTGAGCCCTGTCGCTCCAGGTTTGATTACTTCACCCAAAATCGCATGCAGAAACTCTCGGTCACATCTGGTACAACTCAAAGAAACATCACTATCATGTCGATGAAATGAAAAATACCCTTTTATATTTACTTATCCCAAAAGCAGCATACAGATTCATACACTACTGCTATCGCAAAATAGCAACTATTCAAAGCCCTGGAAATAATTAGTCCATCACATTCATAAACAAGCTTACGGGTGCAATCAAGCTGAGGTCAACCGGTCAAAAGCTTAAGCTCAACCCAAAATTCGAGGCTCTAAGCTCAGCTACAGCTTGACTGAGTTTCACTTTCTAACACTTGAGCTCCATTCAACGTAAACATCAAATTGCTTGAGCTTTCTCGATTAATATGCTCGGCAACTTGAAAGAACAGGGACACTACTAATGAAGCCCATAGCTTTCACCAAAATGGTTTGGCTTCAATAAAATGCAATCAAGGAAAAAACATGAAGTTCAAACGATAATTTAATTCCCATTTCTCAGTTTTAGCATTTAGTCTTCTCACTTCCTCTAATCTAAGCTAATCCATACAAAATCATGATCACATTCTTAAAAAAAAGTAATGATTGAATGTGATCTAATCTTAGAATAATCCCTGTCAAGAAAATAACACGAAGAAGGAAAAAAAAATTGGATAGAGACTCAAACCTGCTAGCCTCTTCGTGGATGAATTCGTAACCCAAACTCTGAGCAAACCGAAACATATCCCTTTTAATATCCAATGCCTCCTCTGTACTCTTCCTCAACTTATCCGGCTGAACAAGTAAACCTGTGTATTTTTCTACCTAAACAACCATTTCAAGTCAATAACGAACTCCAGAACTAATTCATTTGTAACTGAAGTTGACAAAAGAGTACCATTTTGCTTGCCATCACAATGTGTTGAATATCGATTCCTGTATAAACGCCTCTACGGCATTTTAAGTCCATCACAACCTATATAAGAAAAGGTAAAAAAAAGTTCAACTGAGTCAAAACAGTAAAACAAATTACAGGTCTTAGGATATTACAAGAACCATTAGTTGAGGTGCACAAGTTCAAGTGAAACCAAAATAATAGTTCTTAACATAAAATTTAGCACTAGAAGGAGCAATTGACAGTTGCCAAACTATCTAACAAAGATTACCGAAAACAAATTATCTTACCAACAATACAACTTTTGTCATGCAGTCATGTAAACTCAATGCAGGGGAGTGGTGTCCACGTGTTGAACACACGCCTAACATGGACACAACTTTTACTTGACAGAAAGCATATCAGGGACAATGACACATCGAAAAAGTAAAAAGAAGAATCAGACATGAGAAAAACATGGTCAAGAGTCAAGACACTATTGGACACACCTGGACATATGAAGAATTTTTCATCTACTACTACTACTTGACACATTCCAACTACATAATAATTCCAATACGATAAAACTCAAAAGCTAACCTCCTCCATGGAAGCATTTCTAGCTCGTGACCCAATGATTTTGATTGTTACTTCCACTTGCCTTGCACAGGTGCAAACTCCCTAAATTCATGACAGACAAGATTTAAATGCAACCCAAGTACATCTGAATCTCATTCTGCATCAATTAGCAAAGTAGAGAAGTGGCCTACCGCTATAGCGTTGGCAGTAGAAAGCCCAAGGTCATTTTGGCAATGTGTTGAAATAATAATATTTTCAATTCCTGGGGTATTGGCTTTTATATCAGCAATCATTTGCCGAAACACACTTGGCATAGTTATGCCCACAGTATGAGGTCTGTTGAGCCCTGTCGCTCCAGGTTTGATTACTTCACCCAAAATCGCATGCAGAAACTCTCGGTCACATCTGGTACAACTCAAAGAAACATCACTATCATGTCGATGAAATGAAAAATACCCTTTTATATTTACTTATCCCAAAAGCAGCATACAGATTCATACACTACTGTATCGCAAAATAGCAACTATTCAAAGCCCTGGAAATAATTAGTCCATCACATTCATAAACAAGCATACGGGTGCAATCAAGCTGAGGTCAACCGGTCAAAAGCTTAAGCTCAACCCAAAATTCGAGGCTCTAAGCTCAGCTACAGCTTGACTGAGTTTCACTTTCTAACACTTGAGCTCCATTCAACGTAAACATCAAATTGCTTGAGCTTTCTCGATTAATATGCTCGGCAACTTGAAAGAACAGGGACACTACTAATGAAGCCCATAGCTTTCACCAAAATGGTTTGGCTTCAATAAAATGCAATCAAGGAAAAAACATGAAGTTCAAACGATAATTTAATTCCCATTTCTCAGTTTTAGCATTTAGTCTTCTCACTTCCTCTAATCTAAGCTAATCCATACAAAATCATGATCACATTCTTAAAAATGTAATGATTGAATGTGATCTAATCTTAGAATAATCCCTGTCAAGAAAATAACACGAAGAAGGAAAAAAAATTGGATAGAGACTCAAACCTGCTAGCCTCTTCGTGGATGAATTCGTAACCCAAACTCCGAGCAAACCGAAACATATCCCTTTTAATATCCAATGCCTCCTCTGTACTCTTCCTCAACTTATCCGGCTGAACAAGTAAACCTGTGTATTTTTCTACCTAAACAACCATTTCAAGTCAATAACGAACTCCAGAACTAATTCATTTGTAACTGAAGTTGACAAAAGAGTACCATTTTGCTTGCCATCACAATGTGTTGAATATCGATTCCTGTATAAACGCCTCTACGGCATTTTAAGTCCATCACAACCTATATAAGAAAAGGTAAAAAAAAGTTCAACTGAGTCAAAACAGTAAAACAAATTACAGGTCTTAGGATATTACAAGAACCATTAGTTGAGGTGCACAAGTTCAAGTGAAACCAAAATAATAGTTCTTAACATAAAATTTAGCACTAGAAGGAGCAATTGACAGTTGCCAAACTATCTAACAAAGATTACCGAAAACAAATTATCTTACCAACAATACAACTTTTGTCATGCAGTCATGTAAACTCAATGCAGGGGAGTGGTGTCCACGTGTTGAACACACGCCTAACATGGACACAACTTTTACTTGACAGAAAGCATATCAGGGACAATGACACATCGAAAAAGTAAAAAGAAGAATCAGACATGAGAAAAACATGGTCAAGAGTCAAGACACTATTGGACACACCTGGACATATGAAGAATTTTTCATCTACTACTACTACTTGACACATTCCAACTACATAATAATTCCAATACGATAAAACTCAAAAGCTAACCTCCTCCATGGAAGCATTTCTAGCTCGTGACCCAATGATTTTGATTGTTACTTCCACTTGCCTTGCACAGGTGCAAACTCCCTAAATTCATGACAGACAAGATTTAAATGCAACCCAAGTACATCTGAATCTCATTCTGCATCAATTAGCAAAGTAGAGAAGTGGCCTACCGCTATAGCGTTGGCAGTAGAAAGCCCAAGGTCATTTTGGCAATGTGTTGAAATAATAATATTTTCAATTCCTGGGGTATTGGCTTTTATATCAGCAATCATTTGCCGAAACACACTTGGCATAGTTATGCCCACAGTATGAGGTCTGTTGAGCCCTGTCGCTCCAGGTTTGATTACTTCACCCAAAATCGCATGCAGAAACTCTCGGTCACATCTGGTACAACTCAAAGAAACATCACTATCATGTCGATGAAATGAAAAATACCCTTTTATATTTACTTATCCCAAAAGCAGCATACAGATTCATACACTACTGTATCGCAAAATAGCAACTATTCAAAGCCCTGGAAATAATTAGTCCATCACATTCATAAACAAGCATACGGGTGCAATCAAGCTGAGGTCAACCGGTCAAAAGCTTAAGCTCAACCCAAAATTCGAGGCTCTAAGCTCAGCTACAGCTTGACTGAGTTTCACTTTCTAACACTTGAGCTCCATTCAACGTAAACATCAAATTGCTTGAGCTTTCTCGATTAATATGCTCGGCAACTTGAAAGAACAGGGACACTACTAATGAAGCCCATAGCTTTCACCAAAATGGTTTGGCTTCAATAAAATGCAATCAAGGAAAAAACATGAAGTTCAAACGATAATTTAATTCCCATTTCTCAGTTTTAGCATTTAGTCTTCTCACTTCCTCTAAAATCCATACAAAATCATGATCACATTCTTAAAAAAAAAAAAAAGTAATGATTGAATGTGATCTAATCTTTGAACAATCCCTGTCAAGAAAATAACACGAAGAAGGGAAAAAATTGGATAGAGACTCGAACCTGGTAGCCTCTTCGTGGATGAATTCGTAACCCAAACTCCGAGCAAACCGAAACATATCGCTTTCAATATCCAATGCCTCCTTTGTATTCTTCCTCAAATTATACTCCCTATAAATCTCACTCGTTGCGATAAACGTATGAATTCTAGTACCTTTGGCATACTTAACCGCCACCCAATCCCTCTTGGTGTCCTCATTACGCCTAGAAAGTACACAAATAACGGGCACATATCCATTCTCATCTAACCCATTTCCAACTTCTTTAGCAATAATCTTAACAGCTTCGAAATCAGCTTCCGAGGTGGAGATGAGCTCAGTTTCGATTGTATCAACGCCGAGCCTTTCGTGTTGGAGGGAAATATCGAGTTTTTCCTTAGAAGTCAAGGCGACGACGGGTGATTGTCGGCCGACTCGGAGGGTGTTTTGGAAGACACGGAAGTTTCTGGGACGGCGGTGGAGAGAGAGAGAGTTACAGTTTCGAGAGGAGGATTGGATGCGAGTTTTGAGGAATGAATCGGAATGAATTGAAAAGGAAGTGTGGGTTGGATTGGAAGAAAAGAAAGGACGGGAAGTGGAGCAACGCGGAAGGGAGGATTTGGGGTGGAAAGAGCAAAACTCCGGGAAATTAAGGATCGAGGAGGCCATTGATGAAGAAGAAGGAGGAACAGTAACCACACCAAAATCAGTTTGTCTTTAGATTCTCGTTTCTTCAAAGTGTTTATATAGCTCCCAAGTTTGTGGGACCAACTGGATTAGAGGAGTATCCAATTTTGCATTTAATGTTTTAAGGATTATTATTTATTATTTGCAGTGAAAATTTTTAATTTTTAAATATTTTAAATTGATATTTAAATTTTAGTATAAAAATTTATAATTTAAAATTTAACGTTTAGGGTAATATGATTAAAGATTTCTGTATTAATCAATAAATTTAAATTTTATTTTTAAATTTAAAATTCTTGAAATTATTACATTTAAACCCTAAACAAAATAATTAAACTATAAAATTAAAGCATTTGCGTAAACAAAATTTCTACAAACATTTATAAATTAGAGTTTTAGAGTTTAATTACATTAAACACTTAAATTAATGAAATATAACTTTTAAGAATGTCCTTAATTAAATTCTATTAGATTCTGTCTGAAAACAAATTAAACATTAATAATTAGAATTTAAGTAGATCTTATTTATAATCCTGAATAACAAAATTCCTTAATTATTACAAAGTTAAGATTTTAATGGAGATAGATCAATTAATCTAAAACTTATCTACTTTACTAATTTAAATTTAATCTATTAGGAATATAAAAATTTAAGATTTTACCAAGTGAATTTTTATTTATTGGATATAAATAAAGATTAACTTGATAAAATATAAGGTAAAAGATTAATTAAACATATATTTAATTAATTAATCTCATAAATAACGTAATAAAAATAATCTCATGATATAATTTTTCAATAATATCATATAATTTTATAAAATAAAATATATAAAATGGTACAACTATTCTAATTTTTCCATGACCCTATTTTGATTTTGCTTAGACCTCACCTAACAAAGGACGCGTGCATGTCACGAGAAGAGGTGGCGCGTGTAGTACACGTACAAAAGGTGAAGGTTTTCTTTATCCAGTCAGATCTGGACTTTTAGATTGACCTCCAATCCAACGACTAGGAAGAAAAAAAAAACGGCGCCAACATATTAGGGTTGTAGGATTTAGGTTAAATTAGAGGGGGGGTTAGTTTAATTTATCAGATTGAGTTTAATTATTGGTCAAGGCATTGACTTTTTACACTAGAAAGAAATCTTATTGGGCTTAAAATCATATTTGGATTTAATTAAAAAATTAAAAAAAATATTAAATAATTTAATTTATCATATTATTTATAATTTCATTTAATAATATATTTTTTATTTTTTTATAAGATAAATTTTCAATTCTTTCTATATGTCATTAAATAGATGAATTTTATTAGATAAGATTATATAAATAATGTGGTGAGCTGAGATTTTATAATAATTTGTCTAGAAAATAGGAGAAATTATATCACGGGTAAGTCTCATCATGTCATCCATGGGACTAACCACTAAAAACCATCTATCTCATCATTTTTTTTCCTATCATATTTCCTAAGTGAATCTTCACTCATATTTACTGTTAATTTATTTTAAAAATAGTTTTTTCAAGTGAAAATTCACTTGAAAAAAATATGACACGAAAAAAATAGTGAGATGAATGATTTTTAGTAGTTGATATCATGAACACGTGATAAAACTTACCCATAATATAATTTCTCAGAAAATAAGGTTAGTTTTCAAACCCTAAATCAAAGCAAACCTCTAATTTTTAAGGACATGTGTCCCTAAACAAGGTTTAAGGACATGATTAATGAGCCAAATTTAAACCCCAAATGTCATAAAAAAACCTTAATCATTATAGCCTACCTAAAACAACGTCGTTTCGTGAGGATTGTTTAGATCTCAAAAATCAAAACGACAGCGTTTTAGTACAGATAGCCCGAGAAATGTGATAAACCCGACCCGCTTCAGTAGACTCACGTGTTTTCGGAGTCTTGTGTGCTAATTTCTCTTTCAATCCTTTCACTTTTCAATGATTTTATTCTATTTTTTGTATGATTAATTGTATTTTAGCCATTTCAGTTTCCTATTTTTATAATTTCATCCACATATTAATTAATTTAGTTGATATTTTAATTAGGGCTTATTATTATTATTATTACTAACATTTTCTCTTCTTGTGTTACATTTTATTTTGAAAGAAACATGTATTTTCATATTTTTTTTATGAATAAGGTAGTGTTATTTTATTTGAATTAATTAATGGGTAGTGTCTAAATTTAAAAGATTGCGGCTTTTATAATTGGGTAAATTACATAAATGACTACTTAATTATGAGTTGTATCGATATGATCACTATACTTTTAATTTTGACAAATATATTATTAAACTGTTTAAATGATTCTAATATGATCACTTGTTAAATCTAACGAAGATGATGACATGACAATAAAAATTTATATAATTATATATTTTATTATATTATTTATATATTATATTAATTTAGTCTATAATATTAATTAAATTTAATATTTTAATCAAATTATGACATATGTTATCATCTAATTTATCGATTTTATTATTATTATTATTTATTAATTTATTTTTTAATAAAATTTTACCCAATCAAATAATACCATGTATCACTCTCCGATAAAAAATAAAATTTCAAAACAAAAGCCAATTATTGCTTTATACAGGGATTGAATCCTGGACGTGTAGGCTTTGATGTTACCGATTACACTAAAATCAAAAATCGTTTATAATATTTCATATTTTACGAAGTTTATATTTATAGGTGAAGATGAGAGGATTAGTATTACAAAAATAATATAAAAAAATAGAAAATATAATTACTTTGAAAAAAAATTAAAGAAACAAATGCGAAAAAAAACTTCAGTGTTATAAGTTTTTTGGATCGAATTAAATACCTAAACCCGATTTCAAAACTTCAATACCCAACCAGCTCCGTACAGCCTCAAATTATCCATTTTAAATTTAAAAATTAATTAAAAAAATAATGTTTACAATAATATTTATTATATTTTTAAAATCAATTTTTTATATAACGAAACAAAACGCAGTAATGTCAATCCAGTTAGGGGAAGTGGTGTTTTGACCCAGGTGATCCAGCATGTTTATGGGAATGTGTATTCGATTAATTTGATCGGTAACTAGATCAAATTAGTTATAATCGAATTAATCGATTTTTTTAGAATTTTAATCATTAACTAAACTAAATTATTCATAACTGAAATAATTAAACTGAAATTATTTCATTTAATTCATTTAATTTTTAAATTAACCAAAATTTATTATAAAACTTTAGATAAATCATATTTCGTTAATTCAATCGGTAGCTGAATCAAATTAGTTATAATCGAATTAACCAAATTTTTTAGAATTTTAACCCTAAACAAAATTAAATTATTCATAACAGAATTAACTGAACCGAAATTATTTCAATTAATTCAATTGATTTTTAAATTAACCAAAATTTATTATAAAACTTTAGATAAATTACACAATAGGTCAATATATTATGATACAATAATTTTCTAATCATTAAACTTTTATTTTATTCTAATTTGATAAAAATTTAATGATCATTTTATAATTTTTAAAAGTTTAATGACTTTAAATTAAATATATATATATAATATACAATATTTAATATAGAATAATTTTGATTATTTCAATTAATTCAACTAATTAATTGATTTTTAACCAAATTAACTGATATCTGAATTTTTTTTAAAATAATTAATCGTGAACTGAATTTATCTAAAATTAACCAAAATAAATTCAATTCGATCAGTTAATTCAATTGAATAATACACACCTCTATATTGACCCACAGATCCAAACCCTAAAAACAGTGGGTTGAATTCAGTGGACTCTTCGGAACCAAAATTTAAGGTTAAAAGAGATAAAATATAAATGATTAAAAATGTCGTACGGTGCAACATAAAATAAAAGTTGATTTTTTTTTTCGTATCACAGCTTTGTACAACATGCCAATCAGTTGATTTTTTTTCCTAAAATAAAATAAAATATGCATACAAGTTAGCTTATGTTTCATATATATGCAGAGATAAAGTTGACACAATCAGTGCAGAACATTCCCCAAATGTTACAACGTGCAGCAATTCAAGGGTAAGAATCAAACCTGGACTGCTCAAGAAATTTCATATGGAAATTTGACCGCTGAGAACTCGAAACCTATGCTTCCTTGCAAAGATGATACCATATCCATAGTTTTATACACCATTAGCTTCCGAGGATCAGTCGTTCGATTTTTAAGAGAAATTACCTGATTCAAGCTTCTCCGGTGAGATTTGTCACGGTAGGTGGTGACTCGGGGCTGTAGTTCCATAGCTCATTCAGCTCTCCTCTTATCAAGCCTAATATAACCATAACTCCTACAGAACATGAAGAAAAGCATGATGGGAGGAGCAAGGGAAAGGAGGAAAAACTAGAAAAGGATATTTACTGTCTGGACTGTCCAGGTGGAATCAAAAGCTTTGTTACCTAGAGTACAAGGAACAAGATACAGGAGTGCCGGTTGACCATGCCCGTCCATTAGATATAACCCTAGGTATGTAAACAAGAGGCCTGCAACATGTGGAATTTCAAACAAATAAGTATTTTCACTATAGATTCATAATAGTTATATCATTGTTTTCGAGCTCAGCTTGTAACAGCATTTCAACCAAACTAAATACAATAATAAACATCCAATCATCATTCGTTTTTACAAATTAAATATAAAGGCTTTCATATTTAGACATAAACTGTAAGAATATCCCAATAGTTGCCGGAGTTGTTATTATTGTATAATTAGTAGTTATTAGCTTAAGTTAAAGCCTATCCCGTAATAAGATAAGAGTTAGGAGTCTTAGTACCTAGGACTCCTAATTGTATCTAGACTATCTACATGAATATCCTAATTATATTCAACAATCTGTAGGACATGCAAGAAGATTCAATATTCAATTTGCTTCCCGAGATCAGGAACTGCATTTCAGAATCTAGAACCTAAAGGCAATACTAAATTATTGTCAATATGAAGTGATAAAGCAGGTAATTCCATAGGCCATTTAAACTTGTAAGCATTATTAAATCTTAGCAAGCATTATTACAAAAACATAAGAACATTTTAATATTCAAAGTTTAATATATGCATAATTATTTAACTATTGGACAATTAAGATAGGTAATGTAATCTGATTTTAAATCTTAAAAAACAATTATTTCAATGGATATTTTTAAATTTTTAAATATTGATAATAACTCCATCACAAATTGTGATATTGGTTTATATAATGTATTAAATTTTATTATTTGGATAATGTTATTAAAGATAATATAAATAAATAATAGTTTAATTTTTAGTTTAATTTTTAATTTGATTTGAAGTTAACATAAAAATGAAATGAATAGGTAAATTACTTACTTTGCGAATCAAGTTTTTAAAAGTAAATATACAATGTGCACTTTTATTTAAAATCTCTATAAAATGGGTATATAAATCGGAAATTAAATATGAAATTATTAACCATGTTTACCACAAATCGTAATATTAGTTTTTATTATACAATAAATTTTATTCTTTGGATAATATTATTGAAGATAATATAAATAAATAATAAATTACTTTTTTAAAGTGAAATGAAGATAAATTAATTTTTATAATGTGGTTTGAAGATAACATTAAAATTAAATTAATCAATAAATTATTTATTTTTCAAAATAAATTTTAAAAGCAAATATACTAAGAAAGGCAAATAAAAGTTGAAAACTCTTCATAAACAAGGGCTTACCAAATCCATAGCCAATTATCAACCACAGGAAATACCCATTGGCAAGACGATTCTTGTTTGCTTTATCGTACCTGAGGCAACCAAACAAGGAAAATAATAGTACACATTGAAACAAATAAAAGATGAAAATCCTTCATAAAAGAGGGCATGAGAAAGACAATGGACCATTATGCAATATTATCATTAAAACCCAAAATTGACACTAGAAACAGTTCTAATACTAGCTGAAGAAGCTTGACAAACACTCGGTTCAGTGACCAATATGAAACCAGATATTTGCATTGTGGTATCAGATGATGGAAGCTAAAACAGTAAAGGAATGAAATACCTGAAAGCGAATGCAACAAGCAAACCAGGAAAGAGAATGTCACCGAATCCAATCATATCATAACCACCCCATGGATCAAAAGCTCGTGGAACTCTCAAAAGCATCGGTATTGACTCTCCACCACTATTGTCACCTCGAGCAACCTATTAACAGGAACAAAATGTTAGAGATCAAGACTCATCTTTGAACAGTCACCTTATATTATGTCTTTAGGTTAGTTGAATGGATGTAGGGCAATCTTGGCTTAGGAACTAGGAGCTTGCCATATGCCAAACCACTTCTATTAAAATGGAATTGTGAGTAAGAAGCAAGATTTTACATTTTACTGCAAGTAGTGTCGAGTTCTACACACAGTTGGAATGACCAACCAGCCGAATCAATTTTCGTATGAAGTAAGCACTCATGCATGGGCATTTAAAACGTTATTGATTCTTATGGGGTATTAGAGGGTCAAAGCCTCCTTGTTCTAGCTGTTAATAGTGTTAAGTTAATAAACAAATTCCAGTACAATCATGTGAGGGACCAGCTAGGCTTACACTTCATCGGACTCATACATGAGAATGTTTGAGTTTAAAAACTTGTTTTCTGGCCTTAACCAAATAACATAGGATAACAAGTCATATGACAAGAAAGATAAAGTCGAGATTATATGAATTGATAAAACGATTTCTGATGAAAGATGTTGTGATCTTCAGCAGTAGGAACCGTGAATATTTGTAATCTAGAAATCATTTCTTTTAAGCATGAGAAGCAAATGAGAAAAATAATAGCTTCAACCAAACCAAGAAAGGAACCATTCTTTGTTCCATCAGCATATACATGATCATGTTATTATTATTTATATGTCCATGGACTTTGTTCAATTGAGTAAGGAGAAAAGATCCGTCGTTCAATTAGATGCAAAGATTTAATACTTTAAATGGAGTCGAACCAAAAGATTAATCGGTTATTTTATAGTAATTAACACAAAGCAACTAATTTCAGTTCAACAACCAAAAGGATGAAACACTTACTGCAATCATCACACTCTCATGGAATATAAGTGGCGATAGGAAGACCCAGAAGATGTCATAAACGAATGCACAACAGAGAAGCACTGTAGCAACCTGGTTCATGAAGAATGATCAGAGCATAGGGTGACATATATTTAAAATATACATGATAAATGAAACCACTGTACCTTGATATTAGGTAGTCGAGCCAACTGTAAGACTGTTATCATCAAGCAGATACCCTTTTATAAAAACACACATACAAAAAAGTAGTAAACATTTGAAGAAGCCATCTGAACATAGTTGGAACCAACTTCCATGCAGTAACAATTGCAATCAATGTTAATACTAACCTCAAGTTACTTAAAACAACAGAGAAATGAGTAGGTGAAACATCAACAAAAATTAAAAGGAATAACAATGGATTTCATACGAATTCAAATGTGATATGCAAAACATACCCCTTAAAACCAGAATATGCCTTCTTAAATTAACAATTTAAATTCAGTTGTGTTCCAGTACCATTAGTAAAGCCACTTCTAAACAACTTTCTAACTCAGATTTAATGACCTGGATCTCAATCCAATTCCAGACCTCGTAATACTCATATAATTTCCAATCCTCTTAACATCATTCACCATAAAATTTATCTCAAAACAGCATTTGTTTCCCTGCAATAGAATCGATTCATTGCCAATTCGAGACACTCATTTTCTTGTCCTGAAATTGATTTTCACATACTTGCAATATCATTAAGCCAAGATATTACCGCTACAGAGTATTAAATATTTGCATCTAAGAAAGTATGATCAATTCCTAAAAATACCCATAATCAGTCTGGAATGCAATGTATTGATATGAAGACTTACAAGAATATCTTGGCCCACCCATGAATATGATGCTCGCCGTTCAACAGCCCATACAACAGCGAATATCAAACAGCACAGTGCAACCACAAATGAGACAACAGAAACCTCCCCAAAGAGGGGCAAATTCAGTGTCTTCTGTGGACAATTTCTACATTTTCTGCAAACACAAGCATGCATCAGAAACAAGAACGAAAGGAAAATAGATCTTGTAAAACAGATTTGGGAGAGATTTACAGCAAAGACAAGAAATTTCAAGTATACCTTGTTATTGGCGTCATAATGCAATTATGCATCCCCTGGAAAAACAAAAACACTCAGCAGATATACAAAAAGAAGTCATAAGAGAATATATCATCGTGAAAAAAAATGGAAAAAGAAACAACATAAAAATAAGAAGAGGTTGAAAATAGTTGCTTCAACACCGTTGCACATAAATATGGCAAAAACAAAATGATACATATGGCACAAAAGCAATCCAGTTATGCATTTCTAGTCACTACTTGTATATATTTATTGTCCATAGTTATATGAGCTAATATTTTCTGTATTGCATTTCCATCTTGCAATCAACCAGCTACAAAAAGTTCCAAAAAAAATATCCAATAACAGTAAATGTGTAGGTTGTTTTTAACATGCTATGTCTAACCATTAGCAGATTTGAGCATACATCCATATTCCATACATAAATGATAAGTAAAACATCAAACACGAAAGTAAATGTGTTACCTGAACACCACCAATGCAAAAGAGCACAATCAGCAACCAGACAAACCAAGCAGACATGAAAAAGTAGAGTAGCACCAGAAAAGTGGATGCTGTTATCACAAAAACTACAGCACCCTTTATGCTAATATCGAGGATTTCCTTCTCATTGTCATTACCTGTTCCCGTGGGAGATTCCTAGTCAACATCAGCAGAAAAAAGCATCACTTTAATTTCCTTTCAATGATTAGATAGAAAAGTAAGAACTCAAACGCACTAACAAGGAAGAGAGAAATGAACAAAAATTGGTAAGCTTTTTCACATAACAAATCAGTGTAGCATCTTTTAAAGAGAGCATTATATGCAACAAGAGCTGATGATGCAGTGACAATTGTATATGCATTTTCCCAAGTCCTTGCAAAGGACACTCACTCACTAAGATTCAATGTGCCAATATAAAAAATTAGAAATTTGTTGCAAAATGAAACAAACACCACACTACCCATCAAACTGGAATTTTAGAGATACAATAAACTATATGGATGCTAATCATCTACCAATGGATTGGATAATAGACAAAATATCTAGAAGAAAGAAAGAAAAACTTAAAGGTAAACTACAACAGAGGTCATTCAATTATCGGTAAAGTTACATTTGGGTCACCCAATTACTAAAAGTTACATTTGTGTCACCCAATTACTAAAGGTAACATTTGGGTCACCCTTCATATTTAAAAAATATATATCAATTTAGTCATTTTTTCTTCCAAATCACTTGTATACCTTCATTAACACTAGAGTACTTCATGTGAAATCATTTATTAATCTAATACACAAATTGATATATATTTTTTAAATGTGAAGGGTGACACAAATGTAACATTACCCATAATTGAGTGACCCAAATGTAACCTTATCCATAATTGAGTGATCCAAATGTAACTTTTAATAATTGAGTGACCCAAATGTAACCTTACCCATAACTAAGTGATCTCCATTGTAGTTTACCCAAAACTTAATTGTATATTGCCTGCCTCCTAGACTCACACCATAAACCTACTTTGAAAGTGGTTATAAAGATAATCACCTGAACAACACAAAGTGGCTATGAACACCAATCAAATATCTTGAAAATGTTTGCTCAAAAAATATCTTGAAAATGTAATTGCCATGAATGTCATATGTATGGTAATACTAATAGGTGGCCAAAATTTTAGGAAAACCTAGAATATATGTTATTCATGAAATGATAAATCAAAACCAATTACTCCCTAAATATGTGTTAACAAATATCCATAAGGCACACATAAACAAATAATATAACTATAAACTCCATGATAATGGATAGAGGATAGAATATGGTCAACCTTAAATAATTCATTATAAGGTTCATCAGAATTATCAGAAGTGCCAAACTCTTGCCAAAATGAAGCAATAGCAATTGTTCCAACAGCCAATACCCACAAAAATATGACCGAAAGATCCACAATTGGACGAGTTGGTGCATACAATAAAAATTCCACTGCATTGGAAAATTAACACGATTTAGTATGGATCATTATACATTAACAAACTTCAAATATCATAAAGAATGTATGTATCCAGGATGAACAAATTTTCTATCTTGTTAAGCATTCATAAATTTCCAGTGATGTTATTGCGTGCTTGAAAATTCAAAAAAGAAAGAAAGAACTAGAGTAGCTCAAGTACAGATCACACTGATGGTCGCATTCAGGAAATGTGGATAGCCCCAAATTCTTATATTTTAAAGAATATAGATAAAGCAACTAACATTGAAAATTTTGTTTGGTACCATAGTAATTATTCTTTAAAGCTTTAAGTTTCCGTACACTGATCCATAATCATATCCATAACCCCAAAACAGCAAACCTCATGCTAATGGAATTAATGAATCTATTCATTTAGACTTTATTCACCTAATCAAAGGATGATAAAGTTTTTCCTGAACATAAATGCCCCTTCTGTCCATAACTGTGCCAAACTAGTTTAGACATATTTCCATGTTAAATTGACTAAGCCTTAACCAAAAGCTGGTTCATTTGGCAGGTTTAATAATTTTCTGAACATAAATGCCTTTTCTATATATAGCAGTGTCGAACAATAGTTTAGACATATTTCCATGCTTAATTGACTAAGCCTTAACCAAAAGCGGGTTCATTTGGCAGGTTTAATAATTTTTTTGCAAACAAGTATCCCTAATCAGATTTAGAGGCTTAAGTGCATTCCATCCCTCATCATCATAAACCACTTTGGGAACAAGATATTCTTGTTTCTAACAATCTACAAAATAGATCAGATGCCTCTAAAGAACAAAACTAAAAGGAAGAAAGAAAAGATGTCATATGAGATCAAGTGCTCACCACGTTTCTCTTCCATGGATTTGTTGATTGCATCTCCAGCTGATTTTGAAATCATCACAACAGGTATCGAAATATTTAAAGAAGTATCATTCTCAGAACAAACCATCTCGTAAAGCTCTGGATAAATTATTCAAAAGGATGGATATGTAAGAGACAGACAGCCAGAACATTATTTTAATCAATCATCCAACTGAACTTCAAAATGAAGTTAAAAACACCAATAGCATGTGCCAGCAAACAAAAAAAATATATAACCTTCATTGTCATTTATCACCAGCAAGGCTGCAGCACCTCCTGACTGCGCAACTTTTGCCTTAGTTACAAAGTCACAATCACCACGTATGGACAAGGCTATAAAGCCAGAGAGCTGTAGTAAAAGAATTCTAACCATGATGAGTCAGATTACAGTGCTTATGAAACTACAAACTTCATTTAAAACTTTTATGAAGTATCATCTCCAAACTTCATAGGCTTACATGGTCCTCCAAGAACGAAGAGTAATAGAATCTAGTACAACCCCTATGTAGTGTTCTCTTTCTTTATTTCTTTTTTTTTTCCCGAAGTTAAATGAGTAGGTTTTAAAGTAGTTTTGACATATGCACACAACACACACACTACATGGGAGAAAGAAAAAAAGTTAAGACTTAAAAAATGCTTTCTAAGAGAAAGCTACTTATTGGTAGTTTTTCTGAAGAAAAGGTAGATAGTTCTTTTATGAAGAAATAAGTACTGTTAAAAAATCTAAATTTATACTATAAAATAATGAAAGACGTAAAGTTCACTATTTTATTTTTTTTATATCCTGAATTCCTGATATAGGTTGGTTTCTTTGTAATTTCGTCCATTGAACTGGTGTCGCTTGACTTGTGACACCTTAGTTAATCAAAGAGTGATAGTATGGCTGAATTATAAACTTCACTGTATAAAAAAACGTACTCTGACTAAATTCTTGGCATGGCAAGTTCACAAAGAAATTTGGGAGAACAAAATAAATTGAGACAGAACCTTTGAAGAAGAACTAGAACAGCCATTCAGGGGATTTGAGAAAACAGCAGGCAGTTTAGAACTTTTGTTGGCTTCCTCGGGTAATGATGCTCCAAAGCTTGCAGTTAGCCCAGATAAATCATCACCTTCAACACCATCAATCCAGATCTTCACCTTGACCTGGGAGATTCAATCTTAATTATTGAGAAATTAGGATGAACATAGGCTATTCTCTTTTGCACTCTTAGATATGAAACTCGGAAAAACATACTATATCAAAATCTTACACACCGTGTATCTTCCCCAAATATTAAGTTTCAACAGCAACCAACAAAGTACCCCAGTTTGTTTCATAATATTGCATGACTCAGTAAAATAACCATAAAATCCTTCAGATCATAACCAAAATAAAGAAGTTTCAGTATGACTAAAATAACAACAGGAGGAGAGCATTATTTTATACAAGGAACTTTCAGTTCTGCATATATTCTTGACAAAACACACAAATTTCCTGCATCCCCAAAACTCAAGTTTTCAAGGTCGATCATCCCTCCTTTTCTCGCAAATTATCTTCCAATACTTTTTATCAGTACCAATGTCCAATAACAGCATATTACATAGAAGCTAAATGTTCGAGATAAAAAACTCTCTTCTTTACATTTTTGCACCCTTCACCTCTGTCTAGATTCAAATAATTAGCAACCAGATTCATTCTTTCTTTCTAAAGTACTAAATGATCTTCAGAACCCTTCCACTTTACAACAACTCTAAACTCTTTTCTTCACAAATGCAAATAATAAAAGAACCCAATTTTTAAAACATCTATTTTACTCCCTTTTTTCCAATTCCTTTTACTCTCTATCGAAAAACCCTAAAATAACAACTAATGGGGTTCATAGAATTTTGAACAATTCCAAATCATATCCGAATTCAGATCCAAAATTAACCGATCAAAAGGAAAAAATAAAAGCTTCTTTATCACACATCACTATTGTAAAATAGTAACGATATAATGAAAAAAGGAAATGACCTTACCAATTTGAAAGGGTTGTTACAAGCAGGTAACTCAGGTCCGTCGTCCTGTGAAGCACCGTCGGTGGTGGCGAGTACAGCAAATGACAAAGTAACGAGTACCACTAAAGACAGAACCACCACAAAGCGGCAGCGGATCCTCGGAGGAAAAGCTAACATGGTGGTATGTCAATCTTTGCTTAAGGCCAGGGACAGATTTAAAGTGAACTAAACCAATGTTTCCCCTTTTCTTCTTGGTTTCTGATTCCTGAAGGAAATTTAAATGAATGGATGCAATAATAATTGCATAATAATTTCTTGAATTTATATTTTATGGATCCAAAAGGAAAGGTTTCTTGTTAGGTAAGGGAATACTTTGCTTATAACTAGATCTTTCATAAACACACCAAACGGCGAAATTGAGTTGATATTGTGATTTTGGTTTTTAGGGTTTTGTTCTAATAAATTTAAGTAAATTTTATTGTATATTTTATTAATCGTTGGTTTTTAAATCGATTAATTTTTTTTTATATTAACATTAATTTTTAAAATTTTATGTTTTATTTTGATAAAATAATTTTATTTTATAACTTTTAAATATTAAAAATGTAAAGTTCTAAAGATGTTTTTCATAAATATTTATTAAAAATATTTATAGTATTTTAAGTATAAAATACTTTTTTTACTTTATAAAAATAAGTTAAATAAGAAATTATATTTGATTCATCACGATTCGTAAATTTATGAATTATACATCGTCAAAATGTCTCAGTTCAGATTGGTTTTACGGTTAATCGTGCTCAGCTTTAATTTGATGAGTGAGTTTTTTAATAAAAAAATTACATACAAAATATCTTGAACATAAAATTTATTTAAACGAAACTAAACCACTTACTATTTAGACCAATTTTATTGATATATTATAATTATTTTTTCTGAATTTATAGTATAGTTTTAAATTATTTTAGATTTATTGTATTTCAAATAGTGTATTTGAAGTCGATATATATATATATTGTTTTTTTTACAGTGATTATATTTTTTAATTCAAAAAAAATGAAAAGCTTAATGCATTTTTTTTAATTTTTTTTTTAATTAAGACAAGTTACATTCATATCGTCTTCATGTTTTTTTTAATTAAAAAAATATAATCACTGTAACAAGACGGAATATACTCTGTTTTGATTTTGAATATATTAGTACGGATAGTCACCGTATCGATATACTTCAAACGTATTAGTATGTCATTATGTTTAATAATTTTAGTATTGATATGTGAAGTGTCGTATCAGTACATTATTTTACTAGTGAAATTTTTGATTTTAAGATATTATACAAGAGATTAGTATATAGATTCATCGTATCGGTACACAATTATCTTAAAGTTTATATCGATACAAGACTAGTATATCGATCATTAATTTAATTATTTGTTTGTTAGATTTTATAATTTATGTTTTTTGATTCTATTAAATGTATGCTTAATTAAAAATGTTTTAAATCTCATTTTTGATAAAATTTCACACCAAGACGTCTAATAAACTTAATTTAAGGACGATAAGTTCAATTTGTTAATTGGTACATATATTTTAGGTTCTAAATTGTTTAGATTCGCACGAACTATTTAGCTTCATCGGTTAAAGGAACAATTGTCGTTTTTGAAAGTCACAAGTTTAAATTAAACTATCATTATCCAATTATTGAGAACATACGATATTACTATAATCATTAATACTCGTCAAATCAAACTCGTATCTATTATTTACTCTCCCCCTAAATGTAATCATACCTTAAGCCCAACGTGTATCTAGACAATATAAAAAAATAGTTTAGGATATTAGTTTTAATTTATTTCGATAAATCTAATATAATTTTCTTGACTTAAATTTGACTTGACCGGATCAAAAGATTACAAACCCTATTAATTTTTATTAGCTTTAGAAAATGAATTAAAAATATATAATTATTCAAACTATTTTTAAACATTATTTGAAATATTAACATGCCACGTAAAATTTAAGTTCTAAAATGTTAATCCTCCCCCAATTGACTATGGACCAAAAAAAAAAAGAATCTCTGATTGTTTTTTATAATGTATGATCTACCAAAATATTAGTGGCGACTCAAAAATGTTTTCAAGATTATAGAGAAAGAATTGATTTCAATATTAATTAAGTTCTAAAACCAAAATTAACATAAAAATTTAATTTTCAAGATTAAATGACAATCTTATTTTTAAAGAATAATCGTCAAACTATTTTACCTCGATTTAAAAATAATCGCGACGATAAACATCCATATGTGAGTATCAGGAAATAAAAGATACAAAAGTAAATGAAATATTATAATTTTTGACTAGTTATAAATGTCATCATGTTGCCAACAAACTACTAGTTTAGTAGCAATGATCTGGTAAGGTTTCAAGTCCAAGGTTTGAAAATCAAAACCTGGTTGGCATTGTATAACAAACATACTCCATATATGGGCTCAAATCAAGTGAATCAGTATGCAGAAAATCATGAAAACATTTAAATGTGCTACCAACTTGGTTTAGAAAAAGAGGAGAGAACATCGAGTCGAAACTTACGATAGACGGTAATCGGGCTTGTGCAATGGTGAACCTAATATGTGTCAAAACGATACTCAAATTTTGGTCTACTCACTGTAGAAAAAGAGTAAATTAAAATACATTAGAAAACTGGAGAGGAAAAGCAAAAACATATAAACACCTTCAACTAAGGCATAGAATGATGAAAGTGGCCTAGAAAAGATACATTCGAATAACTAGAATGTTATCTCGAATCAAGAAAGGGGTCCAAAATTAATTTTACGTGCAATTCATTCGGATTATCTTGAAAAACATGCAACCAAAATCAGTTTTTTTCTTCATGGATTTTGGAAGATCCTTGTAAGGTCATATATCTCCGCACCTATTTCTGAATGCGTCCGACGGGTATTTCAGGCAAGACAAAGAGTCAGAGAAGCACAACTCTCTCATACACATGATATAATTTGAAGTATTGAACATCAAACTATTTGCATAACCCCAAGCACGTATGCTAGAAAACTAAATGCATAAAGTTCTCATTTCAGACTAACTTCTGATTTCCTTGTATGTCGAACATAAATCAAGAGAACAGAAAGAACAAAACTTTTTGTATATTAATAAATGAATAGTTTTGTTTCCATATAGGGCTAGGGGTTGAAATCGTAATATACGAATTATTTCACTAGTGTAAAATGCATCGAATAAAAGCATAAAAAAGAACCTTGGAAACCAGCCGCATGGATCTTCTGGGAAGGACCTTCTTAATCAAATGCTTTGTGCTTCTTAAAATCTTGGTATTAAGCATGTTGCAATCATTTTGATCACCAATATATGCCCTCTTTTTGCCGAGTCCATTGGATTCAACATTATCAAGTCCTCCACAATTTTCAAATAGATCATCTTGTGAGCATCTGAAAAGGGCAAATATGCACTCAAATCAACACATAAAATAAATATTCAATAGCATATAATAAAATTAAGAAGAATAATTACTCTGAACTCTCGCCCCAGTTATTAATTTTGCTCTTATCCTGCAAGCAGTTTCATACGGTAAAACTTTAGTTGTTTCGTTGAGCCTACTGAGAAAAAGCAAATTTTGTCACCACCCTTCCCACCCCAGCCCACAAAACAAAAAAAAAGAAGTAAAAACAATAAATCAAATGGGTTTTATCATCTAAAATGCCAGAAAAAACTTGATAATTCTCATCAGTGAATTATTTTCTGGTGGTGGTATCGTGTGAAGAAGGGAGAATCTAAAACAGAATTATAAGAAAAACTATTTCTACCCATAAGATGAACCTCCTAGAGATACAATAAAGAATAGCCAAATGTCTTTGCAGTGTGCAAAATTAAAAGTCAAAAGCAATACTTAAATAATATTTCTCAAAATAATAGCTAGCTAGAACATTTTGACACTCATATTAATCTAATAGTAGCATGATGCAGAAGGAATGAGAATAGAAGAAAACTTGGAGGGGAAGGGGTAGAAAATCATGTCAACCTTAAATTTATGGAAAACATCACCATGTGATTGATTTGACACCTTTTGTAAATTAGATACATAATAGACTAAGATTGGATTCAGCTAAACAAGATTGATCATTTACCTATTAACTTTATGAGTATAAAATGTTGCAGCTTTTGAAACAAATAACATTTGTAAAAATATCCGTCTATTTTCTCCAATATAGTTCTATTTAGAGAAAAGGAGAAAGAAGAAAAGGATCCTAAGCTATCTATGGTCCAACTAAGAAAAAAGAAAAGGATCGCATAAAATGTGCAAAACAGTTTGATGTCCTCAGAGCATACAACTATTGATGGCTACTTGAAAAAGGAAATCCTAATAAGAAAGAAAATCACTTAGTATCATTTTACATTAGAAAGGAACACTGCAATTTGTGCAAATCTAAAAGTAGAGCTACAGTGATGAAAAAATCGGAAGACAGCCTTGTTTGCTATGACTCTATCAAAGTTGATGCATCTCCTCAGATCTTTATAGCACATGTCTAAGGGGTCCGAAATCTCATTTGATATCATAGTCTTTCATCATACAAGTAATGAGATAATCACACCCATTAGCAGGTAATTACAGGTTCTTATCCTCTTTTAGACTTTTACTTATGCTTGTAATTGCTGGTTATTCCAAGACAAGCTTCCTGTTATCATGGATACAATAGGTTAATGTGCCCTAATTCTTCCAACAATCACGTACAATTTTTATTAGCAATAGATTAACACTATTTTTGTTCTGAAAGATTTTCTAGGGGGTATATGATGCACAATCAAGAATTCGAGGGATCTAATCCAACTACTTTTTTCCTTTTTCAGATACAGCTTTTATCCAGTTTTCAGTACATAAATACATTCATAATCAATCTTTCACTCTAATTTCATAGCGAAGATATATCTTCCTATAATTTCATAGTCTTTCTTAGTCTTGTTATGCATGTTATGCATCCAAGAATAATAGCATATATTAAAGTGAAAATTGGTCATTTGAGGCTTGATACACAGGCAACGGAATAATGCATTGAATTGACTGAAGCAGGTCTTATTCTTTTAAAGCTTCCAGTTTACGGAACCTAAAATTGGATTCAATCAATCTCACAAAAGCTAAATTTTAAACCCAATTTCTTCTTACACAAAACCTGAAGCAGACTAACTGATCAAAAGCAATGTGCCGTAAGGCATGAAAGTTCACAAAAAATGCCACCACACAGAGAAGGAAAGACAGGATGAACAAGGAACGGAAGAACATTTTTTTGCATTTAGTTCTCTTGTAATCTACTTTAATTTGTTTCTTTTCCATTTCTCCATCTGTTTATTGGTATTGACCTAACATTGTAATTAAACAATACAAAAGCATTTAAAATCCACCTACTTCAATTATCCATCAAAGATTCACAAACAGCCAAGACACAGACACACAAAGCAGCCACAAATCAAGCAAATTCCTTGACTAGTTACACTAGTATACAAACATTTACCATATATATGACAAAGCAATATTTTTTCAAATTACTAAGAACCATAAAAAGGTGGGGGAAAAACATCAACCAATTATAGCTATATATATAGATAATAGTTTGTGTATAACATTAACAGAGTTGAAAGCTAGAGGAGGTGAACTATCACCTGTTCTTCAACTAATGTAGGCAGCAGGGTCCTAAACGTCTCTTGGCCGAGCTCAGTTGAGCCTACTAGTCCACCTTGGTTTGCATAAATATTATGTTTTGAATCAGCCAAACCCACAGATTCACCATTTTCACCAGGTGAATGTAATGAATCTTTCTGGTGAACCAGTTCTTCAGGCATTTGCATCTCTAATAAACCATCTGGCAGACATCCAGTTATTCCACTAGAACTCACAAGATGACAACCATTTTGTCCGGTAGAATTTTCACAAATTTCATTATCCTCCGTCAGAAGATTTAGTGGATCATTTGAAATATTTAATGCAGCATCACCAGCTAACTTCTCCCTAGGAGAATCAATTGAATTAAGGGTTATCAAACACCCATCTTTTGCACATGAGGCACCAGCTGAAATTATTTGCCCCTGAGAATCAGGATGAGATTTAACTGAGGTCAGTCCTTGATCTCCTTCTAAATGGTTTGAGATATTACCTCTGGCACATGGTATCATTACGGCTGAGCCCAAGGATCCATCATCTCCATCAGGATGATCAAGCTGCAATGAATTTGTTTCTTTTATGATCATATTTGAGGGTAATCCAGAGTGTATGTGGCCATCCTTTATATTACCAGGATCTACATTCAACTGAGAAGAATTCTCCATCTGTTTACTACTTTCCCCAAAGCGCCCAAGTTCCTTATGAAAAGTCTTAAACTTGCTCTGGGATTTGTTCTGGCATATAGAAACCCCACTTTTCAGTTTCTCAACCCACTCTGACGGGTTTGAATTTAAATCAACATAAAGATTGATTCCCTCTTCTGAACTGACATGAAACTGAAAGGAAGAGGAGGAAACAGTTGGAGTGTTTCTGGAGGAAGGAAAGGCAATCTTATCAGAACCTGCAGCAACGTTTGTGTCTCTATGTTCAATTTGGGGCATATCGTTCATCCTTATATCTCTTGTGAGTCTCGAACAATCTCTATTGAAGCTTATTGTTTGAAACTCTTTATTCTTAAAACCACTGTCATCATACTGACTAGCAAAATGAGACTGTGGTCTTTGCTGGAAAAAAATAGGGCCACCACCATAGTCACCCTGCATTGACATATCATTAGATACAAGTTAGCAATTCTTCAAAGCAAACATTTAAGCATTTAAGGTTGAAGCTACTACATCTCTTTTGCCAGCATACATTTTAATTAAAAGCAGCCATTGGGGTAATTTTTAATCTTCCAAGACTAGAAGTGTCAACCAGTAAAGTTCACATGCACCACCGTAGTTTCTTTTTTCCTTTTTGGTGGTGGTGTGGGACGAGAGGGGGAAGAGGGGAGAGGAGTAACCTTCTAGCTTTTGAAAAGATAAAAAGGTTATATCTTTAATCGAGAACAACTACATAACTTAACACATGCCAGATGAGAGAACAAGGGACAGGAATCATATAGTATTTATACTGTTGCATCAGGAGTAAAAAAAAAATCGTGAATAGAAGCAAACCTTGTGATAATATTTAACCCCTGCGGAACAACCCAACACATTACATTGAGCAGCTTGAGAATTACACCTGTCTATGGGACAAGAGATGAGTCCGTAGCAATCTGCAGAAGCAGCCAAACACTATTCATAGTAGGATGCATCAACTTTCGTAAGGAAATCATAGTAATAAAATTAATTTGAGAAGATGAAGGACAAACTTATCAGGCACACAGTGAGTATACACCTTTTCCAGCATCCCTTAAAGAGTTTAATGATGCTCCAGGATGATGTTGTAGATTTAGGGACAACAGATGTCCAGCCTCTTGAATTCCATATAATCTTTCCCCCACTGTCATTGAACCTGTTCTCTGGCTCTGCACATATTTTTCCAAGATAGTTTATTATTGGATATAAAAGATGTTCAAAGCTTGTGTAAGTTTTAGAAACCTGTTTTGTCAAATAAAAGACTCACATGAATAAAGAAATATTAGATCTTGTGCAGTGTGTGATAGGCTGACGCAATTTAAATCCAAGTTTGAAACTGTAAGAAAATATCTGGACGCAGATCTTTAAATATGATAATTCCTAAAGTGCATAAAAGAGGGGGAGAAAATATAAGGAAATCTTGTCCAACTGATAGTTCATAGAAATATCAACTCTGCTAAAACATGTCTTTAACATGCAATAAATAAGCAGAGTGAAAACATTATTAAAGCTAGAAAAGCCAATGTCGATGACTATGACGTAAAATTTGCCTTGATGCTCAAACTAAAATTTTATCAATCCATATTTATCAATGACATTGTCACAATATTTCTCACCCTAAATTTCCTTTTCTCTGATCATAATTGTACATTCCATATTTTAAGAAACATTACCCATCATTGATGATGTGTCCATTTATAGATGGATGCTATACCGCATTAAATGGAACAATTGCTCAACATAATACTTTCTCAATTAACGATAATGCCGATTTATGTTGCAAAGATACCCTTTGATATCAAATTATTAATGACATTGGCTAGAATCATCCTATACTGCCTAGCTACCATCACATTTATCTTAGTCGGGCTTGTTTTTTTTAAATGCAGCAAATCAATCCCACAAATTTTCTTCATTATAAAAAGAAAATTGGAGGCCACAAAATAACAAGTGTGGCATATCTCCATTCCGAGTTCTTGCATACAGTATGTTTTTCGCTTTTACCGATCATCTTTACTGCTTTTCATTCAGATCCAATTTAATAAGTGGTAATACGTGTCCTCGCAACATTAATTACATACAAAATATAAATTTAAGAAATTAACTGTATTTCAGTTACAAATGACAAGCTTTCAGCTTTGAAAATCAACCACCACCCCGGCACACACACGTTCATATAAGAAAGTTATAAAACTAAATCTATGGAATACTCCTATGAACAGTATATGTTACTGTTTTATCAGAAGAAATACAGCAGAAAAACGCAAACAAATATATCTGAATGATATGGAAGTTGACATATTGAACAGCTACATAATGTTGCGAAAAGCAGTGTGATATGCTTTGGACTCCTAACCCTAGGTTACCAACAAAGATGGTGTCTCAATAAATTACCTCTAGAAAAGCGGCCAGTGATTTAGCCATATCGGAATGTGACCTATTAGCTGGTAAGCCATACTTCTTACACAAACTCTGAAGCTGTTTCCTTGAAAGGCTATGGTAAAACCCCTCATCTTCCTTATTTTCCATCCAATTTCAGCCAAGTAAATCTATAATGAACAATAACATATAAATCAGTTTTGCATCATTCAATTTAACTTAACAACTAATAAACAAAAGCCATTGCTCTAACTATGTACATAAATTTAAATTTCAAACATCAGTAATAGCAAATAAACATATCAAATTCAGTATCTTCTTGCCTTCACTTAAAGAACCACACGCATCAAAGGGGAAAAATAAAAAGAAAGGAAATATGCAGAGTTACGTGTTCTCAGAAACCCTAGTAAAACAAAAGCGAGAGTAAAACGTCCAAACTTACGATTTTCTTTATATTAGAAAAGATCAGGACAACGGAGAGTAAGGAAACAAAGGTGAAATCTAAAATTGTGAAAATGATAATAGTCTGGAAGCTAGAGAGAGCGTGTTCTTCGTACTTTACCTGATCTGCTGTTTCTTTTCCTCTGAAAATGGTGCTTAAGTTCGGATTAGGGAGGAAGAGACAGAGAGACGGGCTTTGAAAACCTGATATTGTCTGGCTCTTATACGAGCGGATTCAGACAACAGAATCGGAAATGGCAGTCCCGTAATTTACTGACTGAATGTTTCAGATGGATTCTTTAATTCATCGCTTTATATTTACTTGGTAACGGGGTTATGGCATAGCTCAGTTTTAGGTTTTTTCAGAGTAAAAATCATCAAATCTTTATACGCGACACACTAAAAATTATTAAAAATAAATAAATTTTAATCCTAATTTTTAAATCTTAAATCTTATCGGTTGGGTTCTAGACAGGTATAATAAAAGTGACAGTACAAGACTCCTAAAAAAAAGGCCCAAAATTTTGATAAAAACTATATTCATCAGATTATATTTATCTCAAAATTTATTGATTTTTTTGAAAATGTTATTAAGAAAGATGAGTTATAATTGTTAAATCGATATAATTATTTTTTGAATACGGCAATTGATTATAGAATTTTATTGATTATTCCTATTACTATTGTTTCCGTAGAACTAATGAGGTTTTGAACAGGTACAATAGAAACGATCGCATAGAGGCCCCTAGAAAGGATATTTGCTTTCAAGAGCTACAATTTTTTAAATAGTGGAGGTTATGGACAATTACTTTTAAGGGTCATATTTTAATAAATTGCATAGAACCCAAAATCTTTGAACAGCTCCTGAATCTTATATAAGTATATTTCATCCCTAATTTTTAACCATAATCCCTAACTTTAAACCCTAAAATTTAAACACATTATTTTAAAATGAGATACCAATAAAAATACAATAAAAGAATAAACAATTTATACTCGTTTTTTTTTCAACCGTAATGTAAGAAAGACCCTTACAATATTACTTTGATTTATATTTTTAAAATGACGTGATAAATATATATAATAGTACACATTAATATAATAATTTTATATAGATAAATATATTAATTTAAAAAATATTATAATAATTAAAAATTTTATAAATTTAAATAAAATTTAAAATTATTTTTTATTATTATATTATTTTATTAAATTCTTATGACTTTACCCTAATCGATGAAAGATTCTAAAGTGACCTTAATAAACTGGAGAGGGTTTCTAGAAGAAATTATAAAGTGATTTCTGGATTCTTCAACGTTCGCTCGTGGACTAAGGTTCTTTATATGAAGAATATGGTCATGATGATGTATTGACTTTTTTGGGGTGGATTATTGTCCCCTAATAATGAGAATTTTATAGAGTATATTTAGACCTTAAATCTAATTCGTTATCGTAAGATATTTTAACTTGATTTAATTTAAATAAAAATATTTTTTAAAATATTTAAATCCAATAGTCGGAAAGTATAGATAAATGATTAAATCATTATAAAAAAGCTCCGATTTTATTTAAAAATATTTGAATATTCGATTTGACCAATACAATTTTAAAAATAAAAATTACAGACTCTATCACGTTTGGTCCTATCGCACTCTAACAAAACTACTAACAACTTAATAATCCTTAAATCGTTAAAGTTAATTATCAAGGTTAAATTTTTTATATAGTTCTCTGCAAGAATTAAACCTATCAAATTGCATTAAATGTTAAGAAATAAAACATATGTTTAAAATGTGATAGTCCTCTCTGATCAAATATATGATTTCATACCTTCAAAAATCATATTCTTGATTTTCTTACCATTTGTATTAATAGTCTTTGAATAGTTGTATGGGTACGTACATGGGCGAAACATTGGGGTGATCGGGGTCCAGTCTCCGCTAATTATAGTTTTTATATATTAAATAGAGATATTTTTTTAAAAAAATATATATATAATTTTTTCTAAAATAATTGTATTTTGGTCCATCAATCAAAAAAATTTAAAAATATATATTTTGGTTCATTTATAATAAATTTTTATTCTGTTCTTGAATACGTATAATCCAAAATGTACAATAAAAATAAGTTTGAAAGCTATAAAAATACTTCAAATTCTAAAGAACAAATAAAAACAAGAGGTGTTGCTAATCAATGAATTGAAAATCTTAAAACAAACTCGACTAGAAAGCTAAGATTTAGCTATTCATGAAGTATAAGAAGCAAAAAGGGCTTTTCTTGGGTAGATCGAGTGTATATTTCCCTTTTCCGCTATAATCCTATTTATAGGCAATACATTAGATATCAAGTAGGAAAAGGGTAGAATCCGAACTCAACGGGTTTCAATCTAATCTAGTCTGATCGGGTTGGATTTTTTGGTAAAAAATTCAGGTTCGGGTTGAGTCGGTTCTTTTTCAAGGGTGATTTCGGGTCGGGTCGGGCTTGAGTTTAGGGTGGAAAAAATCCGACCCAACCCGACCCGGGAGTAATAGTATAATTTCCCATATATATTTTAAGAATATTTGCAATAATGATCCCTCTTTATATATATTTTATACAATTAGATCACTAAAATTATTATTTTTTACAATTAGATCCCTAATTTTTTTTACAATTTAGTCCCTAAAATTTTATTTTTTAATGATTCGGGTCAAGTCGAATCAGATTTTAAAGCTTAAAAAATGGGTCGGGTCGGATTTTTTTCACTCTAAACTCGGGTCGGTGATGGGTGGAAGGTATGATTTTTCGGGTCAGGTACAAGTGGACCAAAAATCTGATCCAATCCGTACCCATCCCTAGGAAAGAGTTAAAATAAAATTAAAAATATTAATCCTACGTTAAATGTAATTAATGATAAAATAAAAATCTAATTTAATTAGGTTTTCTTTCAAACTAATACTTTTGCTTTTGATTTGCGTTTATATAAAAAATTTAAAATAATATTTGAAATCGAATTTATAATTCACATGGCCAAAAATCATGGTAAAAGAAGATAAAAATATGAGTATATAGTTTAATTGAAGTACAAATAAAACCATTTGAATATTACCCAGGAACTGATCAAATTATTTAAAAAAAATACAAAATGTAATAAAAAAAAGAAGAAAAAGAAAATGAATTAAATGATTTAAACAACTAAATAAAAATCCCCCATGGCAATTATATTTGCACCTTTCACACAAACTGCAGCAAGGCTTGGCCCCAAAAACTGTACATTGACTGACCTAATTTGATTTGCTATAAACCCTAATTCTAATGTGGTTCAAATTTGGAAGCATAATTATACAAGGAAGAGTCTAATGAATTGGTTTTAACCCTACATTTCACAGCCAATAGACCTCACAAAATTCTATCAAAAACGTTTAAAAGAACCTGGTCATACCCAACATGACTCGATAACCAGGTTTCGGTCTTGTATATATATACTCCGACGATGTTTGAAGAACTAACCGGGAGCTATACATGGCTCTGATGCTCTTTGTTCTCCATTTCGTGGACACGGTCGACTATGTGTTGGATCTTCTTTGATAGACTCTCATTGTGCTCCTCAATTTGCTCGAAAACCAACTCTAGTTGTCTTTTGTATGTTGCAGCTCTCTTTTTCTCGATGGCCAGCTGCTGTGTTAATTCTCGGATTTTATTATGTTCGTTCTGAAGAAAAAACAAGATCAATAAAGCAAGTTATAGTACAGAATGAATGTCATTATCAACACAGGACTTCAAAATAAAAGCATTTAATGTTAACTTGTCAGCAGGTGATCGATCCAAAGCCGTTTTAATACAAACAATGGCATGCATGAGTGGCACCATGACAAAATTGCAGATGCTAAAACGAAAGTTTTGGTGCTCAACAGAACTTGCATACAAACATGGTCGTTTGACTGACTAAAACACGAAACAATGCATGTAAGTACGCCAAAGCAACAGGAAATGAATTTTGATCATCATTATGGGTTCAAATTCGTTAGTTTGTTATTGAAAAAATGGTCAAGGTAACATTCGAATAAAGAATAAAAAGGTGTTATTAGTACTCTACAAAAGCTGAAAATGAGTTTTTAGAGGCTACTGGCTACACACAGAAGCTGAAATGTGTTACTTGACAAAACCAGCAACATGAGCAAAGCAACGACGTTCTAGGTTATGTCAAATAGCTCAATTCGACAACATTTCTTGAAAAGATCTACTTCTAATAATTGTTACCACAGCTCCAGTAAGCACAACAGCAGACAAGAATAAAATATTGTTGTTTTCTTCAAAGGCAACATGACAAGGAAGGCAGACACTAAGGAATTGCTACAAATTTCAGAAACTATAATTTAATTATCATCTTAACATGCTAGTATTCCGAATGCCTTGTATTTCCTTCATAACATGGTTTTGGTCCCCCTACTATTTTATGATGCCCCAAAACAAGTCAACTAACAAAAATCAAAGCTTGCTCTATCAAAGAAACCTACACTGAAAGGGGAAAATTATCATCAAAGAACTTGTGAAAAAAATACATCATATGTTGCGGGATAGAAATTAATAACAAGAAAGAACTTTGAGGCCATGCTTTAAATCAAACCTATTTCTAAGCACTTCCCCTTCATTACATTTCACTCTTCTAGCGCCATTCGGGATACATCATCATCCATTGACCATCACAGCAATATATTCTAGACAATTGTAAAAGATCAAGGTACGTATAATCACATTGTTTTCACTTTAATAGAAGTCAAAATTAACCATAAAAAGGCAGATCGGAAGTAACTTTCATTTGACAAACACTTTGTTGAATAATCTATCAATGCTCCATCATTTGTTAGGCTTAATCCCACCAAATATCACTTAACAGCTGACCATAATTCATACTACAAGCACATCAACGTGCTCGTGCTAAGCAGAAAAGACAACCAGCTATTTAAGATACATTTTCACAGTTAACATATATCTTTGTCAAAACATTATTTAGCAGCAATATTTTTCAGATAGTATTTAGTTTCAAAGTAAGATAAACTACGCTATGAGAAAGAAGTGCAGATGTTTATGATAGTAACCTACATCACACAAACAAGCATAAAGTATGTCGTAAATAGTAAAGTGCAATTACATTTTAATGTACTAGCCAAATGAATTTATGCCAATTGCCAATACGGTAAATACTGACCGGATATTGCTCATAAATACAATCCCTCCGACCTTTTCCAGGAGCCAGAGGATGAGTGTGCTCCTTCACAAATTTTGTGACAACCCATTTACCGGAACTAACTTTCCTCACCAAAATCATTGCCCTGCATCCAACCCTCGTCTCTGCCCTTTGCCTCACAATTTTTTCTCGTTTGTCAGGCATTCTAAAACCCTCTTTGTTACAAACTAGTGCCCTACCAATAGCAGATCCATCACGCCTTGAACGAGAAAGTTTGCTTACCCGAATGATGAATCCCACCCTTGTGGCATATCCATTATAGAAAGCATGTGCAGCTGCCTCGGATTCAAATTCCTGACCCACATAAGGCTCATCAGCTGGAATACCCTCTGGGATGACTTCCATTCCCGGAGAAGTTTGCTCCATTTTCTCATTCAATCCCTGTTGAAAAGTTCCTTCAACAGGATTTTCGCCTGTTTCATTTTCATTTTCCATGCTACTAGCCTCTACTGGGACAGAGCTCAGTACCATGCAACCATTAACATCACCATGAACCCCAAACTCCACTGCAAGAATAACCATTTTCTAATTATTGTAGCAGATAAGCATGCAAGGATATAATGTCAACCTTTATATTTCCTATTGAGGTCCAAAAGTGCTTGGCGCATTCAAATTAACAGTTACTGATTATCTAATTACGACCAAACTTTATATTAAAATGCAATAAAACATTATAACTAGTCGGCGTTTCAACCCCCCCCCCCCCCCCTCCACTATTTTTCCAGATTCCAACAAATCATGTAGATCCCGGTTTCACTCCAAGGTGAAAATGAAGGAAAAGGGCACATATAAAATCTTAGCAAATTGCTCTCAAATAGAACCTACAATGAGTCTCACTTCCAAGAACTATCTTGCTACAACTATTAATTGTTCTTGAAGTACCCATGTCCAACCATTGCATCCGAAGAATATACAGAAATGGTGATGGTGATATAATTATCCAAGGACACTCCAAAATATACACAAAAACCTTAGTAGGAAAAAATGAACATAAGGCCAAAAGAGCAACGGCAAAAACGAAGAACATATTTCTTGTTTCCAATGTTTTAAGTGTAAAATATAAACTTCTAAACAATGAAATAATAAAAAAGATAATACTAAGTTTATTTCTAGAGTCCTAGTTGGAGTTAACTCTGGAACAAGTCTGCTCCTTTTTCAAATTCTTCCTAAATTTCCTTTAATTTCCTACCCGCCAAATAGATATATATCAAAAAATTCCCTCCATAGCATCAGCTAATTCCACAACCTGAGGCCCTAATCCTATACGTGTAAATTACATCCATAAAATGAGTGCACTTAAAAAAATTCAAAATTACCAGAACGAACAGAACAAAACCTAACAATAAAGTCAAACTCTAAACTTTTCTCTCTTCTACTTGCATTTTCTGGGCAACCAAACAGGGATAAATTAACAATCCAAATGAAAAAGCAGGGCATGTTCAACAATTAGCATTTTTCATCGAACATTAACAAAATCATACCAAATACTGTAATATATAACTTAAATTGAGTAAAAATTAAAATGAAATTAAAAGATCTTACTCGAAAAATTAGCCTTGATGAGATGAAATTATGATGATCGATTGGGAATTAGGTGAGGGAGAAAAGGGGCGAGACATTGGGTGTGCGAGATCAGGGTTGAGGATAATAGGGACGCGATAGAACATGACGTGGCGAGCGTAGATTGGTTTCAGAAAAAATAAAGTCAAAACGTTTTTATGATGTAATTGGATGTTGACACGTGTTTGATAACTAGATTATGCCTCAGCTTTGCCTCCAAAGTCCAACATTTTTTTCCTAATATTTTAAGTCAAATGATTATGATTATAGAGGTTAGGGGTGTATTTTTAATATAAGATTGGATTTATTTAAAAATTAAATATTTAAAATTTTAGATTTATAAAATTATAATTTGTATTTAATTAAAAATAATAATAAAATATCAGATATTATGAATAGATATTTGATTATTTGAATATAAAATTTAATTTTTTATTTTTAAATTTGGGGATCGTATCTTCACAAATGTTAGATTTTCAAATATAATAAGATTCACATCAATAATTTTTTTAAAAAAAATTTTAGATATGTCAAGCATCAAATTACTAAAAATAATAATATTATATATATAATTTTTTTTAATGTTTAGATATTTTGGATTTTCGACTGATCTAAAATTTAAAATATTATGATTCGTATTTGATTTAAAAATAAAAATAAATCAAATATTTAATTTAAAAATAAAATTTTAGATCAAATCAATAGATATTCGAGTCAAATCAATTAGATTGAATATTTTTATACATTTCTGATAAAGATTCGCTAATTAACATGAATTCTTATTAGTTATTTAAGGATTTAGGGAGGCTGTCTTAATTTAGCCGCACCCTAAGGTGTAGCACAACAAAATCTCCCGGTTAAGAATGCTCATATTATCTTATTATATAGATTCGAATTCCGATGTTAAAATATAATATCTCTTATTTAATCAAAAAATAAAGATATATAGATAATTTTAGCCTTAATTTTTATAATTTCTTTGATTTTGACCGTCACCTATTTTTAAAATAAATTTATCCTTTAATCTATATCTTTCTGTTAAATTATATATTTTTAATTAACATATTAACCAAATTATTTAAATTTTGACGGTGATAATATTACACATACATAATAATATTTTTTTTGACGGAAAAAGACCTCGTTAAAAAATCTCTGACACTTTCAAACCCCAAAAGGGTTAGAAACCCCTATGGGTAAAGAGTACCCCTAAAATTTATTGAATATGAGAGTTAAATCTCTCGGAGTTTACAAAAACCTTTATAAAGTCGGACATGTCGTCAAAACAATATATTTTTGATTAGTCTAAAGGTATTTACGAGGGAATATCTATTTATATATATTCTTAACCCTTTAACAATATGTATACACAACAAAGAGATTTGAACTCGTATCTTCTATGATAGTATCATTCTTTTTTTTCGCTGAGACACTTGCTGGATTCACGCAACAATATATTTTAAATGGCATGGTATCTAACGTATTACATATATTAACATGTGAAATATAATTTTATTTTAATATAAAAATAATTAAACTTTAAATAAAATATTTAAAATAATTAAAATTTAAAGGAAAAACAAATGTGGAAAATCCCATTTTGAATCAAATACTCTTTTCTAAATGTGGGCAACACAAAAATCATTTGGGTTTTATAAATTTAGTTTAGGATTTTAAATTTTTGGTGTTTAATTTAATTTTTGAGGTTTGATAAAGAAATTTAGAATTTGAACACGAATAGAAAATGAATTTTTTTACGGAATTGAGAAAATCCAGTTGCGGTTTAAAGATTTTGGGGGTCCTGTACAATTTATTAAAATATGATCCTTAAAAAATAGTTGTTTGTGACCTCCACTAGTTATAAAATTGTAGCCCTTAGAAACAAATTTCCTTTTTAGGGCCCCTTGTGCGATCGTTTCTATTGCGTCTGTCCAAAACTTTACTAGTTCTACTGAAGCAATAGTAATGGTAATAATCAATAAGATTCTATAATTAATTGTCATATTTAATAAATAATCATAACGTTTTAACAATTATAATTCATCTTTCTTAATAACGTTTTCAAAAATTTTCAATGAATTTCGAGATTAACATCATCTAATGAATGTAGTTTATCAAAATTTGGAGCCCCTCTTTTTCGGGGTCCTGTGCGATCGCTCCTATTATGCCTACGCCTATCCAGAACCCAGTGAGAAAATCCCAAAATACTAAAAAATGATAAAGACTAGGAAATTATTAATTTGGGTGTTTAAGCTTGTGCTTAAGGATTAGGGTTTTGAACTGTAGAAATTCGCATGATTGAATCAAAAGAAATTCCACTATTGATTATATGTTTAACCAGGTCGATAATGAGTATGGTTGACTTATAAATTATTTAGACTTATTCAATCGAAGTTCGGTTTGAATGAGTTTGATTTGAATTCAAGATTTTGACGAATCAACTCAAGCTTTGCTCGAAAAGCTCTTGAACAAGCTCAAAATAATTATATATATGTATTAAAAATAATTTTTTAATAAAAAATAATAAAATAAATTAAGAAAAATAAATTAAAAAATAAATTAACTAAAATAAATTGAACATTATATGTTTGTATCATAAAAAATATTGCTTGGTTACTTAAATTAATATACTTTTTGAATACTATTTTTTCTTTTTCCGACACTGAATTATATTTCTGTGTTGGTTACGAAAGAGTTTTTTTAACGAACATTTATATTTTATTAAAAAATTATAATATAATTATTCATTTGATCCAAGTCGAGCCCGAGCTGAGCCCAACAAGTTTCAACTCGAGTCGAGTCTTATAGTATTATTTCTGAGCCCGACGAGCTTTGAACTCAAGTTGAGTCTTATAGTATTGTTTCTGAGCCCGAGCTGAACCCGACAAGCTTCGAACTCGAGTCGAGTCTTATAGAATTGTTTCTAAGCCGAACTTGAACCTAAAATTTCAAGCTCGCCGAGTCTCAAACCCAAACTCAATATAACTATTTCCAAACCGAACCTGACCAGGCTCGTTATCACAGTTTAACTACAGTTTTGGATGTTTTCTTATATTTGAAATTCTGAAATTTGTTGTGAAGATATCAAAAAAAGGTTATATTGCACTCCAGCCATTGTTTTTAACTGTAGATATCAATGCAAACGAAAGAATATTGAAAGAAGTAAAAGAAAACCAACATCTTCATTCTTCACAAAGGAACTAAACAATTTGAATGCCTTCAACTGGAACTGCACTAATCTGCAAGGTTCTACCATCTCCAAGAAACCGAACAGAAGGCAATGAAGGATCTGTAACCGATTCGATCTCAAGAAAATCGAAATCATATGCACCAGAATGCTTCAAACTAAATACAAAAACAACTGCAATCCATCCCAGTATGGAAACTGCCCAATAATTAGTCATCCCATGAATCAAACCCCAAGCTATAGCATACCCTGTAATAATTCCAGATAAATGTCCAAGAAAACTTGCCTGTGGAACAATAATCGAAGTGAAAATCAACGACTCGAAAGGTGCAAAACTAATAGGAAGCGAAAGGAATCCAAAGAGATCTAACTTTGATGAAGGTTGCTTCACAGACAAAATCGTCATCCACCCGAAAACAACACAAGAATAACCAACAGCAGTCACTCTCCGGAAATACTCGATCTTAAACCGCTGTATTAGAAAATGGTACATTCCCAACACAAGCAACCCCGAAACGATAACCAAAACAAGTGTGTAATGAAGATAATAAGCCACTCCTAGACCTAACCGGCCTAATTGCTCAACAACACCAAGACTCCAAAGGGCACTCATGTTGAAAACAAGATGAAGAACACTTATATGTGATAAAGCTGAAGTAATTACCCTCCAATAGTGCCCTTCGAGCACGGTTTCGTAACTTAAACCGACATGCTGGTAACCAATGTTTTTCTTCTGGATGTAAAACCATATTCCACAACATATTCCTATTATACAGCTTGTTGCAGGTTTTTCCAATATCTCATAAAACAATGGCTTCCCCATCACTACTGAAACTAGCAAAATTCCTTCAACTTCTCTCGTTTCAGCTTTATTCAATCTAAAGAGCACAACCCAACATTAAAATCCAGTTAAAATTCATGAGCCCCTCAATTCTTATATAAAAGCATCAATCAATAAATTTTGAAAAATAAATCATGTAAACCAAACCTTGCTCTGAATCAAAAACCAGATTTGAAATTCCCAATACAATTCAAATAAACATACCAATATATAACAATGAACAGCTATATGAGGACTGGGTTTTTCACGGTGGATCAATTAACTGCTTCAAACGGGAAAAAATAAGAGAATTTAAAGAGATTTTAGTTCATACCGAAAAAGGGAGATCAACAATCTTACTTTCTCAGCTTTGGCCGTAAATCGATTCACGATTTCTGATTGCCTCCCCAGATTTAACTTTTTCCCCCCAGAAAATAATGATTCAATTTGATCTGTCGGACTCGAGATCTATCTGAACCGTTTTTTCCTAGAAAATTTTATTTTTTTTCTTGGGTAAATTATACAAATATTTACTTACCTTGGAGTAAGTTCTTGTTTTTGATTCAAAAGTTTTTCTTGGCTTTATATAACGTGATAGAATAGGCAAAATTACATAAATAGTCACTCAACTTTTATGTTTCAATGATTTCGTCGTCTAAAAAATCCTTTGATTTAGTCGAACAATTTTTAGAGAACTAACGTTTTGGTTATTCGAGAACTAAGTCACTAACGGAATAGGGGAGGGGAAAAACTTAGTTATCCGGTCTTGGTCTCGAACACGGTTGAATTCGATGGATTTTTACTTGAAATTTGATCCAAAATTTAAGTCTCGACCGTAATCGAGACCATGATTAGATCTTAATTCTCTGAATCCGATACTCGGTGGGTACCAAAAGTGATCGGCCAAATATCTAGACCTAGTACTAGTTTATTAGATAATTTTTTTGTTTATTTTTCTTGTCGAACTTTCTCTTTATGTATGAATATTATGAGTATGACTCGTTTTAAAATTTTAATTTTCAAGCCTACAATATTTTAATTTTGTTATTTAATATTATTATTGGTGGTTGAATTTTTTTCTTCTGTTGCTCAATTTTTCTTAATAATAAACCAATTAACCAAGTACCTGCTCCCACTAGTAACGAGACCATTTTCTAAAATTTAGGACTTGGTGTGACCGGGATCAGAACAAGTTCTAATTTTCAAAAATCGGTGGCTACCGAGATCGAGACTAATTATGATCAAATTGGTCAAATACTTGATCTTGTCCACCCCTATTAACGAATAAGAATATTATTTGGTTAAAATCAGAGACAAATCTACGTGCATTGTGGGATGGACAATTACTCTTCCCAAATTTTTATGTGTTAATTATATTTTAGGTTCTCGTAGTTTTGAAATTATTGTAATTATTTTTTTTCTCTTCTATGCCCCTCACAAAAATTTTATGATTTATTATTTTTTTTAGGATATTGTAATCTAAAATTAATAAAATTAAACTTTGACCCTCTTTTTTTTTTCTGGTTTAATTAATAAAATTAATAAAAGAGTGATAAACTCAACGTATAATTAATAATTGTATGATTAGTCATTTATATTTTTATTCTTTATAAATTAATTTAATAATATTCAATGGTATTTAACATTAACGATATTCAGCAGTGTTCGACAACCGTTGTTGACTCATCCATTTTGGAAAAATCATGGTTTAGACTTATTTTGCTGCAAATAACCAAACTGCATTCATTCTGAGTTTCACATCCAAGATTTTATGTTCCTTCAACTCTTCATTTGCTTTTTAAAGTACTCTAACAAGACAAAATAGAATTTAAATTGATGAGGATTTAAGGAAGTGGTCAGTTACAAAGAAAATACAAAACATGTACAGTCTTCTTTTCTTGCTTCGACTATCATCCACCTGGGATAGTAAACAGTAATTAAAGGGATGTGGTACCTGGTAAATCTTGGAAGCCATTTCTGGAATCAAATCAATGCTTCCATCCCTTTAAGTGGCCATCAGCCATGTATGGTTCGAGAAATCCAATGAACTGAAACAACAGAAACCTTGAGAGGGTCAAAATACAGCAATGGAAAAACAGGGAGTGGGGACAAATTGCCAAACTTTGAACTTGAAAGGGACTTAAAGAAGTATTTAAAAAACAAAAAAAAAATGGGGGTTAGGGCTTAATTTATGTAATTTCAAAATTTGCGGAGACTAATAAGTGTTTAAGTAAAAAAAAATGAGGGGTGGTTAGGCCCCTCCCAGGCTCCCACTGGCCACTGCTCCCGTCCTTGAGTATAAGGTAAGTTCTTCCAAGTTCCAACCATATCCGACGCTTTACCCTCAAGTTCAACCAACAAAGCTAATGCGTACAGTCAATTAATGCAACAACCCGAATCAAAAGAAGAAGAATTAAAAGGAGATGAGAAGATTAGAAGAGCAAAGGGAGACACAAAATAGAAAGTTTGAGAGAAGAAGCAAGACAATGTTCATTCAATCGATGATTGACTCAGTAAGTAGTGTGTTCAGCCCTTTTATTCAAATGGCTTCAAAACCGACACCATATAGTCTACTTACAAAAAGATCAAAGTGCACAGTTTCAATAACTCATGACAAAACAGAAATAAAATTCAAACGGCAGCATTTTCCACTTCTTCATTTTGGCTGTTACAAAAAACATCAATATAATGGATCCCCAATCCATATATACATATACTCCGCATAAGTATGATTCTGACAAACATGTTTACCTTAGTTCCATCCTTTGACCACCGTGCACCGTAACCTTCAGCAACCCTTATCTCAAAGACATCGCCATGTGGATGAACAGTATACACATTCAACCAGCAAGAATTAGTGATCAAATTCAAAATGACACCCTTTGCATGATTATTTTTATTTGAATCTGGAGAGAACGAGATGGAATTAGAATGTTAATGATTAGATGCTAGGATACACAAGATAATAAACCATTTATGAGCATTTGTCCCTCATATGCATGTCACTACAAACTCGCCTCGTCAATAATGTGAATTTAAATAACTTTGTTTCTTCAAAGTAAGGTGCCGAATGCTTCTTTTCTTTTTATTGCTCACTATGTAGGGTATCTTTACGAAATTCAATCTCATTATGAAAAGTAAACTCCTAATATAATAAGATCAACTATTTTGTTACACACTCAACTAGTTGCAAGAGACCTCACTAACATTAGCACCCCAAAATAGAACTTGGAATTTTGTTCCTCCATCCACTAGTGCAACCAAAATCATATCCCCAAAGGAATAAATCACGAAAATCTACCTTTGTACAATACACATAAAATAAAATGGAACCTTTAAGCACCAAATAACTCACCACTTCCGATTAAATTACCCCAGTACTTACTGCTACATCGATCAACATGCTTAGCTAAAGCCCTAGCTCCATGAGTCAAGGTACTGCCTTTGACCTATAGAACAAAAATATAAGTAAAACCATCACCAGTTATACAATATATTAATGACAAGAATGTGACACCTTAGTAGATTAAAATGTTTTAATTGACCAGGCCAAAGACCAGAAGTTGAATCACTATTGAAGCAAAAAGAAAAAAAAACATATATTTTTATCTAGTTCTAGCTCATGTATGGTATGGGTAAAATATGAACGAACTAGCAGTTCTTTGCTCATGTGTGGCATATGAAAAGAGAAAAATACAAAAAACCTCGTTTCACTTCACCACACAAACTACGACAGTTTTGCATTTTAATGACAAATACCAATTTTAAAAGAGAAAAAAAAAGATAGTTTTCAATCAATATATCCAAGCCTTTTTTTTCCGCACTCGCTTTTATTTATTTGTTTTAATACTACAAATCATGCATATTAATTGCAGCATGTTCAGTCGGGAAAATAAAAGAAAGTTCAGAAATATCGGCATAGAAAGCATAGAAGCAATTCCAACATTAACTTACATCCGGATTATATGGAAACATAAATGATGAGAGAAGTGTTGATTTTGATGGGGAGATTGCATCAGTAATTGTTCCAGTAGTATGTGCAAGACCGAGAAGGCTTTGAACGCCTTCATAACTCAGCTTCTGGATTAAAGTATTGAAAATTTAAACATTCACTTAGTTTATTAAACATAAAAGAATCTCTGACTCAGAAAAATGAAGTGACTGACGGATAGTATGCTGGCTAACAAGATAGACGGCTGAGCCACCAAATTTGAAACGCAGATAGCAAGGACACCATTAGACCTTTCCTTCTCCTCCGTATAAAATTTCCTATATATTTGCACACCTATAAGAGAATAAAAAAATCCCATAAAGGAGTTAGCGAATCATTTAGAAGCAAGAATGCAACTGCTCGTAATGTTCCCTTCAAAGCATATCCTGCATTTACTGAATCATACAACTAGAAAATAGTTAAGCATAAACAAAGATAAGTCCCCAAAACCAGCCACATTTATAATGAAATTGGATTTTGAAGTCCTAAGACATGATGATCAATATAATTAGGGCAATCATATATGAATAATTAAAAAAAAAAGGGTTGAGGCTAAGTAGCACATAAAAGAAACAAAGACCTATACTTGCTACATTGAATCCTTGGTAACAGTTTGTTTTGATGGTCAGTATTCAGTGAAATTAATCCTCATTCAGAATAATGTATCGGGTTCCCTCATTCCAGATACAGCAACCAAACCTTATGAAAAAGTAATCCATACTCTAACTGTATGAATAGGGATAATTCAAGGCCAATCATGGGTTATCATCAATTGCTATTACCTTCTTCAATGGATTTAACACCAGGAAGGACTTGAGGAATACTTTCAGCCTCTAGCATCTTAGAAAATGTAGCATAACGATGAACATCCTGAAATTGGTAAAATTGTAAATGCCAACTCAGAATATGAACATGTAATATAATGCACAAGTATTAGATTACCTGAACTTCAAGCACCAAACATTTATTCAAAAGGATCATAGAACCTGGTTCAATACTAAAATAAATAAATAAATAAATAAGAGTGCTTCAGATGCTCGAGTGGATGGCAGCAAAATTTATAAAACCTAAAATCTCCCCTATCCATAAGCAAATTCATATATCGTCTGTAAGTAACAAAGGACATTAAAATCGAAGATATAACAGTCATGAACAGGAACCAGGACATACTCATTATATTTGCCAATTGCACACCTTCCTTCAATTGTCTTCGAGCCATCTTCAAAGAATCATTTTTGATTGATTATATAATTAAAAAGGAATCAAGGTATTGGCAAAGAAAAAGAACAGCCAAAATTACCTCTTAACATTGAAAAATAGGGCTCCTGAACATGGAGTTCAAAGTCTATGTTATTCATAATCTATCAATAAAAAAAGTCATCAGCCATAAAATCTAAAGAGAAAAAAATTAACAGCAGAATCAACAATGAAAAACTAACATTTATCAGTTCATGTCCAGTAGTTGCAACTAAGTTATTCCACTCTTCCTTCTGTTTAGCAGAAATCTCATCACGCAGCAATGCTGAATTCCCTTGCCTATTGCAAATGAACCCGGAAACCATGGATTGGTTCAAAGCCAATGCCAAAGGCTTGTATAAAGGGTAGGAAGGAACTCCTTTCAAAAGATCTGCACCATTCCAATATGAAAAAAAAAAAACACCTATAAATTATACTTCTATATAGAATTATAGACTTGTCCAGTGACTTGACTATCCGTCCAAGCCTGAAGATCTCTCAATATTCAAGAGGAATTGAACAAAAATATTAACCCCAAAAATGGGTTAAAAAAAATTTATCCCCAACATTCAACACTCGAGTACAATCCAGCCAATAACATCTATATCAAATAAGTAATCGTAGCTATAATAATCAACTTCCTCAGCCTTAAAGATTTATTTTTTAGGTATGGGGTCAATCTCACATTCAACACTCGAGTACAGTCCAGCCAATAACATCTATATCAAAAGTTGGTGACTAGCAGATAAGCTTAAAGAATTTGAAGTTACAAAAACAATGAGAAAGTAGAAATTAGGTTTGGATTGTAATACCTGGATTGGGATCAGTGGCGTCAGTATCGGCAAGGAGATTAGAGCAGAAGTCAATGGACAGTTTCAGATCAAAATTTAGGGATTTGTTAATGTGAGATTGAAGAGTGAACTTCATTAATTCTTCAATACATTCTCCTAATCTCGTCATTTCTCTCTATTTCTTTGTTAAGTTGTTCTAATTTCTATTCTTCTTCTTTTCCTTTAAGAAACTTTCTCCATTTTCGTTTGCTCAACTGAGCTGATCGCTTCAAATTCGACGCTCAACAGGAATCGATATGTAAATATAGGGTAAACTCCACAATTGATCCCGCTAACTTTCTTAAACTTACATTTTGGTCTATAATAGTTTTAAAAGTAAGGGGAAATTATCTAAATGGCCACCAGACTATGAGTTTAGTCGCGATTTAGTTACCATGATTTTTTTCTCGAAGCAATTAAAGAACGATTTTATTAAAATAAAGGGTAAACTACCCAATTGACCACTCAACTAATTGGAGATACCTATTTTGGCTATTCAACTAACGAACTCGTCAATTAAGTCACCTAATTTTTAAATCCTACCTATTTGTGTCCTGACAGAAAAGTTAATGGTGGTGACGTGGCTATTAATTAAAATCTGTAATTTTTTGACTCATCAACTCGAATAACTCAAAATTTTTTGATTAGACTCGATCGAATACTTACCCCTACGTATACCACTACCATAAGATTCTAGTTCCCCCATTGATTAAGAGGCGTACAAACAATCAAATTATAGTAAACTGAAATGAGCAAATTAAAATTAGGTAACAAAAAGTTCAATTATTAAAGATTTACTTACCAATCTTAATAAAGTTCTATATTAACTCATAGATATTTGATCAAATATTTTTAAAATATATATTTTTATTTAAAACTCAAGATTATTGGACGGTAAAAAATAAAGAGTACTTTAGTTGATGCATCAGAAAAATATTTAAATTGAGTCCCCAAATGCAACTACTTGAACCTATAAGAACACTAAGTATCAGTCATATTTAGAATAAGATTCGTGATCCTGAATCAAAAGTGTTTTAACATAGGTTGATATGGTTTGAGATGCATATTCCAAAGTACTATATGATTATTTGGATAGACATATTGGATCACTTGTCAACTTTAGATAGATTGCAACGAACGAGACTTGTTGTTAATGTTTAATGCCTCTTTTACAATGCTGGATAGGAGATCACGAGCTAGAAGAGAATATTTATTTAAATAATTTTGAATAATAATTTTAAGAGTAAAAATTATTCATTCCTTAATTGTGTCTTTTTCTGTTTTTCATACTAAAAATTATTAAAAATTTAAGTTCTAAACAATAAATTTAAACAGTAAACTTAATTAAATTTTTAACTTTGAACCTTACATGCACCTGAAAAAATATATCCTATCTATAGTTCTCTAAATTATAACTTTTAACTTTAAACCATAAACTTTAAATATATTATTTTAAAATAAAAATATCAATAAAAACACAATAAAAATGAGTACGATTTATTTGTAATAATAAAAAATTAGAAAAATGAATTTAAAAGATTAAGTTGTTTATAATTTTATAATGAAAGCTGTCCATGTTCGATTATTTTGAAACACTCTTCCTGGGGAACCGAAGACAAATAGATTATATATATAAGAATCAAAGCCTAGGGAATGAAGTTTTCCTCTCTCATGAAATCAATCCAATACAAGATCGACTCAAGGGTGTTGCATCTCATCGTAAAACCCAAACCATCGACCTTAGCTCGGGACGCCAGCAGTTTACCAGGGATACGAAACAACTGGTCTAGGAACGACCAATTAGCAAAATCATCCAGCTTCGTCTCCACCAACCTTTTATTCACCACGATTTCTTCCCATTCTAGACTCTTGTCTCCCATGGCAGTTTCAAACAAAAAGCCCTCGACAAACATCTCGTCCGGCAGTTCAACCCCAAATTTCTTCCCCAGCACAGGCCATATCTCCTTCCATGTAAAACTCGAACCGTTGATCGCATTATACGCCTGGCCATATGAACACACACCATCACCACCACCGGTGGCAGACCAAATCTGTTGCTCGGCAACGAGTCTTGAGTCGGAGCAGTCGATATAAGTCTCTTCCCAACACTCTCGTCTCCCTCCAAACACGAAAGGGAGGTTCATGTGTTTACAGATAGCACCGTAAACACATAAACTCCCTATGAAATTAAAGAAAGTTCTATTGGAAACACCCATCAACAACCCGGGTCTGTGCACGGTCCAAGCCACGTTACCAGTCAATCTCTCGTGGAGTAAATCTTCAAGGGCGTAGTAAAAGTTGGAGCTCAGCCTTGGCCTCGGCCATTCTTCGTCGAACAACTGAATCTTTTCCCCGTTCACAGGCACGTAATGACTCGTCCCAGTTTGTAGTGCAAAATGCTTCAAATTCTTTGCTATGGGAAGCATGACATTCAAGACATTACACATCATTGCCTTGTTCAGCTCCCGACACTCTGGTGTATTCAAAGGATGTTGGCTCGCCCAGGTGACCCAGAAAACGTGTGTAACATCATGCAATCCCGACAGCTTCTGTTCGGTTTCAAATGGATCTAGAAGGTCACATGATATGAACTGGTAGATGCAACTTCTGATCGGTTTGATCTCTGGATTTCGAGCCACCCCATAGATCTTCCACATGGATTTGGAGAGGAGCTTCTTGGCTAGCTCTCTTCCGACAAGACCGGTTACACCAAAGATAATGGCAACATTGTTGTTCCTGTTTTCCATTGGAAACTCTAGAATCTAGATTTGTCTTTGATCTCTGGACTTTGAACCATCTTTATAGAAAGTAACGCAAGTAGTGTTCGGCAAGATGCTTGTATCTTAATTCTCTTACGACTTGAATTAGGGTGTGAAACTGTTTAATGACTTTAATATATTGGCTGGCAAGCGTAGATGCAATGAATAAAAATTGGGTGGAGGGAAACCATCCTTCAAGAACACAGCTTCTCTCCTTTTGACTTTTTGAGGGGAGGAATTTCTTGGTTACATTATTATAATAACCGATTAGTAGATACGGAAAAATTATTAGGTGAATCATGTTCGTTATGTCATTTGTGGTTCCAATTAATCAGGATCGTTCATCTTAATTTTTTTCAAGTGAATCATCACCTCTTTCTTACATGTAATTAGTTGGTGGGTAGTTATTAGGTGGTTATTTAAAGATGAACGGTCCTGATTGTTTAAACCATGGATGACGTGGTGAACAAAGTTCACCTAATTATCTCTCGTAGATATAAGATCAGACATCTTTTGTCTCTAATTATATATATTTTTATATTTTTATTAAAAAGTAAAATTTACCCTAATTTTTTATATCTTGAACCCTAAACTTACGCGCTATAAAAATATATTTACCTTTAATCTCTAAACTTTAATTACAACTTCTATCATTGAATTTCGAAACCTTAAATCCTAAACCCACTATTTTAAACTAAGAACACAATTAAAATACAGACGATTTACACCCATATCAGAGATAGAAAACCCTTTATTTTTTAAGTTCTTGACATGTTTTTTGTGTATATATTTAAACTAAAAATAAAATAAAATAAAACAAATCTCAGTGACTTAGTCAAAGTTACTCGCATGCTTCCATTTTTTTTTCAAGATTCAATACCCAACAAGAGCATCCTTTTATTAGAGTTTCTGTATTTCTTTTCTAAATAAAAATATATTTTAAAAATATTAAAATAATATACCAAAAAATCTAAGAGAGATAACAATTTCTCGCACGTTATATATCAGTATTTACCCATATATATATAAATAAAGATGATCATAAATTATTATTTCACATCTTTTTGTACAAGCCTACAACATGCTGGAATGATACATTTCTACACTAAGACTTTTCATTGAAGGAATTATTATAAGCCTCTCAATTTTTAATATATAGTTGGAAATGACATAAAGAAATTGAATAGAATAAAATTTTTTTTACCTGACAAGTGTTTATATTTATAGAATTTTTAATTATATATATATGAAATAGAATTGTGTAGCTTAATTAAATGACATAAAGAAACAATTAATGTCTCTCACGTAGCTTAATTAATTGAACCCACGTAGCTTAATTAATTGGACTACATTGGGTTCTACCACAAAAACTTTAGATTTAAGGAATAATTATAAGTTTGTCGATTTTTAATTTGTAGATGAAAATGATATAAAGAAATTAAATACAATAATTTTATTTTAACTTATAATATGATATAATTTTTATATCGTAACGTCTTAAAAAACGATTTAATTAAAAATTAGATTTCGACGATCTGAAATTTTACACCAACAAGTCGTACCATAATATTAACTTTTATCACATTGTCAATTGTATAAGTATTGGATCTCAATTTAACATTGACATTGATTGTGGGTCATATTGAAAGTATTAAAATATAATTAAACTAGTCAAGTTGTAAAATTTGAAACTATTGAGCCAAAAGTGCAAAGAGCAAGAAGTTGAGGGACTAACCAATATATCATCACCCGTTAGCCATTTCAAAGCACCGAGGTTGAGTGAGATGTTTTTACATCCTTCGGTTAATTCGATCGGTGATCAAACCGAAATTATCCTTAACCGAATTAACTGAACCAAAATTATTTTGGTTAATTAGCGGAATTAATTGAAATTTATTATAAATTTTAGTTAAATTACATAATAGGTTACTAAATTATTCTAAAATAGTTTTTTAATCACTAAACTTTTATTTTATGCTAATTTAATAAAAAATTAATGACCATTTTATCATATGAAAAAAATTTAATAAACATTTTATAATTTTTTAAAAGTTAAATGACTAAAAATAAATATATATAATATTTAATATATAATAATTTTGGTTAATTCAGTTAATTAACCGATTTTGAACAAATTAATCGATAACTAAATTTTCAAAAAAAAAATAATAATTGTTAATCGAATTTACCAAAAATTAACCGAAATAATTTCGGTTCTATCGGTTAACCGAATGTACACCCTATCCATATCAATGAAAAGAGAGATTATATCATAGGCCCAACCTACTACGTCAGTCGTGGTCCCTAATTAATGAAAATCATTCATTCCACCACTAATCAACTATGTAATTAATATAATTTTTAGAAATTATATTTTTAAAATGACATAAAAATTTATGAGTAAAGATTCGTTGGTTGAAAAAAATAAGTTAAAGATTAGTGATGAAGTATGTGATTGTTATTGAATGGGACCATAGCTGACGTAGTGAGCCGAACCCATGATATAATTTCTCCGATGAAAGAGCTCCCACAATGTGGCAATCTGCTCAAATGTCTTGCGGCAGCGGCAACACAGATGAAGCGGCCGGAAACCCATAAACAGACAACCAAACTCGACGACTATGAAATCCAATCGACACAACGATCCTGTTTTCGCCTCCACTCTATAAACCCTACAACCTTGAAATCTCTCGATATCTCGACGAGCGTCCCCTATTGTACCCATCCGCACGAATCCAAAATTTCATCTATTTCATCCCCTTTTAGAGGATTGAATGCATCCGACACCCGCACACAACTATCAAACGCCGAATTTATTGCCGGAAACAAGGTAATGACACTCATACCACGAAGATCCAAAACAGAGTTTATCGCCGATGTTCGTTCTACTCTATACATTAATTGCTTTGTATAAATTCAAATCATTTAAAATATCATTAAAGTTAGGGATGGACGAGGAAAGGGAGAGAGCTTGTTCTAGGCGAAATTGGACGAATATTACATATGATTTTTTTTTTAAATTATTGTAATTTTTAAATTATTTAAAAATCTATGATATTTTGAACCGTGGTATTAAGTTGAGGTTAAAATATTTTTTATCTACCTTTATGAAAAACAAAATTAATAAAAAAATTTAAACTCGCCAAACTTACGATCCGACTTTAAAACTAACAAATTAAAATTTTTTAACTTTCATTGTTTATATTCCGACCTCATGAAACATTTTAACTTCATAGAATATTTTAATTGAATATTTTGTTCTAGAGGTTGGATTGCTTTATGTTATAAAAAAATCATTGTTTTACCTCATGAAGTCGGGTAGTAATCTTCCCGACCTATTTTTTATTATTTTTTTTGAAGTCGGATTGAAATTTTTTAGATTTATTTTTTTTAAAGTCAGATTGAAATTGTTGAAACCTTAAAAATCACTATTCAAAATATCAAAGATTCTTAAATATTTTGAGATTATAATAGATTTTAAAATAAAAAAATAGATACAATATTAACTCAATTTCTTCGTTTGTCCTGTATGATTTTTTTAAAAAAAATATTCTTAATGTACTCTTTAAAAACCCTATGTTTTAATTAAAATTTTATAAGTTCATTTTTAATATAAAAATAGATAAAAATGTCTCTTTTAAAAGTAGGTGAAGCAGAATGAATTTTTAAATATATTACATAGATTAATATGTTTATTTTTAAAATAAAATATATTAAATTATATTTAAAGCGAAAAATATTATAAAAAATATTGAAAATTCAATGTGAAAATAACTATAATAAACTTCAAATGGTCTAAAAGACCTGAGAAATAGAGCTCGTCATTTTATAGAACGACTTGCACAGAAATTTAACAATGATATATTTTGATAAAAAAAAACCACATGAATCAAATATTTGAACCATAAAAATTATTAAAAAAATACTAATAAAGATCTGATATTTTAAAAATATATATATAATATATATTTATTTACCTATACCCCTCATATATATATTATCTTTATTCTTCAATTTTTCTCCTTTTTCAAGTAAATTTTTTAAACTAAATCATGTGTTTATTTATTTTTATTTTTTATTTTATTAGTAAAACGATTATTTCTTTGTCAATGAGAGCTCCATTATCTCAAGGTTAAACTCAGTATCATGATTTGCTCTTAAATGAATTTTTGATTATTTTTTCTCTTTCAGTATTATTACGTTTTTTTTCCTTTCGCTCGATGACGGATGCACATGTATAATAGGGTGGGTTCAGGCCCATCTTGAACTTCTTAAAGTTCATAACATTTATTTTTAAATTTTTAAAATTTATGAATTAGTCTTTAAATATTTTTAATATTTATGAGTTGTGCCCACCCTGAAATTTTAAAAACTTATATGTACCTACCCTCAAATATTTTTCTAAATCCGTCACTGCTTTCGCTCATGTTATTATTTCCTATGTCTTTAATTGTGTTCTTTGAATAGATTGTTTTGATATTTTATTTGATTTCTTAATAATTTAAAATATACCGTATTTAATGTCGGAAGGAACAAAAATTTATTAAATTTTAAAATTTTAAATTAAGAGAGGTAAAAACATATTTAATTAATATTTAAATTAAAATTAATTAAAAATATAATTATACCAAAAAATTTGAAAAAGGATAATTTTCTCGTACATAACTCCGTTCCTGGCCAACCCTATTACAACCCTAACTAAATTGTCATAATAACAAACAATATTATCGTAAAAATAAATAAATTTAGAAAATAAAAATAAAACAAACTGTCATATAAGCAGACGTGACTCAATGACATTAGAAAGTATTATAATAATGGAGAGTTAATTTTTTAGTCATCATATAATAATAATACCAAAGCTCAACCATTAATGTTTGTTGAATCAAATTTAGGAATATAAATAGCATGATCTTGAATCATGACGTACACTTTGAATATTTTAAGCAAATTAATGGTGGTGTTGGATCCACAAGCAGTCGCGACTCGCGCAGGTTCTAAAACCAAACAAACTTTCCATTTTTAGTAAGTTTTATTGAAGAAGAAACCAATGTCATTCTTCAGTCTTCACAGCTTGAAAAACGGTTATGCCCTAAGATTTCCCTTTATAGTATCTCTCTACTCCTCCCTCTAAATTTCTGGGATTTTTTTTAATGATATTACAGAGTTTTAAGGAGCTTCAGATTTTATATCTTGGGATAATTTAGATTTTTTTCTTTCGCTTTTTGGAATTTCATTTCTTGTTCATTTAAGTTGAATTTCATTTGAATTTAATAAAAAACTGAAAAAGAAAATTATTGCCAATTTTGGGATTTTCTTATCTTATTTTGTTACATAATATTTTAGTAAAAGCGTTTCCTTTTGATTGGGAATACTTCACTTGGTCTTGAATTTGATAATTAGTTCATTTCACCTAAAATTTCATTTCATGTTTTTGGGGTTTCATTACAATTTTATATAATTTGTGTTACTGGATGAATCCGAGGAGGGTTTGTGAGCTAATACTGATTGAAAGCAGTGGACTTTTCTTGCATTGATTTGCGGCGGCTTGGGAGACTGAAATTTCAGTTGTCATCTTTTTCTTTCTCTGAGGTCAGTTCTTCTTGAGCTTTACATTATTATTTTTAGAAAATATAATTTATTAAATTAGCTTAAGATGTGAGATATCTATGCAGTTATTTGTCACTGAAAATCTGTTTCTTTTGTTGGTTTATATGTTATATATATGTATGTATAGATATAGCATGGTGGTGAAGCTTAAATTTTATTTGTGGGTATCTTCAGGCTAGAAGAAGTTTGCCTTCGGGTAAATCTTGCTTTGGCAATCTTGAAATTGGTGTTAAAAATGGTGGAAAGTGGATGAATTTGTTGTGGAAATTCCCGAGTTTTTGGGAGAATATTGGGGAAGATTATAGGGGTGATGTGAACTGTTAGGCTAAGTGAAAGATTTTTCATAGATCTCTAGCATATACTGGTTTATAATTTGAAGTTAGGTCGGTCGGGGTTTCCGATTTTATGAAAAAAATGGAGTTCCCCTTTTCATCTAAAGAGAAGGGGCATGGTTATTGGGTTCCTCCTAGAGCTCCGATGGAGGGTGGTGAACAGTTTGGTGGTGGTACTCGGAATTTTGTTTCCGAGGACCCTTTCAGCTTTTCTGAGCTCATGAACTTCGATACTAATGCCGGATGGTGTAATAGCCCTTCAGCTGTAGATCAGACGTTTGCCTCCTTCGGTTTGTCATCCTATCCTCCCTTGCCTTATGCATCTTTTGACTCGTTACATATTACTGGACAAAGTTCCAGTACCTTTGTTGAAGCCGGTGATGCATTAAATGACATGGGTACTTCTTATAACTCTGCTGGTGCAATGGTGTTCCATCGAACAGATGCACACTTCAGTAATCCATGGGATTCTGCAGGTGAAGAACTTAGTATTAGACGAAATAGTGGTGGCGATAGGCAAAGTAATTATTTGGATTTTGCTAATCCATCAGTTTATATGCCCATAGGACGATCATTTGAGGAGAGGATGCTTAGAGCACTGTCCTTGTTTAAGGAATCATCTGGAGGGGGAATTTTGGCACAAGTTTGGGTTCCAATTAAGCATGGAGATCAAAATATGTTGACCACTTCCGATCAGCCGTATTTGCTAGACCAGATGTTTTCTGGTTTTCGTGAAGTCTCTAGGACATATATATTCTCTGCAGAACAGAAACAGGGTTCATTCCCTGGGCTTCCCGGTCGTGTTTTTATCTCTCAAGTTCCTGAGTGGACTTCTAACGTAATCCACTACAGTAAGGTTGAGTACTTGCGGTTTTCACATGCGATCAAGCACGAAATCCGCGGTTCTATTGCCTTGCCAATTTTTGAACCCTCTGAGATATCTTGTTGTGCTGTGTTGGAACTTGTCACTATGAAAGAGAAGCATAATTTTGATTCAGAAATGGAAAATGTCAGCCTTGCACTCCAGGTTAGTATATTTCTGTTTCTGTAATTGTAGAGTACATTTCAGGGTCCGAGTCTCTGTTTCCTGATCTCTGTAGCTTCGAAACATATCTCTATCACCGACTTTGGCTACCATATTAACTTATATAAACTTAAAACTCCATTTTAGACTTTTAGTGGATGATATGAAGAAGATTATCAATGAGGTAAAAAGTAATGACTATACGTGGCTTGACATTTTCGGTTTTTACTTCATATTCATATGTTAGTATATTGTGCCAAATGCATCTTTTACTACTGGGAAATAATGCCTTTTCTACTTGAATCTTTGTTTGTGGAAGTTCATCATTTTTCTGCTATGCTAATATGTTTTTGAATGAGAAATCTGGAGCTTTGTCCGTATTTAAGCCATGCTATTTAGGCTGGATTCAGTGTTGGATCTGGGAATGTGTCCGACACACTTATGGTAAAATTTGTTTCCAATGCTTTTAATAGATTGGTGGACCGTAACTTCATACTCATGTCCGAATATATATTGGACACAAATGTCGGAAATGAAGAACATAACATAGGATTTGAGAAGTTTCCAGAATGCAAATTCCAATTATCCATATCCAACCCTTACCCACACTGAAATAAACTATGCTAGTGAATATACCTGCAAAGTAAATCATTTATGATTTTTTAAGGTTCTCAACTACAAATGTTATGGTTGATATCACTGAATTTTTAAGGTTCTCAACCACAAATGTTATGGCTGATATTATTTGCAGGCTGTGAATTTAAGGACTACTGCTCCTCCTCGACTTCTTCCCCAGGTGCATTAAAAGTTCGTTTGTATTAAATTTTGGCTGTTACTAAATTGTCTTTTATGTTGAGTTGTACATATATACATGTATCCTATATCTTTCTCTTACTCTATCCTTTCTTTTCCTTTTCTGCAGTGCCTCTCAAGGAATCAGAGAGTGGCTTTAGCTGAAATAACCGATGTTTTACGCGTTGTATGTCATGCGCATAGATTGCCTTTGGCTCTAACTTGGATTCCTTGTAATTACACCGAGGAAGGTGCGGATGAAATTATAAAAGTACGCATTCGGGAGGGTAATTTGGCTCAGGATGGCAAGTGTGTCTTATGCATTGAAGATACAGCCTGTTATGTTAATGAAAAAGAGATGCAAGATTTTGTACATGCATGTGTCGAACATTATCTCGAAGAAGGTCAAGGTATAGCTGGAAAAGCACTTCAGTCTAATCATCCATTCTTCTGTGCTGATGTGAAAACATACGACATAAATGATTATCCGCTTGTCCATCATGCGCGTAAGTTCAACCTGAATGCTGCAGTTGCAATCAGGCTGAGGAGTACGTACACTGATGATAATGATTATATACTGGAGTTTTTCCTTCCAGTTGACATGAAAGGAAGTTCAGAACAGCAACTCTTGCTGAACAATCTCTCTGGTACCATGCAACGAATTTGTCGGAGTTTGAGAACAGTTTCAGATTCCAAAATTGGTGGGGGAGGATCAAAAGTTGATTTTCAGACTGGAACGGACCGGAACATCCCCCCAATGTCTTTGTCTAGGAGCCCGGAAACAGCATTATCTGCTGATAGTGAAATGGACTCCATGGATAGAGTTCCCTTCAATATATCTAATGCAACAAGTGATGTGAAGGAAACGGATGGCCCTCCTGAAAAGGTATCATGTTGAACATTCTTTCCTTTTGATGTATGATTTGAGTTCTTGACTTATGAAACACATGAAATGGATCCTTTGTTGATTTGTATATAACGAAGTCCGGATATTTGACTTCATCAATGCATTGAGACAAAGGAGATTCATGTTATGAGATCCCTTTTTCTGATCTCTTTTTATTTAATAAGATATTTAATATTGAAGCATTACCAAATGTAGATTCCGGTTCTTCAATCGTCTGCACCTACTACTCAAGCTCCCGCGAGCTTGTCTTGTTTGTGTATGAATATGAAATATACATACATGCATACCTTGAGTTTAGCAACTGAATTTACATACTATTAATGGCTTCTAATCAAAGAGACATTACTGGGACAAATTAGTGAAATATGTGAACTGATCATTGTTAGATGTATAATATGAGACTATATATACCCATTGGTAGAACGAAATAGGCAAACATAACTATGTAATTTTCTGTATGAATATATAACTTCTTTTTACTGATGCTGAATTTTATGTCTTAATGGTTGGTGAGGACAAGCTTATGTGGTTAAATTATATTTGACTACCCATTTTTATAGGCAATGACCGGGCCACGTAGGCACATAGAGAAGAAGAGAAATGCGGCAGAAAAAAATGTGAGTTTGAGTGTTCTTCAGCAGTATTTCTCTGGGAGTCTGAAGGATGCTGCGAAAAGCATTGGTGGTAAGCATTGAGATTATTTGTTCGTTCTGATCTGGTTGCCGAGTTCAACACTCAGACTTCATTTTTCTTGAAACAATCCTATATGATATTTGTATCCAATGAATTTCCGAACTTGTATACGAGGATATATCCTTCCGAAGACCTCAAAATGCATGGAAAAATCTAAAAATAGACGAACATGCCCTTGTTGGACACGTACCTAAATCTAACATACTTGAACCTGAGTAACCAATTCTTAACGCAGCCTAAAAGATTTTCTGTATGAAGCTATCTATATTTTTTAATGATTCATGTAGTATGTTCTTTCTAAGTTCTTAATAATTTTTGACAATCTCTATATTTTAAGATATGTGCAAGGTTTGAGCATATTTTTTTACAGTATGAAATAGTGCTGAATTGTTGCTTATGTATTACAAACCAATGCAACTAGAAATAGCTGCTCACGGTCGAGTGTGTATACTCTAGCAAATAGTTATTAATACTAGTAATAAACTTACCCATCTTACTCGGACCAGGGTGTGTGACACGATATGTTTGGAAGATGATTTCTTTTATACCTGTTTTCGAATATGCGTCAGATATACATACTTGAAGAAAAATGAATAGTTAGAACATACACAAGTGTTAGAACACCATTTTTTAGCATTGGTTCATGCCACAGCTTTTAATCCATTATTTACCTTTGATTTCCTGCTCCTTGTAGTTTGCCCCACTACACTGAAAAGGATATGCAGACAACATGGGATCTCGAGATGGCCTTCTCGGAAGATTAACAAGGTGAATCGATCGTTACGAAAAATACAAACTGTTCTCGACTCTGTGCAAGGGGTTGAAGGAGGATTGAAGTTTGATCCTGCCACAGGAGGATTCGTTGCAGCAGGCACCGTAGACCAAAATGTCTATCGAGAGAAATTATCAGCACCATTAGCATCTTGCCCTGATGGGGAAAGTTCAGTGGTTAAATTGGAGGAAGATGAATTTTCTGTTGGTGGAAACAACCGAGATGCTGCAAGGAGTGTGCTCGTTCAAAGTACCTTGGACTCTAGGTCGTTTGGTCTAAATTTGGGATCATTCCAGGCAGCTGACCTTGGCACTGCAACTAGGACTTGTTCAGAAAATGCAACCCGAATGGAGGGAGATCACGAGATTGTTGAACATAACCACCGACCTACCTCAAGCATGACAGACTCCTTAAATGGCTCTGGTTCGATGATGCATAGAAGTTCATCAAGCTCTCAGAGCTTTGAAGAGGCAGAGGATACAAAACCGAGGATAATTTCAGTCGATAGCAGCTCGAAAATTACCGTGAAAGCTACTTATAAAGACGATACTGTCCGCTTCAAGTTCGAGCCATCTTCCGGGTGCTTCCAACTATATGAAGAAGTTGCTAAAAGGTTCAAAATCCAATATGGAACATTCCAGCTCAAGTACTTGGACGATGAAGAAGAATGGGTACTATTGGTCAGTGACTCAGATTTACAAGAGTGTCTAGAAATTCTCGAGTATGTCGGAAATCGTACAGTGAAGTTTCTAGTTCGTGATATACCGTTCGCAATGGGCAGCTCCAGTAGCAGTAACTGTTTCTTGACTGGAGGCTCATAGCAGATCTGGTGATATTCGTGGTTCACTATATGTTGCTAGCTAAGCTCAATCGTCAGAAAATCAGAGGCTGCTCAGCTCCACACTGCAGTTTTCCGACCTTGCACCATTGTTATTGCTCGAGTTTGAATTCGAGGAAGAAGGTAAAGAAAGGATCTAGAAGAAGTTAGGATAGATTATATGAGACGTTTTCTGTATAGATTTGTATATGTTAGGTGGGCAGCCATAGAAATAAGGTTGGAAGTTGGAACTGTAGCTTTAGGCTTCTAACAATGATCATTTATCCAAATCCATGCAAGTATTGGAAGTAGAGTGGGTGTTCGATCGAGTCAAAAAAGTTCAAATTATTTAAATTACAAGTCTTATTTTACGATTCAAAATTTATTTGAATTTTTTTGAATCGAGTCAAATCAAGTTTTTGAACAAATTTAATTGTACATGTATACTTCTTCATATATATATTTCTATATGTTTATCCGTAATGGTGCATATATTTTTGTATATGCATATACAATGAGCAGATTCTAATTTTAACAGTGTTTTGTATGTATATATGATATACATATATATTTACTCGTATGTTTACATGTAATATACATAATATATCATGTAAATTAATAAAACTTAACTCAAATATAAAAACTGATCAATTAATTATTAAGAATTTTAAATTATTCAAGTTATTTAATTTTTTATTTCATAATTTAAATTTTATTTAAATTTTTTCAAATCAAATCGAATTTATGAAATTATAAATCAAATCAAAACGAGCCAATTCAAATAATTCAAGTTATTTAATTTTTTATTTCATAATTTAAATTTTATTTAAATTTTTTCAAATCAAATCGAATTTATGAAATTATAAATCAAATCAAAACGAGCCAATTCAAATAATATAATTTTTTCAAGTCAAGTTTTACCCACGGAATTGTAACAGACAAGTAGTAAAGAAAGCTTCATGAACTTAGAGTATTAAACTAAACAAAACCTCTGATGTTCATCGTCTCTGTCTAATTCCAACACAAACAACAGTAATAATGTAAAGAAACACCAACTGATATCAGATAATGCTTCAACTTTTCAGTACATATGAGATCAACTCAGCCATTGATAAACTCACAGAGAACATCATAAAAGCTAGATTGTTTGCAACATACAGATGAAATTCTTCAACAGAGGAGAATCTATAGATATTTTCTTGCAAGGGCACGAACTTTGGTGTCGAAATGCGATGATGTAATCCGGGAACCAGGCAGGTAGAGTGGATTTAGAAGGATCTGCACATTGCCAAGATTTCAGTGTGTGGAAAAGCAGTTGAAAGACAAAAGATACAAGGAATTTACAAGCAAAAACTCAAGTCAAAATAGACTATCAACCCCTTTACTTAAATGAAGTTTGAGATTTAATCCTTGTACTTAAAAAGTAAATCATCTTCCATTTTTGATGTAAGAATCATAATTCAATGATTGACAACAATAGTATTATCAGTCGAAATATATCATCAATAATCCATCCAATCACGCCATCGTTGTGAACTTAGTAAGCATACCTGATATTATGATAAGCAAATTTTGACAAACTACTTAATGGTGCCAACTATAGAACAAGGAATTCCAAATAGAAAAAGAGGATTTAACTTATATAACTTTATAAGTACATGGACTTAATCTCAAACTTCACTCAACTACGGTCACTGGCAGCATATTTTGACCCAAAAATTGAAGTCGAAAAAGTAATGTTTTCTAGCGACATACGTATACAACACAAGTATGCTCAGCATTCAAACATTACACCCATATCCACATTGGAATAATCTGTGAACATGCAGATTCCATGAAAAATGAAAAATCCAGAGTCTCTAAGAAGAAATGAAGATGATTTAACGAGGGAAATAGGCAGATAAAGTGGATTAAGAAGGATCTGCCCATTACCAAGATTTAAGAGTATGAAATTTAAATCAAAACATGAAAAAAGAACGAGGATTTTATGAAAAAAATTACTATCAAAAAGCTATTTAGGATTCAAGTATTAGATGCACGTTACACGCCCAATGTGAATATACTCAATTTTGTTTACACATATTGGAGGATTATACCTAGTATGATAGTATCCAAATCCAAATGTGTTGGCTATAGGTATTTACGACACGAATATAATTGACTTTTTTACATATTTCATATATTTGGAGGATTATACCTGTATCCATGTCCAAATATGTGTCGGTCAAAGAAACTGAAGAATAAGCTACGATATCTGGACTTGGGTGTGTGTTAGATACAGGTGTCTGGTAAAAGTATATTATATTCTTTCCTAAGTTTTTCCATATATTTAAAGGATCACACTCTCAAGTTCAACTATAAGCAGAAAACAAGTGTCAGACATGAATACACCAAGGAAGATGAAAATTTCTGGTAATGTAATTACAACAAATAAATGGTATAGCATGGTTCAAGAAAATTCCAATTTCCATATGACATAGAAGAAGCATTAGAAAGACAAATGATGCACAAAAGAAATCTTTTAAGCAGTTCATTATGCAAAATATACAAAACTTTTATAAACTTAATTTTCCATGTAAACATAGAGCAGCCTTCGAAATCTTTGGGTTTCAATCATGTTATTAATGGACGTAAAAAACAAAAAGCGCACCCAGAAAGAAGAATGAAAAAATCAGCATAAAGACCTATAGGAATTTAACCATCAAAATGAAAAGCGTTCTGAATTTTTCAAAGAGAAAAGGGTTAACAGGAGAAGTGGGAAAAGTATTACCTTTATATAAAGCTCATGAACCTCTTGGAAAAAACTCTTGATTCCATCTTCATTACGAGAGTCATGAAGTAGCATAAGCCGTGTATGTATGAAGAAGTCAAGGAAATATTAACCGAAACCAGCAACAGGAAAACCAAAACATATACACAACAAAAATACTACACTAAAGTCTTAAAATGCTATAACAAGTGACTGAGAACAACGGTGTCACATTCACAGGTTAAAGACCTAGTCACTGGATGATTTGTGAGGAATTCTGCTTTGATTGGGGCTTTCCCCTTGTTACGATTCCTGCTGCAAGATGAACTTATGATGAACGTGTGGAACCAGTCAAAAGGACTTCCCAACCTTAGGATAAATCTAGTGGATTTGAGAAATCCTTAGTGTGGATAGCTGAGCTAGTGGAAGACTGGAAGTAAACTTGGTTTAAAAGTCAAATTGCTCTAAATCATTTTGTTGATATTTTTATTTCTCAGCTTTTCATCCACCAAATCAAAAACCCAATTCTCCCTCCTCTTGGCAATTCGGTTGATCGATTTCAAGCCTAACGGAGACATTTGCTACTGTTGTGATTATGAACACAGTAAGAATCCTCTTGTCACTACTCACTAGTTGCTAATTTTGGGTCGAATCTACAACATTTTGATGTTAAAAATGCATCCCTACACGGTGATCTTGAAGAGGAAATTTACATGGAAATTGTTCTTGTGTTTGAATCTAAGGAGGGAGTAGTTTGCAGATTGAAGAAAGCTTTTTGGACTCAAACAATCACCACGAGCTTGGTCAGAAGGTATGCTAAGGTAATGATCTCGTTGTGATACAAGCAAAGTCAAGGAGGTCATACATTGTTCATAAGACACTCTAATTCTGAAAAAAGATGTAGCATTGTTAGTATATATAGATGATATCATAATGACGGGAAATGATGGGGAAGAGATGAACAATTTAAAGCAATATCTTTTGAAGGAGTTTGACATCAAAGAGCTAGGAAAGATAAAATACTTCCTTGGCATTGAATTAGCACATTCAAAATGAGGAATCTTCATCTCCCAACAAAAGTATGTACTCGACTTATTGAAAGAAATTGGGAAGATGGGTTGTAAACCAGTTGAGACACCAATCGAGTTCGATCATGATTCATGGACTTTTTAATTCTCCAAAAATATCCTACGGTGGACAAAGGATCCTATCAAAGGGCTTGTTGGAAAGTTGATATATCCGGCACAAATAGACCATATATAGCATTTACAGTAAACAAGATATCACACAATATTTAAAAGGCAACCCAAGAAAAAAAAATAGTTTAAACTTCAAACACATGTTTAACATTAGAAGCTTATAATGCAGATTATGCAGAATCTTTAGTTGATAGAAAGTCAACATTTGGGTATTTTACTATTCTAGGAGGAAATCTTATAACATGGAGAAGTAAAAAGCATAATGTGATTGTGAGATCAAGTGTAGAATCAAAATTCAGATCAAAGGCATTGGGAGTATGTCAGTTACTCTGGGTGAAGATAATGCTAGATGACTAGAGAATTAAGAGAGAAGGGCCTATGAAACTCTATTGTGACAATATATTGGCTATTATTGCTCATAATCTTGTTCAGCATGATCGAACAACGCATGTTGAAGTTGAGAGGCATTTCATTATTCTTATTAAGAGTTTTATTACGAGCCAACTTACTAAGTGTTAAATAGGAGATAGAAGTGTGCTGTTATTCACTACAGAAAATAAGAAGATTTCCATTTTTTTCTGTTTTGCGTTTTCTCTTCTATTTTCTGACAATAGCAAACAGTCTATGATTGTTAATGCAATCAATAGTGGTTGAGTGTTGGAACAGTCTAGATACACTACTAGAGGATATTTTAATAGTAATTAAATATTGTGCTTTAAATTCAACAATCTACAATGACCAATAGGTATATGAGGATGTTCATTTCAGTGACAAATTCTATTGGATGTATGATCAACATTTTAGTTTTAGGATTATATGTTATGACATGTAAGTCGGTTCCATATATATAAAGGATATGACCAGCTGTTACATAAACTGATACCACCAAATCATTGAACCTGTCAATTCCTTTCAAGAACCTGCAACAGAAACCCAAATAAAATTTATCAAGATATTGGAAGGTAAAAATGAAACAACTGTAACAAAACCTTAGAAAGTTCCCCAAAATATGCTAAAATGGATGTATTGCGGAAAATAATACTAACATCGCACTAGTGGTCCATGCAAGATCTTGAACAATATCCAGGGCAGCATGTAATATGAATTGATGCAGCTGAGCAGCATCTTCTCTCTGCATTTAAGCAATGAAGTCAGAAAGGCAGAAACAATTAACAGCAGCTTCTCACGCAAGGCCAAAAAACACAAGCATAACAAACGAGTATCATATAAGGTAAAAAGATCTTATGAAATCTGACCACACCTGATCATATTAAAAAAGTGGAAGAAATTTGAAACAAATAAAAATAAAGAAAACTAGCTAATGACAGTATAACACTAAAATTACAAGATCAAATGAAATACTTCCAAATAACTAGTTTGAAGCTAATAATTTTGATCAAATTGAAGTTTTATTCAATAAAGCTAATTTGAAATGTCATTAAATTTTAAGTGTTGTTTCTTCATAAAACAAACAGGATCATGTATCCAAAAAAGAAAGGTCTAAATGCCCAAGTAAAACAAAACAATTGTAGACCACTAGCACATCTTGCACTGTGAAATACAGATAGAAATCATGAATCCTACTTTTGGGTTTCAAAATATGTATAGAATAGAATTTCATCATATGAAATATGTAAGTACAAAGACAAGAATAAACATCATACTTTAGCAGCAGACCCCACTTCAGCTTCATATATTGGGATGTCATTTCGGCTCACAATTATAAAACAAGCTGTACTTGTCATCCTTGCGTTATGTCAAGATCAACTTTGGTAGACGGAAATCTAACATCAAAAGAGAGAAAAACAAGGTGATTAGGCGCATAGAAACATAATACATGCAGACAAGTGTACCAAATCACAGACAAAAAAGCAATTAAGTAAACAGAAAGGTGGAAGTGGACAGTTTCTGGAAAGGACAATGAAAGAAGAGAAATAAAAAAATTGATAATCGTGATGCATACACTGAAAAGGCAAAGGGCTAAATAAGCTAGTTAGCTTTCTTTAACCACATAAAGCATTTGGTGAGTTGAAGTCTTGATTAATTTTTTAAATGAATAAGGTTCTCCAGGTTATCAAAACAAAGATTAATGCCTCTGTCTTTAGTGTACACATTCATGTTTGTCTGTAGTCGAAAGGGAGTGAAAGATTCTCTGTACAGCAACTACGATCCAACTTATAGTCAATATATCTGTATTTTTATATCATTATTGAATTCCAAATTATGTAGGTAAAATCACAGTAGTACTAATTCAGCTTTTAAATGAAATCTAAAATATCTAGAAGAGTACATATTGCATTGGATAGACATATATTAGTAAGACAGAAAATTTTGAAAACATATCAGCACTACCCTTTATTCATAGAATAAACAAGAACATGAAACTCATACAATTAAATTTTGGGTAATTGGAAAACCGGTTTAAATCTTCATCATGCCTTTGAAATAATAGACAAGTTGCAAGTAGATTTAAATAAATATTTAACTATTGGAACGAAAAAACTTTTGATCAACATAAAATATGGCACCTGACCTGAACTCTTCATTTTTCCTTATAGTATTCGTATCAGACATATATTTGGACATAAGTATGGGAATATTATCCTCAAAATAGTTAGAAAAACTAAATAAACAAGTTGAGTACATCCATGACTTAGACATATCCCTAACCCATGTCTAACATAGGACACAAAAATTATCCCAGTTTTTCCCACCATTTTAACATGAACAATGAATCTCTCCTGAATTCTGCCTCCCCATAAGATGCCTAAACTACAACTGATGTACAAATAATTTGCTCTGCCTCAACATTTCTATCTCTGTTCTTCATTTGCAAAGAAAAATACAAACAAACAAAATAAAATATATCTATTATCTATGATAACCCAAAAGCTTGACCTGAAAAATCTCCCCTCTTTCAACAACAGAGATTTAATTTATCTGCATTTCATTCTCTAATTTCAAGACCTCATTATTATATGGAAAACCCTATTTTAGAAATTCGATTCTGAATCTGAATCTAGAAAACCCAGTACTAAACAGATGCAAACACACCATAAAAAGATAAAACGAAAGAAGATAAAGAAAAAGGGTAAATGGACATTTGATTCGTACCTCAAAATCACGAATTTGGCAGCGATGGAAACAAAAGATCAAAGGAGAACTTGATTTTGTAGTGGGTGAGAGGACGGAACAAAGACGAGAAGATCAGAAAAGGTTCAAATGAAGGGTAAACTATATGAATCACCACTTAATTACTGAGAATATTCTAATCTGATTACCAGTCTATTAATTTTATCAATTAGGTCTTTTAACTATTTAGATGGTATCAATTAAATTATGGGTAAACTGCAACAAAGGTCACTTAATTATGATTATAGTTATATTTAGGTCACTTAATTATTAAAAGTTACAATTGGGTCATTCATTTATGGTAAAGTTACATTTAGGTCACCCAATTATTAAAGGTTACATTTAGGTCATTTAGGGTGTGTTTGTTTTGGTGTATTTGACTTTCGAGAAAACGTTTTCAACCTTTTCAAGTGTTTGGTTTCTGTAAAATAATTAAGTCAACGTAGTTTATTTTGTTGAACACCCCACAGTCAAAACATTTAAAGAACGAAAGACAATGCTCAAATGGAGGAAGGAAGACTTTATTTTCTTTTTCTTCGGTGTGTATTACAAACACGTATGTAGGTTCTTTATATAGGCAAAAAAGTGAACCTAATAAATGTTAAACTTAATTAACATTTATTAACCACAATTAAAACTATTAATTAAACTAAAAACATAAAATAAGTTAAATTAAATAAACCATTAATTAAGTATTAATGTTGGTGTTGATTTTTAACACTCCCTCTCAATACCAACATTCATTTTTTTTTCATGTTGAATTAACGATAGAAGCTTTCGAGTTTGTTATCACTCAAGCCTTTTGTGAATATGTTTGTCACTTGATCTTCTGTCTTCACATGTTCAAGCTCGATTTCTTCTTGCAAGACTTTTTCTCTAAGAAAGTGGTAATGCACCTCCACATGTTTAGTTCTTGCATGAAAAACTGGATTCTCAGCTAAGCGTATGGCTGACAAGTTGTCACAATATAAGGTGACTGGAAATTCCACTTGTTGATGCAAGTTCTTCAACAATTGCAAAAGCCAAATACTCTCTTGAGCTGCCATTGTCGCTGCACGATACTCTGCTTCGGTGGTTGATAAAGACACTGTGGGTTGTCTTTTGCTACACTAGGAAATTGCTTCAGATCCAAGTAAAAACACATACCCTGTAGTTGAACGTCGGGTATCATGGTCACCCGCATAGAGCATCACAATAGCCAACTAGTTTGAAATCTCCACCCTTTTTGTACATAATACCATAACCGATGGTACTTTTCACATATCTCAAAATTCGTCGAACTGCTTCCAAATGAGGCTTCTTTGGATTTTGTATGTATCGACTCACAACACCAACTAGTTGTCGGTACATCGTATCATCTTCTAAATTTTTTCCTTCATTAGCACAGATTTTTGCATTTGGTTCCATCGGTGTAGAAATTGGCTTGCAATTGAGCATTCCAAACTTTTTCAATAGATCATAAGAATACTTTCTTTGATGGAGAAAAATTCCTTCCTTGGTGTGATCAATCTTCAGACCAAGATAGTGTCTGAGTTGACCCAGTTCTTTCATTTGGAAGCGAACTGACAAATTCTTCTTGGTTCGAAGAATTTCATCCTCAAAATCACCAGTGATGATTAAACCATCAACGTATACTAGCACAATAGCTAGTTTTCCTTCAGTTGCTTTCACGAACAGGCTAGAATCTGAAGGAGCCACAAAATAACCGCTATGAGATAGAAATTCAGCAATCTTTCCATACCAAGCCTTGGGTGCTTGCTTTTCAACCCATACAACGCCTTTCGAAGCTTACATACATACTCAGGATGATCTTGACTTTGAAAACCAGTCGGTTGATCCATGAAAATCTCTTGATCTAGCTCTCCATGCAAAAATGCATTCTTCACATCCATTTGCCATAAGTTCCAATCCTTGTTGGCTGCTAGTGCTAATAGGACTCGAACAGTTGTAAGCTTCGCCACTGGACTAAATGTTTCATCATAGTCTAGCCCATATTGTTGAGAGAATCCTCTAGCTACCAACCGAGCCTTGTACCTTTCAATCGATCCATCTGTGCGATGTTTTATCTTGTGGACCCATTTACAAGAAATAAGTTTCACATCTCTTGGCTTTGGTACAAGCTCCCAAGTTTGATTCTGGTCAAGTGCATCAATCTCATTTCTCATTGCTTCAATCCATTCTGCTTTTTGAGAAGCTTCTTCAAAGGTTCTTGGCTCTTTTGCATCATCTTTTTCTACTACAGCAAAATTAGCATATTTAGGATTTGGCTTTCTGATCCTTGTTGATCTTCTAAGTGGCGTTGGTTCTGCTCTTTCATTAGATTCACCATCTTCAACCAGTTGTTGGCGCATACCAGATTGCCATGGATTCTGAGTTTCGCCTTCTTCTTCAACATCATCGACAACATCAGTTTCATCTAAACTCAACTGAACTTCGGAAGATTGCAATTCTCTTCTAAGAGTATCTAATTCTGGTAATAACTCTTTACCGTTTATCATATAATTTGAACAACCAGAGTCAACTATCTAGTCATTCTCATAATCAATTTTGTCTAACATTATTGTCGTAAAAGCTAGTTCTTCCTTTTCTACTGCAAGGAATGCTTCTGCGTCCCATTCTTCTTCATTATTGGAAGTAAAAACATTACTCTCCATAGATTTCTTCTTTGACCAACAAGATTTGGCCATATGACCTTTCTTTCCACAATTGTAACACTTTCCTTCAAATCTTTTGTTGTTGTCGTAATTCTTGAAACCTCTTCTTTCACAAGAAATTTCTTCTCCTTGTTTTCTATTGAACCCACTATTGTCACGCTGCTTGAAGTTTCGCTTGCCTTTACTGACATAGAGTGCCTCTTCTTCATTTTTCAATGAGACACCTCCCATTTGTTTAGCTAATGCTTCTTGACTAGCTAACAAATTTTCGAATTCTACAAGTGACGACTGAGTTTGCCATCCTTATACAGCAGCAACAAAACTCCTAAACTCTGGCTTTAGACCATGGACAATAATTCGTTTCATCTTGGTATCACTAATAGGAGTTGCTGGGTCCAACTCAAAAATCTCCCGACATAACAACTTCACTTTGTGAAAGTATTGTTTAATCGTCATATTGTCTTGCTTTATAGACAACAACTCGCTCTCTAAAAGTTGGAGCTTCGTATCGTTCTTCTTAGAAAACAATTTGGCGAATGTTTCCCAAGCTTCATTTGGGATTTTGACATCTTGAATATTCTCCAGCATATCCTCTTCCATCGTTGTCTTCAAGGCGTACATTGCCTTGCCTGCTTTTATCTTCCATTTTCTTAGTACACCATTTGCATCCTCTACTTCTGGTTGCTCCTTTTCACTACCATTGACAATCTCCCATAAGTCATGTCCTTACATATATGACATCATGCAAGTTGACCATGTATTATAGTTGTCGTTGTTAAGTTTCCTCATTCCGCCGACAACATGTAAGTTCGTCATTGTGCCGACAAATGATTTTCACCAAAATTAAGTGCACCAGTGAAAGTATATGTAACATACACCAGGTAAGCTCCCAAGAAAGAGAGGTGGACCACTCAGATCACTCAAATACCAAGTCTTTCCTAGTCAGAACTTTCCTAGACATGCACCGTCACTATACCACACTATTTTGCATTAACCGAGCAACCAAAATAACCTTCAACGAGGCTCTGATACCAATTGTTGAACACCCCACAGTCAAAACATTTAAAGAACGAAAGAGAATGCTCAAATGGAGGAAGGAAGACTTTATTTTCTTTTTTTTCGGTGTGTATTACAAACACATATGTAGGTTCTTTATATAGGCAACAAAGTGAAACTTAACAAATGTTAAACTTAATTAACATTTATTAACCACAATTAAAACTATTAATTAAACTAAAACATAAAATAAGTTAAATTAAATAAATCATTAATTAAGTATTAATGTTGGTGTTGATTTTTAACATATTTTACAGTCGAAAAGAAAAACCTCCACTTATCCTGTAATTTAACTTACCCTTTTATTTTCCGTAACTTGATTTACACTGAAACTTCCTTCCTTTCTTTGAACGAAAAAACATCATATTTTTTTTACTCTCACAAGAGATGAAACCATCCAAGCTTCCTCTCACCAGAGTCTATATGTAAGGTTTGTCTCTTAACCCTTTTATCTTCCATTGATATATTTTCTCTAGTACTAAATTTTTTCTATTGTTTTTAGTCAATATCAAATTAGTTATTGAATTAGGGTTATGATTTGTTTGGGTACTGATTATAGATTTTGAATGAAAATTTTATGGGTTGCCTTTTAAAGATGGTAATATCAGAATATTTCAGTTTTGAATATATGGTTTTCTTCCCAACAAATTTTTTGAGTTGGATGAATTTTTCATGTAGGAAAATGAAAAATTCATGTGTGAACGTATATTTTTTCCTACAATTTTAGTTTGAGCCTTTTTGATTTCTGATCTTTACCAAAAAGGAGAAAAAAGAGTAAAAAATATTAGAATTGAATCAAGAATTTCAATGGCGCTCACACTGACATTCGCATTATAACAAAAATATTTTCGAAACTTAAAGACATTAGAGTTTTCTAAATTATATAGATTTAGGTATTATTGATCTCCAATCGTTTTTTCAGTTACGTCCACCAATTTTACAGAGGAAGTTTTTTAGAGTGTTTGATGGATTATTTTCGCACAAGACAAAGACCGCTCTTCACTGGAATTACAAAACTGAAGTAATTAAGCTATTTTTCTCTCTTTCAATTGACATTTCTATAACAAATGATGATATAGAATCTACATATATTTAGATTTTCCAGTATGTAAAACCTCTTGTCCTAATGTTTCCTGTGTTTCTACTTCTGATTACCTTGAATACATGTTAATGTTTATTTAGAATTCGTTAACATGGTGAAGTTAGAGCACTTAATTAATTCATGGTATGGATATGTGATATTTCATTCTTTGCATGATGTTCTTTGCAAAAATTTTATTGATTTGGATTCATAAAACTTTTTTTTTCATTTTATATCACTTTATGCATAAATTAAAAAGATAGAGAAATTATTCTTGGAATCAAGAGAACCACCACAAAGTAAGAAGTTCTGTCAAAAAAATTGGAAGAAGTTTTAGGTTAGTTGAATTTCATGCTGTAGCGACCCTTTTTTTTTTCTTAGGGAGTGTAAAAAGTTGCTAATTTGAAAAGTCGGAAATTAAGTTTTAAAATTGGGAAAAGGTTTTAAAACCAACTAAGAGAATATTGAAATTTGGAAAACGATTTAGAAAACATTCGGAGTCGCCACCGGTCACTTTGGTAGACCGGACACCGTAAAAACCAGAGATTCGAAAAAAGACGGGTTCGAGAGTCGGTTACGGTTAAAAACGGGTTTAGCGTTAAAAATCGCCCAAAATTGGCACCTTTATCAAAATGACCGCTTAATTAATTTTGAATTTTTCGAATCTAAAGTGGCATTTAAATTAATTATTTGTTTAAGAATTCGAATTCAAAATTTTAATTTTACCATGTCTTTATCCGAAGGTAAACGTATACACCGCCACCACTACGTTTGGTATCGGGCTTGTTACGACCGAATAAAAACGTATTAATTAAGTTTATCAAATAATGGGGTGATTAGACTTAAACAAGATAAATGAATATATACAAGGTTAAATACAACAAATAAATATAGTGCATAAATAAAACATGAAGAAATAATATGAGCAAATAAAATAAGATAACACATATAACATATATACAAAAATAAAATCTCAAATGAATATGATAAAAAAAGACATGCATATGTGCGGATATAAACAATATACAAAATGCAAGTAAATAAAAATATAAAATAAAAGCGACACATTTACTTAATATAATCATAATAAAGAAAAAAAACAAATATAATATAGTAACTTATATAAGGAAAATAAAAAAAAATGTTAAAAGTGTAATTAAAATATTTATTATAATAAATAATATATATATATATATATAAACAGAATCGAAAAAGGAAATGTAATTAAAAAAGAAAATTAAACTATAATATATGTAATTATGTAATAAATATGTGATATAAAAAGAAAATAAAAGAAAGCCATGCGGCAGTCAAAGGAAAAGAAATATAAAATAAAATTGAAGGCATTGAATGCCATGGAAAAGATAAAGATAAATTAATGGATTAAATTTTGTTTCAGTTTCTAAAACAAGAAATTAAAAAGGTTCAAGTTTCTATTTCTCGGTATTAAATAAAAAGAAAGAAAGAAAAACTCATTAAATACTATTAAAAAAAGGTAATAAATAATAGAAATATAAGTATATAAAGGGAAATAAAATATGGAGGACCCATAGAGAAATAAACCATTTTTTTAAAAAGAGATTAAGATTGATTTGGTCATGTAATACGAAATAAAAGCTTAGGGACTCCGAGTGTAAGAACGAAAACACGGAGGGGTTTAAAATGAGAATATCCCATTTTTAAAATATTGAGTGAGTATAAAACTCACCTATTTTTTGAGAATCAAACCCTTTACTCATTTCCTTCAAAAACCGAAAAGGAAGAGAAGGAAAGTTCTCTGAATTGTTCTTCAAAACCCAGAAAAATCCCAAGAACACCATGGTATTCTTCATTTCCACCACCATTTCCAGAAAGAGCCGCCATGAAAACCGGTGGCCGGCCAAGCCAAACCCCTTAAAACAGGCCTTTTTCGAAACCAAAACGACTCAAACCCTTTCCCTTTTCGATTTTCAAAACCAAAATCAGTGAAAAACAACCTCCTTTTCCTCTTTTAAAACTGAAATCCGAACAAAAAAGACACAGATCTATAACTCCCTTCACGATTCGAAGAGAAAGGCAGAGAACGCTTCCCTCCTTCGATCTCGGCTCACCAGACGGCACGGAGGCCAGAGTTTATTGCCGGAGAAAGAAGATTGGAGAAGACAGAACTTGGCGACGAAGGTAAAAAAATTGGTTTCCTCTCCCTAAATGCATGTGAAACGAAAATAGAGGTTAGAGAAAAAAAGGCTACCTTTTCTCTCTGAAAATTTCTCTTTTCATTTACTCGAATGAATATTACAATTGATAGGGCTCGTTTTTATATCCCTCTGATTACATGCATAATAAAAACTGAAACTTTGTTTTTTGGCTGTATTCATGTGCGTTTCTGATATGGTTCTTTGGTCGGCTGTAATTTTCTGAACATTTCCATTTTTGGTTCGTCCTTCTTGCTATTGGAAATGTATTACTGTGCCTAATGTTTGGCTTGTTTTGCATGTTGAACGGTGACCGGGAGAAAATTCTGATAACTTGGATGAATAGAGGATCGTCGGATTTGTCGGTGGTGATGGCGTGATCGTCGGGAAAGTGATTGGCGATCGACAGGAATCGAATAGTCGTCCGGGGCAGTGAGAAGGCGCGCGTGTATTTCACGCGGAGATCGAACGGTCCCTACAGAAACGAGGCATCGCGCGTGGGAAGACCTTGAGCCGCGCGTGGGCGCGTTGTGAATCCAAGGGCCTTTCTTCGCTTTAATCGTGACCGTTGGATCAGATCTTGATCCAACGGTCGAGGTAGGGCTGCGCAAGATCAAAGGAGATGGTTAGGGTTTCCTGTTTACCGGTTTGGGCTCACAAGTTGGGCTTTGTAATTTAATTATCTGGGCTTGTAATAAACATTTGGTTTAAAGAAATGTATTGGACTGAATAAAACGAGCTAGTTTTATAAGTTTATTTATTTTATGGGTTGTTTACTTATAAATAATATAATAATAATAAAATAATATATATATATATATATATATAAGCCGAATGATGCATTAATAATTTAATAAGTAAGAAAAAAAAACATATAATAATTTTTGAAATTTTAAACAAAGTAATATAATATATACGTAAGTATGTACACGAAGAAAACAAAAGGAAGAATATATAATATTTTTATTTTAATGTTGATAATATAAATAACTAAAAAAGTATTATATATATTATACAAAATTAAAAGAAAAGGGAAATGTATTCAATATAATATTTTTGAATTTTTGTTTAATAATTACGAGCCCGCCATTCGAATAAAACCGAAAATTAAAACCGGGTTTTTGCCCCGGATAAAATTAGTGATTACACATGCATCTCTTTTTAGTTTTCCTCCTCTATTTTTCTCCTTATTCCTCAATTGTTTAAACTAGATGAATTTTGTAGCACTTAAATGTATGTTGTCTTTCTCTCTATTTAATTTTACTCATATTGTTTTTATTTAACAATTTCTGAAGACTCATATAATCTCTAATTTGATAATTGTTTCTCAGGTATAAAACTGGTTTGTTTCTAAGTATCACGAAAGTACATTGAAAGTTTCTTCTGTGATAGATATATCCAAAGACGAGTCTGGAATCCATCGAACTTACCCTCTAATCAAATTTTTAATATATATAACATGTTATATTTCAAACATTGTTTTTTTTCTATTTAAACTCTTCTTTATTAATTGTATCTTTCTAGTTTTACTTTTTTAAAAATCGAGTTTCATTTTTTTAGCAAAGTGAAAAATTGAAGATTTACTTGATGAATTTGTTTGAATTCATAGCATTTAACCTTAACTTTAGCCTCTAAGAGATTCGATTGAATGAAAAGAAAAGATTACAAAGACTTACACTAGTATAAGTTTTTGTAATTTATTTTTCAGAATTCATTTTCTAGAAACAATTTTCAGTGAAACAAATGGACCCTTAATTATAAGTAAGGTTACATTTGAGTCATTCTTCATATTTGAAAAAAATACATCAATTTAGTCGTTTTTCTTCTATATCACGTGTATACCCTTGTTAACATTAGAGTATTTCATTTAAAATTATTAATTAATTTAATACACGAATTGATAAACTTTTTTCAAATATAAAGAGTGAACCAAACTGTAACTTTACCCATAATTGAGTTATCTAAATGTAACATTTAATAATTGGGTGATCCAAATGTAACATTACCTATAAATGAGTGACTCAATGTAACTTTCAATAATTAAGTGACCCAAATATAATCTTACTCATAATTAAATGACCTCCATTACAGTTTAAATATATAATTATATAATCATCATTACTTATATATTTTATTAATATGATCCTAATCTTAATTTATTTAAAATTTTTGATATAATATAAATATTGAGGATTAAATATATAATTATACAAATTCTCATTAATTGTCTCATCACCTTCTATTAAGTTTTAACGATATTTATATAAGATCTATGAATAAAATAATATTTTATTTAAAGTTTATGGGTAAAATTAAAAATTATTTTTTGTAAATATCAATAAAATAATAAAAAATTAATGGTTTAATGATTAAAATAATAAACCAATAATATAAATGATTAAACATAATAAAATAATATAATAACCTATAATATTGTCTGATCTAAAATTAAATATTGATCAGAAAACAAACGGCAAATATTTGTCACTTTGTTAAAACACTCAACAACATTTGACCAAGTAAATCAGTGTGAATGAACAAAATTTGTCGGTCTTTATTTTTTTCTGTATCTGTTTAATAATATTGTATTATGTATATTAATGATTTTATTTTATTACTTTGTTTCATTAATAATATATTACATAAAATCAAATATATAAAAAATTAAAAAAATATACATCAATCTATTTTAGTTTAAGTATATTTTCAATTTAAGATGATATATATATATAATCATGTTAAGAATGAATTAAATGTACGATGTAAGAAATTATAAAAATCGAAAACACTCATTCGTCTCTTCAAGGTCGTCATCACCTCTTCCTTTTAGGGGTGTGCATTATTCGGTTTTAACTAAATTAACCGACCGAATCGAAATTATTTTCGTTAATTTGGTCGATTAATTTTAGGTTACTTTGGTTAACGTTTTTTTTTAGAATTTGATTATCGGTTAATTGATTCGAAATCGGTTAATAAACCAAATTGACCAAACTTATTATATATTAAATATTATATATATTTATTTTTAATCATTTAAATTTTAAAAATTATAAAATGTTGATTATTTTTTATATATTATAAAATGGTCACTAAATTTTTATCAAATTAACATAAAATGAAAGTTTACTGACTAAAAAGATTATTTTAGCATAATTTAATAAGTTATTATGTAATTTATAACAAATTTCGGTTAATTCGAAAACCGATCAAATTAACTGAAATAATTTCGATTCGGTTAATTCAATTAAAGATAATTCAGTACTATTAACGATTAAGGTTTTAAAATTTTCAGTTAATTCAGTTTTAACTAATTCAATTCGACTAAACTAATCGAATACACACGTCTACTTCCTCTCATTTTCGTTTGTTAGTTTCTGTAAGCACTCCATATTTCTCCCACCATCTCCTCGTCCCCCTCCATAATATTCCTTCTCTAATCAAAAAAAAAAAAAAAATACACATCGCTTCTTTGGCATCTTTGTCCTCAATGAACAATATTAGTAGTTTTATTTTAAAAAAGTTACACTAATAGTCTATGAGTTTCTAAAGTTAAAATTTTAAAACTTATTATACACTCGTTAAATTCTTAAACTAATTCTATTATAAATACTATCGTTAATTATTGTAAAAATAATGGATAAGACATTAATTTTTTTTTAAATAAATTATATTAATTATCTTTAAATATTTAAGATACAATATACTTATAATTTTTTTTTTCTCTTTTATTTTTTTCTCTTTTTCTTTCATCTTATTCTTCCTTTTTTATTCTCCTTTTATTTTCCCCTTCTTTATTATCATCACTCAGAATTTAAACCATTAATATAATTATTTATCATGTCAGTATAATTAATTATCAAGTTAATACTGTAACAGTCAATATTGATCAAAATAATTAATGTAATTAAATAATTTTAAAGAATTGTAAAAAAATTCTTACGAATAAAATTATCGTTAAATAATTTTACCCTAATATTATTACAAATTGAATAAATAAAAATAAAATAAAAAATTATTGTTTCAAAAAGAATAAAATCTAGGAAGTCCCCTTATCTAACTAGTCAAAACTCATAACCATAGTTTTATTTGATTATTAAAACATTATTTTTCAAGTATATTTAACAATGAATATCTTCCTAATGATACCATGGAAAACCAAATTTGTAGGAATAAGATTCTACAAACTTTGTATCTAATCAAGAAAAGAATATTAACAAAAAAAATGCCTTAGGATAGAGTGTAGCACACCATTAAATTTTTTTATTCAATTTCAAATTATTATTAAAAATTTAAAAGGTTAAACATGTAATTAAAATTATTTAAAAAATTAAATTTAAATTTAATAAATCATTCGTATTTATTTTATAATATATTTTTTTAATTAAAACATTAAAATCAAATCTTTCTTTATCCATAAGTCATAACTTCAACCCTAAAATTGATTTAGGGTTTTAAGTTAAGGATTAAGAATATTTTATAAAAATAATATCTTTTAAAAAAATTAATTAAAAATTAAAAATATATTATTTATCATATTTTAACTGACTAATAATTTTTTTAACAATAAAATACTTAAAATGACCCAAATAAAAATTTATATATCAAATTAAAACTAAAATAATTTAAATAAATCGTTTATTTTATCAAAATTTTCTAATATAAAGCCGATTAAAATAAAATTAAAATAAGATAAAATCAAAATTACTATAAAATTTAAAAAAATATTTTTTAATATATACTAAAAATTTTATATTTTTATAAAAATTTAATATACACCAAAATATAATATCAAAATTTTTATAATTTTTATAAAGAGATTAATTCCTCTCATTTTAACTTCCCATCTTATCACGTGAATTTGAAGAGCAATAAATAAAAAATCCATGCCTACCTTCTTGTAGCTTTATTTAATCAATGGATTTATGATGCTCTCAGTTGTTAGGTTTATATATCGATTTTCTCAGCACACTTTCTTCGATTGTTTTTGAAATTTGAAACAAACCCAGAGATCAAAACTCTGAGATTTTCGGATTTGTAGAAAGAATTACCAAATATGGAAGTTGAATCGTCAAGAAACAAGAGTGAGATAGCAACAAGGGAGCAGCCAAACAGTTCGGTCGCCGCCGGAGGACTGAGGAAGAGGCGAAAATTGAGAAACATCTGTTTCGCCGTGATTGGCGTTTTGGTTTTCATCATAGTCCTGATCCTTATCTTGGCCTTCACCGTCTTCAAAGCCAAACGTCCCGTCACGACAATCGACGACGTCTCCCTACGGGACCTGAAATTCTCTGTCGATCTTGCGAGGCTCCGGGTGCTTCTTAACGCCACCGTGGACGTCGATATCTCGATCAAGAACCCCAACAAAGTGGGATTCAAGTTCAAAGATTCCAACGCCCAGTTGAATTACAGAGGGCAGCAGGTCGGCGAGGTCCCGATCCCCGCAGGTAAGATCTCTGCAGACAAAACTGTCCCAATGAACTTAACTCTAACAGTAATGGCGGATCGGTTGGTCACGGATTCGAATTTCTTCTCGGATGTGAGTAACGGCGAGTTGCCCCTCAACACTGAGACTAAGATCCCAGGCCAGGTAAACGTGTTAAATCTGTTCAGGATCCATGTCGTTTCATCTTCTTCATGCAATTTCACCGTGTTTTTATCTAATTCAAGTGTTGGGGACCAAAACTGCAAGTACAAAACAACAATTTAGTCCATTGATTTTGTTTGTTTGTAGTTCGATGTCTTGTGGGTAAAGCTTTCCATTTTTACTTGTTTGAGATCACTGTGTTCTGATTCAACAAAAGCAAATCTGGGTTTTGTTTGTTTGCCTCATCCTCATCCTCAAACTGCAGAATCCCTTGGCAATTGGCATTGTTGTTTCCCTTTAACTTATAGACATCTACTTTCTCATTATGATCAATCAGAAATAGGATTCATTTTCCGAATGCTGCCCATGCAAGTTATGCCTTTGTTCAAGTTCTATTTTTTGACTGTTGTTTTCACTTTCCCCTTTGGGATGTCTTCCTTCTCCCTACCTGTTTTGCTGTAGGACGCTTGTAAGAGATCTTTTGGCTTGTTCAATGGGGGATTCCTCACTTAAATTTTCTCCAAAGTTCTATTTTTATTCAAAATATAAACCCAGTTAATAATTAATGATCAAATTAAATTCATTTATTTTGTTTTAAAATGTCAATATGTCACACAAAAATTAAAAGTATTAATATCAGGTGTTTTTGGGTATAATTGTTCCGTATATATAATTTAACTTATGATACTCCAATTTTTATGATATTCAGTCTACTAAAATGACGACTCTAAATATTTTTAAATATCAAATTAAAAAAACTCTTGATATTTAGTCGTGTTTTTTAGATTTCCTTTGTATGATATCCAGTTTTAAATTTTTTGTTATCTACGTATCAATAAAAAAATTTACATTGAAAAAAAAATCTATTTTATTTTTTTTTAGTTCGAACTAAAAAGATAAAAACAATAAATAAAAGGAGGAAGTCGAGTTTTGAGTCTCTTCCTATTACGTTTTTAATTTATTTATTTTCATTGCATTAACTACACTTTAGGATATATTATATGTTTTCTAAAACTTAAAAAAATAACACCTCCTCTCCCACAAATGGTACAAGTTCAAGTCATGTAAATTTTATTTTTATTCATACAAATTAAATATTTTTTAGTCAATTCAATCGAATATTAACCCTTAATCAAATGTAAATATAGGGAAACATGAAGTATATATATGATTGGAATTTTTTTCAGGAATAAAGTATGCTTGGAATGTGAAGCTGATATCAAATGAGTTTATACTTTACTACCTAAACCTAGTAATACTGTAGTATACTGTATCGAATCTTGTTTTAACCAGAAATGAAAAGACAATTTTCTCGGGAAAATGCATGAAAATCATATACATTCATATTCTTGATGGAATGTTGAAAACTACAAATGTTGTAAATCAAAAAACAAGAAACTGAATCAGAGGAAGAAATCAAATACCTATTTCATCACTTGTTCTTGTAATTGCATATGCATTTCCAGAACTCGAATATTCATCTCTGACGCCTCTCGACGGATCCATTTTTCAAACTTCTTCAGGAACAAGAAGTAATTCCCTTCGTCGAAATCCCACTTGAAGCTCCACAGATCCAGAAACAACTCGAACATCTCCGGGCTACAATCCACCGCGATCGGCCGACCAAGATCCGTCTCAAGATCGCTTTCTTTTGATCGCGAAAGGTACATCAGTGGCACATCGTAGCTCTTTGCCTCTTCGCCGACGGTTACTGAAACGTAGATCCTCGGAGCTCCGCCGACGCCATCATCGTTTTCATAATCGGATAGATGATGCTCGACGAGACGTTGATAACGGAAGTAGTAGTACTTAAGCTTGTTGCATCGGATAAATGTTATTTTATTTAAGGTTTGAGGATGAAATTAAAAATTAAGTCCATCTATTAATGTACCACAGTAACAAGAGTTATTGATTCGATGATCAAAATATAACCAATCAAGTAATCAAAATATAATAAATTAATAACATTAATGACCAAAATGAAATTTTTTAAAATCGGTGGTTAAAACTGAATGTCATGAAACAAAAGAGGCTATTTCAATAGTTTATCCAAAACAAGAAATCTGAAACATCCAATAACGCCTATTGGCAGTGCGAGTGATCTCATCTTCTCCTATCTCACAAGTCATAGCGAAACCAGCCTTTCAATTTTCTTCTTATTAATCCTAAAATGGCTGCCAGAACTCACATAATTACAGGATTGACCCTACCTTTGAAACCCATTGCTTCTTCTTCTTCAAGCTTCCGTAACACTCGTTGCATTCTTTGTTCAGTTAAGACACCGTTCAGTTCTTATTTCTTCAATGGCGGAGGTATGGCTTTTTCTTACTTTTAATCTTAATCGGTCTTTTTGTTCTTGATTTTGAGTTGTTTGTGCTTTTATGGGACTAAATTTTATTCATTGCTAAGGAATAATACCGAATTTGTGATTTTGCTTTGAAAAACTTTGTTTGTAATTATTTCTTTGATAGTTTATGTAGTGAACGATAGATTTTCCATGGCATGTTAGTTCATAAGTAGATTTCCTAAGCTTACACAATTATAGTTGATGATTAGGGAGCAATATGAAAGACTGAAACTCCAATGGGGAAAAATCTCATTCTAGTATCTAAAGTAGGTTCAATATATCCTTATAATTGCTTTCTTTTGCCCACTTAAACAGTGGCTGCCCTTAAAGTTACAAGCATAAGGACTCTTCCTGGAGGATCTCATTCTCATAGACAAGGTGGAGGTGCCCTTGGTACGCGCATGAACCTTTTTGATCGCTTTGCCAGAGTTGTTAAGGTCAGAGTTTATGGTATCTGATCCCTAATTTTTTGATGTCTTATCCCTAGAACTTGACTCAATTCACTGATAATGGCAGTCATATGCAAATGCGCTCCTAAGTTCTGTTGAAGACCCAGAGAAGATCTTAGATCAAGCTGTGATTGAAATGAATGATGACTTAGTGAAGATGAGACAGGCCACAGCACAAGTAAGACTCATAATCTTTATTTTAATTTTATTTCTCAAGTTTCTTTCTTTATCTTCACTTAATTTCTGTTTGCTTACCTCAATCAATTACATTGTTTTTTTTATTTCTCGAGTTTCTTTTTATCTTCACTTAATTACTGCCTTTATCATGTAATTTTCTTCCAATTTTACATTTTCACATCTGATCCTCTTCATTTTTGAAGGTATTAGCATCTCAAAAGCGGTTAGAAAATAAGTACAAAGCTGCCGAACAGGCTTCTGAAGATTGGTAATTGATTGAGGATATTTTTTTCTTGAATTTTCAGAGTATGCGGATGTTAAATGTCCCCATTAAGTTTTGATTTCGTATAGGTACCGTAAGGCACAGTTGGCTCTTCAGAAAGGAGAAGAGGATCTTGCACGTGAAGCCCTCAAGAGGCGTAAATCTTATGCTGTAAGTCTATGTTGCTCCGACTCTTCATTTTTGTTAAGGCACTTTTGTTTGATACCTCTATAATATCGGGACATGATTATGGGAATTTTATCATTCAAATATACACTCACACCGAAGTCATAAGATGCTATCTTGCTGTAGAGAACTTTTAGCTTTCTTTTAAAAATGTTCAATATTGACAATTTTTACCTGATTTATTGACTATGCTGAAAGGCTTGGGGAAACTGGAAAGTCAGATTTATGATCTTATCCCATTATTTGGTGTGATAGGAATTTTATATTTTACTATATCAATGTAAGGGGATGGTTTGATTTGGGGTTGCAATAATAATGTCGGGATTAGAGTTTAGGGTTCTAGTGTTTTGGTCAACATATAAAACTATATCCCAAATGGGATTCACAGGATTGCAACATAGGCTTGTTCGAACAACATCTATGTCACGACCATTTTAAAACCGAAAAGTGCGAAAAGTAGCCTGGCGAATTAGTTTTGAAAAATCAAGTTTTTTTACCACTTTTAATTGTTAATTATGAAAATCAGGGTTTTATTTGAAAACATATTATTTAAATTTTAAAATGATTTGGAGTCGACACTGGCCACTTTGGTAGGCCAGACACCATAAAATAAACCAGAGATTCATTTAAAAACATTTGGGTTCGGGAGTCGGTTACGCGTAAGGACGACCCTTACGAGCGCCCGAAATCGGTACCTTATTAATTACACGTGGCATTTTGGTATTTCAAATAATAATATTAATTTAATCCGTTATCGTCAAATAAATATCGCTCGAATAAGAATATCCTTTTGGGTAAAAAGGTACATTTCTTTTAAATACGAGCTTTGAAAAAGACGTCCTAGAATAGGAAATCTTAACTCGTATTTAAAGAAATATAAATTCTGACCCAAAAGGTTTTAAATGCATGACTGATTTATTATCTGGTTCATTTTAAGTTCTAACCTAAAAAAGGCTCCATTGATTAAATATTTAAACCCTATTAAATTATTAATTTCACCGGACGTATTATGATAACATCCGAATGCACGGATACTACCATTTTGACACCAAACAAAATTAATAATACTATTAGTGCTTCTAGTTTGCCTATTTAATTTTATTTAATTCTAACTCTAAATTATTTGCCATTTTCTATGTTTCGATGACACGCCAAATACGATACCAAAGTACACTATTGGCCAACATAATGTTGTTTCAAAACACTGACCACTTAGTGTATCCGAGATATATGATTAGAATATCATCGTTACTAAATTATCTCTCATAATTAATTAATTAATTAATTAGAGTGACTAATCCTAAAAGGGGCTCTAATTTTAATTATCTAGGTGTGAATTAAGTGACATCCTAAGCAAATATACTATATGATTTTAAAAGTATACAAGCATATTAATTAAAACAATTAAATAAAGCAATTAAAACAATAAAAATGACAAAAGAGCTAAATTACTTTTATTAAAAAAGATATAGGAGCTCGAAAATAAACACCAGAAATTAAAATAAAAGGAGTTACATCGGGAACTGACAAACAGTTTTAGGGGTTGATTTAAACTTAATTTTGATCAATTTAAATTAATTCTAAGCCTAGAAAATTTAATTAAATCCAATTAAGTATCTAATTAAATTAAATCTAAGTTTAAAATTAAATTTAATCCTAATTAAAGTCTAAATTGATGAAATTTGAATTAATGGTTCGAATTGGGTTCAATTAGGGGTTAAATTGAGTGTAAATTAAAGTTTTAGGCCTTAATTAAGGGAAAAAGGGACTAAAGTGAATTACACCTCAAAGTTAGAGGAACCACGGGGGCAATTTCCCCATTTACCTCTAAAACGCGCGGATCCGGGTTGACCCGGATCAAAACGCGCGGATCCTAGGGTGCCAAAACGACAGCGTTTTGCTGTCAAGCAAAACCCCTTCCACCCGAGTTGACTCGGCCATTTGACACCACCCTTAACTCGGCCGACTCACTCTTCTCATAAACTCTCTCCAACTAACAACTAAAACCCAGAAAAAGCCCCCTAAAACGGATCAAAACCATGGTTTTTGCTTGGTGTTCTTCATTGTTCTTGGAAGAACACCAAGAACAATGCCCAGAACCGCCGCACGCTCCGCTGTCAGATCCAAAGCACCACCGCCGACCACCGCACCGACGAGTTTTCTGGCCATCGTCCCGGACCTCCGACCACCGTCAGAAAAGCAAAATCCGGCGCCGATGACCATTTCCGGTACCGGAAAACACACCGGAAATCTTAAAAACACCTAAAACCACCCGGAAATCCATATTCTTCGATCTAAACACCTAAAAACACTAAAAAACTTCTCCCTAAACACCAATTTTACTCCAAACGTCACTCTGTATTACCCGAATTCATTCTAACCAATTCGAAACTTCTCTGGTAACACAAACGAATAAGGATTCAATACTATCCTAAGGATTTGTTGTTGTTTTGCATATGTTTAATTTAAGACAGATTGTATTCACAACAAAATAAGGTTTGAACATACCTCTTCAATGTGTTTGATCTTGGTGACACTTCGGCTTGATTTCCAGCAATCTCCCCTTCCCCTTATCCTCAATGCTATTTTTTATCCCCCTTAAAACTGCCGTCCTCCCTCTCTTTTTAATTCAAAACCCCCTCCACAACTGCTCTCCCTGTAACCGAACCAAACAACTCCCCCTTATCCTTTTCCATTTTATTTTTTAATTATTTATTTCATTTATTTATTTTTATTATTTTTATTATTTATTTAGGCCGGACGAAATTCGAGTCCTACAATCTAGTTATACAAACACCAGTGGACACAAAAATTTGATCGAATGGCTACAAATCAAACACGTTTTTTTAGAATTTGTTATTTTGATTCGTATTTCTCAAATAGTTAGTTTTTTTCATTGATGAACAATCTTTCTTGCTTCTTTTTGTTTCAGGACAATGCTAGTTCATTGAAATCTCAACTTGATCAGCAGAAAAGTGTTGTTGAGAATCTTGTCTCAAACACACGAGTAAGTATCTACCTATCGTTTCTACTACTAGTTCCATTGAAATATTATTCATTTTGATAATTGGTCTTCTTATAGAGAACGAGTCATCATATTGGACATTAGGTCAAAAAATGCATGGTTTTTAAATGTTTGTCATGAATTTAGATAAATGATTATTATGTATGGAACATGAAATCAAAATTTTAAAGATCCTTCTTAAATAAAGAGGCTATGAGGAATTGAGAGGAGGAATGGGTGCTGTAATATTATTTAATTGAAACATCACAATATACATTGGACATTGATACGTGATAGATGTAAAAAAAAACAGTATTGTTATTATTTAAGCATTAATGGATTTGTTAGGATTGCATTCCCTGAATTCCGTTTTTGTATAGCTTTTAGAGAGCAAAATACAAGAGGCAAAGGCGAAGAAAGACACTTTGAAAGCTCGTGCTCAGACCGCACGGTAGTCTACTATTGTCATTGTTACCTTGTTTTTCTGTGTTCTTATCTTGTTGAACTTTTGTTCATTGTGATCACTATGATGTTTCTTCAGAACTGCAACAAAAGTTAATGAGATGGTCGGAAATGTCAACACTAGCAGTGCTTTATCAGCTTTTGAGAAAATGGAAGAGAAAGGTGAGTTGCTCTTAGGTTAAAAGCTTTTTTAAATTGAGCATCCCATTTATTCAGGCTTCAGAGTTAGCAAGAGTATCCGGTTGGCATGACAGAATGTGCTCAAAATTGTTTTTTTGCCCTGTGTTAACCATCTAACGCATAATTTGTGCCATTTCTCCTAATGGAATCAAACTTAAACATGAAAATTTTATAAGAAATGGAAGTGTTAATCGAACTTTAATCAACTATCATTTTCAAACTAAAAATTTTATAAGAAGTGGAAGTGTTAATATTATATTGAAAATCCCGACAATCTTTCGTTCTTCTGCTCTAAATGTAGTGATGATAATTCGAGATTGAAGTCTTTCTTATTTCTTGATCCATCTATAAGAAAGGGAATACTAGACATGATTTAAGCTAGTCTCTTACATTGCTCCCCCGTCCCCTCCCTCCCCCTTGACTTCTTTTCTGGGCAGTTATGGCTATGGAGTCACAAGCAGAAGCTCTTGGGCAGTTAACCACTGATGATCTTGAAGGGAAGGTAGTGGACTGTTCTATCTATATTTCACTTCTTTATATCCGATTTTAACTTTCTATGGCCGAATTTCCACCTCTAATATTTAGTAATTTTGCATCCTTTTGTTCGTGGACCTCATAAACCATGTATTAGAAACATTAGCACCTTGTTGGCAGCATAACTAGAAATGTCAATTTAGCTGTAGGTTTACACTGATTCTATTTTTTTTTTTCAGAATGTGTATTTTCTTACGTAAACATTTCCTTTGATATTCACCAAGGATCAGAAATATGGAAAAGGTTTTCCCAAGTCCCTTTAAAGTGGATGGAAAACCAATTTGATACGCTAGCCATTGTTTTCTATAGTTGTGGAACGAAGCAGGCCACATTATTAGAGGGATAAGTAAAGTTTAAATGTATTTAGGATAAAAACTATTAGATTATAGTTAGTTACTATATTACCCGGACTTCGGTACTACTTTAAGGTATGGGGATGTCCCCCAACATGGGGATGTTTAATTTTTCCCAAGATTTCCATGTATTAAAGAGCTTTTGGAGGATCATATTCTCATATCTATGTCCGTATATATGCTGGATATGAGCACTTAAAAGATTTTAGTATGGGTTTTTTCAAGACCAAGGAAAAGTAAAGCGACTGAGAATGTGTTAAGAATACAAGACTGCTTAGTAAGCAGTTTGCATTTGTGAAGCAATATAACGCCTTTGCTTATTTATCAATCGTTTCTTCAAAATTCACTTGTTTTGATTATTGAATGAACGGATTACGTAAATTTGCAGTTTGCATTACTTGAGAGCACATCCGTTGATGACGATCTCGCAAACTTGAAAAAGGAACTCTCTGGCAGCTCACAGGTATGTCTCATTTTTGTTTTATGAAAATTGTTTCAACATGTATGATGGGATTGGTTTTCTCATAAATAACTTTTTAGGCTTTTAAATTAAGGTTATTGATGTCGTTCGGATTTATATGGTTGTTGGGTGAAGAATCAGATTCAATTTTGACAGAACAAACAGATAAATGGAAAACCTGAATTGACTCAACATTCAGAATTATTCTAGTGTATCTTGCTTTTCTTATTCTGGCCTGTTTAGAGCTAGCCACCTAGGTTACTTGAACTTGGCTGTAAGTGTTGAATATGGTGTGCATTAGATGATCGGATACAAATATCAGACATGGGTACTTTGAGGAAAAATTAAGAGTTTGAGCAACATAGGTTTCAGTTGTTACTCGGATTCGGATACGACTGTAACAGGGTTATGTTCATTTTTTGTTTTTAGATCTTCATATATTTGAGTCCTTGGATATCATTTTCACATGCATATGTTGAAGTTTCTGAGTTTTAAACAATGTTGTTCTTCAGCTATAAGAATAAACAATCTGGATTTAAGTTTTCATCTCTCTTTTTTTCTGAACAATAGAAAGGAGAGCTTCCACCCGGAAGAACCATTTCTCCTGGCACGAACACGAGTTTTCCATACCGTGATGCAGAAATCGAGACCGAGCTTAACGAATTGAGGCAAAGGGCCAAGGACTTGTAAAGTTTCAGGTACAAATATCCTAATCTCAGTAATATTTTATATCAAGAATGAACCTAAGGATTAACTCCAAACATATGATTTGTATAGATACACTCTGAAACTCCAGGTCAAGTATAGTAGTCTTTGTATGATTATGTTCATATTTTGTGAATTATATTTACGTTAATGATGATCAACATCCATGTAATCAAATATCGAGATTGAATATTTGATTCATTGCAGAGTATTGATCTGAAACTAGTTTGAATCGGATTAGAAAAGTGATATCTGGTACAAAAATCCTGAAGGTATGTTTGAGATTGAAAAACAAACTAATTGGTTCAGAAAAGACGACGATATATTTATCTAGATCGAGATCAAATGTCAAGTGTATATTATGTGTTATCAAAGTGCTAAGAAAAATGAACATATACTACTATAATTGAATGTAGTTGACATCTCCAAATTTTATTTTATTTTTTATAAAATTAATATAAAAATATTAAAAAAATTGACACTCCTTTAATAAAATATTAATACTATTTTTTTTTAAAAAAAATAACATCGTAATATAATTTTTCATAGATAAATTACCATCAAGAAATCAATTTTATATATGCAGTTCAAAAACCAAATCAAGTATAACAAGTTTGTATGTCTGTTATGTACGGAAAATTATATTATCTGTAATTTTTATCATATCATATATAGACTAATTAATCAAAAATATTTATATAATTATTTTTTATCTTATTATTTTTATCAAGTGAATCTCAATTAATATTTATCGTAAATATTCACTTAATAAAAATGATGAGATAAAAAAAATAATTAAATAAATATTTTTAATTAATTCATCTCATAAATAATATAACAAAAATGACTCATAATATAATTTTTCGTTACGTGTGTATATATTTGCATCATAGGATGATATTTATTCATGTAATCAATCTACTATAAAAGAATCGTCAGCATAAGTGGTTAAGCTCTGTTCACATTTTTTCCCTTTCTAATTTGTATAATTAAAATTTATATATGTAGAATTATTTCCCCTACACTTCCCTAGGTTGTAGGTGCTATTAAAAATATAAAAAATTCAAATATAATTAAATTTATATATACGTGGGAATAAAATAGGGTTCCTCGATGAGGACCGGTGGGGTCACAACCCTCACAAAATTTAAAAATTTTATCATTTGATCTTTAAAATTTTTTAAAAATATTATTAGACCTCTTCAAATATTCGAATGTTGCCAGAAATTTTGAAATCATGACGCTTTAAAAATTATAAAGATCTCATTAGACATATATTTGAATATTTTTAATTATTTTTAAATTTTATATTATATGTATAAGATTTATTAAAATAAATTTTCAAATAAAAATATATCATATGCCTGGTTTATCACGTCAGTTATGATCCCATCTAATCATAATCACCCATTTATCACTATCTTCCGAATCATTTTTTTAATCAATGAATCTTCATCTCATTTTTTCTATGCCATTTAAAAAAAGTATATATTCTTTTGAAACTTAGATTAATGACATGGATGATTAATGATAGAATAACTAATTTTTATTGATTAAGTACCACAGATAACGTAATGTGCCAGACCCATGATATAATCTCGAGTCTGAGTGTCAAAATTCATTACATAAATACACTACCAACCATTCAAATTCAATTGTATTCCAATATTTGAATGTTTACCATTTTCAAGTCAAATCTAGTTTGTCTCCATAGTTCCTAGTAACCCTAATCTTCAAATCCAAATTTGTATGACTTGAGGATACAAATTCTTACAAGTCAAATTGAATATGAAATAGAAATTGGTTGCCAAATGAAAAGAAAAACCAAAAGTTAGGAAGGAGATAATAGTGAAAGTCAAAGGATGTTGTGGTCAGTGTACCAAATTTTCTTGTCAAAACCATGACTTTCAAATGTAGCAAGTAAACAATTAAAAATCATACAAACTCAAATAATTTAAAGAATAAAAACCATAAGTTTACTTAGTAGTAACCCTAATATTCTGAAAAGGTAAACTACTTCGGTGACACTTGAATTATAAGAGTATATTTATTTTGATCATCGAACTATTAAATTCGTCAATCAGATCATTAAATTTATTAAATTGACCTATTTTGATTTATGTCGTTAAAATCTTAATGAAGGGATGATATGTTAGTTAATAAAATTATATATTTAGTTCATATTATTTACCTATTATATTAATTTAATCTTAATTTTAATTTAATTAAATAAAATTAATCAGTCAATTAGATGATGACATTATCATCACTCGATTACGTAAATACAATCAAAATTTAATTTATTTTTATTTAATATTTAATATATTTTGGTCAATACCAAGATGCTTTCATATTAACCTTAATTAAAAATATTGATGTGGTAAGTTAAATATTCTTTTTCAAAAAAATTTAATTTAATATATCATATTTGATCAGCATTTCAATTTTGGTAACCAAGGTGCTTCCATTACGATCACTAATTTTTTAATTTATTTTTATTATGATCACTACCATTAACCTTATTAAAAATATTGATGTGGTACGTTAAATATTTTTTCTCAAAAAAAATTTAATTTTTAAATTTATAAATATATCCAAAATCAAAATTTCGATTAGCACGATCCTTTATTTAACATAGTTTAGTTTTAAATTGATACGACGGTTAACATTAGTGAATCAGAACTAAAAATTTCATTTGAAATTAAAATCCAACTTTTTAATTTGTCATTATTAACCATCAAATCAACTTAAAACTAAATTATATTAATCTTTTGACCAAATGAGTCATTCTCACCATTGGAATTGATCGGTGACGTTAGAATTTTTTAATGATGATGGTCGTGATGAAATCGAATTAAAAGTTTATTGGCTATAATGAAAGTTTTCGATTTTAGTGACCAAAGTGAAAATGTCTTAAAAGTTCAATGACTACCAATATAATTTATCCTAAAAAATATTAAGTTGTTTTGTTTGCTTTGGAATCCTAAACTATATTTTGGTTATACAAACCATCATTCTATACCTATTTAAAGTATAATTGTTAGTCCATTAAAAAATCTTAGTTAAATATATTGAAATTCATATCAAATAATTTAACTAAAATTTTAATGTAAAAATTTAAAAATATTTTTATTTCTCAAATAAACATGTTTACCGTTAAAAACATTTTTTTATAATTATGTAATCATCTTAATTTAGAAAAGATTTTCTAGTTTAAACCATTTTAAACCCTAAATTTTTATTCGATTCTTTTATTTTTAATAAGTTATAATTGATTTAAATATTTAAAACCTAACGATTTTAATTTCGTAACATTTTTAAAAATTCTAGAACTCTAAATCTATTTTAAAATATATACTTAAATTTATTTGCACAACAATTGTCATTATTAATACTTATTTTACCGTAGCAAGTTTTTCTACTTTCTAAAATACAATTGCATCAATGCAAAATAATTCTGATAGTATCATAAAGAGGTTGCAAATCGTCTATCTCTTTCTCATGCATTTTTCATACCTTCGTTTTAAATTAGAGGGTATAGAGTTTAGGGTTTGGGGTTTAAGGTTAGGGGTTGTGATTAGTGTTTAGAAAATTAAGGGTATGGTGTATTTTTTAGGGTATAGGATTTAGGGTTTAAAATATAAAAAATAAGGGTTAGAGTTTAAAATTCAAATTTTAGAAAATTTTCAAGAGAGGCATGGAAAGATATATGGGAAAGAGGAAAATGATTTTTACTCTCGTAAACATAGGTAAAAATCGTCGGCCTCTTTTTTATGCTTTCATTTGTGCCTCCTGTTGAAATTTGTTAAAAAATTGAATTTTAAACTCTAATCCTAATTTTTTATATCCTAAATCCTAAACCCTAAAAATAAACCCTACCCCTAATTCCCTAAACTTTAACCACAACCCATAACCTTGAACCCTAAACTCTAAACCCTAAACCCTTTGATTTGAAGTGGAGACACAAATGAATGCATGAAAAAGAGGTAGACAATTTACACCCGTAAACATACATGCACAATATAAATTGATTCTTCAATATCAATCTTTGATGGCATAATTAATATCTCTTATTAATGAAAAATTATATCATGGGTCAATCTCACCTCATGTCCATGGAACCAACCACTAAAAATTACCCACCTCATCAATTTTTCTATGTCATATTTTTTCCCAAGTGAATCTTCACTTGAAAAATTAAAAATTGATGAGGTGAGTTTTTTAGTAGTTAATCGCATAGATGACGTGGTGAGACTGACCATGATATAACTTCCCCTTATTAATACATTATCATATTTTTATCATGTACAATGGTGGATCCACGGTACACCCATGAGAGCATACAGTAAATTCAAGTTCAAGTTCAAACATATGGTGCCATTGACATGTTCAAAACCCTAAATCTTGCCACATTAATCCCGTTTCCTCCACCCCCAATTGTTTAATATGATATGACTGCTTCAAAATTCATTGGTCAACACGAAAACTCATGACAAAAGCCATAAGATCTACTGATATTGTTTAGAATAAAATACTAGTGTAGTTCATTAGGGTTGAACTCCGACCACCTCCCCACATGGCTATATATATACTCCATTTCACTGCCACATTTCATCATACAGTTCATACGCAAAGAGAATAGCGTCCACATATATATTTTTGAAAGAGTTTCATAACTCAGGCGACGTTAATACGATCAGTTTCGATGATGAATAGCAGAAAAGTATGTACCCTTTTCATCATTTCTATGATCTCGATGGCCGTTTTGAGCCATGGTGAAGTGGAAGCTACAAGAGTGTTTCCTGAGGATTCTGGCAGGGAAAATCATCTGCGGACGTATTCGTCGTCGGTGTACGAGAAGGCCAAGTTCACAATGTCGTGCTGGCTCGAGCGGTTAGCCTCGGGTCCGAGTCCTAGAGGAGCTGGTCACTAGGATAATTCAAGTCTGGTAAATCTAAGATCAAATAGAATTAAGTATACACAGTGCTATTTGTTAGTGTTGTTTCATATATTATATATAAATTATTTTTCTTCTTGAACTGGTAGAATTATAGATTAAAATAATAAAAAAATAATTTAAGCATCAATATCCAATTTAGTTTATCTAAACTAAATATTGTAAAAATTTATTATGAGACGATGTTCTTATTTCTCTCGTTAATTTTTTTTGGTAGCTAACGATCACGTAAGTTAAAATTTGTTTAATTTTCGTATCAACTTTTTCTTTAATTGAAAATTGTGTTGGTCATAGTTTGATTTTTTTTATTAAAATCGATGAACCATGTTTTTGAACAAGAGAATGTACAACATAAATAATATAACTCATTAAATACAGATACGAGAATTAAATCCATAAAAAGCATACATATAAATCTCACATGGGCAAAAAATATCATACTTTATTTTGAAAAAATTCAGCAATCATCAATAATATTTTTTATCTCGATCCACTACACATTTAAGACGTGTAAGAATAATAAGCAAAACAAACAATCTTACAGATTATTTTGTTAAATAGATCTGCACATAATGACAAATAATCACAAAAAAATCAAATTACTAAAAAAAAGACAACAAATAAAAATCTATTATAAAAATAGCTAAAAGCACATCATAAACCTAAGACGTATCACAATACAAAAAAAATGTTACATAATAAAAAAAACGTATCACAAAGATAAACTAAACGCATCAAGACGAATGAAAATAAAAATCTAAAAATCTTTCTTTTTGGTAATTTAATTTTAGGGTGTTTTGCATACCCCCTCCCCAAATTTAAATAGCATTAAACACTACTACTCAAGTGGCCAAAAAGAGCAAAATTTAAAAGTTTTGTGATAAATTGAAAAAAAATTGAAAGTTTAGTGATACATTATTAATTAAAATTTTTAAAACATTAAGAAAAAGTAAACAGCACTCTTATCACCGTCAATATTCATGAACGAAAATATAATTTGACCCAGAAAGTCAATATTTTGAAATAACAAAGTAGATACATAGAAAAAAGAATTGATCTTCATATGGAATTAAAAATATAATTTATGAAGAAAAAAACCCTTAAATTCTATATATAGGAAAGATTTTACTTAAATGAGTTTTAAAAAAGTGAATTCAACCTATCTTTATTTTTTATGATCAATATAATTATATTTATTTTGTATGTAAGTTTTTGAATTATTATTTTATTCATTGGTCGATCATATTTGCAGATGTTTATTATACGAGAATTCTCTTTATCCAATTTACTTCATTCATAAATTATAACCTTCTGATTCAAATCCGTAACATTATTTAAAGGACCTAACGACTTATCTCATTAAATCAATTTATTGTCGGTAACTTTTAGCCACTTTCATTTTCTCAAGGCAATATTTAAGTCTAAGTCAACGAACCAACCAAGTCTAGTAAAATTCAATATTTTCTAACATTTGAACTTCAATAATTTAATACTATTTACCCTTCTCGTTCTCATTTAATTTAATTATATATTTATTGTTGAAAATATTTAATTGTATATATGTTTTATTTTTCAACAATTTTAGTAATTTCTGTTATATTCGGAGACAACTAAGTCAAGTCTAACAAACCAAGTTTATATGAATTCAATGTTTTCATGGATGAATTTAATAATAGAATATTTCCATTCATTAATGAGAATTTGATAGTATTTTAGAATTAAATTAAAACAGTTGTTGAATTAGTGATATAATTTTGTGTTTATATTATGTTCATTTTTAATATAATTTAAGTTATGACTTCAAGGAAAAAAATACGTATTCCGATCACATTTACTGTATAAATAATCTAATTATACATGTTGGTGATTATATTTAATTGGATTTGTGATAAGTTTTTTGACCATCCAATATAAAAATAATAAAATAGTTTATTATTTTTATACATGTGTTTTACAGTGTCATTATTTTATTTAAAGTGTGACAATCATTGAAATACTCGATAAATACTTTATTCATAAGGATGTATGATTATATTATGAAGTGTCATTCAAATGACCCAACATTTACTTGTCTTTGCGCTAAAGTTATGAATAGGAGTGATAATGAGTATGATTAGATTGCGAGTTACTTGAGTTTTATTTGATTAAAACTTATTCTAGTAAGTTTGATTTGGGTTTAGATTCGACTCGATACTTTAATAAGTCGAATCAAACAGACCCAAATTCGGATGAAAAAGCTCATAAACATGTTCAAAATAATTATACAATCACAGGGGTGGTTGAAAGATTTAGAGACCCTATGCAATTTATTAAAATATGATCCTTAAAAGTAATTGTTTATAATCTCACTAGTTCTAAAAATGTTGCCCTTAAAAGTAATTATCCTTTTTAAAGCCCTTTGTGTGGTTGTTCCTATTGCGTCTGTCCAGAACCTCATTAGTTCTATATAAACAAAAATAAGAAAAATAATCAATTATCACATTTAGGAAACAATTATAATGTTTTAACAATTATTACTTATTTTTTTAAGAGCATTTTCAAAAAAAAAATACAATAAATTTCAAGGTTAACATTATTTAATAAATATAATTTATAAAAATTTTGGGCCCCTCTTTTTTAAAGGGTCTTGTGCGATCGTTCTTATTGCGCATGTTCAGAAACCTCATTGTGCAATCAAAGTAATCTCTTTAGTAAAAGAAAAATAATAAAATAAATTAAGAGAAAATCTAAAAAAAATAAATTAACTAAAATAAATTAGACATTATGTGTTTGTATTATAAGGATATTTCTTATTTATTTAGATTAATTTACTTTTAGACACCTTTTTTTCCCTTTTCAATATAAAATTTTATTTCGGTATTAATTATGAAAAGAATTTTTAACAATACATGTCTAAGATTGATTTCTTTAAAGACTTAGATATTTAAACAGTACATTTTTTTTTTCTTTCATGTTCACCTACCAGGTCCAGGTGCACTATTTATTCCTAAATTTTTTTCTTTCATTCATTATGCCTTTAAATTAAACGAGAAAGAGATTTTATTATTAATTTTAACAATCATAAACTAAAGGATATAATTATTTATAACCTAAGAGAACTTAATCAAAAGGACTTAATTGACTGTAAAAAACTCCACTGAAATCATACCAAAGGCGCATTCAAGCAAAATTCCAAGTCTGTAATCACTTTCATTAGCTGAAACCAAAGTCTGTAATCAATTTCATTAGCTGAAACCAAAAAGAATGTTTTGGTGATTTCAAGAAAGAGCAAAGAACCTAGACTTTCCGACGTGAGCATGAAAGCTAGAAGGCAACGGAAAGTTTAAACAAACGCGGGGGAAAGTCCTTCAAGCCCTTACCGGCTTCTTTGAACCACTTTCTTTCTTATCCTCCGCTGCCTTTTTCCGGTCCTTTCTCTCCCTCTTCTTCAATGCAGTCATATGGGCCTTCAGAATGGTGGCATACGATGCTTGGAAGCGATGGTGATCCTTCGCTCCCACCTTCCAACAAATCGCATTAATACAAGTTCAGTCTGAGAATCAATAGACTAGTATTGCCTCCATGATACTATCATTTTCAGCTTGCACGCATAACAAATAGGTCAGTTTACAGGATTTGCATTTGAATGCTATTAAAGAAACATTTCGGTTATAGATTTTACATTCTTCGTTTCTTTTATTTTTCTAGAACTAGAAGTACCCATGTCCAATGCATATGTGGATATAGGAATGAGAGTAAAAATTATGTATCTCCAATGATCTTCCTAATACAAGCAAAAAGTTGGAAAGAATTGCACATACCCAAGTCTGATTCATAACCTATCCCGCACTTACCCAATCAGAGTAATATATGCTAGTACAAGTCAAAATATATTTCATTTTGGATTGATGCATGTATCAAATACCCTATGAAGCTCTAAAATCTTGACACCCAATGTGGCAACGTCCTTTAAGTTTCAACAAAGAATACATGCATAGGTTACTTCGGAGCCAATCCAATTTTTCACTAAGTTAGGGGAATATAAGTACAGAAGTCGGGGTTTCCCGATTTAAGGCTAAACTATTAAGACGTTGGGTAAGGTTACAATTCTCATCAACTCAACCAGATGCTTTTCTTTTCACTCTTAGTACAATTGAGACAGGAGCTTTACTATCTTTTTGAATATTGTCTTATTAATTATTATACATAAATGTCGGACTAGGAATAAGTTAAAATAATAAGGTTTAAATCTAGGGCTAAGATTATTTCAAGGGTTCAAATCTAGGACTAACACTAGTATCAATAGAGTGCCATATACTTTTATCTACCAAAATTAAACAGCTTGAACCAGAGTTTCCAATGGAATGTGTTACACTTCTATGAAGATCACAATGAGGTTATTTGCGAGCAATTCATCGTGCCAGAATGTCTCATAACGCGGAGCAATCATTGGTGCCATATATAATTCAACATACTGGAAATACAAGGTTCAAATGGAGTTCCCAACGAAAATGTATTACTCTTCCAGGAAGATTACCATTGGTTTATTTTTGCATACGAAAACAAATACTCAGACTCACTCGACCAATGCATTCACCCCACCAGGCCAATATTTTTTAATTAAAAACAACTGTTTTATCCATTTAACCAAACAAACTAAACACAAAGGAAAAAGGAGCATACCGAAGTAGAAATTGTCTTTTTTCCATTAGTTGCACGAATAAGGCATCGATATTCGATGGGTTGCTGAGCAGTCTTCAGTTTGTTCCTTTGAACCTTCGATTTCAAAGATGCTAATGAAAAAGTAAAACTAAAAGCATTAATGAAAATCCAATAGAGAAAACATCCAAGAAAAAAAAGCAAAGCCACAGTCGGAATTGGAAACATGAATTTCAAAATTTAGACTTGAATTCCATTAGTAACATAAATTGTGAAGCTTAAAATGCATACATTATGTGAAAATAGTAGAGATCCATAAATTTCAATTTTACAAATATCAATAGTTTCAATACTATTTCTGAAATCCAAATCCATTGTTTGAAATTCAAACTCCCAAACCCTAAAGAAATCGGGAAAATTCTTACATCGTTTAAGAGTAACCCAAACAGAGCCGGTCTCGGTGCTTCGCTCAAACATGCTCGTAAGTTCATTAAGAAACGGGTCTGGCTGTAGAAGAACCTTAACAAAAACACAAAAACCAGCATTAATCATATCAATCAAATGCCCAAGCAATATTAAAAACGAATATAACTAATGAAATTACAGCAAATCAAATCCCTCAAAACATATATACTAAAAGGGGAAATGCTAATCAGAATTCAAAATCGAATGATAAACTTTCTGACTGTGAATTGAATTGAATCCTTTGTGATTAAGCAAAACCTAACCGTTTTTTTTTTAAAATTTGTTGAATTAAGAGAAAAAAGATGAATAACCCATAAAATTAAACAAACTAGAAAAAGAATCAAAGGGATCAAGAATCACCATGATTGAAACTCAGTTTGAGATCCAAGAGCCAAAGAATAAATTTCAAAAACCCTTAAACACAGAGAGTCTTAGATTGAGGGTAGAAAAGACGGCAGTAAGAGAGAAGAAAGTACTTGAACTGTTGTACAGTTACTTTTAGGTTCCACTCCCAGCACCACGTTATATTAAAATTTAGGATAAACTACATCCAAGGGAACTAAACAATTGGTCTTATTCTATTTTGACCATTAAACTATAACTTTTGTCAATTAGATCACTAAAATTTTTCAAATTATTTTAATAAATCATTGACCGTTAACATTTGATTAAAATAATTTAATATAGTTAACAAATTTAATCCACTAATCAGGGCCAACCTCTTTTGTACAGTGAGTATTAATAACATTTATTATTGGTCAACTGATAGTTGAATTAAATTTACTAAACTAAATTAAAATTATGATCAAATAGATAGAATATATAAATAAAAAGAACCAAATATATAATTAGATAAATTTATTTAACTGTTAAAAGTTAATTGAAAGTGGCTTGAATGAAACTATTTTAAACATTTGGTGGTCTAATTGAAAAAAATATAGCTTAATGATCGAAATAGAACCAGACCGATAGTTTAATGGCCTTGGATGTAATCTACCCTAAAATTTAATATCATAACTAATTATTTTTAAGCTAGTTGCATTATAAGTCCACAAATTATAAACCTTATTTTAAATTGGTCCTTAAATGTTTAAATATTTTTAATTTCATCTTTAAATTATAGCTCTCATTCTAAATTGGTCTTTAGACATTTTATTTTTATCTTCAACTATAATCCTTATAATAAATTGATCCCAATCTTTTTGAATGTTTCCATGGTATAGACATTGCACTTAGGTTTTTCTAGTTTTGAAGACAACGAGAGTGTATATTCTCAACTTTCTATCAACATCGATCACTATTATATATTAATTGTAAAAATTTATATTATAAGGTTTAGCTTGAATCAGTAATTTGAGTATTGTTTAATGAACTTTGAGGTTTTAGGTAATGATATATGTTACCATCTGATTGAAGAAGAAAAATAAATTAAATAAATTAAATATATATAAATAATATCATCCAATAAAGTGATAACACATATCACTATCTAATTAAATTTATATTATTTTATTAAAATAAAATTAAGATTAAATTAAAAATATATATATATAATAGAGAGTAAATGTATAATTATTTCATTTTATTTTTAACTGTCACATCAGTGATCTGTTAATTTTTTAAAAGAATGATAACTATTTTGACACCAACTCCATAGTACGGTGACTATTTATATAGTTTACCCTTTTATTATTTATTGACTGAGTTGTAATAGTTAGGGTCGTAAACTTTGTGAGTAGAATATTAGGATAGTTGAATTCCATTCTCAGGATGAGCATAAATGTTAGTCTACCCCCGACTGTTATCCTTGGTAAACATATTGCTCATTGAAGTTGAATGACTGCATCGAAACAAAACATTTCATCAGGTAAAAAAATCTCCTCAAGATCTTCAATGCTTTGTTCAATTCTCAAATCTGTACCAACGGACAGGTTTTCCTGAAAAAGATAAAATCACAATAAAGATCCCATTGAAAGATGGTATCATATGCTTCACTGTAAATAGGTTTACAACAGAATCACATCATTCCATTGATTTTGAAGCATTTAGTGGTACATGAGTTAGTCGGACTCAAAAGTAAGTGTCATATATGTGTGTATGTGCGTGCGCGTGTGTGCGACAGTACCTTGTATTGATATCCAAGAGTTTGTCAAAAACACAACTACTCTAGTTTACTTGAATTGCCCTAGTCCATCATCTGTGTTCAACCTGTCTGGAGATGAGACTAGAGGTCCGACTCTCTAAAAATTCCAAATACATGAAAAAAAAAACTTGGAAAGATTCGAACATACTCATATTAGATGCATATCTGACCTGATACTCACACCCGAATTTGAATAACAAATACATTAATATGTTTACTAACAAAAGGCAAATTTAAACCATAACAATTTATGACAGTGATGAATTTTATAAGTGCATGGTGATGAATGCGAGCAATAACAGAGCAAATATTCTATCACGTTGCTTACCTTTTCAACATACTCAGCTACGGTGGAGTTAATTACTTTTCTGATCACTTGCTGGTAAACGTTTGAAGCTCCAAGAACTTCTAACAAAATCTCTCTTGGTACCTGCCAGACATTAAAAATATTATGCACACAAGAGAGGGAAGAGTATTATGGTTCATTGGTTTGCTCCGACTACTCATTTTTCTTGAAGATCCACATCTAAAACATTATTCGAACATGGGTATACTATAGGTATATTACCCTAAAAGGAGTAAGGCTCTCCAAATGTTAAAATCATTTATGTGTGTGTGTGTGTGTGAAAACATTAGTATCAAGCACACCCCTATCTCTATCCTACGTTCTGACTCGAGTGTGAGCATCAAATAATGCTGAGTTTGACATGGTTGCGTTTCAATTTTTTCAATATATTTGGAGGGTCCTTAACGAGTCATATCCTATACTCATTCGAATATGCATCTAACATGAGTTCTGAATATGGATACTTCAAGAACAATGCAAAGTCAAAGCAACATAATTGTATGCAATATTCACACCAAAACAGGAATGAAATAGAGAGCGGAACAAATATCATCCATGTGCATCAGATCATTAGATATTCGAACTTACATTTGGTGTTTTTCCTGCCAGCGCCAGAAGTGTTGTTGTGAGACAAATCAATCAATGGAGTGGTTAAAGAAGACATCAGCAAAGGATTAAAAGGAATGTCAAGAAAATAAGGAAACTGCAACTGCAATGAAAGTTATTGAATACAAGTTTAAACCCAATGGTATGTTCAATTTTCTCCAAGATATCAATGTATTTGGAGGTCTTTGGATGTTCATATTTCCTACCCATATTTGGCTAAGTGTCAGACATACGTGTCACATGCAGGTGCTCACAAAATTGTAGAGGTAGCAATATTAGACATGACATGAGTACCACATGGGAAAAAATGAACAATGCTATACAATACTAGAAGGGGGCAGGCAGTGAACTTGCCCCCAAGATTTGCAAATTCATTCTACCCCCCAATAAAAAATAAAAATCCTGGCTTCGTCTCTGCCAATCGAAGAACAAAACTCGAGAGCAATGGCAAAATGAACAATACTATACAATTTATAACAGCTGATTCTTTGCGTATGATCAAATAAGCAAAGGAACAAAAACCTCAACAAGCTTCAAGGAGCAAGTGTTAAATATAGTTATGTATATATATATATAAGCAGGAGTGTGCATACACACATATGCTGTTTGCAATTGTAGTATCTTTTTCTATAGTGTAAGTAATAGGTGAAGAGAGGGTCGCCCTAAGGTCAATAGTTGAGACATATTTTCAATATTGCTGCTTTCCCTTTTGAAAGGATTGAAAAAGAAGTTCCATAAATGATTGAGAGAAGATGACTGCTCTCATTTTTCAAAAAAAAAAATGACTGCTCTCAGGATATTAAGTATGATCTTTCTCTAAGAAGAAAATATCTATCAAAAGAAAGAATAAAAGAGATCACACTAATCATCTATGTCTTTGACTGGGGAGCTGAGGGGCAAGAGTTATCGAGTATTGATAAGTATGATATATATGTATTAGAATGCGTTCTTCCACACTAACAAAACACAATCTAATCAAATATTGACGAAGAACCCTTGAGAAACACGAAGAAACATTTAGAAAACAAAGAAAAGTACTTATCCATTAGAAATAAAATAGCACCTCCTTTTACTCTTCGAAAACCTCGGATTGGCTGGGCATCAGCAACCATTTTGTCAAATACATCATTGAATATAGCTCGAGTTTTGGCTCCTGATACCTCAACTCTTATCTGGTAGAAGAAATGTAATAACTTAGCTGAACATTCACAACCATTCCAGTTGCCTTCAAATAACAACATAAAAAGTTTTCATTATACAACAACAACAAAAAAAAAAACACCTCTGTGCATGATTATTATGTTTCACTTTCAACATGAAATTCATTTTTATTACATATTGCTAGATCTATCCAAGGGCCAGGCTAGTTGCCTGGTAAACCAGCCTTGCCATGCCTATCCAAGTTAGGCCTTGGACAAGATTTTTAGTAATTTGGCTTGGTCCAAATTAAAATTTAATAATAATAAATATGAAAAATATTAATATAAAAATACTTTTATTTTTAATATTTAATGAACAATAATTATGTCCACGAGGTTGGGGTAAAAAGAGCCTTGGACCGGAAAAATTAAAAAAATTGAGTGAATCCCGTATTACTCCCAAAATACAAAATATTATGTACCTTTAGCTCTCGACTCTCTTGAGTACTGAAAGTGGTAACAGTGAAGTCTTCAAGCTGGGAAGAAATTCCAACAGCTTCCACATCTAACCAAGTTAGATAAATAACACAATAACAAAAAAATAGCACCACAAAGTACATAGAAGAAAGAAAAAATGTACTAAGACTAGAAAGAGAACTTAATCAGCGTTTGCACCTGATGATGTAGCATGAGCAGGAAGAAGACGTTCATGTCTTTCTCTAAAAGAACAAAATAATATTGAATTTCAGAAAAGGGTAATGTCAAGTTTTAGCTGTTACCATTGAAAGTGGAGTTGAATACAAGAATTCAAAAATAAAACAAAGGAACTTAATCAGAACTTAAAAGAAATTGAAAGACAAAACCTATGAATAATAGGTTGTAAAACAAGCATCTGCACTATGAGATAAATAGCAGCATTGAGTACAACATACTCGAGTAAAAATCTTTATGTTAGAAGTTTTCTTGGGGCATATATAAAGTAATTACAAACACTTATATAAACTGTGTTTTTCGATACAATCGAAAAATCCCAATAGTGGTAATCCTAGCAAGATGCTGCATTTCACAAAGTCTCTAAGAACTCTAAGAACAGAACATAAGAACATATTCTCTCTAACATAAGAACATAAATATCAACTTTTAGAGAAAATATTTTGGATTAAATATAAAATCTAATTAGATTTGGCATAAAGAGTGAAATGAGAATACCTTCCATGGAACTTCAGTGCCCTGTATCTTATTTGAGGAGGAAAACATGCTCTGTTGCAAGAAAGATTAGGAAAAAGGATACCATTTTCTTGTTTATAGCTACCAATCTGAAAAAGAAAGAAAGAAATGGTAGTAGGTCAAACCATTAGATAATGTTTCGCATTCAAGAGATTTACTTTGAGAGTTGAACTAATGCCTTAACGGACTACGGATAAGGTTGTAAGTGTTGGACACTGGTTAATTTTTCCCTAAGTTTTTATGCCTTAATTTTCCCCTATATCAAAATGTGTGTCAAAAATGTGGGGCATGGGCACATCAACATGATAACTGCAATAGATGAAAGAAAACCTGAAAATTTCTTGGGGATTTTGCCTTAACAACTAAAATTTCCTGCTTATTGACAGAAGGCAAAGGACAAAACAAAAAGGTTGAATACAGAAGTAAAGACTAAATTTTTCACACTAGATATCCAAAAATAACTGATTATCAAGAGAAGAAATTTGAAATAGCACCCTTTTTTCAACTAACTAAAAGCTTAGTTCCCTTTCTCTAACAATCAAAAGATGTCGTTGATGTTGCACGCCAGATGTATGTAAAAAAGATTAAACCAAAAATTGAATCTGTCGATTGCATAATAAACAAGGAAAATTATCCTCTAACAAGCATCAAAGCAAACAATTAACAAAAACAAGGCTGCTAACACCATTATCAACTCAAAAGAAATCGACCCAGATGACTATGCATTTAACAAGAAGAAAATGATGAAAATTAAGTGAAACATAGCCTTAATAGAGAGAGAAATGAGTGGATAAATTGAAGAAGTGAGTTGAACTTGGGGAGGAAATGCATAAGAAAACATGAGATAAACTAAAATACGACACGAAGATCCATTATACCTTGGGGTTTAAACGCAAGCAAAGGGTCTTAACAGCAACTACTTCCATTATCTTCTTATTCTTCTTCGTATCACAAGAAAGATAAAAGCATATATACTAACCCATAGGATGCTATCATCATCGGATTTACTACCGCATAACAATTATTCAGCTCCAATTTTTTAATTTAATATAATATGTTATTAAATTTTTAATAAAAGATAAACAAAACAAAATTACGCATCAACCCTTTAACCTAAATAGTTAAAAGAACGGTTGTTCTTTTTAGGTCACGAGTTCGATCACCAACATGGTTATATCATGAAATCAAATTCACTTTAGGTTCATGGGTTTAGAAAATTGAGACTCAAATTCAGATTCGGTGGATCTTACGGATTCAGGTCCTAAACGGATATAAAAAACGACCATTCGACCTATTTTTTAACGTAATAAAACTATCATTAATTAATTTTATATAACAACTTGGAGGAAATATTAATTTCAATTAACTAATATCAGAATAAAAACGATAAACTAAAATCTTAAAAAAACTTTACAATTACATAAATATCTTTTGAAAAAACAGAAACATTGTTCTTCTACCTCTTAGAGTGTTAGTTTTCATCACTACTTAAATCATAAACATCCTAAAACAAACAATAAACAATTAACAAAAGATTTTTTTATGAAAATAATATTTGTAAAATTTAAATATTAATATTAAAGTTATGAAATATAATAACTTTCTTATACAATGTATATTTACCATTTCCGCATTACCATCACAATCTTCAAGAACAAGCATTTATTCTTTCAAAAAATCTTTGTCATAAATAAATAAAAATTACATTAGAGAATAATATGAAATATAAAACCTACTATTATATATTTATAAATATTATAAAATCAAATGTGAGTTTTTTAATAAATAGTTAAACGGGTTCAGATCTAGGTTCGGATCTTAGTGTCAGGTCTAAAATTTTAAGATCCAGGCCCTATAAAACGGATCTGGATTTACGGATTCAGATCAGATCGAAGATTCATTGTCATCCCTAAATATGATACTATTGGTCATAAATCCAAAACGTAAACAAAAAAGGACGAGAACAAGTGAACAACTTGAACGATTAACCATCGATACTTGTTCTAAGTCAAACACTTCGTTGTAGTTGGAATATTAATTCAATATTTTTTTTATTAATTTTGATTGGTAACGGTGATGATGTGATAAAAAAACAAGATTTGTTTTTTTAGGGAATTTGATGATAAAAATAATTTTTTAATAAGTTTAGTGACTTTTATTATTTATGTATTATTTAAACAAAATTAAGATATTTATATTTAAAATATTATAAATATAAAATATTATTATAATATTTAAAAAATAAATGCTAAAAATAAAAATAAAAAACTATAAAATTTTCAATCAAGAAATAAAATTTAAAAATAGTATAAGTTATAAAGCTATAAATTATTAAAATATATTTTTTAAGTACTAATTATTAAAACAGAAAAATTAATGAAAATTACTTTTTATTATAAAAAATAATTTAAAATTTAAAAAATATTTATATTATCATGTTTTAGGTTTTTCGGTGTAAGATAATGATGAAATTAATTCATTAATTGTCACAGATTGCAAGCTCGTGAACGAGACATGTATAATTGTAACAGTTCAGAACTATCTTTATAACGTTTTGGACTTACCAGATCAGATGACTTAAAAAAGTTGACCCATCAATTCTGAGTAATTTAATAAGGTGTTTTAATTATTATTTTATTTATTTATAGATAATTCTCGTATTATCTCTTATTAAAAATTTAAAAAAAAATTAAATAAGATAATTTTTATCTTAAAATTCGATATAATATAATCTCAAAAATCGATTATAAGGGTTTCAATTATAAAAGAAAACTCACCCCACTTTACTTTAGATTATAATATAACATGTAAGCCAATGGTTGCACTTGCAAGGATAAGGAAGGTTCGGCCCACTTTTTAAAAATAGGTTTAATAGCAACTTAAGTCCCTCCAACATTCCTCTTTTCCGTTTCTATCATCTTCTCAAGTTCAAGAACTAACCCATCATCCAAAATTCGATTCCCTACGACGGGAGAGACAAAAAATGTTTTACATTTTTTATTCCATCCTAATATTAGCAGATATGATTTCAGAAATTTTTCGTTAAATAATTCGAAAAAATATTCAACTTTGTATTTATACTTAACCTTATATCCGGAAAAATATTAAATTCTAAAAAAAAATTATAATTTCATATATCGATATCTTTACTTCGGAACAGAACAATTAGAATTAGAATTCTTCAGTTAAGAAAATCTATCAACCTGAGATGAAGAGAAATGTCTATCTGTTTTATTTAGTTATTCGGTTAAACCAATGATTCGTTATTGGAGCAGCTAACAATAACCATTTCATCCGGGAAAAATCATTTTTTTCTCAACGATGTCTTTGTCATTTGATCCAATAACCTTCCGTTAAATAAGAACAAATTTGATAAATACTGATAACTCTCGGAATCAAACTATATTTACAAATTAAAATGAAATGGTGGATTTGGAGGGACGATGCCACCCATTTCTGAGTAAGGGTTAATTACTCCTTAGGTCTTGTTGAGTTTAAAATTTTGTATTATAGTCCTAATTTTCACTTTTAATTTTAGTTTAATCCAATTTAGTCACAAGTATATAATTTTTTAAAATTTTGTAAATATTAGGGACAACTCCAATCATTTTCAAGGATATCCGTGAGAATTTATATGAGTATGATTTAAGGATCTCTACAATTTAGATGTAGCAATCTTCGATACGATCCTCATTTGAACTGTGAGAATAAAAATTTTCCGTTCCCGTTTCATGAAAGAAAATTTCGATTATTTTCCATTCCGTCAATTCATATCTCTACGATATTCGATTATTTCCTATCTTTTATAATTAAAATAAATTCAATAAAAATCTCAATTCTAAGCAGATTTGAAATGGTCCAAAGTAAAAAAAAAAATTAGGCCCAACTCATTCAGTTTGGCGGGTAGCCACGTGGATTCCTTCCAAACAGGAATTATTTAATTATTATGCTGCAGTTGGTGATGGTGGTGTTGGCAATTTGCTTATTTTTATTATTCAAGTGAAATGGAAATGTCCGCAGTGGGCCTCAGCAGCAGTGTCAGGGGCGGAGGAGCCTTGAAATTAGCGTTTTGTCGCTACGTATTGACTCACTCTAGTTCATCTACACCATCATCATCATTCTTACCAACCAAAAGTTTCTTCAGGTTTGTTGATCTATGCTTTCATGCTTATTTTCAATTTGCTGGTGGAACATTATCCAAATCCGATTTTGCTGTTTCATTTTGATTTGAAGGGATTTAGTTCAAATTTGCATGTTCTTTTATTTTTGATTTTGAATAGAGTTTGAGATGAGGATTTCGGATTGAGAGTCTTGAATTGATTCTTATTGAAAAGCTGTAAATTTACGCTTCTTTGTTTCGCTAGATAATATCAATCTTGCTTCTGGATATGCTGTTTGTCGCGAAATTATTGGTTGGCTATTCTCTTTTTTCTTCTTCTTTAAATTTAGTTTATTTGATTGATTGCTTCTCTCGATCATATTCACTCTTGCTTCTGGTTTTGCTTTTTGTTGTGAAACTATTGGTTTTTGTCGAAAATGAAAAATGGGTGTAATACTTCGCAGCATCAACGAGGAAGATGATGGAAAATGAACTATTATTCATAGAAAACATTAAAACAAAATAAGACTTAATGTTTCTGTCTTCTAAGATGGTTAACTTAAGTACAAACCAGAATCGGGTCACTTCAATCTTAAAGCTCCGTTGCTTTAACTGTCACGGCATGCCTCGTTTAGTCATTATACATTTGAGTTCAGCCTTTAGTTTAAAGGATCAATTATGTTTCAGTAACTGCTGCTCAGAAAACCACTATTTCTGCCGTGTTTGACATTTTTTTTCCTCCTGGATTGTTTGTTTATCTCAGGATGCATTCAGACTTTTTTATGAGTTCTGAGATTTGGATACAGAGATATTCTGCAATTCTATTTGTGTGTCGATGTGAAAAGTCTGTGTGTATGTAGTGTTAAATTATGTCATTTGTCAATATGTCAATCTTCTAGCATTAATCATTTCTTGGTTTCTTTATAAAATGATATGTTATATTCTTTTATTTTTCTTCTAATAAAGAGTTTGGCATGCAGAAACAAGAGTTATAGCAAGAAACTTACAGGGAGGAGGCTAATATCTAACATGGCTGATTCTGAAGTAAAAGTTGCAACATCAGACTCCACTGCACGGAAAATGATTTTTCATCCCATTTTGGAGGACGGAGTTTTCAGGTTTGATTGCTCTGAAAATGATAGAGATGCAGCGTTTCCATGTCTGTCATTTATAAATAGCAAAAGCAGGGATGTACCAATTATGAACAACAAGGCTCCTTTGTATATCCCTTCCTTTGAGTGTCATCTGGGACAGCAGATTGTCAAACTCGAGGTCTATTACTGATTTGCATTTTAGAATATTTTGCCTCTGCAAACCATTGTGCATTTATTATTCAGCAAATTGTGTTTTCGCTTTGATGGTGTATTTTTCTTATAGAGTTAAAGGCTCTTCTTCCCTTTATTTGCTAACTGATCTGGTGGACTTTCTTCTTGTTAAGCTCCCTGTTGGTACTTCATTTTATGGAACTGGAGAAGTTAGTGGGCAGTTAGAGCGAACAGGAAAAAGAGTGAGTTATATTTAGGACATTCCATGAAGCATATTTTCTTCCCCTTTCATTGCTAATAAAGATTAAGACTTCTTGTAGGTTTTTACATGGAACACAGATGCCTGGGGTTATGGTCCTGAAACTACATCCTTGTATCAATCACATCCTTGGGTTCTGGCTGTTCTTCCAAATGGAGAGGCATTGGGGATTCTAGCTGACACTACAAGACGCTGTGAGGTGTAGTGGCTTTCCTTAGCTAGATAATAAATGAATGAAAACCTTTTAAAAACTATTTGAGATTTATATGTGCCTTCAACTGTCAAACAAACTTGTTCTCTACCAGATTGATCTGAGGATGGGATGTAGAATTCAGTTTATTGCTGCACCTTCATTTCCTGTCATTACTTTTGGCCCATTCCCTTCACCCACTGATGTTTTGGTATCTTTATCTCATGCAATTGGTAATTTCTAAACCTACTTAGTTTTTAACCCTTGAGTCCATGTATATTTGGAGTTCATTTAGCAACAACTATTTATTTTTCTTGTTTCATCCTACTCTACCTGTCATTCATACTGCATGATTGTCTTACTTTTGCTCTGCGTTTGGTGGCAAGTCATACCTATAAAGGGGTTTACTAGTGCCATTCCGGTCCTTTTGCTCTGATTTCAAATCTTGTATCTTATTTGAGAATGTGTTATTGGAAGTATTCAGATAAGTCACTAGAGTAAGTAAATCATAGAAGCACATATATTCTATTTGGGTAGGCAAGCGAGTTGTTTAATTTATACAAATTTTGTTCAAGCAGTAATTTTTTTTTATTTTTTTTTATCAATTCATCATTTAAATATTATCTTCTCATCAGTGGCTTATTGTTAGATCTGCAGTTGTTAAGATAGGATATAGCGCACTATGTTGTTTATTATTTATTATGCATTAATGGTCTAGTAGTTACCATCCGTTATCATGTGTTGTTTAGTATGATCTGTAGCAGTTTCTAACGGTTAATTTGATGGGTTATTTATACTAGAAAGAAGGGAAAACATGGGGAGGTTTTTGCATTCAGTTTCTGGGTTAGTTTTGGGAGGAAAAAGGTCCCTCGAAGTACCTTGTGGGCTGTTATTACCAGATGTAAATGTAATCTGCTATTGGTAGTAAAGTATTATTGAAGTATTATCCTAGTTTCCTAACATTCATTCTTATTAATATAAACTTTCTGTGCAGGAACTATTTTTATGCCTCCAAAGTGGTCATTGGGCTATCACCAATGCCGTTGGAGCTATGATTCTGCAGAGACAGTTCTTGAGGTTAGTGCTTAGTTATTTAAGTTGATGAAATGCTCTTCTCCCTTTTCTTTGTATAGACTTATCATTTCTATAAGAATGCTTTTATTGTTGATAATTATAATACATGATCCCTAATCAACATATACAGGTTTCAAGGAAGTTTCGAGAGAAAGGTATACCTTGTGATGTGATATGGATGGACATCGATTACATGGATGGCTTTCGATGTTTCACCTTTGACAAGGCATGTTCTTTTTTAGATGATCTTTATGGACTTTTAATGTGATTCTCCTAACTTTTTCAGATAAGCCTACATGGTGATTTGTTAATTTTTGTGTCGTGACCATGAATAACTTATGTTTACATGGGAACAAGGATCAATTGACTTTTCATTTGATCACCACAGATAGGCTTGCCATGGAGTAGTTCAAAAACTGTGGGTGACAATAAGAATATCGGTTTAATTGATGAAAATATATGGATTTCATTTTTTTGCACAGGAAAGGAGAAAATTAGTTTGATGACTCTTTTAAATATATCATCTATAACTTTAAATTTGAGTATTTTATGTAATTAGAGTTTCTAATTCTCAAACCTGTGCAATTAACATTTCTTATGGGAAGGTACTTGACAAAAAAGCTAGGTAACTATCTTGAAACTCCTATAATAATCTAACGTTGGTGAAGAGGTTCAACAAATATCTGTTGTAGTTTGGAACTGTGAAAGTTACAATTCTTCCGTTTTTGTGGAAACTAAATGTTTGGGAATAGCAATCCTGTTCAACAATTTTGTACTCTGATGTTGGCAGCTGCTGTTCAATAAATTATCCTCCATGTTCTGAGATCTATCAAGTAGTAGCAATATCTAGAACGAAACTATCATTCAGTGAAACTTCAATATCATTGTTGTATGAAAATTAGAAAATCATGATGTCCTTCAGGAGCGTTTCCCAGATCCAAAGTCTTTGGTGAGAGATCTCCATGATACTGGTTTCAAGGCAATTTGGATGCTTGACCCTGGGATTAAATATGAAGAAGGCTACTTTGTTTATGATAGTGGGTCTAAGCATGATGTTTGGATACAGAAAGCAGATGGGGTGCCTTTTGTTGGTATTTTCCTTTACAAATTCATATTTAAGCTTAATTGTAGTTTTTCTTAGCTCTTAAAAGGATTTTTCTTGCTTTTAAGGGGATGTGTGGCCTGGACCTTGTGTTTTCCCTGATTTTACACAGTCAAAAGCTCGTGCTTGGTGGGCAAATTTAGTTAAAGATTTCATTTCTAATGGTGTTGATGGTATATGGAATGATATGAATGAGCCAGCTGTTTTTAAGGTGATATCGAAACCACACCATGCTTTCTTCTTTTTTCCCTTGCATTCGGAATTGTTCTCACTTTACTCTTGACAGACTGTAACAAAAACAATGCCTGAGAGCAATATTCACAGGGGTGATGGTGAACTTGGTGGTTGTCAGAGTCATTCACATTATCACAATGTACTGTTCCTTAATCTTTTCTTTCTTTCTTTCTTTCTTTATTCACATTCCAATTGCATCTAACCATGGGCAGTATATGTTATGCATGCTTTCATTAGTATTATGGACAAGCAACTTTATGGTTTTACTGATAAAAAGATTTGCAGTTCAAGTAATCTGAAATCAACAATTGATTGCATTGATAATTTTAAGCCTTATTTCTTGGTATCGTTACTATGATAGGTCTATGGCATGCTAATGGCAAGATCAACTTATGAAGGGATGGGATTAGCTAGAAAAAAGCGTCCTTTTGTTCTTACTAGAGCTGGATTTATTGGTAGTCAAAGGTATGCTGCAACGTGGACTGGAGATAACCTTTCAAATTGGGAGCACCTTCAGATGTCCATCCCCATGATGCTTCAGTTGGTAAGAAAAATTTGGATTTCATGTTTATTTGATGCATAGATGTGCTAAATCTAATGGAACTACTTTTTACCACTTTCTGTTTTTTAAACTCTGTTTTGTGTACCTTTCCATTTTCTTTTCTGTCTTATTTGGTGAAGCTGAACTTAAAGCTGTAAACATGGCTTTGTTTACTTATATGATAATTAAATTGATAGGCCAGTTTTGAAATTTAGCTATTGTTTGATGCTTAGTTGCTCTATTTCAGTATACAAGTATGTCTTCTCTTAGTTTTCTACTGTAGAGACTTCTTTTACCCATATATGGAAAATTTTAAGGCTCAGGTTGTATGTGTATGGAAGTGAATCCTGTGCTGTATGAGTGACTGTGTAGAAGGTAAATTATTTGTCTATTTATAGCCAGCCTCGTCAAGGGTGCAAGGTGCACTCTAAGCACTATAACCCTTATATTTCCTGAGACGCAAGGCAAAAAAGGACGCTCACCTGAGTGAAAGAAGGTGAAATATGTAGACATATGTGTTTGTATGCGTGAGTCTATGCTTGTGCGTCTTTATATGGTAAGCATAAGATATATATCAGAGTGTTCCAATTTATCTACAAAACTTGCAAAATTTTCATCTTCTTTTGTCGGGTGATATGCATCATTTTCTTATGGTCCCATGTTTGTTATCGAATTCTCAGCTATTGAGAAGTAGATAATTTTATAATTGACACAGTCCCCTTTCTTACCAATAAAGGTAAAGCTAATGAGAAATAAATTCAATAAAGAGAACTTAAATGAGACGTGTGCCTAATCTCATGCACTCATTGCATTACAAAAAGTATGCCTAAGCATATCAGGCGTGTGCCTAATCTCATGCACCTTGCCTAAAAGGGTTTAAAGCACTTTACTGTATATGTCACTAAGCACATGCCTTGATAACATTCTTCTAACTGAGAAACTATAGTGCACATTAATAGACATAGTGTAGATGTGGAACTGTTCCCTTCTGTGTTGCATGTCAGCATGACCTCTCTATGAAAGAAAGAATATTTGATATAGTTGTTATTGTGTTGGTTGATAATTCTTACATGGGGAGACCATTTTCTCTTACAATGGGTAATTTCTTTGAGACATTGATGACTGAACTACAATTCCTTAACTCTTACTCAATTAGAAATTTTATTCAAAAATCCGTTGGGTCCTTTTATTAAACACAATCAAGATGCCAAATGCTCAGACACCTGTGGCAGTGTGTTCATTGGTTGATTGACTGTCCGAGTGATTAAGTTCTTCACCTTTATGTTTTAATTGGAAAATAAATGACTGCAGATATATATACTGTTTTGTTTTAAATGTATACTGTTTATAGGGCCTCAGTGGTCAACCACTATCAGGACCTGATATTGGTGGATTTGCGGGAAATGCTACGCCCAAACTTTTTGGCCGGTGGATGGGTTTTGGTGCTATGTTTCCATTCTGTCGTGGGCACTCAGAGACGGGCACTGTTGACCATGAACCATGGTCATTTGGTGAAGAGGTTTGTATAATCCTTATGGCTGGTTATAATGGAGAGAGTTGAGTGGATTAAAATAAGTTCCAACTGGTTGATGGAAAAGAAGAAAATATGAGAGTTTTACTATAGTTACATTTATCTCAACTTAAAACATGAGCGGTTTGAGAAGAGAAAAAAAGTTTTAACTAGTTGAAGGAAAATAAGAAAAATATGAGAGATTTACAATCATAAGTTACATTTATCTCATCATAAAAAAGGAATATGGAAATAATGTAGGTTTTTAAAGACTTATAAAGAGCTACATGAACTGTTTTGATGGAGCATATTATATTAATCTCTAAAGGTGTTTAGGAGGTGTGCTAATGCCCAAAAGTTAATTTGGATGTCCAATTATGAGGAGCTGATTCAAGAGAGTGGGATTTGTTAATGATTTTGATATTTCTGTTTTCTTGAGTTTTACGTTTCAAAGGTACTTTTAATTTAATGGTCTGCCAAAGATTTTCAAATTTTGATTCAAGGATCTTACTTTGGTTTTCCCCATATTAATAAGTTCTATTTTAAATTAAATTTGTGAGTTTTCTATTTGGAGTCCAAAAACTTATTACTAGGAAATAAGCAAAATGAGGACGTAAACAGCCTAAAAGTACCTGAAATATATTTCATATTAATTTGTGTATAATTAGTTCTATTTCCTTTCCCTTGTTAAACTATTCTTAATTTATAGTTTTAGACTGAGTATTCCATTTGGTTCACAATCGGTGCTGGAACTAACTTCAGTTCTATTATGTAGTGTGAAGAAGTGTGTCGTCTTGCATTAAAAAGGCGCTATCGCTTCATACCACATATATATACTCTTTTCTATATGGCTCATACTAGAGGTACTCCTGTGGCAACTCCTGCATTTTTTGCTGGTGGGTCTCTCTACTTGACTTTCTCCATTAGATGCACCTTACTAGAATTATACTAATGATTTTGATAAACTACTGATGTATTGTTTCTCCATCGGGACTTTTGATGACCGTTTGCAGACCCAAAAGATCCCAATTTGAGGACATTGGAGAGTTGTTTCCTTTTGGGGCCACTTTTGGTCTATTCAAGGTTCAATATCTCTCCCTTCAAAGATGAATGCTACAGGATAGTTGCATTTTTGCTTGATTTATGTTGCTTAGTGTATTTTTGTTTATTTTGTCATTGTGCACTTTTCTATTTGGGATTGACAAGGCAGCATATTGAAATTATTTATGTTTGGAAGACTATTTCAATGTTTGTGGTAAAGCCTTTGTCCTCTTTGGAACTGTAATTAACGAGTAACTAATTGGAGAATTGTCTAACTATTGGGCTGTACATAACTGCAGTAGAAGCATGACTTCTTCTTTTTGTCATCCAACTATTTTGAAACTTTTTTTTTTTTGAACTTATTAGGCAAATGAGGTGCCATTGTTTGCAAAACAATCACAGCTAAAAGAATGTCTACTATCAATTCCTGGAACAACATATGATAACATGATTTGAAATGGCATGAAACAAACCAAATGTGTCATGAACTATGCTACCAAAAGAATCATACTTCAGACCCTTTAAAGAAACAATTCCCTTTTGCAATAGATTGTAAAATATCTTTAACTTAAAATTGATGTCAAGCATAAATTTGATCCCTTGTTATATGATCTTTGTTTCATCTTGAATTTTATTACAAGATGCTCTTAATAGGTGAACTAGCAAATTGAAACTGGTTCTTCCAAGTATAAACCTGTTACCTATGAACATGAAAATTTGCTAAATTTTAGCACCCATAAGTGATTAGTTTTAGGATATACTTTATTTTATATTTTTCCTTGTTTTACATATTTTCTGACAATTTAAATTTGCTAATAGCATAACGCCAGATCTGGGGTCTGATAAATTACAGCCCTTGTTGCCTAAAGGAATTTGGTTGAGCTTTGACTTTGATGATTCACATCCGGTATACTTTGCAAGACAACCAGCTTTCTAATTTTTGAGCATCTAGTTGCCAATTGCAGATGTTTGTTTTTACTTGTTCTTTCTCTGAACATTGCAGGATTTACCGGCTTTATATTTGCAAGGTGGATATATCATACCTTCTGGTCCTCCTCATCAGCATACTGGTGAATCTAACCAATCGGATGATTTAACACTAATTGTCGCGTTAGATGAGCATGGTACTTTTAAGTAACTTGACACAATTATTCTATTATTTTCTGGTTCGCTCACCTCCACCATCTCTAATCATATTATGAATCTTGACATATACATACGCTTTTCTGTATCATCTTGCGTTTTTCTCGCATTGTGCTAGATTGGAATTTAAAAGTATCATCCTTGATTTTTATATGAAACTAAGTAAGGCTAGCTGAAAGAATGTCTTACTCTTTAAGATAACATAGATGCTTTTTTGATTTAGAGTAAACCTATGCGATTGGCAAATATGCCAATCCTAGAAGTGACCATATATTGTGATGGGTGATTGGATAAGAAATGATTCAAAATGGGTCTTCGTCCTTATTGTTTATTAACGAAGGCATCATTTGTGACCATAAAAATGGGAAGTTTCCTATTAAAGCACATCAAGCAACTTCATCTTATAGTTAAGCGTAAATTCTCTTGGGGAAGGATTGTGGACTTCCAAGTTGAGTGCTTATCTTTTGAGAATTACATGGCCAGTAATATCCTATATACATTATGGAAGTCTGCTCTGTCCAAATATCAGGAAAAACTTGGTAAAAATGGAATGTATATGTTGAATGCATATCCATATTAATCAACTCCATGGTGAAAGTAAAATAAGTTGAAAGAATTTTTTATGATTGTTGATTACCTAAAGATTCATGCTGAATAATTTTCCAGTGATATAAGCACTTTATTTTCTATTTCAGGGAAAGCAAAAGGCATTCATTTTGAAGATGATGGTGATGGATATGGATTTACTGAAGGTGAATATCTTTTGACTCACTATGTTGCGGAACTTATAGCATCAGTTGTCACGGTCAAAATATCTAAGACGGAAGGGTTGTGGAAGAGGCCAAACCGTCGACTACATGTTCAGCTGTTGCTTGGTGAAGGTGCAATGGTGTGTCTTGTTTTCCAAAGAATCTGACAATTTCATATTAAACAAATTAGGAGCATGCAGAAAAAGAGTTTTATGAGTCTGATTTTAAACAGCTTGACGCATGGGGCACAGATGGGGAGGATCTGCAAATAGAAATGCCTTCTGAAATTGAAGTCTCTAAGTTGATATCCTCCAGAAAAGAGCATCATAGATTACATTTAGGTAAATTTGTCTCTTCAAAGCCATTATTCTCAGTTCATTTCTGGACAATTGCGCATATATATGAAACCATTTAAATTTTATCAACTCTTATTATTTACAATGGCCTTTTGCTGTCTTATTATAATCTGCTTGTTTGGCCCTAGATCTACGTTTTTCTGCCGACCTGAAGATAATCATTTTAATTACGACATTTCTTAATATCATTCATTAATAGATTATGTAGAGTGATGAAATATCTAGCAGCTGAAATTTAGGGATTTATCAATAAAGGTGCAGATTTAGCTAGTGATTTTATGTAAATGAACCGAACGTTTAGTGAATTGTTCGGCGGGAAGTTCGTTTATGTTCATTTATTTATTAAATGAACGGACATGAACATGATTTTTTGTTCGTTTAATTAAATGAATGAACACGAACAAAAGGTTTGTTCGTTAGTTTATGTTCATTTAAATTTATTCACATATGTCTAGGAGTGTTTATGTTTCGGTTAAACCTTACTAATTGACCGAACTAAAACAAAATTGGTTAATCTATTATATAATTTTAGGTTTCGGCTAATGATCAAGTACTTTTATATACTATAAATATGTGCTATTCTTATCAATAAAAATCAGGAAATAGAGAACAATGTTCTCTACCTCAAATTCTCTATTATTCTACAGAATATGTAACATAGTATGTTTAATTTAATCTAGTACATATTTTCATGTTAGGTGAATGTGGATGCAACCTTTTTAACTCATTCCATTCATGCAGATCTCCATCTTTTATTAACATTGTTTGAACTTTCTCAACATGGTCTCATTCCTAATGCATAAAATCATCTTTTGATTGATAAAATGAGTTAACATCCAACACATGGTCAATAAATGAGTCTGTTTAAATCTGACAATTATATGCATGCCATTTTTATGTTGATATGAATGTGTTTTGAAGTTGTTTCAAATCCGCACTTACTAGCTTCATGTTAATATGACGCTGAGTAACATATTGTCAATTCTAACATGCATTTCACAAATCTTTGGTTTGAGCTTTCTTTTCTATTATTTGTATCAGAGTTTCATTTTAATTATAATATAGGGGAGTTGAGTGGTGCATGACCCTGCCATCCCAAATTCCGTTTCTAAAACTTTTTACTATAAACATATGAAAACTTGCATTAACTTGAAACCTGCTGTGGACAAGATTGGATGTTAATCAAACGATTTCCTTATATATTTTTTCAATATTATTTGAAGATGTGGTGTTCTTTTCTTTTTTATTTTTAACGTGAGAATTTTGATATGCAGAAAGAATTAATCATATTCCTGATGTAGAAGATGTTTCTGGTCACAAGGGAGGAGAACTTTCAAGAACTCCAATTGAACTGGAAAATGGTGATTGGTCACTAAAAATAGTACCCTGGATTGGGGGCAGAATTATTTCCATGGTTCACCTTCCTACAGGTATTGCAATGTACCCAAGATTTAAGCGTCAAAGTAGTTGGAAATGTTTGTGTACTTGAATCTAACAACATAGTCCTCAGTTCGGTTATGTGATTCTCAGTACATATGGTACTTCATCTGTAATTTGCATATAATTGTCAATATATATGTATTGTTGTTCCTTAAATCTTGTTTGTTAGATTTTTGGCGTCATTTATGATGCCATGTAACATATATTTAAGTAGTCTTAGTTGTCTTGGTTTGTCACATGGGGGATCAAGTGAGGAATTGAGATTAATCACTGTTCTTATAGGTAGTCTCACTGGACCACAGAAAACGTATGAAATAAATCCAGCTCCACTTACCTTTGACCTTTCTGTTGACTTCAGAAATACTCTATTTTATCAATGAACACATCACACCAACTACTTTGGTATCAAGAAATAATGGGGAAAGTTTATTTTTAGTTAAAGAAAATTCTAGTCTTTATGGTTCCGATAGGGAAAGAGTTAGTAAAAGAGGAAAATGGGTTAGTGAACAAAGAAATCCTAAGATATCAAGATAAATGTTGTCACTTAAACTGTCTTTCCAATGTTGAATGCAGGAAGACAATGGCTTCATAGCAGGGTTGAAATTAACGGATATGAAGAGTATAGTGGTATGGAATATCGGTCTGCTGGATGTACGGAGGAATACACTGTCATCCAGTGAGTTTCTGTAGCAAACTTTTGATTATATGATGATTGTAGAAAACTCTGTTCTCTTTTTATGCGTGGATTATCTTCTCCTCTCATATAAAATATATCATTAGATGCTGAAGCTGCTCAATATTGTGAACTTTCTGTCTGATAGGTAAAAATCAAATGGCTATCATTGTGTTTAGCCCTTATTCTTCTGTTTACATCGAATTAAAGACTAAACGAAAGGCCTTCTAGCTTAATATGTCATTTACTCCATAAGTTTCCACGTCTACGACTTATCTTTGTCTTGAACATTTATTGTTCCTTATATATAAAGATGTAAGTACAAATTTACATATTGTTCTTGAATCAAACTTAGTTTTCTTTCTTGTGATTGCTCGTTAATTCTCCCATGTCTTAATAATTTGTAAATGTTTTACCTTAAAATGAAGGCTAAACTACAAAATAAGTGCCCAACTGTCTTTTTTTTAATAGGTGCCTCGAGTATTTTTGGCTAAATAGATGCCTAAATTTTTATTTTTGGCTTGTTTTAAAGTCAATTGAGGTACCTACTTGGACTCCTATTTCAGCCAAAAAATACCTTAGGCACCTATTACAAAAAAGAGACATGGTTTGTGCACTTATTTGTAGTTAAGCCTAAAATGAAAGTGAAAATCACTGGCACGATCTGATATAGGTCATTAAGGAGTCCAAATTTTAAGGAAACAATGAATATTTTCTAAATCAAATTTAGATTCCCTTTCTTCTGATTGCTTGTCACTGGTTCAATTTGATATAGTTCTTTAAGGAGTAAAATGAAAGTGAAAAACAGTGTTTCAAAGTTATGGCATGTGGTCGAAAATTGTGGTCAGGCAAAGGAAATATGTTTTAGTGGATCATATCTGCTATTGCTACTCTAGTATGAAGTACTCGTTGGTATCCTTCGGACATTTTTCCAAATAATCATCATTATAGACTTTATTGTTTCCTTGGTCTATGAAGTTCTTTCTGGTGAGCAGTATTAGATAAAGACGAAGAATTAGCTAAAGATTTAGGCTCCATTGTTGCAGTCTTATTTTGTGCATATATTTATTGATAAAAAAAACTTCATTCCATGTAGTAGAGATCTTGAGCATGCTGGAGAGGATGAATGTGTTCTGTTAGAAGGTGATGTTGGCGGTGGTTTGGTTCTTCAACGACACATAGCCATTCCCAAAGATAAACCGAAGATTTTGCGCATTGAGTCCAGTATTTTAGGTCGCAATGTTGGTGCTGGATCTGGTGGATTCTCAAGGTTTTTCAATTTTCACATTCAGATTTTCTACTTTTTCTTTTAATGTCTTGATTATTTTACATCTTTCCTTGTTGCAATCCTTACTGATCAAATTTTCCATTCAACTCTGAGTTGAAGCATTATTCCATTCTGTAGTATGTTAATTTCTTTCATAATTCATCATATATAACACTTACGGCCATCGATGTTTTCTTTTGTAGGCTGGTTTGCTTTAGAGTTCATCCTACTTTCTCTCTTTTGCACCCAACGGAAACTTTTGTTGCATTTACCTCCATTGATGGCACTACGCACGAAGTTTGGCCTGAAACCAAAGAAAATTTTTACCAAGGGAATCTTCTGCCTAACGGTAATGCTACATGCATTCAAATTTAACAAATTTCATGATTGTGATCTTTGATAAGTAGAGGTTTGCTAAATTAGCTTTAGCTAAAGGGGAAAATAGTATAAATTCAGGTCTTAAACATAATTGGTTCTATAGTCACCCTTAAAAGGCAGTATTTAGTAGGCTTTTATATTCGAAAAAAGTGAGAATTTAAGAGGTGAATCCTAATCAATGTCTGGTTTTCATCTTATTTCTTGAAAAATATCCTTGACTACCCAATTTTATTAATAACCGGCATGATTTGGGAATCATTGATCTTCCATTTGCTTGCTTCTTTTTAATGGTAAAATCCCATGTGTTTTTTCAATCCAGGTGAATGGAAGCTCGTTGACAAATGTCTCGGTTTAGAGCTTATCAATCGATTCGATGTGGGTGAAGTCTATAAGTGCCTCATCCATTGGGGAACAGGGACTGTAAACTTGGAGCTGTGGTCGGAAGATCGTCCGGTTTCGAAACAGTCTCCACTTCAGATTTTTCATGAATATGAGGTGAGAGAAATCCAATAAATGTCTGGTATGACATTAGATTATGCTCTTATTGTTGAGTTGCAGAGTTTGTGATTGAAGTCTTGAATTCTTAGTTCTGTTCGGACATAACTTTGTATGTTTTGATCAAAGTCTTCATACTTGGTTTATTAATAGACTTATTCGATCGGACTAAGGTATAAAAATACTACTTACCTTCTGAAGACATTTTAATGCGTTGAAAAAAAATTAAACAGTGTTAAAACTCATATTTATATGCGACACATTATATGCATGTAATTTTTATACAATTTGAACCACAAATTTCTAAACCACTGTATAATACTAATTTAGCTTTAATTTATATTTTTAAATTAAAATTTTTACTTTTATAATTTGACACCTCAATTTTCAATGTATATATATATTTTAACTTTTTTATTTTAAGTATATATATATATTGGATAAATGAAATTTTCATTCATCCAAAAACCAATAAGAATACACCATCAATATAATAGGTTTATCTCAAAACCTAACTCATCCTCAGTCAATTAGATTCCAATTAACATCCAAACAATTGTTGAATCGAAATCTGTGACATCCCAACAAATGAGTTTTAACATTGTGCTTCAACTTTATAAGATATCGAAAACCAAAAGTCCTTATTGTCCATGAACTCTACTATTCCTTTCTTTCCAAACATAATAGTTTAATCCACATCAAGCTAAACGAAGGATGACAGCAAGTAAAGATCTACATTTCTCCAATCGTATCAACCATTCAAGATTAACAACCCAACAACCATGAGGCATATGTAACCCACAATCCCTTAAGATACACTCCCATACATTCTTCAAAAAAATAACAATCCCTAAATAAATGATCTCTTGTCTCTACCTCATATTGACAAAACATACAAAAAGGATTAACTGCACAACCCCAACGTATCATTCTACTCTTAGTAGGCAATCTATCTAACACCACAAGCCATGAAATAAAAGAGTAATTAGGGATAAAAAGTTTACCCCAAACAAGTTACGCAAGGGATCCTTGCTTGCTTATGTCGCATCACCTCCTAAACTTCTTTTGCCTTGAAACGTCCATGTAGTGCACCTATCAGCCTTAGAGTATCTCTTAGCTTGAGAATTTTTTGTCATATCCAACTGTGATAATTTTTGACACGAACAAAGAATATCGTACTTCCTTTTAAGAGATAATATTGTATCCATGCTACCCAAAGTGATTCAGCCTGGACCAACACTAGTCATAAACATTTCATCATATAAGTATGATTTCAAATTTAGACGTTACAAATACCAAAACCACCCTCACTCTTAGGATGACAAACAACGTCCCAATTAACATTTGGTCAATTTTCCTAACTACCTTTAAAGATAATATAAACATTTTACACAAAAATTTTGCACGCTGAAGAGCACACTTCGAATCAACCGTAAACATCCAACAAAGGACATATATTTCGAAGGCCAACTATTAATTTTACTAGTGATCTTGTCCGCTAGACTATTACAGTCATTGAAGAGAGGTTCTTTGTAACCAAAAGAACTCTCAAATATCGAAAGGCAAGCTCCCAACACTAAACCTAGATTAAATCTTTAACATGTTTATTATATCATTATTAACTCCATGTAGAACCTTTATCTAAGTACAGTTTTAATCAAAAAGTAAATCACATAGTTTATTAGTATTATATAATATTTATATAACTTTAATTAATATTTTTTAAAAATATATATTTTTTCAATTTAAACCTTTAACTTTACATTTTATTTAGTTTTACCATTCAATCAAAATTATTTGTACAATTTTTTCTTCATTGACTCAATTATACTCCGTCAATATTTTATTTTAAAAATTTTCTTATTTAAAAATAATATTATAAATATAATTTAAAAGTTTACGATATTTTTTATTAATTAATATTATAAATCTTGTTTATATATATAAAAAATAATATGAATATATATTTTATATGATTATAAAAAATATTTAAATTAAAATATAATATAATAAATAAGTTTATTTAAAAATAAAAAAATTAATTAAACTCAATTTTACCTTAAATTTTATAAAATTGACTCGAATAAAAAAAATTGTAAAAATAAAATGGAATAATTTAATTTCTCGAGTGAGTCGGACTTTGTTCATCCCCAGAAAAAATTCAAGGCTTTAAAACCCTAATCAACACAATGATCCGTCGCACTGTTTTTTAACCTTGGAATTATTGGGAAGCTGCACTCAAGCTATCTTACAATGGGAGGTTCCGTCGAAGAAACGGCGAAAGAAGTTTCTGACTTTGCTGTGGATTCAGCTTCTACCGCCGAAACTCAGAGCAAAAAGTATATCGCTTTCAATCTTCATCTATCTTGAGACTCGTTTAATTCTTGAGAAAATTAACAGCAAATTGACAGAGAAATAATTGGATATTTTGATTATCAGTATGATTATATTTATTTATGTTTGTAAAATTTGTTGGCAGTGCTCGTAAGAAGGAGCTTAAAAATAAGCAGCGGGAAGAGGAGCGCCGCCGAAAAGAGGAGGAAAAAGCAGCCAAACAGGTACCGACTTGTTTTTTCTTTCTTTCTCAAGATAACATTCTTATACTTTTTATTAAGCAAAATGCAAAATTATACAAAATCAAACTACATTTTGAATGTTAGAATTAAAATTTATGAGCATAGTTTTAATTGGAATGATTATGTACTTAGACCCATGTTACTTTTTGATTAGTTTCTGTCTAAAACAATAATTTAGGAAAATTATGATATGCATATTATAATTTCTCAAGAAAACTAAAGTAGTAATTGTTTCCATCAAATATGTGCAATTATTCGTACAGTTGACTGATTTAATTTTGTTTTCTTAAAACAAGACAAAATTGTAAAAATAGAACTTAATTTTTTTGTATATTCCTCATTTTGTTATTTACCCTTGCTGGATTTTTACAATTTCATTATGACCACTTGGGTAACCTAATTGAAATTTTTATTCAGGCTGCAGTGAAGGCGAGCTCACACAGTCAGAAATCTGTTGGAGTTGATGATGAGGATATGGATCCCACGGTATAGTTTAACTGCTATTGCATTTACTTTGAACAATGAATGAATGAGAAATTCATAAGGATTTCATTGAACTTCTTGGACATAATGTTAACATAACTGTTTCTTGCAGCAATTCCATGAGAATAGGCTGAAATTTCTTGCAGCTCAAAAGGCGGAGGGAATGAATCCATATCCTCATAAGTTCTTCGCATCAATGTCTATCATTGAATATATAGATAAATATGGAAGCTTAGGCAATGGGGATCATATCGAGGATGTCTCAGTATCTTTGGCTGGTATTTAAATGAGCCACTCTTATTCCAATAGTATCATCCAAGGTGCCATTTTTGCTTTTCATTAATTTTTGAATTGACTATGCTAGGTCGAATTATGAGCAAAAGATCATCAAGTTCGAAGCTTTTCTTTTATGACTTGCATGGTGGTGGGGCCAAAGTCCAAGTTATGGCTGATGCAAGGTGTATATCCATTTTTTTGTCATGACTTGTATGTTCATTTTTTGGTGCAACTTTTTCTCTTCTAGGAAGGCTTATGAGAAATTCGAAGAAAAAAAATTATACATGCTCAATGTTAAATTTTCTGACATTTTACATTCTTAGAACAAAAAAACTATATTTCAGGTGCATCATCCAACTAATTATTTTCATTGCAACAAAAAGTTACGTTTTTAGTTGCATTTTTGAGCTATAATTGACCATGTGGTGGATATTTTATGTATTATTATTATTTTACATGTTATCTAGTTTTGAATCTTATCACGTCACATTATGTTCACTCAAGTTAAGTACAGCTTATCTTAACCTCTGGAAAATGCTATAATTGATATTTCTAGGATTCTCTTTCCAATAGTATAAGCAATGTTTTGAATTTCCTTATGGTACAATATTCTACATGCTCTCTTATATGCACTGAAAATTTTTAAATTTATAATTATGTATCTATCCTATTTTTAAGCTTTCAGATTATTACAATCTGCGAATACATGCATTATAAACTGAATTTTTCAGTGCGTGTAATTAATGGGCAATTATTCAATACACGGGTGGTGGAAACAAAAAGTTTCAACAAGCACCTTAGTTTTAGGTTTAGGGATAGATTTTAGGGTTTAAAGGTTAGGAGTTTATGTTTAGTGATTTAGAATTGATGGGTTGTGGTTAGAATTTAGGGATTGGGATTATAATTTAAGATTTATAGGTTAAAATCTAAATCCTAATCATATTACACTAAACCCTAAATTCTAACCAAAACATATAAATTATAAACCCTAAAACCAACGTGTTTGTGGAAACTTTTTTCCACCGCCTGTGTATTGAATATAAATCTATAATTAATTATTTAAATACATACAAGTTAAATATTTTGGAGGTACTACCTTGGCCCCTGTGAATCTATTCTAGTTGAGGTCACTGATTGATGTGCCTTTGTTTATTGTCATGTCCCCCTTTTTTCCACTGCACAACTCCAATTCTCATACTTTTTCATATATTTTTTCTTCTGTTACCACAGGAACTCAGGCTTGGATGAAGCTGAATTTGCAAAATTCCATTCCAGTGTGAAGCGTGGTGATATTGCTGGAGTCACTGGGTTTCCAGGTTGGGGAAGTTATACTTTACTCCTATTGCTCCCACATGTTGGTCTTGTTTCTTTTTATTAAAATTTATTATTAATTACACAAGAAAATAAGCATCTTCCTACTATGTACTGTTACCTTTATAGATCTTATGGAGATATTATTTTTTGAACTCTCAGAAAAAAATCATTAAAAAATCAAATAGAAGGTTTAAATATATGTGCTGCATTTTGTAAAAGATCGTGTCTAATTCGCTTCCTCCCACTATTGACAATCCTCTCATATTTTTGGATGGAGGAGGGGAGGGGTGTAAAACGAACAATTTTGTAGAAGTTTTCTTATACTGTCTTTCACTTATTAAATTTGTTCTTTGCTTGTTTTAGGCAAAACTAAGAGAGGGGAGCTGAGCATCTTTCCTAAGTCATTTATTGTTTTATCCCATTGTCTCCATATGATGCCAAGGCAAAAAGCAGGTCCTGATGCCAGTGTGAAGGTAAACCAGGGTTTGGTGTGACTGATTTTTGTTAAGATCCTTTGATGATAATGTTTTTTCATTTCTTTGCAGAAAACTGATGTATGGGTCCCGGGAAGTACCAGGAATCCTGAAACATATATTTTGAAGGATCAGGTACTATGTCATTGAATCATAGAAACTTCACTGGATAATTGGTTTCCTGTCATATTCTATGTTATATGCTGATGCATGTTAATTTAGCTTGCCATATACTGCAACAACGTTTGTATCTGATATTCTGATGTCAAGAAACTTGTCATATTATTTATTTTATATGAAGAATGAGATGCTTATTTCCGAACTGATCTTGCCAAATGTACCAGTTACTACATTTTCCCTAATGCCTTTTTATTTTTGATTGCATCTTGTTGGCTATTCTTACTGAAAATTTTTATGATGCTAGTCTGTGGAAGTCATTGCACCTGTATTTTATGACAATCCCTGATCCTTCCCCAGAATTTAATTGGTTTATATTTCTTTCCCCAATCCCTGCTCTCCTTTCCCTCCATGGTAGGAAACTCGATACCGCCAACGCTATCTTGATTTGATGTTAAACCTGGAGGTTCGTCAAATATTCAAGACCAGATCTAAGATAATTTCTTATGTAAGGAGCTTTCTCGACAATCTTGATTTCTTGGAGGTTAGTGATCTATTTAAAGTAATTAAATTATCAGTTTTCTTTGTAAGTTCTCTTTTGTGGATGTTTCATTAATGTGAACATTCCATCATTAGGTTGAAACTCCCATGATGAACATGATTGCTGGAGGTGCAGCTGCTCGTCCATTTGTAACCCATCACAATGAATTAAACATGAAGCTCTACATGCGTATTGCTCCCGAGTTATATCTTAAGGAGCTAGTAGTTGGTGGACTGGAACGAGTTTATGAAATTGGAAAACAGTTTAGGAATGAGGGTATAGATTTGACTCACAATCCCGAATTCACTACTTGCGAGTTCTATATGGCTTTTGCGGACTATAACGATTTGATGGAGCTCACTGAAAAAATGTTGAGCGGTAAGTAACTAAAATGACCTGACATTTGGAGTATACCTTTCTGTTGGTTTTGTATTAATTCTGAATTTGTTGGATTTTCTGACATGATTAATCTGCAACAGGGATGGTCAAGGAACTTACAGGGGGCTATAAGATTAAGTATCATGCGAATGGCCTCGATAATGATCCAATTGAGATTGATTTCACTCCACCTTTCAGGTTTATGGATTGTCTTTTACCCATGATGTGAATGGTGAACAAAAGTGAAAACGTCCTTCTAGTCATTTTTGGTAATAAATTAGTTACTGATTTTCACAGGAGGCTTGACATGGTAGAGGAGTTGGAGAAGATGGCTAACCTCAATATACCCAAGGACTTTTCCAGTGACGAAGCTAACAAGTATTTGGTGGATGCATGTGCAAAGTTCGAGATCAAATGCCCTCCTCCTCAAACAACAGCACGTTTGTTGGATAAAGTATGTCCTCTTTCTTTCCTCTTTCTCTTCGAATATGTTTTGTGAATCATGGCATTCCAAGTGCTTTTTCATATGGTAATAAGATTGTAATTGGGAAGGGGAATACCATTTGAGGCAGTCCAGGTTCCAAGTGCTGAACTTTCACTAGTTTACTGAGCTGAATGATACCTAATCTGTCAACTAGTTAATTTCAACTAGGTCGAGGAGGTAAAAGCAAGAGAACAGGAACTGTCAACATAATAGATACATGGGAATGTCTATTGATGTATTTCCATGTCTTTATAATATAATTTGTTGGACTTTTATATACTTATATTAATGGTTGACTAATAACATAGCAAAACTTAGACCAGTAACTGTTTATAGTAATATTTTTTTCCGAATGCGGTTTTGAATTGTTAATTTAATGAATTCCAAGGCATTGAAAATAGTAACTTAATATGTTAACCTTTAAGTGCCCTAACTCGTAAGAGCATTCTTTAGCAAAACCCATCATTCAATGATAATCTCAGCCCTTCCTTTGTTCACAATTTGTTTGTTCTCAGTCTAATTTGATTATTGTGAATGTGAGCTTTGTGTATGAACTTATAGTGGGACTGTACAATGATGTTGAGATGGCTATTGGTGTTGTGAACCATCCATTCGCTGACAGGACATGTCTATTCTCACCTTTAAATGGGAATAAACAGTTTATACATGAATGCTCATGTTTCAAATAAAAATATTTATTTTTTCTTTGATTGCAGCTTGTTGGGCATTTTCTAGAAGAGACGTGTGTGAATCCTACTTTCATCATCAATCATCCTGAAATAATGAGTCCTTTGGCCAAGTGGCATAGGTCTAAACCGGGGCTTACAGAACGCTTTGAACTGTTTATCAACAAACATGAAGTTCGTTTATTCAACATCATAAATCTAGTTTTCTCTCTCTAATTTACTTAGGCTTACAATTTCCCCCTTTCCAACTGTTTAGCTTTGCAATGCCTACACTGAGTTGAATGATCCTGTCGTACAACGTCAACGATTCGCGGAACAACTGAAGGTATAAAACATTATGACAAATTTTCTGCTGTGTTGGTAACTTTAATCAGTTCTATTGGGATTTTTTTCTCATAGTGATGTTGGAATATCAGGATCGGCAATCAGGCGATGATGAAGCAATGGCTTTAGATGAAACATTCTGTACCGCACTAGAGTACGGATTGCCACCAACTGGTGGCTGGGGACTGGGTATTGATCGACTAGCTATGTTATTAACTGATTCACAGAATATCAAGGTTCTCTCTTTCCCTCTCTCTATCTTCTCATCTATGTTTGTGTTCCTGACTCAGACATTTGTACGAAGATATATATTCCTCCAAGAACCCTTTAAAAACTTTGGAAAAAATTGAACATATCCGTGTCAGATACATATTCATATCCGACAACCGCATAAGTCCCATTAATATGTATATCAACTCTTTCATGCTTATTGCATGAGATTATCTTTTGGCAAAAATACTTCTTGAGATTCCATAATTGACTGGTTTAGTGGTTACTCCTAATCTCTTTGCATCCTTATTCAAACAGGAGGTTCTTCTCTTTCCAGCCATGAAACCTCTGGATGAACCATTGACCAAAGGTGATTAATCGATATCACTCCATTTATTTTCCCTCCGTTTCTTTATACTGATTTATCCGATCAGATTTGATTTATCTTGTATTTACTTTGTTGCATCACCCTGATGGTTTGATGGCTTTAGCAGTTCCGGCAACTTAATGGAGTTCAGCACTTTGGCTTTGATGGAAACTTGTGCGACCAGAGCTGTCAACTTTTTGGGGTTGATTTAACGATAGATTTTGTGGTGGTGGTTTGACAAGGTACCTCGCCTCCATTGATTACGAATGTGAATTTACTTTGATTCAGAAGTAGTCTTTACGTTCAGTTGATATTGAAATATTTTAAGACATGTTGGACCATTCAAATAAGGCATAGATTTTACGTATCGGTACGAGTTTCACATTCGATTTAATAAATTAAAAGGGGCATGCATACAGGTACTCGAAGTACCGTATTGGTACATTAAGGCATTTTTAGCCTATAATACATTGAAAAACCTTCATCGAATATATTTACAAATATTTTAAACGTTTTACAAGTTTAAGACAAAAAATTGTTCAAATGTCTAGTGAGGAATTCAAATTAGTTACTGTTTTTTTTAAATATTTATATTTTCAAACAATTTGTTATATGAAAATCAATTTACATTTATTCAATAAATCCTTATAAATATCCCTGCAATAAAGAAATATATGTTCACCTCACCTGGGGGAACAAGTGTATCTATGAACCCCAACTTTGTGAATGATCACCAGGGACCATATGTCGACTACCCATGGCTTACGAACACACCTTATGAATGATCACTAGTGACCACGTGGTCTCTTAGTGACCATATTGAATTTCGCTCAACATTATCAATTCATACATAATTATTGATAATCTCACCAATTTCAGGCAGATTTACTGGAACTTTTCAATCACGAAGGAGTTGGTCGGAGTCGTAATCGGATACTGAGACGGAGTCTTGGAACTCAATCTCGGGCAAAGGTTCATTCATCCTTGGAGTAGATAAAGTAGATGTTAGCTGCTCATTGTTCTTTGGGGCAGGTACCAGAGATCTTAGCCAACATGGATAGAAAGGTACATCAGCTTCGAAACACTCCTGAAACAGCAATACCTGCTCAAGCCTTTTCACAACATTAGCCATTGTCGGCCTTTCACTTCCTTGTACGTTCGTGCAAGCGTATGCTAAATCAGCGTATGCCGTAAGGCACCCTGCTTCAACCTCATCCTTAATGCAAGGATCAAGGATTTCATCAAGCCTGTCATCTACCACGCATTGCCTCCACCATTGGCATTGCCTCCACCATTGCGTTGCTCTTCTCTCGTCTACCTCTAGTACGGGTATTTCCATCGGTTTTATACCAGACAATACCTCAAACAAAACGATCCCAAAACTATAAACATCGGATTTCGTAGTGAGATGGCCACTCCATAAAAATTCAGGGTCTATATACCCCATAGTGCCAGCTACAACGGTGCTGGCATGACCTTCTGATTCCGACAAGCTTCTCGGCACATAACTAGAGATCTCAAAGTCCGAAATCTTTGGAAACCAGTTCTTGTCTAGAAGAATGTTGGAAGGTTTAATGTCCTTGTGGATGATCACGGGGTTACCTGAATGTAAGAACTCCAATCCACGAGCAGCTCCAACGCAAATTTCAAGCCTCCTTTTCCAAGACAACAGGGTCTTTGAATCGTTTTTTCCATGAAGTTGATCATGGAGATTTCTGTTGGGCATATATTCGAACACAACATATCTATGGGATCCGTCGATGCAAAAACCAACCAGAGAGAGGATATTGGGGTGATCCCTCTTTCCTGGGAATTCCATCTCTCTATGAAATAACTGGAGGGCATCGAGTGAATCATCATACATCTTGATGGCAACAGTTTCCTTGAAGCCGCCATTGATGAAACCTTTGTAGACTCTAGAGAAACCACCTTGGCTTAATTTCAATTCGAAGTTTTGGGTTGCAACGCGGAGCTCTTCGACTGTAAAACTTGGATAAAGTCTGGCCCATGGTGGTGAATCTTGTTTGTATGTCTTGGATTTTCTCCAGAAAGAGAACAAATTAAGAGAAGGGTGTTTGGCTGATGAAGGATGGGATGATCTTGATTCTGCCATATCAATGGAGATCAATAACAACAGCAACAAGAATGGAATGTCTGAGAACACAGTAAGGAGATGGAAATCCAAAACCTCAGAACTGGTTTCTGGTCACAATTCTCACACCAGAGAGCAGTTGACTTGCAGAGTCGCGTTTTATCACCATTTTTTTTTAATTATTTAAGTGATTTTTAACTATTAAATATAATTTATTTTTTTATTATGGAATTAAAAAAATAAAAATAAAATATTTAATTTATTAAATTAATATATTTTGATTATCATCAGTAAAAAACTGATAGAAAGATAATAAATGCGTGACGACCGACGACAGTTAACGAAAACATAAAAAATTATATATTTATTATCTATTATTTACTTATTATGTTAATTCGATTATAATTTTAATTTAATTTAATTGAATAAAATTAATTAATTAATTCGACATGTCTGTCACCACATAATTTAAGAAAGAAATTAAAGAAGAATGAGTTTGGAATAGATTAAACCTCCAACCTCCAGGTTAAACCAATAACTTTATATCTTCAATGAAATATATTAAATAATTTAATATATAATGTAATAAATGTTAAGAAAAAAATTAAAAATAATTGAAAAAAAATTCGAACTTAAATCACAATGTGTAAAATCACACAAGCTACTAAAATGAATAAATAAATTAATTAAAAATAAAAATATTTTAAATATGTTTAAAGTAGTTATTAAAACTAGTTTTAAAATGAAAATAGATTTATGGTTTTTTATTTTTAATTTAGATTGAATATTTAAAATAGTTTTTAAATATTCAATTTAATTTAAATAGAAAACTATTGGATATTTGATTTAAAATATTCAATTTTGATATATTAAAATAGTTTTTATATTTAAATTAAATTAAATATTTAAAATAATTTTTATATATTTAACTTAATTTAAATATAAAAAATATTAAATATTTAATTTTAAAAACATTTAATTTAAAATATTTAAAATATTCAATTTAATATTTTATTTAACTCAATTTTAAAAAATATTTTAATGATTTGATAAATTTAAATATAAAAAATATTAGAAGGGCATGGGTCGGGTCGGATTTTCGGCTCACCCGCACCCGACTCGAAAAATCACTCTCTCCATCCACTACTCGACCCGAACCGGGTTTAGGATGAAAAAATCCGATCCGATTTTTAAGCTTTAAAATCCGACCCGACCCGAATCATTAAAAAATTAAAATTTTAGGGACTAAATTGTAAAAAAATAAAATTTAGGGATCTAATTATAAAATTATTTAATTTTAATGACCTAATTATAAAAAAATAATTTTAGTGATCTAATTGTATAAAATATATATAAAGAGGGATCATTATTGCAAATATCCTTAAAATATATATGAGAAAATTACACTATTAGTCCCGGGTCGGGTCGGGTCGGATTTTTTTCACCCTAAACCCGAACCCAACCCGACCCGAGACTTCCCTTTAAAAAAATCCGACCCGACCCGAACCCAAATTTTTCACCAAAAAATCCGACCCGATCGGACTGGGTCAGAACCCGTCGGGTTCGTGTTCCGTACCCATCCCTACTTATAACCTAGAATTTGTAAGTTCAATCCATACCAAAATCATCATTCATCTGCGAAAATGTTATATATTAGATTGAAAAATAAAAATAATAAATAAAATAAATAAAAATAGTAATGAAGATAAAAAATTGAAAGATTCGACAAGTTATTTATTTGATGATGGTCGGAGTGGAGTATAAGAGCCGATCAAATGGAGTTGAAAAATGAGATATTGGGTTCTGGTAGGCAGGGACTATGTGGACTATAAAGATCATTTATGATTCTTCTTAGTTTAAATAGTAATGAAATAAGGTTTTTGTTCCTTCCATATTTTAAATTTATGTTTTGATATAATAATTGAAAATTAGTTTTGAATTAAGTTTAAAAGATTTCAAAAATGGTTTTTATGTCCAAACAACTTCAAAACATATTTAAAAGGTTTTTGAGAAACGAAAGAAGTGTTTTTAACCTAGACGTTTTGATACCGCTATGTTTTCAAAGACAAAATTACACAGTCGTTTCGATACGGTTTTGGACCATTTCGATACCATTTGTCACTGTGATTTTTGATTTCGATACAACAAGCACCCATTTTGATACGTCAGTATCGAAATTCGTTTTAGGTGTTTCGATACACCTCTAACGGATTTACAAAACCCCAAATAACTTTATAAAACCCTCAAACGACTAGGAGCCGTATCGAAACAATCTTTATCTGTTTCTATACGATGAGCTAAAGGTTTTGATACGTCTTGTAGGCGTTTCGGTACTAGTTCTTAAATCCAGGTTCACCGGCTATTTCCTAAAGTGAAAGTATCAAACGATTAGGCGCTGCCACCTACGTCCTAGATAAAGATGTGATATGAAAGAAAATTAGGCGCTGCCACGATGCGTAAGTGTCATGATTCCCGAAAAAGTCTACGAGGGTGTATGCTGAATTCGTACCAACATATTCATACTGACAGAGTAGATCACAAGATTTGGTACTACTGAACCACAATGAAAAAGATAACATCAATCATGCTAAAAAAATGTTATAAATGCTACATGAATGCTGATAAGATCTATGTTTTTCTATCATCTCTACATGTGATGACTTCTTCTTGGCCATTCTCTATGAGGGGCATGAACATCGTTGGATCTATCTCACCAAAGGTTTCAAATAGACACCGAGTCATCTTTGACATCATCGACTAATAAGTAAGTGGAAGCAACCACTTATGCCAAGGTCACCAAATAGTCGTGAGCATATTCCTAAGAAAGGAGATCATATGCTGATACATTAAACTTGAAGAATAATACAATGGTATAAATTTGCAAACAATTCAACATAAGACACCATAAATCCAACACATATCATCCATAGTTGAACGGGGTAGTGGAAGCCACCTAATAAGAACATTAAGAAGAATGATGGAAAAACGGTAAAGACTTACAAAGATTGGCATGAGAAGCTACCGTTTGTCGTATAAGCATATAGAACATTCGTTAAAATTTCTACTAGGTAGCCTCTTTTTCCCTAATATAGGGGATAAACGCTATAATGCCCGTAGAAGTTGAAAATATTTCCCTCATCATAAAAGGGATACAAGAAGCCATCATGCGCTTTATATCAATCCGAACTTCTATTGGGTCAACCTCTTTTTCCCTAGTCTAGGGGATAAACGCTATTACCCGTAGAGTGTCAAAAATCTTTCCCTAGTTATGGAGGGGAAATGAAAAGCCACCACGCGCTTTATCTCAATACGAATTTCTACTGGGGCAACCTCTTTTTCCCTAATTTGTGGGATAAACATTATATTACCCGTAGAGGTCAAGAATCTCTTTCTTATAGATTTTGTCAAGATCAAAATGAGATGAAACATAACTCCGTAATACAAGGAGAAGTTTCACTCAAAGTCTCCAAGACACAAAATGTCTCGCTAAAGTGGTTCTATCAAGCTTGTGGAACACTACATTTTGCGAGTTTGCCTGAGCAGCTATCAATGTTTGTTGCCTAAACTTTGTCTATATTGCTCTAGAAATATTCCTAAAAGTACAAGGACTAGAGCAATCTTGTTTCAGAAAAAGACATTCTTCGAGGAAACATCTCGAACTGAAAATAGTCACTCAACAAACAGAGTGGAGTCAGATATTTCGCCCGATGAAGGAGGCATGACCATCAGAGTTCCAACATTTAATCAGGACATCTACTGATTGAGCCAATCGTGAAATAAAATCATCATCCCATGCATTCTGCATTTCATGCTAGGATCATGCATTCATGCATGCATCAACATATATAGGATTAGAATCATGCGGTGCATGCTAACTCTAACATTTTGAATCTATTTGCGAAAGTGTTATAGATCTTGTCCCTTCATCAAACAATGGAATAGATGAACATAGCGCAACCATCAAGGCACTTCGAAGGACTAGTGCAACCCTATCCCAGACCATGACCATTCATCGGGGAATGCAGGTAAGAATCTTCACCCTTTGCACTTACTATCTTTACTCAGTAGATACATTATTTGGTGAAAAATAAAACCAATGAGCGAAGAGGACTATTCGAACGTCCATTAAAATCCATTTTCACGAATGGTTAAAGGAAATCAATCCCTTTGAATAATTCCAATCTCAGGATAGGTACCAACTGATTGTACCCAGGGGAATGGTACAACTAGCCTGGGGCAAACGACTATCGGCAAAGGCAAGTCAAATCCGTTGATCCCTGTGCATTTGGGAAAAATGCATAAAAGAGGATTATTCAAATATACTTTAAAATCCATTTTCACAAATGATCAAAGGAAATAAATCCTTTGAAAAACTTCAATCTCTCATATGATATCAACCGATTGTACTCAAGGAAATAGTACAACTAGCCTAGAGTAAATGGATACCAGTAAGGATCGCGCTTCTCCGTCCGTGTAGTAGTTTGATCCAACATTAAAACTTATCAGCAAATCACACTTCTTCGTCAGTGGAGCAGCATTAGAACTCCGTTAGATCGTGCGTCTTCGTTAGTGTGGCAGCATCCAAACTCATCGTCAGATCATGCGTCTTCGTTAGTGTAGCAACATTAAAACTCCGTTAGATCGTGCTTCTTCGTCAGTGTTGCAGTTAAATTGAGCGTCAGAACTCGTCGTCAGATCTCGCTTCTCCGACAGTGTTGCAATTGGATCGAATATTATGCCCCATCTCGTCATCAGTGTTACAGATGGATCAGATGGAACGTTAGTGTTACTGCTTAATCGAGCGTCAGAACTCATCGCTAGATCTCGCTTCTTCGGCAGTGCAGCAGTTAGATCAGAAATCAGAGCTCGTCATCAGATCGTGTCTCTCCGGCAGTGTTGTGGATAGATTAAAATTTTCAACAATCGACCTCGCTTCAGCGACAGAGTTGTAAGTGGATCAAATATTGCTCCCCATCTCGTCGGCAGTGATGCAGATGGAACGTCAATGTCGCAGTTTAATCGAGCGTCAGAATTCCTCGCCAAATCTCGCTTCTTCGACAGTGTAGCAGTTAGATCAGATATAAGTGCTTGTCGTCAGATCGTGTCTCTTCGGCAGTGTTGCGGCTAGATCAGAACTTTCAGCAATCGATCTTGCTTCTCCGGCAGTGTTGTAAGTGGATCAAATATCGTTTCCCATGTCATCGGCAGTGTTTGTAGATGGATCAAGTGGAACGTCAGTGTTGCAGCTTAATCGAGCATCAGAATTCATCGCTAGATCTTACTTCTTCGGAAGTGCAGCAGTTAGATCAAATATCAGTGCTCATCGTTAGATTGTCTCTCCAGCTTTGTTGCGGCTAGATCAAATGTTGTGCCCCACCTCATCGGCAGTGTTTGAGATGGATTAAGGTTTGCAGACCTTACTTCTCCGGCAATGTTGCAGTTAGGTCAAGTCTTCACCAGAAGTAGTAGTAGCATCATCAAGTTTTGTGCCATCTTCTCCAACGGATCCTTAAATTTTGAAGATTTTGTCGACAAGGGCGGTGGAGTAGATCAAATTGAAGCTCCAGAAGAAGAAGCGGTGGCCAAAAAAACCCAACCTTGTCAAAAGAACCCTAACCTCACCAAAGAGAACCATAACCTTACCAAAAAGAACCCTTACCTCACCAAAGAAGAACCCCTAAACCATACCATATGAAATGAGTTATTCTTTATCTTTGCTCTATTGTTGTTACACAACAATGAGCAAAGAGGGGCAATTGTAATAACCCATTTATCTGGGTACAAAACCCACACCAAACCAATAGCTATTAACCCTTAAGCCCACTACATTAAACCCAACAAATAAAACCCAATCCAACATAAACAAGCCCTAAACAATAACCTAACCCTAATTATCAACTAACTTAGTCATCCATGCCTTGCCAGCCACCGCCTCTATTCCCTCAGCTGCCAGCTCCGACGCGTGGTCGCCACGCGCGGTGTTTGGCTTGTCGCGTGGCAGCCACACGTCACTCCCTCATTGGCCCGATTAACCGACCACCGCCCAAATGCTTAGCCACTGCCCATTTCACATCCGACCTGCAAACAAAGGGATAAGAAATCATTTTCCTATATTTTTAGATCTGAAAAATAGGATAAATCCCTACTTTTATATGTTGTAAATCTAGGTTATAAAAACCGAGAAATCACCCATGTAAACAATGACGAATAGATCACTAAAAAAGAGATTCGAAGCAAACATCCATACCAAACAATCATTATTCGAACACAAAAAAAATACAGAGAGGGGAGCCAAATCGAAAACAAAACCGGAGGAAAAAAAGAGGTAAAAAAGAGTTAGTTTCAAATACATATCCGTGGGTCTAGGATTGCTCGCACTCCGGCTCGAAAATCCGATCCCAGATTCTGGATCCTCACGTCAAAATCTTTAGGAAAAGTGGTTCCTTTTTGGTGGCCGGTGATGACTACGGTGGCCCTCCACCGGCGAGTACAAAGAGCCAGAGAGCTCTCAAGGCTCTGTCTTTCATTTAGAAATGAAAGGAGAAACAAATGGGAATGAAGAAGCCAAAAATTTTTTTTAAAGGGTATTTATGTTGGAACCAAAACAACACCGTTTTGGTGTCGGTTATTATGGCCAAAACGATGCCGTTTTAGCATTGGAGACCCTCACCAGACCCGGTCCAAAGACCCGAATCGCGTCTTAACCCAGAAAAGTGGAAAAATCACGCGCTCAGTCCCTGCATTTCTAGCGTGTTTCCGCTTCGGCATCCCAGCTTGCATCCTCTTCAATTTTGGTCATTGGTTTTCTTAATTTTGCCTTAAAGCTTCATATTTTATTCAATTTCACCCGTATTTTATGCTATTTTGACCTTAATATTTTCTATTTTGCAGATTTGGTCCTAATACTCTCTAATATTAAAACATGACACTCTATTTAATATAACACGGAGTTTGTCGGAACAGACTTTCCTCGTTTGTTACGGATCTAGGAGTGTTGTAGGCATGTTCATGTAATAAAAGACGACAAAGAAATAACAAAAGTTATACGACATAATTATATTAAGTAAGAGATTTTGGCGTTTTTGGAAAGAACTTCAATTACGTTGATGATGAAGGCTTCAAAAACGATCGGTGTTGAGAATGCTAAACTCGAAAGAACTCGAACAATATGCTGAACGAACCCGAATCGAATCTGTTTAACGTCGTAGGACTTGGACCCTCTAGATAGCAATCTAGGAACCCAAAGTATCAAAGACAATTAAACGAGTTGAGTATCGAATAGTTCTAAAAAGAACCGAATTGAGAAAGAAACTCTCAAGTAAATTTTATTCATTCATGTGTGTAACCTAGTTTTTACAAAATAAAAAAATATATATGAATAAAAGGAGGGGATGCCGTTTGAAACATATGACTCAAAATTAAGGAAAATGATTTGAAACTTATTGCTTTAACTTATCCTAAACGGCAACCACAACATTTGAATGATGTGCGCCCATTTGAAAACAGCACATGTTAAATGTGCTTGCAGTTGAATTCCAAAGCATTCTGCACATGCTCCATTGTGCGCCTGTTTTGAATTTCAAAACAAATGCACTTTGGTTGATACATGCACATGTGAGAATAAGCACATGTTAAATGTGCTACTATTTGAATTTCAGTTTGAAGCATAATCTGCTGGGCGTCGAAGAGCAATATGCTGGAATTGCTAATTCCATGACCGAATTAATTGGCACCTGTTCTCGTATGTTGCTTCAATTGAACGGATCTATTATGTACCCATATATAATAAATAAGTTAGATATATACTTAAATATATATAATAATAAGTATTATAGTCTAATATGTCACATATCAGCATGTAACACATTATAAATCCTATGTTCTATGGCATAAACATTATCGAATAAATTTGGAATTGAAGCACAAGGAAAAAAACTTCCTTGAATTTCTTTGCCTTAGAACGAGTAATAGTTCTTGCTGGCAAAACCTCCGGATCAAATTACGCTTGTGTAGATGTGCTCGCTTAACTATTTTTCTTATGTCTGAGAGAGTGCCATATCTTCCTTGCCTCATAATCAAATGGAAGATCTTCATGAGTAACCAGTTGATCCCGTAACTTCATAAGTTTTTTAAATTCCCAGATCTTGTTATCGAAAGTGAACACTCATTTCAAATTCAATGCCTTTTTGTTACACATGGGTTTGTTCGTGTTTAAAGGTAAAAGAATCGATCAACTGAGTGCAGTGATTGTGCTATTCAAATCCAATAATCTCATATCGCAAATTGACTTTCAAGTGTATCATCAAATAAATTAAATTAAATTTATTTTATTTAATAAATGTTCTCGATTTCCTAAAAATTAATTTCTTACAAATGTGTTCTCTTGGATAGTTTAATTTTTAAATATTTTAATAATTTTTTAATTTTTTTATAATATTATGTTTTTTTCTCAATTTTTAATATTTGTTTAGTTTTCAACATTTTTATAATTTTCAAATCTTTACGCACAATTAAAATCTTAATGTCAAATAGATTATAAATTAATTCATTAACATCAAACAAAATATCAATCAAATACTTAACATTAAATAAAATATGAATTAAATACTTAATATCAAATAAATATTAATTAAACCTTCAACGTAGATGGCATGTGTTATCATTATAGATTTTAAAAAATATGAATTAAAATCAACATTAACATGTATGTCTTATTGGTGAATTTTTTAACTAAAAATTTTCATAGAGTTTTACGAATATTTAATTAATTTCTTTTAAAAAATTTTACTTTCTTTTTATAATTAAAATTTTATATAAATATCATTTATATTTAAAATAAATACTATAATCTAAATTCATTTTGGTTCGTTGTATTTTAATTTGTTTATTTTCATTTCATATTTAACTAATATTACTATAACATATATTTTAACATTATAATAGCATAAAATTTAAATTATATAACATGTTTTAAACATGTTTTAAAGAACAACATGTTAACTATAAAAGAACCATATCATCATGTCAGGATGTATCTGTACAAAAAAAAAATCGCAAGAAAAACTATTTATTATTATTATTCAACTTCTAAAATTTATTACAATTGAAATAATAACATAACTAATATGAATAATAAAAAGTAGAAAGCCAAAGTTTAGATTTTGCTTTGGCAACTTCCATAACAATTGTCAACATGGCGTCGCACTGATTTTGGATCTGCACATATTAATTAAAGATACTCGTAAGATAAGAGCAAATATATATGAAGGGAAGAAGCTAAAATTTGGGATTGGGAGAAAAATACAAATGATTGAAAGTGGAGAGCAAATTCATAAATAAATTATCATTTTAAAAATTTAAATAGAGTGGAGAAGGTGGGAAAAAAAATCCTCGAGGGCGGGGAAGGATTCGTCCTTGTATATATGTAGAGAGAAGGGGGTAAGATATATATTGTTATATACCTGTTTCTTGGTTCGATTCAACGATAGCCTGAGCACAATCTTTGGTACAATTGTAAACAACCTCTGACGGTGAAAGCTTGCATTTAACCATGCATAGACCGAAACAAATAGCAAACGCAGGAGGTGAAAGGTTAGGAATGCATTCAAGGCCGCACTTTTTTGCACATGTTAAGGTGGATGTTTCCGGTTGAAATTTGTCTGTTGCCGCCACAAAACCAATTTGCTTCTGGGATATGAGAACAATTGTCAACATCAATAATGTTAGGACCGATTTTTTCATGTTATTTCGTTCCATGGATTAAGCCTATTGCTTAGGATTTTCTCTAAGAATATAGTAGAAATAGGAGAAACTTTTTGTGCATATAACTTGGATATAAATTCCATGTTTATATAGTGTTGAAGAGACTTATCCATGTTACCACGTAAAAAGAAAATAATTTAATTTTTGCCAAAAGTGATGTTTTATCCTGTGCTGGCTTTTTGAATATTAATATGGAATATCATTAATCACACAAGCCAATTCTAGGTAATTAATTATTTATAGATTAAATCATAAATATTCTTGCCTTATGAGTTAACAACTACTACTAGTGGTATACATTTATCTTAAAGAGAGACATTTAATTCTTAAAATATATGTGTACGTTATAAATATTTTTATTTATTAACAATATCTATATATTAAAATATTTATTGGAATTAAAGTTTTTATTTTATACTTATAAATATAGAGTTTGAAGAAAGTGTTGTACACGGTTATATATTGAGAATATAAATATCCTGTGTTGGCTCTTTGAATATAAATATGAAATCTCATTAATCGCTCGAGCCAATTGTAGAAAATTGATTATTTATAGATTAAATCATAAATATTCTTGCCTTATGAGTTAACTACTACTACTACTACTAAATGTAAACATATATCTTAAAGACAAACATTTAATTCTTAAAATATATGGGTATGTTATAAATATTTTTATTTATGATGAATATCTATATATTAATTTTTTTGAATTAATGTTTTTTTTTATACTTATAAATATAGAGTTTGAAGATAGTATTGTCCACGATCATACATTGAGAATATAATACAAGTCTCACTTTGTCTCCCATCTTTCTATTGTTCGTGCTATTATTTACTAGATCAAAAACACAATATTAGCACGATCTCGCTTGATTATCGAGCTTCTTGTTGCCAATTTCAAAAAAAAGATTTTAATATGATATTGATGACTACATCTATCGTATATTCAACGTAGCTTAAAAAGATTGGTGTAATCACTAATTTTATCTAGGGTCTTTGACCTTTTTTAATTTCTTTGTTGAATTTGAATAAAGGGCTTTAGTAATTATACACTTTATAGAAATCCAAAAAAAATTCTATTGGTTTAAAATTCATTTCATCTTTTTCGAAATAAAATAAAATCAATATATGTTTAAATGTATCTTATAAAAAAATCATTTACCTTTTTTTATTACTCTATCTTTATTTCCCTTTCTAACCTCCATTTTTTCGATTATTATTTTTATTATTATTATTATTATATGATAAATAAACAAATCTAATTTAAATAAAAATAGCCGATATATTTAAATAAAACAAATATACATTACATCTCGTAGAACGTCTAGAGTGAACCAGAGGAGATTATTTATCTTTTCTTCTTTCGATTTATGAATAAAGATTGAGTGTCTCCTGTTTTAAAGAAAAAGAAAGTATAGATCAACAACACAATATTAGCACGATCTCGCTCAATGATCGAGCTTCTTATTGCCAATTTGAAAAAAACGATTTTAGCTTTATATTGGTGACTACATCTATCGTATATTCAACTTAGCTTAAAAAGATTGGTATGTTTTCTTATTTATACATCAATATATTGGTTGGTTAATCACTCTTATATTAAGGTTAATATCTGATATATTATGTGATATAATTTAATTATTTTTTTCTATTATTTAATAACATTTTTTATCAAGTTTATTTATATAACTCCAACAACAAATATTGAGCCTTTAGTGAAATCTACGAGATCAACTTTTTTTGAAAATTCTGGTACCAATCTCTACTTTAAGAAAACTGAATAAAGTGGTAGATTGGATATGCCACACCACTTAATAATGATGTTTTTCCTATTCCTCGGGCTATATGCATCTAAAGGTGTTTAAAATTACCAAATCCGATTGACTTGACCTGATGAACTGAAAGAAAAAATGGGTGTTTTTCAGAAAAAAAGACTCGATTGAGCCGGATACTCAACCAAGAATAGATAGGTCGGGTCTTAGCCAAATTTTTAGGTTACATGTTATCTGGCCAGATAAGTTTTATTATATGGATTTAGTTTTTAAATTATAATTTTAGTATAGGTTCCTTACTATTTATACAAAGAATAAATTTCAATCTCTAAATTATTTATGTATTTTTATTATATAATTTTATGTTTTAAATTTTTGAAATCTATTATTATTATTTTTTATAAAAGATTCGAATAAAAAAATGACATTAATATTTTTATTCCTTTTCATTAATAAATTTTAATTTATCACTCCAAATATTCTAAAATTAATTTTAAATCATTAATTTATGTTTGAATCATATTTAGATGCGTTTACTATGTGATTTTTTAAAAATATTTAAATTAAAAAAAAATTAAAATATGAATAAGATACACATTACCCGTTACCCGTTACCGTACATTCTCTTCTTGTATTTTTAAGGTTAAGGCTATTTAGTTGGAGATTTGGATCACTTGAAAGATTTTTGGCAACTTATATCAACTACTAAGAATGTATGACATGTATGATATGTTTTGGTTTGAAGTACCCTAAATGGACTTCTTGTGAAATGCTTAAAAACGGTTTGGCTGGCATAAGTGGTCGAATGTGGGAAAACCTATTAAATGGATTTAAATAAATATGATATTTTGCATGTTATTAAAATATGTTTAACTAGACATGCTCGTAAATTTTCATGAACTTTGGACAAGATTTGAAAAATTATTTGTTTGGTGGTGGTCGAAGTATGAGAGTCGGTCGGATGGAGTTGAAAAAGAGCCGATGGGGTTTGGGTATGTTAACTTAAGTCGGGAAGACGGGTTAGATTCAGATGAATATGGGTTCAGATTAAGATTTAGGTATCAAATCTTAAAATTTTAAAATTTTTAAGGTTTAGGGTTTAGAGTTTAGGTGACGTCTTTAATTTACTGTAGTTTTTGCTTTAGTTCTTCAATTATGGAGTAACGTGCAACGTGTCACACATCCAATAATACTATATTTACACAAAAAAAACATTGTTTAAACACCCATACCTATTTTATTTGAAATTTCAGTTTGCACTTTTAATGCTCATTTTTTTGTTAAACCAATGAGGTTGTTGTTGAATCTTTCTCTGTTGTTTTGTAGAAAAGACGATTGGAAACGTGAACACGTTTTGTAATTTTTTTTTGGATAAATTAAATTTTATTTATCCCACAAAACTGTAACAAATCTATAATAAGAAGATATCCCGATTAGTTGCTAAGCATCTATCAATTGAACATTTGTACTCTATCATTTTCATTTTTACATCATTCTTAATAATGTAAAAAATTTCAACGGATGAGCGCGCACCTTTTCCTTACAAACGTCCAATTCTCTCTTACTAAATATTGTAATTAAAACTACACCAAGCTAATATGATAATCACAACCCTTAAGGATTTACCCTCCCCCATATGTAAAATCCAAGCAAAAAGGCTAACTCAACTGTCAGGAACAAACTGCAAACTGCAAACCACAAGCTTGTGTTATTAAAAGCCATAAAGAGGTTGAGAAAGAGCAACTCCCAAACAAATGGTCTCCAGACTCAGCAGCTTCTCCACACAGCAAGCATAAGGTGTCAACCTGAAAACCTCATCTATCAAACCTGTATTTTGTTGGCAAACGATCCAAGAAAACTAGCCAAGATAGAAACAATTATCTAGGGAACAATGTTGATCCCAAACAATCTAAAAACATGACATTCTATTTAATGTAACACGGAGTTCGTCGGAACGGATCTAGGAGTATTGTAAGCATGTTCATGCAATAAAAGATGACAAAGAAATAATAAAAGTTATACGACATAATTATCTTAAGTAGGAGATTTAAAGATAACAAAAAGAATATATATATATATAACGATGATAATTTTGGCGTTTTCGGAAAGAACTTCAATGACGTCGATGATGAATGCTTCAAAAATGATCGGTGTAGAGAATGCTATACTCGAAAGAACTCGAACAATATGCTGAACGAACCCGAATCGAATCTGTTTAACGTCATAGGACTTCGACCCTCTAGATAGCAATCTAGGAACCCGAAGTATCAAAGACAATCAAACGAGTTGAGTATCGAATAGTTCTAAAAAGAACCGAATTGAGAAAGAAACTCTTAAGTAAATTTTATTCATTCATGTGTGTAACCTAGTTTTTACAAAATAAAAAAAAATATATAAGAATAAAGGGAGGGGATGCCGTTTGAAACATATGACTCAAAATTAAGGAAAATGATTTGAAACGTATTGCTTTAACTTATCCTAAACGGCAACCACAACATTTGAATGATGTGCGCCCATTTGAAAACAACACATGTTAAATGTGCTTGCAGTTGAATTCCAAAGCATTCGGCACATGCTCAATTGTGCGCCTGTTTTGAATTTTAAAACAAATGCACTTTGGTTGATACATGCACATGTGAGAATAAGCACATGTTAAATGTGCTACTATTTGAATTTCAATTTGAAGCATAATCTGCTGGGCGTTGAAGAGCAATATGCTGGAATTGCTAATTTGCTGGAATTGCTAATTCCATGACCGAATTAATTGGTACCTGTTCTCGTATGTTGCTTCAACTGAATGGTGGAATCAACCGATCTATTATGTACCCATATATAACAAATAAGTTAGATATATACTTAAATATATATAATAATAAGTATTATAGTCTAATATGTCACATATCAGCATGCAACACATTATAAATCTTATGTTCTATGGCATAAACATTATCGAATAAATTTGGAATTGAAGCACAAGGAAAAAAACTTCCTTGAATTTCTTTGCCTTAGAACGAGTAATACGTCCTGCTGGCAAAACCTCCGGATCAAATTGCGCTTGTGTAGATGTGCTCGTTTAACTATTTTTCTTATGTCTGAGAGAGTGCCATATCTTCCTTGCCTCATAATCAAATGGAAGATCTTCATGAGTAACCAGTTGATCCCGTAACTTCATAAGTTTTTTCAATTCCCAGATCTTGTGATCGAAAGTAAACACTCATCTCAAATTCAATGCCTTCTTGTTACACATGGGCTTGTTCGTGTTTAAAGGTAAAAGAATCGATCAACTGAGGGCAGTGATTGTGCTATTCAAACTACGATGGGGAGATTGCCACAGAATCAATGGTTCTGGGAACTGTCAAAGAAACACAAGACAACATTGATGATCATACCCTTTCGAAATCTACCAACACCAAGACTTGTTTTTAGGATATGCTGGTGGGTGACGGTCTGCCAAAACTATGCTATACTTGTGGGATGTTTGGGCATGCAAAGGATTCTGAGGACAACATATAGAAACATGTGCTTTGAGTACATGTTTTAAAAAGGCTCATCCCATCCCCTTTCATTTTTTTTGGATTGGTTTCTCTTATATCTTTACTTCTTTCTTAAATGTTATTAAATAAATAAATCTCATTTTATGGGATTATGGATGACATGGTGAGTCGGGACCATATAATAATTTTTCGATTAGTGGCGCTACAACCTTCAATTCCAATAATCTCATATCGCAAATTGACTTTCAAGTGTATCATCAAATAAATTAAATTAAATTTAGTTTATTTAATAAATGTTCTCGATTTCCTAAAAATTAATTTCTTACAAATTTGTTCTCTTGGATAGTTTAATTTTTAAATATTTTAATAATTTTTTAAATTTTTTATAATATTATGTTTTTTTCTGAATTTTTAATATTTGTTTAGTTTTCAACATTTTTATAATTTTCAAATCTTTACGCACAATTAAAATCTTAATGTCAAATAGATTATAAATTAATTCATTAACATCAAACAAAATATCAATCAAATACTTAACATTAAATAAAATATGAATTAAATACTTAACATCAAATAAATATCAATTAAACCTTCAACGTAGATGACATGTGTTATCATTATAGATTTTAAAAAATACGAATTAAAATCAACATTAACATGTATGTCTTATTGATGAATTTTTTAACTAAAAATTTTCATAGAGTTTTACGAATATTTAATTAATTTCTTTTAAAAAATTTTACTTTCTTTCTAAAATTAAAATTTTATATAAATATCATTTATATTTAAAATAAATACTATAATCTAAATTCATTTTGGTTCATTGTATTTTAATTTGTTTATTTTCATTTCATATTTAACTAATATTACTATAACATATATTTTAACATTATAATAGCATAAAATTTAAATTAAATAACATGTTTTAAACATGTTTTAAAGAACAACATGTTAACTATAAAAGAACCATATCATCATGTCAGGTTCTAAGGGATTGATGCACCTGTACAAGAAAAATCGCAAGAAAAACTATTTATTATTATTATTCAACTTCTAAAATTTATTACAATTGAAATAATAACATAACTAATATGAATAATAAAAAGTAGAAAGCCAAAGTTTAGATTTTGCTTTGGCAACTTCCATAACAATTGTCAACATGGCGTCGCACTGATTTTGGATCTGCACATATGAATTAAAGATACTCGTAAGATAAGAGCAAATATATATGAAGGGAAGAAGCTAAAATTTGGGATTGGGAGAAAAATACAAATGATTGAAAGTGGAGAGCAAATTCATAAATAAACTATCATTTTAAAAATTTAAATAGAGTGAAAAAGGTGGAAAAAAAATCCTCGAGGGCGGGGAAGGATTCGTCCTTGTATATACCTGTTTCTTGGTTATATTCAATGATAGCCTGAGCACAATCTTTGGTGCAATTGTAAACAACCTCTGACGGTGAAAGTTTGCATTTAACCATGCATAGACCGAAACAAATAGCAAACTTAGGAGGTGAAAGGTTAGTAATGCATTCAAGGCCGCACTTTTTTGCACATGTTAAGATGGATGCTTCCGGTTGAAATTTGTCTGTTGCCGCAACAAAACCAATTTGCTTCTGGGATATGAGAACAATTGTCAACATCAATAATGTTAGGACCGATTTTTTCATGTTATTTGGTTCCATGGATTAAGCCTATTGCTTAGGATTTTCTCTAAGAATATAGTAGAAATAGGAGAAACTTTTTGTGCATATAACTTGGATATAAATTCCATGTTTATATAGTGTTGAAGAGACTTATCCATGTTACCACGTAAAAAGAAAATAATTTAATTTTTGCCAAATGTGATGTTTTACCCTGTGCTGGCTTTTTGAATATTAATATGGAATATCATTAATCACACAAGCCAATTCTAGGTAATTGATTATTTATAGATTAAATCATAAATATTCTTGCCTTATGAGTTATCAACTACTACTAGTGGTATACATTTATCTTAAAGAGAGACATTTAATTCTTAAAATATATGTGTAAGTTATAAATATTTTTATTTATTAAGAATATCTATATATTAAAATATTTATTGGAATTAAAGTTTTTATTTTATACTTATAAATATAGAGTTTGAAGAAAGTGTTGTACACGGTTATATATTGAGAATATAAATATCCTGTGCTGGTTCTTTGAATATAAATATGAAATCTCATTAATCGCTCGAACCAATTGTAGAAAATTGATTATTTATAGATTAAATCATAAATATTCTTGCCTTATGAGTTAACTACTACTACTAAATGTAAACATATATCTTAAAGACAAACATTTAATTCTTAAAATATATGGGTATGTTATAAATATTTTTATTTAGGATGAATATCTATATATTAATTTTTTTGAATTAATGTTTTTATTTTATACTTATAAATATAGAGTTTGAAGATAGTATTGTCCACGATCATACATTGAGAATATAATACAAGTCTCACTTTGTCTCCCATCTTTCTATTGTTCGTGCTATTATTTACTAGATCAAAAACCCAATATTAGCACGATCTCGCTCGATTATCGAGCTTCTTGTTGCCAATTTCAAAAAAAGATTTTAACATGATATTGATGACTACATCTATCGTATATTCAACGTAGCTTAAAAAGATTGGTGTAATCACTAATTTTATCCAGGGTCTTTGACCTGTTTTAATTTCTTTGTTGAATTTGAATAAAGGGCTTTAGTAATTATACACTTTATAGAAATCCAAAAAAATTACTATCGGTTTAAAATTCATTTCATTTTTTTTTGAAATAAAAGAAAATCAATATATGTTTAAATGTATCTTATAAAAAATCATTTACCTTTTTTTATTACTCTATATTTATTTCCCTTTCTAACCTCCCTGTTTTCGATGATTATTATTATTATTATTATTATTATTATTATTATATGATAAATAAACAAATCTAATTTAAATAAAAATAGCCGATATATTTAAATAAAACAAATATACATTACATCTCGTAGAACGTCTAGAGTGAACCAGAGGAGATTATTTATCTTTTCTTCTTTCGATTTATGAATAAAGATTGAGTGTCTCCTGTTTTAAAGAAAAAGAAAGTATAGATCAACAACACAATATTAGCACGATCTCGCTCAATGATCGAGCTTCTTGTTGCCAATTTTAAAAAAACGATTTTAGCTTTATATTGGTGACTACATCTATCGTATATTCAACTTAGCTTAAAAGCATTGGTATGTTTTCTTATTTATATATCAATATATTGGTTGGTTAATCACTCTTATATTAAGGTTAATATCTGATATATTATGTGATATAATTTAATTATTATTTTTTCCTATTATTTAATAACATTTTTTTATCAAGTTATTTATATAACTCCAACAACAAATATCGAGCCTTTAGTGAAATCTACAAGATCAACTTTTTTTGAAAATTCTGGTACCAATCTCTACTTTAAGAAAACTGAATAAAGTGGTAGATTGGATATGCCACACCACTTAATAATGATGTTTTTCCTATTCCCCGGGCTATATGCATCTAAAGGTGTTTAAAATTACCAAATCCGATTGACTTGACCTGATGAACTGAAAGAAAAAATGGGTGTTTTTCAGAAAAAAAGACTCGATTGAGCCGGATACTCAACCAAGAATAGATAGGTCGGGTCTTAGCCAAATTTTTAGGTTACATGTTATCTGGCCAGATAAGTTTTATTATATGGTTTTAGTTTTTAAATTATAATTTTAGTTTAGGTTCCTTACTATTTATACAAACAATAAATTTCAATCTCTACATTATTTATGTATTTTTTGTAAGCATTAAACGAGCATAAACGTAGCGAAAAAATGATCGAAATAAATACCTCCAACCATTGTCAAAACCTTATGCCCAATGAGATGTGGTTGCACCACCGTCGAGCTCTTCGGACCACCATAGTAACACCTCTAACCACCGTGAAAATTAAAGAACTCAGCTACAAAATAACTTAAAACCGCCAAGATCTTCTAAGCACTCGAGAACCTCACTAGATTGAATACTTTATGCAATATGAATTGCTTTGATTCTTGGTGCCTAGGGACCTTGTGATAATGGGTATTTATAGGAGCGATTTACCATCAAAATCACTCCAATTGGACAAAAATGCCCCCAAACTTACACGGCACAATGGCCTTAACCGAACATAATCTACACGTCCACCACAAAGTGAAAATGGAACGTGCTTAACAAAAGAGAATGGAAGCCACATGTTCGCTGCATGTTGCTTATGCAACTGCCACGAACCATATCCTACATTCTCCCATTTGGTTCGTATTTGTTCATAAGCGCTTAAAGTCAAAACATAATGTATGAATCATGACGACATTTCCTCTTATGATTGAGTTGTATCTTCTATATATCACAATACATCAAGTCTTAACGCTTTACCCATATACTTAATGAATAAACCCAATGTTTATTCTAGGTCCAAACTTTAGTGATATTTCTCGAAATAATTAACTTAATATGTACACAACATAAATGAGAAATATCAAACTTTATTAGAGTTTCAACAGAATTGTTCTTACAATGAAAATTACAAAGTAGGAACAAGTCCCATAGTGACAACATGATCCTTAAATTTATGTGGTGGCATTCCCTTAGTCAAAGGATCAACTAACATCTGCTCAGTGTTAATGTGCTCAATGACCACTTTCTTTTCTTTAACACGTTCCCTTATGGCTAGATACTTAATGTCGATGTGTTTACTTCGAATTCCACTTTTGTTGTTCTTAGCCATAAAGACAGCAGCTAAATTGTCACAATATATCCTTAATGGCCTAGAGATTGAGTCCACAAGTCTAAGCCCAGAAATGAAACTCTTTAACCATATTCCATGTGAGGTAGCCTCAAAACATGAAACGAACTCGACCTTTATAGTGGAAGTAGCAGTTAAAGTCTGCTTAATTCTCCTCCAAGATATAGCTCCGCCGACAAACATAAATATGTAACATGATGTTGATTTACGTGAATCAACACAACCAGCAAAGTCTGTGACACCCCCACCCCGGGCCGGTAGGAAAGGGGCGTCACCGATCCTTGAGCACTCCGATAACCCGGCCCGAACAATGGTTTACCAACTTAACTTAACCCGAAAGTACCGATTTTAGGGGTAAATTAAAACTTTTTCCTATTACTAGGCCTTTAAACCACTTAGCAACTTATATTCATTACTAAACATTCCCGAAACCTATTGTTCATTCAATAGTTCGATAATTCATTTATCCATTCCATATAACAATATCAATAGTTCGTTCCATTCCATTCCATAACATGCAATCCATTACCAATATACATACATATTAAACGTATCAAATATGTCATCATTCTTAAGTTATACAAATCTAAGACCAAAGCTACCAAAATGTGGTTCACTATGTACAAACCGTCTAAAGTAATCAAAATGCATGGTCTAACTAAACAAGACTAGCCACCACTAGGAGATACAAAAAGATCATACTTGGCTTGTGAAGCTTGCCGATCCGAACGACGGAAATCCGGGACCGAGCTATTAATCGATCAACCTGAAATGTTTGGGAAGAGCGAAGGGAGCGGGGGTAAGTACATAAGGTACTTAGTGAGGTAACGGAAAATCAAACCAATCCACAACAGACCAAGCATGTAACCTTCCAATCTAAACATGAATCAATACCATCGAACATATATCAAATCAATCGGACATATAACGAATCAGTCGAACATGAATCAGTCCAAAAGGCATATACCAATCCAAATCAACATGTGACAATCCAAACACATATATCAATCCCATATTCAACATATGACAATCCAATTTCATATATCAATCCCATGTTCAACATATGACAATCCAATTTCATATATCAATCCAATGTTCAATATATGACAATTCAATAAGTTAAATGCCAATGACATGTACATTTTCATATCAAATAATCATGCTTGAATTTAAAGCAACAAGTAGAATGCAATTTAATTCAAGTTAATTAAATTCATTACAACCACCTTGGTATTTAGCTAGAAGATAATCGAATCTCCAACCAACTGTCGCCATAATATGCACCTATAGTGCTGGTCAAACCCTCCTACTGTCGCCAATGACCAAAAACGTACCCTCCGTCTGTCGCCAATAAGGGCCAATTGCCCCGGACCGAAGTCCTACCCGATACAATGAGCTCTAGATTCTAAGGCATGCCCTCCTATCTAACTAACTAGCTACCAAGGTTGTCGATTATCAATTTAAGCATATCAATCCAATATTCAATATCATTTCAATAACACGGTCCTCATAGACCAAGCCTCTTAAGCCATTGTGCCTAGGCTCATAAGAACTCATTTCATGTCATTTCATATACATTACATTAAACATGCCAAGCACAAGCAAAATCAGGACTTTAATTGCATGGAACAAATGCATGTACACGTACCTTGCATCCCAAGCTTAAGCATGCCATTCATACCTCGGCATATGCAATGCATGGGTATGAACAAACCAAAACAAATACTTAACAAGCAATTCATATTCAATCAACATGCTAACAAATAACATGGCAACAAGCAAGTTCTCATAGCATTTCACTCTTCCCTTAAAGATTAGCCAAGTTTATATTAATTCATATTTCATACCGGTTTAATCATAAACAACAAAAATCAGAATTGGGTTAGGACCTAGTCCCAACCCCAAAGAAAGTTACACTCACAAACAATCCAAGCAAAACTTCTAAGGATTATGGATGATTGGCCCCTTGCTCCTTCTTTTGGCAAGCTCTTGCCTCAGCTCCTCTTCACTATCAACCTCTTTAGAGACAAATATTTTGTAATCGATAGGTGCCAAGTTTTGGGTGTTGTAGGGGTGCTCACCCTTCCTTACGTGTAACAGACTCCCGGATCTAGCTCTGATTTGCGGACACGAATTTGGTGTTCCAATCGCACCGTAAAAAATTATTGGTGGCGACTCCCCGTACGAATTCCGGTGATTACAGTTGGCGACAACGCTGGGGAATTTTTCGAGAGTCGAGCCTAAAATCGGTTATATTTTATTTAATGAATCAAAAATATAAATTCGGTTTATTTTTAATTCTGTGATCCTTTATTTTATTTTATTTTATTTAAAATATTTTACTAACATGTTTTAAATGTTTTTCAAGACCCCTCATTTCACGAGCCCTCAACCCGGGTTCCATCCGATTATGTGGGAGCATGAAACCACTCCTTCGTGAGGTTCCGCCTCCGTGTAGGATGATGAATTGCTTCCGGGATATTTTTCCCTTTGTCTTCGTGAGACCTACATCTCCGCATAGACTTAGAGAGACGTATCCCTCTGAATCAAGATTATTATCCTTAGAAGGGTAATAATTTTTGTTCGGGTACCCTCTAGATCCGAACCACATGTAGTGAGCCCTAGAAGCCTACCCTTTAGAGCTATCATGCCAAACCTTTGCCCGATTAGAAGGTCACCCTTGTAGGGTTTTTTCGTTTTAGAAAAAGAACGAGTGGAGGGTTTATGTTTATTTACGCCCTTTAATTCTGTTATTTATTTTCACAATATATTTGCCATATACATATTCATGCATCATAAAGCATGCACGTTTATTATTGTCTAATTCGATACTAATATTTTTGTATTCTTGTGTTGCATAGTTTCTCGTTTTTGCATTCACATTTCTTAATTTAAAAAAAAGAGGTGTTGATGCAAGTACAACCGTTAAAAAGGTTTAGTCACGTAGGAACCGTTTTCTCGATAAGGTGAGGGGCACCGAAATGAGTTCTACTAGTGACATCAAGAGAACATAGCTCGATATAGTTCATGCCAGCAATGATGGAAGTCCCACCTTGACTAGACTCAAGATTAAGATCGCACCATGATCGAAGCCTTAAAAGTAGGTTCGAGAAGTGGTCGAATATCTACGGATTCTAGATGTTCGAACCGAGTTTTTATTTGGGGCAAGAAGCCAGCATTTTTTCCCCAGAAAATCAAGATTTCAAAGATGAAGGTCAAACATCACATGTAAAACAAGGTTCACCTTACATAGAGAAAGCTCTATTCTAACGCGAGCTTCCTTTTCAAAGTTGTACCGAGTCAACACCTTTTTTATAAAATATTTTATAGTAATTAACATATACATGACATCATTCTAGTTGCATCAAGCATGCCATTTTTTATCATCGTTACCATGATTCTAACATCAAAGGGGTATATCTGTTGCAGTGATTCTGACACTTGGTAAGATGCAACATCCTTATTTTACTAGACACAAAGCCGAAGACATGGAACAAAGACTGGTGAAACTTGAGAAAGCATGCGACGATGTCAAACAGGATATAGAAAACAAGTTAGAAAAAATGCAGCAGAATATGCACGTGTATATTTCACAATCACATGATGACCTGATCAGAAGAATGGCCAAGATGCAGATTGAAAGGGATTTCGAAAAACAGAAAGAAGACCCAAATACAACGAGTTTAGAAGGAAGATGTACCGACTTGGAAATGCGGTTATCAACGCTAGAAAATGAACGAAACCAGATGAAGTTTGGAATACAATCCCAGGAAGAGAAAATGAAAAGGCTAATAAAAGGAAAAAATAAAACCGAAGAAGGTCTAAACGAACTGCAAGGCAAGTATAAACTTCGAGAGTCAACAAAATATACGGGTACTGATCGAAAATTTGAAATCCAAGGGAAAGATGGCTATTGGGAAAAGAAATTTAAAGACACGCATGAACAACAAGCTTTTATGCAAGAAGATTTAGCCCGAAATAGATCCGAGAAAACCAGTTTAAGGGATCGAATTATTGAGTTGGAAAAACCTTCACAGGGGCACCATAACTAGGACTTTGTAGTTGAGGCGAAAGAAAAAGCAAGATCAAATAAGAAGATGCACGTAGAAGAGAAGGAGTTTACTCCTATCCCTATCTCTTACGACAAATTATATAAAATTTTGTACAGTGCACATGCAGTCTCCCCGTCATATGTAAAACCACGACAACCTCCTTACCCAAAATGGTATGAACCTGGTGTTCAATGTGGGTACCATGTCGAAGTCGCGGGGCATTCCATTGAGAATTGCATTAAGTTTAAGAAGCTTACTGAAAAGTTCATTGAAATGGGAGTCGTACGATTCGAGGACTCTGCGGATGCTAGTGTGACCGAGAACCCTTGATTTCCCATGTTGGAAACTTTTTGTCTGAAGAATTTTCCATCTTGTAATTACTCGGAACAATCGGACTTCTAGATAGTTCCTTCCCGTTTTGCGAATGTTTTGAAACTATGTACAAAACATACTTGTTACTCTAGCCCGCGAGTAACGAGAGTTTTTTGTAAAAGGGGTTAAAGTTATCCGTATGAAATGAAACCTTTTGTGCTACATATGACAAGCATTCTTGTTTTCTTTTTAAACACAAATGTCAAACAAATGATGCACCTTCAGAGGCAAATAATCATCCAAGTTCTCAGATATTGACATATCAAATGATGTCGAAATTGATCTAAAATTCATCATCGGGAAAGAAATACGTCTCGGGAAGCTGTCCAACTCTGAAGATGATCAAGACTATGATCTGTCTTTTGAGTTACTAAGGCTGATAAAAGAAAAACAGGGGGAGAGGACATACCTAGACTAAGCAAAAATATCATGATGTACATCCTTCCTAAAAAGGAGGATCACAAACATTTCATCAAAGTTACAGTAAATAAGGCCTGACGTATGGAGGACCTTTTGCTACAAATTAATGCCCTTTTGACTAAAAATGATTCAGGGCAACTTATCAGTGACCATGACATGAAGCATAAAAAGAATGAAGTCTATGACATGACCGCCAAGTTAAAGAACTGAAGATGTGCCTTCGGAGTCACATCCGAGAAGCTGTTGGGCCTCATTGTCAACTAAAAGAGGCCATAGATGATGAAATCTGAGATTTGAACTTTGATAATGCTTTCAATGCCATAAACACGAGAGGTTGGGGCAGCGTTAGGCGACTGCTACCCTGTTAAGAAATAAGCTCAACTTTGACGACACGAGAATCCAAGAGGCGAATACCCAAAAAAAGGGTCACTGAAAATGAAAAATGTTACAGAGACTCAAGTGACTACGTCCTGGATAAACATGTGATATGAAAGAAAATTAGGCGCTGCCACGATGCGTAAGTGTCATGATTCCCGAAAAAGTCTACGAGGGTGTATGCTGAATTCGTACCAACATATTCATACTGACAGAGTAGATCACAAGATTTGGGTACTACTGAACCACAATGAAAAAGATAGCATCAATCATGCTAAAAAATGTTATAAATGCTACATGAATGCTGATAAGATCTATGTTTTTCTATCATCTCTACATGTGATGACTTCTTCTTGGCCACTCTCTATGAGGGGCATGAACATCGTTGGATCTATCTCACCAAAGGTTTCAAATAGACATCGAGTCATCTTTCACATCATCGACTAATAAGTAAGTGGAAGCAACCACTTATGCCAAGGTCACCAAATAGTCGTGAGCATATTCCTAAGAAAAGAGATCATATGCTGATACATTAAACTTGAAGAATAATACAATAGTAGAAATTTGCAAACAGTTCAACATAAGACACCGTAAATCCAACACATATCGTCCATAGTTGAACGGGGCAGTGGAAGCCACCTAATAAAAACATTAACAAGAATGATGGAAAAACGGTAAAGACCTACAAAGATTAGCATGAGAAGCTACCGTTTGTCGTATAAGCATATAGAACATCCGTTAAAATTTCTACTGGGTAGCCTATTTTTCCCTAATATAGGGGATAAACGCTATAATGCCCGTAGAAGTTGAAAATATTTCCCTCATCATAAAAGGGATACAAGAGGCCATCATGCGCTATATATCAATCTGAACTTCTACTGGGTCAGCCTCTTTTTCCCTAGTCTAGGGGATAAACGCTATTACCCGTAGAGTGTCAAAAATCTTTCCCTAGTTATGAAGGGGAAATGAAAAGCCACCACGCGCTTTATCTCAATACGAATTTCTACTAGGGCAACCTCTTTTTCCCTAATTTGTGGGATAAACATTATATTACCCGTAGAGGTCAAGAATCTCTTTCTTATAGATTTTGTCAAGATCAAAATGATATGAAACATAACTCCTTAATACAAGGAGAAGTTTCACTCAAAGTCTCCAAGACACAAAATGTCTCGCTAAAGTGGTTCTATCAAGCTTGTGGAACACTACATTTTGCGAGTTCGCCTGAGCAGCTATCAATGTTTGTTGCCTAAACTTAGTCTATATTGCTCTAGAAATATTCCTAAAAGTACAGGGACTAGAGCAATCTTGTTTCAGAAAAAGACATTCTTCGAGAAAACATCTCGAACTGAAAATAGTCACTCAGCAAACAGAGTGGAGTCAGATATTTCGTCCGATGAAGGAGGCATGACCATCAGAGTTCCAACATTCAATCAGGCCAGCTACTGATTGAGCCAATCGTGAAATAAAATCATCATCCCATGCATTCTGCATTTCATACTAGGATCATGCACTCATGCATGCATCAACATATTAGGATTAGAATCATGCGGTGAATGCTAACTCTAACATTTTGAATCTATTTGCGAAAGTGTTATAGGTCTTGTCCCTTCATCAAGCAATGGAATAGATGAACATAGCGCAACCATCAAGGCACTTCGAAGGAGTAGTGCAACACTATCCCAGACCATGACCATTCATCGGGGAATGCAGGTAAGAATCTTTACCCTTTGCACTTACTATCTTTACTCAGTAGATACATTATTTGGTGAAAAAATAAAACCAATGAGCGAAGAGGACTATTCGAACGTTCATTAAAATCCATTTTCACGAATGGTCAAAGGAAATCAATCCCTTTAATAAATCTAATCTCAGGATTGGTACCAACTGATTGTACCTAGGGGAATGGTACAACTATCTCGGGGCTAACAACCATCGGTAAAGGCAAGTCAAATTCGTTGATCCCTTTGCATTTGGAAAAAATGCATAAAAGAGGATTATTCAAATATACTTTAAAATCCATTTTCACAAATGGTCAAAGGAAATAAATCCTTTGAAAAACTTCAATCTCTCATATGATATCAACCGATTGTACTCAAGGAAATAGTACAACTAGCCTAGAGTAAATGGATACCAGTAAGGATCGTGCTTCTCCGTCCGTGTAGTAGTTTGATCCAACATTAAAACTTATCAACAAATCACACTTCTTCGTCAGTGGAGAAGCATCAGAACTCCATTAGATCGTGCTTCTTCGTCAGTGTGGCAGCATCCAAACTCATCGTCAGATCATGTGTCTTCGTCAGTGCAGCAACATTAAAACTCCGTTAGATCGTGCTTCTTCGTCAGTGTTGTAGTTAAACTGAGCGTCAGAACTCGTCGTCAGATCTCGCTTCTCCAGCAGTGTTGCAAGTGGATCGAATATTATGCCCCATCTCGTCATCAGTGTTACAGATGGATCAGAAGGAACATCAGTGTTACTGCTTAATCGAGCGTCAGAACTCATCGCTAGATCTCGCTTCTTCGTTAGTGTAGCAGTTAGATCAGAAATCAGAGCTCGTCATCAGATCGTGTCTCTCCGGCAGTGTTATGAATAGATCAAAATTTTCAGCAATCGACCTCGCTTCTCCGGCAGAGTTGTAAGTGGATCAAATATTGCTCCCCATCTCGTCGGCAGTGATGCAAATGGATCAGATGGAACGTCAGTGTTGCAGTTTAATCGAGCGTCAGAATTCCTCACTAGATCTCGCTTTTTCGGCAGTGTAGCAGTTAGATCAGATATCAGTGCTCGTCGTTAGATCGTGTCTCTTTGACAGTGTTGCGGCTAGATCAGAACTTTCAGCAATCGATCTCGCTTCTCCGGCAGTGTTGTAATTGGATCAAATATCGATTCCCATCTCGTCGGCAGTGTTTGTAGATGGATCAAGTGGAACGTCAGTGTTGCATCTTAATCGAGCATCAGAATTCATCGCCAGATCTTACTTATTTGGCAGTGCAGCAGTTAGATTAAATATCAGTGCTCATCGTTAGATTGTGTCTCTCCGGCTTTGTTGTGGCTAGATCAAATGTTGTGCCCCACCTCATCGGCACAGTTTGAGATGGATTAAGGTTTATAGACCTTAATTCTCCGGTAGTGTTGCAGTTAGGTCAAGTCTTCACCAGAAGTAGTAGCATCATCAAGTTTTGTGCCACCTTCTCCAACGAATTCTTAAATTTTAAATATATTGTCGACAAGGGCGGTGGAGTAGATCAAGTTGAAGCTACAGAAGAAGAAGCGGTGGCTAAAAAAACCCAAACTTGTCAAAAGAACCCAACCTCACCAAAGAGAACCATAACCTTACCAAAAAAGAACCCTTACCTCACCAAAGAAGAACCCCTAAACCATACCAGATGAAATGGGTTATTCTTTATCTTTGCTATATTGCTGTTACAAAACAATGAGCAAAGAGGGGCAACTGTAATAACCCATTTATCTGGGTACAAAACCCACACCAAACCAATAGCTATTAACCCTTAAGCCCACTACATTAAACCCAACAAATAAAACCCAATCCAATATAAACAAGCCCTAAACAATAACCTAACCCTAATTATCAACTAACCTAGTCATCCATGCCTTGCCAGCTGCCGCCTCTATTCCCTCAGCTGCCAGCTCCGACGCATGGTCGCCACGCGCGGCGTTTGGCTTGTCGTGCGACAGCCACGCGTCACTCCCTCATTGGACCAATTATCCGGCCACCGCCCAAATGCTTAGCCACCACCCATTTCACATCCGACCTGCAAACAAAGGGATAAGAAATCATTAGCCTATATTTTCAAATCTGAAAAATAGGATAAATCCCTACTTTTATATGTTGTAAATCTCGGTTATAAAAACCGAGAAATCACCCATGTAAACGATGACGAATGGATCAATAAAAAAAGATTCGAAGCAAACATCCATACCAAACAATCACCATTCGAACACAAAAAAAAATACAGAGAGGGGATCCAAATCAAAAACAAAACCGGAGGCAAAAAAGAGGTAAAAAAGAGTTAGTTTCGAATACTTATCCGTGGATCTAGGATTGCTCGCACTCCGGCTCGAAAATCCGACCCCAGATTCTGGATCCTCACGTCAAAATCTTTAGGAAAAGTGGATCGTTTTTGGTGGCCGGTGATGACTACAGTGGCCCTCCACCGGCGAGTACAAAGAGCCAGAGAGCTCTCAAGGCTCTGTCTTTTCTTTAGAAATGAAAGGAGAAACAAATGGGAATGAAGAAGCCAAAAAAAATTTATTAAAGGGTATTTATGTTGGAACCAAAACGGCACCGTTTTGATGTCGATTATTATGGCCAAAACGATGCCGTTTTAGCATTGGAGACCCTCACCAGACCCGGTCCAATGACCCGACTCGCGTCGTAACCCAGAAAAGTGGAAAAATCAAACGCCCAGTCTCTGCATTTCCAGCGTGTTTCCGCTTCGTCATCCCAGCTTGCATCCTTTTCAATTTTGGTCACTTGTTTTCTTAATTTTGCCTTAAAGCTTCATATTTTATTCAATTTCACCTATATTTTATGCTATTTTGACCTTAATATTTTCTATTTTGCAGATTTAGTCCTAATACTTTCTAATATTATTATTACTATCATCATGTTTTTATTAGTTTTATTAAATATTTACTAATCGATTTTCTTTTGGATCACAGATTAAAATACCGAAGTTATATTTTGATCGTATAAAATATTTTGTAACCGATAGGTGCCAAGTTTTGGGTGTTGTAGGGGTGCTCACCCTTCCCTACGTGTAATAGACTTCCGGATCCAGCTCTGGTTCGCGGACACGAATTTGGTGTTCCAATTGCACCGTAAAAAACAATTGGTGGCGACTCCCCTTACGAATTCCGGTGATTACAAACTACACCAAGCTAATATGATAATCACAACCCTTAAAGGATTTACCCTCCCCATATGTAAAATCCAAGCAAAAATGCTAACTCAACTGTCAGGAACAAACTGCGAACCACAAGCTTGTGTTATTAAAAGCCATAAAGAGGCTGAAAAAGAGAAACTCCCAAACAAATGGTCTCTAGATTCAGCAGCTTCTCCACACAACAAGCATAAGGTGTCAACCTGAAAACCCCATCTATCAAACCTGTATTTTGTTGGCAAACGATCCAAGAAAACTAACCAAGATAAAAACAATTATCTAGGGAACAATGTTGATCCCAAACAATCTAAAAACATGACACTCTATTTAATATAACACGAAGTTTGTCGGAATGGACTTTCCTCGTTTGTTACGGATCTAGGATTGTTGTAGGCATATTCATGCAATAAAAGACGACAAAGAAATAACAAAAGTTATACGACATAATTATATTAAGTAGGAGATTTAAAGATAACAAAAAGAATATATATATATATATATATATATATATATATATATATATATATAACGATGATAATTTTGGCATTTTTGGAAAGAACTTCAATTACGTCGATGATGAAGGCTTCAAAAACGACCGGTGTTGAGAATGCTAAACTCGAAAGAACTCGAACAATATGCTGAACGAACCCGAATCGAATCTGTTTAACGTCGTAGGACTTGGACCCTCTAGATAGCAATCTAGGAACCCAAAGTATCAAAGATAATAAAACGAGTTGATGGTCGAATAGTTCTAAAAAGAACCGAATTGTGAAAGAAACTCTCAAGTAAATTTTATTCATTCATGTGTGTAACCTAGTTTTTACAAAATAAAAATATATATATGAATAAAGGGAGGGGATGCCGTTTGAAACATATGACTCAAAATTAAGGAAAATGATTTGAAACTTATTGCTTTAACTTATCCTGAACGGCAACCACAAAATTTGAATGATGTGCGCCCATTTGAAAACAACACATGTTAAATGCGCTTGCGGTTGAATTCCAAAGCATTTTGCACATGCTTAATTGTGCGCCTGTTTTGAATTTCAAAACAAATGCACTTTGGTTGATACATGCACATGTGAGAATAAGCACATGTTAAATGTGCTACTATTTGAAGCATAATCTGGTGGGCGTCGAAGAGCAATCTGCTGGAATTGCTAATTCCATGACCGAATTAATTGGCACCTGTTCTCGTATGTTGCTTCAACTTAATGGTGGAGTCAACCGGTCTATTATGTACCCATATATAACAAATAAGTTAGATATATACTTAAATATATATAATAATAAGTATTATAGTCTAATATGTCACATATCAGCATGCAACACATTATAAATCTTATGTTCTATTGCATAAACATTATTGAATAAATTTGGAATTGAAGCACAAGGAAAAAAACATCCTTAAATTTCTTTGCATTAGAACGAGTAATAGTTCCTGCTGGCAAAACCTCCGGATCAAATTGCGCTTGTGTAGATGTGCTCGCTTAACTATTTTTCTTATGTCTGAGAGAGTGCCATATCTTCCTTGCCTCATAATCAAATGGAAGATCTTCATGAGTAACCAGTTGATCCCGTAACTTCATAAGTTTTTTAAATTCCCAGATCTTGTTATCGAAAGTGAACACTCATTTCAAATTCAATGCCTTTTTGTTACACATGGGTTTGTTCGTGTTTAAAGGTAAAAGAATCGATCAACTGAGTGCATTGATTGTGCTATTCAAACTACGATGGGGAGATTGCCTCAGTTGATGATCATACCCTTTCGAAATCTACCAACACCAACACTTGTTTTTAGGATATGCTGGTGGGTGACGGTCTGCCAAGAATATGCTATACTTGTGGGATGTTTGGGCATGCAAAGGACTCTTGAAGACAACATATAGAAACATGTTCTTTGAGTACATGTTTTAAAAAGGCTCATCCCATCCCCTTTCATTTTTTTGGATTGGTTTCTCTTAAATCTTTACTTCTTTCTTAAATGTCATTAAATAAATAAATCTCATTTTATGGCATCATGGATGACATGGTGAGTCGGGACCATATAATAATTTTTCGATTAGTGGCGCTACAACCTTCAATTTCAATAATCTCATATCGCAAATTGACTTTCAAGTGTATCATCAAATAAATTAAATTAAATTTAGTTTATTTAATAAATGTTCTCGATTTCCTAAAAATTAATTTCTTACAAATGTGTTCTCTTGGATAGTTTAATTTTTAAATTTTTTAATAATTTTTTAATTTTTTTATAATATTATGTTTTTTTCTCAATTTTTAATATTTGTTTAGTTTTCAACATTTTTATAATTTTCAAATCTTTATGCACAATTAAAATCTTAATGTCAAATAGATTATAAATTAATTCATTAACATCAAACAAAATATCAATCAAATACTTAACGTTAAATAAAATATAAATTAAATACTTAACATCAAATAAATATCAATTAAACCTTCAACGTAGATGACATGTGTTATCATTATAGATTTTAAAAAATACGAATTAAAATCAACATTAACATGTATGTCTTATTGATGAATTTTTTAACTAAAAATTTTCATAGAGTTTTACGAATATTTAATTAATTTCTTTTAAAAAATTTTACTTTCTTTCTAAAATTAAAATTTTATATAAATATCATTTATATTTAAAATAAATACTATAATCTAAATTCATTTTGGTTCATTGTATTTTAATTTGTTTATTTTCATTTCATATTTAACTAATATTACTATAACATATATTTTAACATTATAATAGCATAAAATTTAAATTAAATAACATGTTTTAAAGAACAACATGTTAACTATAAAAGAACCATATCATCATGTCAGGTTCTAATGGATTGATGCGTCTGTACAAGAAAAATCGCAAGAAAAACTATTTATTATTATTATTCAACTTCTAAAATTTATTACAATTGAAATAATAACATAACTAATATGAATAATAAAAAGTTTAAGCCAAAGTTTAGATTTTGCTTTGGCAACTTCCATAACAATTGTCAACATGGCGTCGCACTGATTTTGGATCTGCACATATTAATTAAAGATACTCATAAGATAAAGAGCAAATATATATGAAGGGAAGAAGCTAAAATTTGGGATTGGGAGAAAAATACAAATGATTGAAAGTGGAGAGCAAATTCATAAATAAACTATCATTTTAAAAATTTAAATAGAGTGAAAAAGGTGGAAAAAAATCCTCGAGGGCGGGGAAGGATTCGTCCTTGTATATACCTGTTTCTTGGTTATATTCAACGATAGCCTGAGCACAATCTTTGGTACAATTGTAAACAACCTCTGACGGTGAAAGCTTGCATTTAACCATGCATAGACCGAAACAAATAGCAAACTTAGGAGGTGAAAGGTTAGTAATGCATTCAAGGCCGCACTTTTTTGCACATGTTAAGATGGATGCTTCCGATTGAAATTTGTCTGTTGCCGCCACAAAACCAATTTGCTTCTGGGATATGAGAACAATTGTCAACATCAATAATGTTAGGACCGATTTTTTCATGTTATTTCGTTCCATGGATTAAGCCTATTGCTTAGGATTTTCTCTAAGAATATAGTAGAAATAGGAGAAACTTTTTGTGCATATACTTGGATATAAATTCCATGTTTATATAGTGTTGAAGAGACTTATCCATGTTACCACGTAAAAAGAAAATAATTTAATTTTTGCCAAATGTGATGTTTTACCCTGTGCTGGCTTTTTGAATATTAATATGGAATATCATTAATCATACAAGCCAATTCTAGGTAATTGATTATTTATAGATTAAATCATAAATATTCTTGACTTATGAGTTAACAACTACTACTAATGGTATACATTTATCGTAAAGAGAGACATTTAATTCTTAAAATATACGTGTAAGTTATAATTATTTTTATTTATTAAGAATATCTATATATTAAAATATTTATTGGAATTAAAGTTTTTATTTTATACTTATAAATATAGAGTTTGAAGAAAGTGTTGTACACGGTTATATATTGAGAATATAAATATCCTGTGTTGGCTCTTTGAATATAAATATGAAATCTCATTAATCGCTCGAGCCAATTGTAGAAAATTGATTATTTATAGATTAAATCATAAATATTCTTGCCTTATGAGTTAACTACTACTACTACTACTAAATGTAAACATATATCTTAAAAGACAAACATTTAATTCTTAAAATATATGGGTATGTTATAAATATTTTTATTTATGATGAATATCTATATATTAATTTTTTTGAATTAATGTTTTTTTTTTTATACTTATAAATATAGAGTTTGAAGATAGTATTGTCCACGATCATACATTGAGAATATAATACAAGTCTCACTTTGTCTCCCATCTTTCTATTGTTCGTGCTATTATTTACTAGATCAAAAACACAATATTAGCACGATCTCGCTTGATTATCGAGCTTCTTGTTGCCAATTTCAAAAAAAAGATTTTAATATGATATTGATGACTACATCTATCGTATATTCAACGTAGCTTAAAAAGATTGGTGTAATCACTAATTTTATCTAGGGTCTTTGACCTTTTTTAATTTCTTTGTTGAATTTGAATAAAGGGCTTTAGTAATTATACACTTTATAGAAATCCAAAAAAATTACTATTGGTTTAAAATTCATTTCATATTTTTTGAAATAAAAGAAAATCAATATATGTTTAAATGTATCTTATAAAAAAAATCATTTGCCTTTTTTTATTACTCTATCTTTATTTCCCTTTCTAACCTCCCTTTTTTCGATAATTATTATTATTATTATTATTATTATTATTATTATATGATAAATAAACAAATCGAATTTAAATAAAAATAACCCATATATTTAAATAAAACACCAACCATACTATTTATCAGTCCATTTACATATTTAAAACAAATATACATTACATCTCGTAGAACGTCTAGAGTGAACCAGAGGAGATTGTTTCTCTTTTCTTCTTTCGATTTATGAATAAAGATTGAGTGTCTCATGTTTTGAAGAAAAAGAAAGTATAGATCAACAACACAATATTAGCATGATCTCGCTCAATGATCGAGCTTCTTGTTGCAAATTTCAAAAAAAAAGATTTTAGCTTTATATTGGTGACTACATCTATCGTATATTCAACTTAGCTTAAAAAGATTAGTATGTTTTCTTATTTATATGTCAATATATTGGTTGATTAATCACTCTTATATTAAGGTCAATATCTGATATATTATGTGATATAATTTAATTATTATATTTTTTCTATTATTCAATAACATTTTTTATCAAGTTTATTTATATAACTCCAACAACAAATATCGAGCCTTTAGTGAAATCTACGAGATCAAATTTTCTTTTGAAAATTTTGGTACCAATCTCTACTTTAACAACAAATATTGTATTAAGTCACTTTTATGCCTTTTGTTGCATGTATGACATGTATGATATGTTTTGGTTTGAAGTACTCTAAATGGACTTCTTGTGAAATTCTTAAAAACGGTTTGGCTGGCATAAGTGGTCGAAAGTGGGAAAACCTACTAAATGGATTTAAATAAATATGATATTTTGCATGTTATTAAAATATGTTTAATTAGACATGCTCGTAAATTTTCATGAACTTTGGAGAAGGTTTGAAAAATTATTTGTTTGGTGGTGGTCGAAGTATGAGAATCGGTCGGATGGAGTTGAAAAAGAGCCGATGGGGTTTGAGTATGTTAACTTAAGTCGGGAAGACGTGTTAGATTCAAATGAATATGGGTTTAGATTAAGATTTAGGTTTTAAATCTTAAAAATTTAAAATTTTTAAGGTTTAGAGTTTAGAGTTTAGGTGACGTCTTTAATTTACTGTAGTTTTTACCTTAGTTCTTCAATTATGGAGTAACGTGCAACGTGCCACACATCCAATAATACCATATTTACACACAAAAAAACATTGTTTAAACACCCATACCTATTTTATTTGAAATTTCAGTTTACACTTTTACTGCTCATATTTTTGTTAAACCAATGAGGTTGCTGTTGAATCTTTCTCTGTTGTTTTGTAGAATAGACGATTGGAAACATGAACACGTTTTGTAATTTTTTTTGGATAAATTAAATTTATTTATCCAAGTAACTATAAAAGGAATACAAAACTGTAACAAATCTATAATAAGAAGATATCCCGATTAGTAGCTAAGCATCTATCAATTGAACATTTATACTCTATCATTTTCATCTTTACATCATTCTTAATAATGTAAAAAATTTCAATGGATGAGCGTGCACCTTTTCCTTACAAACGTCCAATCCTCTCTTACTAAATATGGTAATTAAAACTATGTAATATTATCGGGGTACAAAACCCACACCAAACCAATAGCTATTAACCCTTAAGCCCACTACATTAAACCCAACAAATAAAACCCAATCCAACATAAACAAGCCCTAAACAATAACCTAACCCTAATTATCAACTAACCTAGTCATCCATGCATTGCCAGACGCCGCCTTTATTCCGTCAACTGCCAGCTCTGTCGCGTGGTCGCCACGCGCGGCGTTTGGTTTGCCGTGTGGAAGCCACACGTTACTCCCTCATTGGCCCGATTAACCGGCCACCGCCCAAATACTCAGCCATCGCCCTTTTCACATCTGACCTGCAAACAAAGGGATAAGAAATCATTATCCTATATTTTCATATCTGAAAAATAGGATAAATCCCTACTTTTATATGTTGTAAATCTCGGTTATAAAAACCGAGAAATCACCCATGTAAACGATGACGAATGAATAAATAAAAAAAGATTCGAAGCAAACATCCATACCAAACAATCACCATTCGAACACAAAAAAAATACAGAGAGGGGAGCCAAATCGGAATCAAAACCGGAGGCAAAAAAGAGGTAAAAAAAAAGTTAGTTTCAAATACTTATCCGTGGATCTAGGATTGCTCGCAATCCGGCTCGAAAATCCGACCCCAGATTCTGGATCCTCACGTCGAAATCTTTAGGAAAACTGGTTCCTTTTTCGATTTCGGCCTCCGTGTCGGCGACCGGCGCGGTGGCCGGTGATGACTACGGTGGCCCTCCACCGGCGAGTACAAAGAGCAAGAGAGCTATCAAGGCTCTGTCTTTTCTTTAGAATTGAAAGGAGAAACAAATGGGAATGAAGAAGCCAAAAACAATTATTAAAGGATATTTAAGTTGGAACCAAAACGGCACCGTTTTGGTGCCGGTTATTATGACCAAAACGATGCCGTTTTAGCATTGGAGACCTGCACCAGACCCGGTCCAAAGACCCGACCCGCGTCTTAACCCAGAAAAGTGGAAAAATCACGCGCTCAGTCCCTGTATTTCCAGTGTGTTTCCGCTTCGGCATCCCAACTTGCATCCTTTTCAATTTTTGTCACTGGTTTTCTTAATTTTGCCTTAAAGCTTCATATTTTATTCAATTTCACCCGTATTTTATGCTATTTTGACCTTAATATTTTCTATTTTGTAGATTTGGTCCCTCATACTTTCTAATATTATTATTATCATCATGTTTTTATTAGTTTTATTAAATATTTACTAATCGATTTTCTTTTGGATCATAGATTTAAATACCAAAGTCATATTTTGATCTTATAAAATATTTTGTAACCGATAGGTGCCAAGTTTTGGGTGTTGTAGGGGTGCTCACCCTTCCTTACGTGTAACAGACTCCCGGATCTAGCTCTGATTTGCGGACACGAATTTGGTGTTCCAATCGCACCGTAAAAAATTATTGGTGGCGACTCCCCGTACGAATTTCGGTGATTACAGTTGGCGACAACGCTGGGGAATTTTTCGAGAGTCGAGCCTAAAATCGGTTATATTTTATTTAATGAATCAAAAATATAAATTCGGTTTATTTTTAATTCTGTGATCCTTTATTTTATTTTATTTTATTTAAAATATTTTACTAACATGTTTTAAATGTTTTTCAAGACCCCTCATTTCACGAGCCCTCAACCCGGGTTCCATCCGATTATGTGGGAGCATGAAACCACTCCTTCGTGAGGTTCCGCCTCCGTGTAGGATGATGAATTGCTTCCGGGATATTTTTCCCTTTGTCTTCATGAGACCTACATCTCCGCATAGACTTAGAGAGACGTATCCCCCTAAATCAAGATTATTATCCTTAGAAGGGTAATAATTTTTGTTCGGGTACCCTCTAGATCCGAACCACATGTAGTGAGCCCTAGAAGCCTACCCTTTAGAGCTATCATGCCAAACCTTTGCCCGATTAGAAGGTCACCCTTGTAGGGTTTTTTCGTTTTAGAAAAAGAACGAGTGGAGGGTTTATGTTTATTTACGCCCTTTAATTCTGTTATTTATTTCCACAATATATTTGCCATATACATATTCATGCTGTAACCCCCTAAACCGGCCTATGCGGGAAGCCCGGCTAGAGTGTGTCATCGTTTTTATTTACGAAACATAAAGCATAAAAATTATTTAACTGAAGCAAATGAAAATATATACCATCTAACAGTTCAAAATATGTATACGTTTCAAAAAAAACAAAGTAGCTAGAAATAGTGTTCCGAATTAGTTTGTAAAACAAAGAGTAAAGTGATACTTCTAAAACACCAGTAATAAAATATATGATGACACATGTCACCTTAACATAAACTAAGGAAAAAGGTAAATGTGTTACATCAATGTGTAACCAGGTAGTATGTAGATCCTCCAATGCCAAGTCCGGGACGTCTATCTACGAGTATCTGAAAGGGGAAGAAAACAGGTATGAGCTATAAAGCCCAGTGTGTCCCAACAGTGCAACAGAAAACAGTTAAATCGATTAAACGGTAAAACAGAAAATCAAATCATGTGTATGCATGACAGACTACCCTCCAACCAGACTCCAGGATACAGTTCCCCCGAACGGTATCTGATACTGGCATTAACCCTTAAGGTTAAGGTACCGGCCTAAGGGATTACCTTAGGTTGCAGGACGGAATTACCCTGGCTAATGCACAGGAACCTTAAACAGGCGGAATTACCCTAACTGAGGTTAGGAACCGTAAACAGGCGGAATTACCAGCTGGATCAAGGCTGAACCGAATCTGAAGTACTACTCATCACCCCAACACTAATATGACAGGCATGCAGTAATAATTGGAGACACGATGGTAGTATCAGAAATTAATCAGACAATATGCATACGTAAATCAGGACATATCAGATATACGGTAAACCACTTAATGGTATATCCTAAAGCTCAAAGCAAACATTTACGTAAAACAGAAAAAAGTTATGTGCACATACTTGACTCGTTTAAACATAAAACGGTAAAATACAGTGTATAGCACACAAGGAACACACCTCAATGGCAGGAAAAAGTCAGGTGATCTACTGGGCGTTCGAGCCTCACTCTGTAGCTGTACTGGACCCTAAAAATTATAAAATATAATTTTTCATTAATACTGGAGCTAAAGTATTGAATTGATTACTCACGGGTATTAAAAACATACGGGTCACGATCGGATCTCGGGATCGGTCAAAGCAGGAGGAACTGGGTTGGTTCGGTGCACGATCGGGAGAATTATGAGATCCTACAATTAAACAGACATAAACTTTAGACTTTAAATAAAACTCTGGACTTAACTTAACTTGGAAGAAAAGCTTGATTCGAGACTTTAAAGTCCAATTTGGAGGCTTTCGGATTCGAATTTCGAAAAACGGACTTCACGGATGGACTCAAGACGTCGAAAAACATAAAATAAGAGTTTTTGAAAATTTTGACTTTTGGGGTCAAAGTCAACGCTGACGTTAGCAGTCAAAGTCAACGCTGACGTCATGCTGACGTCAGCAGTCAACGGTCAGTGCTGACGTCATGCTGACGTCATGGTCAACGGTCAACGGTCAACGGGTCGGGTCGGTCAACGGTCAACGGGTCAACGGTTTACCGGGTTGGACCGGTTCGGTTCGGTAAGACCGGCTCGGTTTGGGAGGGCCGGTTCAAGGCCGGTTTGGACCGGTCAGCCCACAGTAACCGTCCCGGTGGCCGGAAACCGCTTCCGGTGGCGCGTGAAGGCCACGCGCGGCCCTAAACGGCCGGAAAACACACACCGAAACCAGATTTCTCCAGATCTACTCCAAAAACACCATAACACAAGCCAAAAATTCCAGGAAAACACTTTAAATAGCCGGATTTAAACTCACTTACCGAAATCGGGGAGAGGTTCTCCGATGAAGGTCCTGCCGGCGTCGAGGTGAAGCGATGATGGAGGGGTTTTGCTCGGGGCAAGGAGACGGACCGGTTGGTGGCGGCGGTGAGCACCACGGACGGCCGGTGACGGAGATCGGCGGTGGCCGATTTGAGAGAATAAGGGGGTTTATTGTTTAGGTTTTCTGAATCTAATAAAGTTCAAAAAAGTATTCCGAATTTTTTTTTAATATATATATATTTTTTCTTTAAAAATATATATATACCCATATATATATTTTATTTATTTAATTTATTTATTTCAAGAGTGTTACAATTCTCCCCTCCTAAAAGAAATTTCGTCCTCGAAATTTACCTGAACTGAACAGATGCGGAAACTGTTCTTTCATGGACTCCTCAATCTCCCAGGTGGCCTCAGAAGGGCTACGGTTCCTCCACTGAACTTTAACCATAGGGATACGTCTTCTCCTTAGAACTCTTTCATCAAACTCTAGGATCTGAACGGGTTTCTCCTCATAAGACAAGTCTGGACGTAAGTCAACATCCTGAACCTGAATAATATGACTCGGATCCGGATGGTACTGTCTCAACATGGACACATGAAACACATCATGGATACGGCTAAGTTTTGGAGGTAACTCAAGCTGATATGCAACAGGCCCGATTCTCTTAAGAATACGGTATGGTCCAATATATCTTGGACTTAACTTGCCCTTACGTCCAAATCTCAAAACTTTCTTCCAGGGAGAGACTTTTAAGAAAACCTGATTACCAACCTCAAACTCGATATCCTTCCTCCTTCTATCAGCATAAGATTTCTATCTGGTAAAAGCTTCCTTTAGACGATCCCGGATTAATCTGACAGTCTCCTCAGTTTCCTGGATTAATTCGGGACCCAGAGTTTTCCGATCATACAACTCAGTCCAACAGACAGGGGTACGACACTTACGACCATACAAAGCCTCATAAGGTGCCATACGGATGCTAGCCTGATAGCTATTATTATAAGCAAACTCGGCCAACGGTAAGAAGTCTTCCCAACTGCCCCGGAAGTCCAGAACACAACCCCGTAACATATCTTCTAAAATCTGAATCACTCTCTCAGACTGATCATCTGTCTGGGGATGAAAAGACGTGCTGAAATTCAGGCGAGTACCCAAAGCAGACTGTAAAGTAGTCCAGAAACGGGAAGTAAACCTCGGATCTCGGTCAGAAATAATAGATAAGGGTACACCATACAGTCTGACAATCTCAGAAATATACAGTCTAGCCAGCTTCTCCAGAGAATAGGTTGTCCGAACAGGAATAAAGTGAGCTGACTTTGTGAGTCTATCCACCACAACCCAGACAGAATCCTTTCTAGACGGGGTCAAAGGTAACCCGGTAACAAAGTCCATCGTGATTCGCTCCCACTTCCACTCTAGAATCTTGATGGGTTGTAAGAGACCAGAGGGATGTTGATGTTCTGCTTTCACCTGCTGACATGTCAGGCATCTGGATACATAATCTGAGATATCCTTTTTCATACCTACCCACCGGTACCTTTGTTTCAGATTCTGATACATCTTATCTCCTCCAGGGTGCATAGCATAAGGACTACTATGGGCCTCACTGAGAATGGTCTGTCTCAACTCAGGATCATTGGGTACACAGTAACGACCATTAAAACAAAGAACTCCATCCTGATCAAAAGAGTAAACAAAAGTGGATCCTTCTTCCACTTGTTGCATTACAGGAAGTAAAGAGGCATCCAGCTGCTGTTTGGCCCTAATCTGTTCAGCCAAAGTCGGTTCGACCCTTAATTCAGCCAACAAGCTACCGTCATAAAAAATACTCATCCTGGCGAATAAGGATCTCAGGTCTGATATGGTCTTACGACTCAAAGCGTCCGCCACAACATTGGCTTTTCCCGGATGATATTCAATCTCGCAATTGTAGTCCTTAAGAAGCTCCAACCAACGACGCTGTCTTAGATTAAGCTCCTTTTGGGTAAGAAGGTACTTCAGGCTTTTGTGATCGGTAAACATGTAACACTTTTCTCCGTAGAGATAGTGTCTCCAAATTTTTAGAGCAAAAACCACAGCTGCAAGTTCAAGATCATGGGTAGGATAACTGAGCTCGTGTGGTCTCAACTGGCGTGACGCATAAGCGATCACCTTACCATCCTGCATCAAGACACAACCAAGACCAGAATGCGAAGCATCACTGTAAACTGTAAAGTCCTTTCCTGACTCAGGTTGGGTCAAAACTGGAGCTCGGGTCAAAACTGATTTCAACCGATCAAAACTAGTCTGCTGAGCCTCAGACCACACAAACGGAACATCTTTCCTCAGAAGCTTCGTCAAAGGGGCAGCTATGATGGAAAAACCCTCGACAAAGCGTCGATAGTATCCAGCTAAGCCCAGAAAACTGCGGATCTCAGACACATTCTTGGGAGGTTTCCAACTAGTGATAGCATCAATTTTACTCGGGTCTACCTGGATACCTTTAGCCGAAACTACATGTCCGAGAAAAGTAACTTCACTAAGCCAAAACTCACATTTACTTAGCTTGGCATACAACTGATGCTCCCTGAGAGTCTGTAACACAACTTTTAGATGCCCCACATGCTCCTCCTCAGAGCGAGAGTAGACCAGGATATCATCTATAAACACCACAACAAACTAATCTATGTAAGGCCGGAAGACACGGTTCATCATATCCATAAAAGCTGCAGGGGCATTGGTTAAACCGAAAGGCATCACTAAAAACTCATAGTGACCATATCGGGTACGGAAAGCAGTCTTTGCAACATCAGAACCCTTAACCTTTAGCTGATAATACCCAGATCGAAGATCAATCTTCGAGAAAACTGTAGCTCCCCGAAATTGGTCAAACAAGTCATCAATCCTGGGTAGGGGATACTTGTTTTTCACTGTCAGCTTATTTAACCTTCGGTAATCAATGCACAACCGAAGGGAACCATCTTTCTTCTTAACAAAGAGGACCGGAGCTCCCCAAGGTGACGAGCTAGGTCGGATGAACCCTCTGTCAAGAAGTTCTTGCGACTGAACCTTCAACTCCTTTAATTCCTTTGGAGCCATACGGTACGGAGCCATAGAAATTGGTGTTGATCCAGGATAAATTTCAATCTCAAACTCAACCTCTCTATCCGGAGGGAGACCAGGTAACTCCTCAGGAAAAACATCAGGAAACTCACTAATAGTGCGAATTTCTTCGATCTTAGATAGAGACCCTTTTGTGTTAAGGAAACAAGCAATAAAGGCCTCATATCCCTTCCGGATCATTCTGTCAGCCGACAAAACTGATATCACATTGGATAAAAACCCTCGTCGTTCACCAACCAAGACCACAGATCGTCCATCAGGAGTCTTTAGTGTGGCCCTCTTGGCCTCACAGTCCAAATTAACACGATGCTCAAACAACCAGTCCATCCCCAGAATTAGATCGAACTCCTCTAAAGGAAGTTCTATAAGGTCCGCCAAAAACACTTCCCCTTCCACAACAAGGGGACATCTCTTGAAAACCTTATCTACAAATAAGGATTGTCCCACTGGGCTCATAACGGTAAAGACACTCTCAGTGTTCTCAACTGAGATCGAAAGGTTTCCAGATACTGACTTTGATATATAGGAGTGTGTGGAGCCATTGTCAAGCAAAGCAAAATACGGAACAGAAAAGATGGTAAAAGTACCTGCAATAACATTAGGCTCATCCCGGTCATCTCTACGTCGGGTGGCATAAACCAAAGCTGGCTGACGAGCCTCAGAAACAGATGGCCCACCCCTTTGGGGGCCTCGACTCCGAGTATCAGATCTAACAGCAGACCCAGAGGCTCTACCCTGAGAACGTCCAGTAGCGGGTGTCTGAAGGGATGTCTGAGATCTGGATGGTGTCTAAGAGCGCACAGAAGTCTGAGTCGGTGGTCGATTGACGGGAGATGGATGAGGACAGTCCCTCAGGAAATGCTCAGAAGACCCACATCGAAAACAAGCTCCAGTCTTCTTCCTACATTCTCCCCTATGAATGTTACCACAGAAGTCGCACGCAGGTACAGATGGGGTCCCTGAAGAACCACCCCGGCTAACAGAAGAGCCCTGAGGTGCCACGGACTGATGGTAGGAACCACCTCTCTGACTCGGTGTAGAACGGGCTTTCTTATCAGGACGACTAAAAGACTCACCATGGCTAAAATGTCCTCCAGAATGACTACGGTCCCTCTTACGGTCTCTGTCTCTGCCCCGCTCTCGGTCCTGATCCCTCGTAACCTGACTATCAGAAAGCTTCTCCAAGTCTTCAGCAGTCTTTGCCCGGTTCACCAGATCCTCAAAAACCACATCATGATGTGTAGCAACTCGGTCTCGGATACCAATACGGAGGCCCTACAGAAACTTATCACACTTATCCTTTTCTGTGGCTACTATCCCAGCACCATACCTCATTAGGTCTAAGAACTGAAGCTCATACTCGGCCACTGTCATGGTACCCTGTACCAAGTCTCTAAAGGCCTGACGCCTCTCCCTCATATACCGGTCACCCAGATAACGGTTCTTGAACCTTTCCTTGAAAAAGTCCCATGTCAGCCTATCGGAGGATACACTACTAACCACAGACTCCCACCAGATGTGGGCACCACCATCAAGCATCGACACAGCTCCTAGGTATCTCTTAGCTGGTTCCAAACCCAGCTGATCCATCCGTCTCTCGATATCGTACAACCAGGTCTCCGCATCTGAAGGTGCACCAGTCAAGGATCCAGAAAAAGTTCTTACACCATTGGCGATCAGGATCTGGGAGATAGGTGGATCCGGCATCGCAGCTGAAGCTCTAACAGCTCCTTGTAATAATTGAAGAAGTTGCCTACTAAGAGCATCATCAGCCACTGCAGCAGGCTCAGTGCTCGATACAGATGCCCCTCTAACAGGGGTAGACATATCAATGTCTGTAGCAGGCTGAGGGTTAGGCAGTACAGTACTTGCGGGAGCAGGTGGGTCCGGAGAAATGACAGGTGGAGGATCACTAATAGGCTCCTCTATAGGATCAGCAAAACTGGTCGCCCGACCACGCCCTCTGGTGGATCGACGAGCTCTACGGGCACTCATAGTATTCAAAAAATCTACAAGGTCAAAATTTAAGAGATTAGGATTGGCACCGGAGAACCATACACAATACAGAAAATACTGGTGACATGGTCTTACAGACATAAATTTATAACAGTTTATCAGAAAAACACTTATTTAGGACCCATCACAGTCCGAGAATCTTAAAACCTGGCTCTGATATCAACTAAATGTAACCCCCTAAACCGGCCTATGCGGGAAGCCCGACTAGAGTGTGTCATCGTTTTTATTTACGAAACATAAAGCATAAAAATTATTTAACTGAAGCAAATGAAAATATATACCATCTAACAGTTCAAAATATGTATACGTTTCAAAAAAAACAAAGTAGCTAGAAATAGTGTTCCAAATTAGTTTGTAAAACAAAGAGTAAAGTGATACTTCTAAAACACCAGTAATAAAATATATGATGACACATGTCACCTTAACATAAACTAAGGAAAAAGGTAAATGTGTTACATCAATGTGTAACCAGGTAGTATGTAGATCCTCCAATGCCAAGTCCGGGACGTCTATCTACGAGTATCTGAAAGGGGAAGAAAACAGGTATGAGCTATAAAGCCCAGTATGTCCCAACAGTGCAACAGAAAACAGTTAAATCGATTAAACGGTAAAACAGAAAATCAAATCATGTGTATGCATGACAGACTACCCTCCAACCAGACTCCAGGATACAGTTCCCCCGAACGGTATCTGATACTGACATTAACCCTAGCCTTTAAGGTTAAGGTACCGGCCTAAGGGATTACCTTAGGTTGCAGGACGGAATTACCCTGGCTAATGCACAGGAACCTTAAACAGGCGGAATTACCCTAACTGAGGTTAGGAACCGTAAACAGGCAGAATTACCAGCTGGATCAAGGCTGAACCGAATCTGAAGTACTACTCATCACCCCAACACTAATATGACAGGCATGCAGTAATAATTGGAGACACGATGGTAGTATTAGAAATTAATCAGGCAATATGCATACGTAAATCAGGACATATCAGATATACGGTAAACCACTTAATGGTATATCCTAAAGCTCAAAGCAAACATTTACGTAAAACAGAAAACAGTTATGTGCACATACTTGACTCGTTTAAACATAAAACGGTAAAATACAGTGTATAGCACACAAGGAACACACCTCAATGGCAGGAAAAAGTCAGGTGATCTACTGGGCGTTCGAGCCTCGCTCTGTAGCTGTACTGGACCCTAAAAATTATAAAATATAATTTTTCATTAATACTGGAGCTAAAGTATTGAATTGATTACTCACGGGTATTAAAAACATACGGGTCACGATCGGATCTCGGGATCGGTCAAAGCGGGAGGAACTGGGTTGGTTCGGTGCACGATCGGGAGAATTATGAGATCCTACAATTAAACAGACATAAACTTTAGACTTTAAATAAAACTCTGGACTTAACTTAACTTGGAAGAAAAGCTTGATTCGAGACTTTAAAGTCCAATTTGGAGGCTTTCGGATTCGAATTTTGAAAAACGGACTTCACGGATGGAATCAGGACGTCGAAAAACATAAAATAAGAGTTTTTGAAAATTTTGACTTTTGGGGTCAAAGTCAACGCTAACGTCAGCAGTCAAAGTCAACGCTAACGTCATGCTGACGTCAGCAGTCAACGGTCAGTGCTGACGTCATGCTGACGTCACGGTCAACGGTCAACGGTCAACGGGTCGGTCAACGGGTCGGGTCGGTCAACGGGTCAACGGTCGACGGTCAACGGGTCAACGGTTTACCGGGTTGGACCGGTTCGGTTCGGTAAGACCGGATCGGTTTGGGAGGGCCGGTTCAAGGCCGGTTTGGACCGGTCAGCCCACAGTAACCGTCCCGGTGGCCGGAAACCGCTTCCGGTGGCGCGTGAAGGCCACGCGCGGCCCTAAACGGCCGGAAAACACAACCGAAACCAGATTTCTCCAGATGTACTCCAAAAACACCATAACACAAGCCAAAAATTCCAGGAAAACACTTTAAATAGCCGGATTTAAACTCACTTACCGAAATCGGGGAGAGGTTCTCCGATGAAGGTCCTGCCGGCGTCGAGGTGAAGCGATGATGGAGGGGTTTTGCTCGGGGCAAGGAGACGGACCGGTTGGTGGCGGCGGTGAGCACCACGGACGGCCGGTGACGGAGATCGGCGGTGGCCGATTTGAGAGAATAAGGGGGTTTATTGTTTGGGTTTTCTGAATCTAATAAGGTTCAAAAAAGTATTCTGAATTTTTTTTTAATATATATATATATATATTTTTTTTCTTTAAAAATATATATATACCCATATATATATATATTTTATTTATTTAATTTATTTATTTCAAGAGTGTTACACATGCATCATAAAGCATGCACGTTTATTATTGTCTAATTCGATACTAATATTTTTGTATTCTTGTGTTGCATAGTTTCTCGTTTTTGCATTCACATTTCTTAATTTAAAAAAAAAGAGGTGTTGATGCAAGTACAACCGTTAAAAAGGTTTAGTCACGTAGGAACCGTTTTCTCGATAAGGTGAGGGGCACAGAAATGAGTTCCACTAGTGACATCAAGAGAACATAGCTCGATATAGTTCATGCCAACAATGATGGAAGTCCCACCTTGACTAGACTCAAGATTAAGATCGCACCATGATCGAAGCCTCAAAAGCAGGTTCGAGAAGTGGTCGAATATCTACGGATTCTAGATGTTCGAACCGAGTTTTTATTTGGGGCAAGAAGCCAGCATTTTTTCCCCAGAAAATCAAGATTTCAAAGATGAAGGTCAAACATCACATGTAAAACAAGGTTCACCTTACATAGAGAAAGCTCTATTCTAACGCGAGCTTCCTTTTCAAAGTTGTACCGAGTCAACACCTTTTTTATAAAATATTTTATAGTAATTAACATATACATGACATCATTCTAGTTGCATCAAGCATGCCATTTTTTATCATCGTTACCATGATTCTAACATCAAAGGGGCATATCAGTTGCAGTGATTCTGACACTTGGTAAGATGCAACATCCTTATTTTACTAGACACAAAGCCGAAGACATGGAACAAAGACTGGTGAAACTTGAGAAAGCATGCGACGATGTCAAACAGGATATAGAAAACAAGTTAGAAAAAATGCAGCAGAATATGCACGTGTATATTTCACAATCACATGATGACCTGATCAGAAGAATGGCCAAGATGCAGATTGAAAGGGATTTCGAAAAACAGAAAGAAGACCCAAATACAACGAGTTTAGAAGGAAGATGTGCCGACCTGGAAATGCGGTTATCAACGCTAGAAAATGAACGGAACCAGATGAAGTTTGGAATACAATCCCAGGAAGAGAAAATGAAAAGGCTAATAAAAGGAAAAAATAAAACCGAAGAAGGTCTAAACGAACTGCAAGGCAAGTATAAACTTCGAGAGTCAACAAAATATACGGGTACTGATCGAAAATTTGAAATCCAAGGGAAAGATGGCTATTGGGAAAAGAAATTTAAAGACACGCATGAACAACAAGCTTTTATGCAAGAAGATTTAGCCCGAAATAGATCCGAGAAAACCAGTTTAAGGGATCGAATTATTGAGTTGGAAAAACCTTCACAGGGGCACCATAACTAGGACTTTGTAGTTGAGGCGAAAGAAAAAGCAAGATCAAATAAGAAGATGCACGTAGAAGAGAAGGAGTTTACTCCTATCCCTATCTCTTACGACAAATTATATAAAATTTTGTACAGTGCACATGCAGTCTCCCCGTCATATGTAAAACCACGACAACCTCCTTACCCAAAATGGTATGAACCTGGTGTTCAATGTGGGTACCATGTCGGAGTCGCGGGGCATTCCATTGAGAATTGCATTAAGTTTAAGAAGCTTACTGAAAAGTTCATTGAAATGGGAGTCGTACGATTCGAGGACTCTGCGGATGCTAGTGTGACCGAGAACCCTTGATTTCCCCTGTTGGAAACTTTTTGTCTGAAGAATTTTCCATCTTGTAATTACTCGGAACAATCGGACTTCTAGATAGTTCCTTCCCGTTTTGCGAATGTTTTGAAACTATGTACAGAACATACTTGTTACTCTAGCCCGCGAGTAACGAGAGTTTTTTGTAAAAGGGGTTAAAGTTATCCGTATGAAATGAAACCTTTTGTGCTACATATGACAAGCATTCTTGTTTTCTTTTTAAACACAAATGTCAAACAAATGATGCACCTTCAGAGGCAAATAATCATCCAAGTTCTCAGATATTGACATATCAAATGATGTCGAAATTGATCTAAAATTCATCATCGGGAAAGAAATACGTCTCGGGAAGCTGTCCAACTCTGAAGATGATCAAGACTATGATCTGTCTTTTGAGTTACTAAGGCTGATAGAAGAAAAACAGGGGGAGAGGACATACCTAGACTAAGCAAAAATATCATGATGTACATCCTTCCTAAAAAGGAGGATCACAAACATTTCATCAAAGTTACAGTAAATAAGGCCTGACGTATGGAGGACCTTTTGCTACAAATTAATGCCCTTTTGACTAAAAATGATTCAGGGCAACTTATCAGTGACCATGACATGAAGCATAAAAAGAATGAAGTCTATGACATGACCGCCAAGTTAAAGAACTGAAGATGTGCCTTCGGAGTCACATCCGAGAAGCTGTTGGGCCTCATCGTCAACTAAAAGAGGCCATAGATGATGAAATCTGAGATTTGAACTTTGATAATGCTTTCAATGCCATAAACACGAGAGGTTGGGGCAGCGTTAGGCGACTGCTACCCTGTTAAGAAATAAGCTCAACTTTGACGACACGAGAATCCAAGAGGCGAATACCCAAAAAAAGGGTCACTGAAAATGAAAAATGTTACAGAGACTCAAGTGACTACGTCCTGGATAAACATGTGATATGAAAGAAAATTAGGCGCTGCCACGATGCGTAAGTGTCATGATTCCCGAAAAAGTCTACGAGGGTGTATGCTGAATTCGTACCAACATATTCATACTGACAGAGTAGATCACAAGATTTGGGTACTACTGAACCACAATGAAAAAGATAGCATCAATCATGCTAAAAAATGTTATAAATGCTACATGAATGTTGATAAGATCTATGTTTTTCTATCATCTCTACATGTGATGACTTCTTCTTGGCCACTCTCTATGAGGGGCATGAACATCGTTGGATCTATCTCACCAAAGGTTTCAAATAGACATCGAGTCATCTTTCACATCATCGACTAATAAGTAAGTGGAAGCAACCACTTATGCCAAGGTCACCAAATAGTCGTGAGCATATTCCTAAGAAAATAGATCATATGCTGATACATTAAACTTGAAGAATAATACAATAGTAGAAATTTGCAAACAATTCAACATAAGACACCGTAAATCCAACACATATCGTCCATAGTTGAACGGGGCAGTGGAAGCCACCTAATAAGAACATTAACAAGAATGATGGAAAAACGATAAAGACCTACAAAGATTAGCATGAGAAGCTACCGTTTGTCGTATAAGCATATAGAACATCCGTTAAAATTTCTATTGGGTAGCCTATTTTTCCCTAATATAGGGGATAAACGCTATAATGCCCGTAGAAGTTGAAAATATTTCCCTCATCATAAAAGGGATACAAGAAGCCATCATGCGCTATATATCAATCTGAACTTCTACTGGGTCAGCCTCTTTTTCCCTAGTCTAGGGGATAAACGCTATTACCCGTAGAGTGTCAAAAATCTTTCCCTAGTTATGAAGGGGAAATGAAAAGCCACCACGCGCTTTATCTCAATACGAATTTCTACTAGGGCAACCTCTTTTTCCCTAATTTGTGGGATAAACATTATATTACCCGTAGAGGTCAAGAATCTCTTTCTTATAGATTTTGTCAAGATCAAAATGATATGAAACATAAATCCTTAATACAAGGAGAAGTTTCACTCAAAGTCTCCAAGACACAAAATGTCTCGCTAAAGTGGTTCTATCAAGCTTGTGGAACACTACATTTTGCGAGTTCGCCTGAGCAGCTATCAATGTTTGTTGCCTAAACTTAGTCTATATTGCTCTAGAAATATTCCTAAAAGTACAGGGACTAGAGCAATCTTGTTTCAGAAAAAGACATTCTTCGAGAAAACATCTCGAACTGAAAATAGTCACTCAACAAACAGAGTGGAGTCAGATATTTCGCCCGATGAAGGAGGCATGACCATCAGAGTTCCAACATTCAATCAGGCCAGCTACTGATTGAGCTAATCGTGAAATAAAATCATCATCCCGTGCATTCTGTATTTCATACTAGGATCATGCACTCATGCATGCATCAACATATTAGGATTAGAATCATGCGGTGCATGCTAACTCTAACATTTTGAATCTATTTGCGAAAGTGTTATAGGTCTTGTCCCTTCATCAAGCAATGGAATAGATGAACATAGCGCAACCATCAAGGCACTTCGAAGGAGTAGTGCAACACTATCCCAGACCATGACCATTCATCGGGGAATGCAGGTAAGAATCTTTACCCTTTGCACTTACTATCTTTACTCAGTAGATACATTATTTGGTGAAAAAATAAAACCAATGAGCGAAGAGGACTATTCGAACGTTCATTAAAATCCATTTTCACGAATGGTCAAAGGAAATCAATCCCTTTAATAAATCTAATCTTAGGATTGGTACCAACTGATTGTACCCAGGGGAATGGTACAACTAGCCCGGGGCAAACGACCATCGGCAAAGGCAAGTCAAATCCGTTAATCCCTGTGCATTTGGGAAAAATGCATTAAAGAGGACTATTCAAATGTCCTTTAAAATCCATTTTCACGAATGGTCAAAGGAAATCAATCCCTTTGAATAAATCCAATCTCAGGATTGGTACTAATTGATTGTACCTAGGGGAATGGTACAACTATCCTGGGGCAAACAACCATCGGTAAAGGCAAGTCAAATTCGTTGATCCCTATGCATTTGGAAAAAATGCATAAAAGAGGATTATTCAAATATACTTTAAAATCCATTTTCACAAATGGTTAAAGGAAATAAATCCTTTGAAAAACTTCAATCTCTCATATGATATCAACCGATTGTACTCAAGGAAATAGTACAACTAGCCTAGAGTAAATGGATACGAGTAACGATCGCGCTTCTCCGTCCGTGTAGTAGTTTGATCCAACATTAAAACTTATCAGCAAATCACACTTCTTCGTCAGTGGAGCAGCATCAAAACTCCGTTAGATCGTGCTTTTTCGTCAGTGTGGCAGCATCCAAACTCATCGTCAGATCATGTGTCTTCGTCAGTGCAGCAACATTAAAACTCCGTTAGATCGTGCTTCTTCGTCAGTGTTGTAGTTAAATTGAGCGTCAGAACTCGTCGTCAGATCTCGCTTCTCCAGCAGTGTTGCAAGTGGATCGAATATTATGCCCCATCTCGACATCAGTGTTACAGATGGATCAGAAGGAACATCAGTGTTACTGCTTAATCGAGCGTCAGAACTCATCGCTAGATCTCGCTTCTTCGTTAGTGTAGCAGTTAGATCAGAAATCAGAGCTCGTCATCAGATCGTGTCTCTCCGGCAGTGTTATGAATAGATCAAAATTTTCAGCAATCGACCTCGCTTCTCCGGCAGAGTTGTAAGTGGATCAAATATTGCTCCCCATCTCGTCGGCAGTGATGCAAATGGATCAGATGGAACGTCAGTGTTGCATTTTAATCGAGCGTCAAAATTCCTCACTAGATCTCGCTTTTTCGGCAGTGTAGCAGTTAGATCAGATATCAGTGCTCGTCGTTAGATCGTGTCTCTTTGACAGTGTTGCGGCTAGATCAGAACTTTCAGCAATCGATCTCGCTTCTCCGGCAGTGTTGTAAGTGGATCAAATATCGTTTCCCATCTCGTCGGCAGTGTTTGTAGATGGATCAAGTGGAACGTCAGTGTTGCAGCTTAATCGAGCATCAGAATTCATCGCCAGATCTTACTTATTTGGCAGTGCAGCAGTTAGATTAAATATCAGTGCTCATCGTTAGATTGTGTCTCTCCGGCTTTGTTGTGGCTAGATCAAATGTTGTGCCCCACCTCATCGGCAGAGTTTGAGATGGATTAAGGTTTACAGACCTTAATTCTCCGGTAGTGTTGCAGTTAGGTCAAGTCTTCACCAGAAGTAGTAGCATCATCAAGTTTTGTGCCATCTTCTCCAACGAATTCTTAAATTTTAAAGATTTTGTCGACAAGGGCGGTGGAGTAGATCAAGTTGAAGCTACAGAAGAAGAAGCGGTGGCCAAAAAAACCCAAACTTGTCAAAAGAACCCAACCTCACCAAAGAGAACCATAACCTTACCAAAAAAGAACCCTTACCTCACCAAAGAAGAACCCCTAAACCATACCAGATGAAATGGGTTATTCTTTATCTTTGCTATATTGCTGTTACAAAATAATGAGCAAAGAGGGGCAACTGTAATAACCCATTTATCTGGGTACAAAACCCACACCAAACCAATAGCTATTAACCCTTAAGCCCACTACATTAAACCCAACAAATAAAACCCAATCCAATATAAACAAGCCCTAAACAATAACCTAACCCTAATTATCAACTAACCTAGTCATCCATGCCTTGCCAGCTGCCGCCTCTATTCCCTCAGCTGCCAGCTCCGACGCATGGTCGCCACGCGCGACGTTTGGCTTACTGTGCGACAGCCACGCGTCACTCCCTCATTGGACCAATTAACCGGCAACCGCCCAAATGCTTAGCCACCACCCATTTCACATCCGACCTGCAAACAAAGGGATAAGAAATCATTATCCTATATTTTCAAATCTGAAAAATAGGATAAATCCCTACTTTTATATGTTGTAAATCACGGTTATAAAAACCGAGAAATCACCCATGTAAACGATGACGAATGGATCAATAAAAAAAGATTCGAAACAAACATCCATACCAAACAATCACCATTCGAACACAAAAAAAAATACAGAGAGGGGATCCAAATCGGAAACAAAACCGGAGGCAAAAAAGAGGTAAAAAGAGTTAGTTTCGAATACTTATCCGTGGGTCTAGGATTGCTCGCACTCCGGCTCGAAAATCCGATCCCAGATTCTGGATCCTCACGTCAAAATCTTTAGGAAAAGTGGATCGTTTTTGGTGGCCGGTGATGACTATAGTGGCCCTCCACCGGCGAGTACAAAGAGCCAGAGAGCTCTCAAGGCTCTGTCTTTTCTTTAGAAATGAAAGGAGAAACAAATGGGAATGAAGAAGCCAAAAAAAAAAATTATTAAAGGGTATTTATGTTGGAACCAAAACGGCACTGTTTTGATGTCGATTATTATGGCCAAAACGATGCCGTTTTAGCATTGGAGACCCTTACCAGACCCGGTCCAATGGCCCGACCCGCGTCTTAACCCAGAAAAGTAGAAAAATCAAACGCCCAGTCTCTGCATTTCCAGCGTGTTTCCGCTTCGTCATCCCAGCTTGCATCCTTTTCAATTTTGGTCACTTGTTTTCTTAATTTTGCCTTAAAGCTTCATATTTTATTCAATTTCACCCGTATTTTATGCTATTTTGACCTTAATATTTTCTATTTTGCAGATTTGGTCCTAATACTTTCTAATATTATTATTATTATCATCATGTTTTTATTAGTTTTATTAAATATTTACTAATCGATTTTCTTTTGGATCACAGATTAAAATACCGAAGTTATATTTTGATCGTATAAAATATTTTGTAACCGATAGGTGCCAAGTTTTGGGTGTTGTAGGGGTGCTCACCCTTCCCTACGTGTAATAGACTTCCGGATCCAGCTCTGGTTCGCGGACACGAATTTGGTGTTCCAATTGCACCGTAAAAAACAATTGGTGGCGACTCCCCTGACGAATTCCGGTGATTACAAACTACACCAAGCTAATATGATAATCACAACCCTTAAAGGATTTACCCTCCCCATATGTAAAATCCAAGCAAAAATGCTAACTCAACTGTCAGGAACAAACTGCAAACCACAAGCTTGTGTTATTAAAAGCCATAAAGAGGCTGAAAAAGAGAAACTCCCAAACAAATGGTCTCTAGATTCAGCAGCTTCTCCACACAACAAGCATAAGGTGTCAACCTGAAAACCCCATCTATCAAACTTGTATTTTGTTGGCAAACGATCCAAGAAAACTAACCAAGATAAAAACAATTATCTAGGGAACAATGTTGATCCCAAACAATCTAAAAACATGACACTCTATTTAATATAACAAGAAGTTTGTCGGAACGGACTTTCCTCGTTTGCTACGGATCTAGGAGTGTTGTAGGCATATTCATGCAATAAAAGACGACAAAGAAATAACAAAAGTTATACGACATAATTATATTAAGTAGGAGATTTAAAGATAACAAAAAGAATATATATATATATATAACGATGATAATTTTGGCGTTTTTGGAAAGAACATCAATTACGTCGATGATGAAGGCTTCAAAAAAGACCGGTGTTGAGAATGCGAAACTCGAAAGAACTCGAACAATATGCTGAACGAACCCGAATCGAATTTGTTTAACGTTGTAGGACTTGGACCCTCTAGATAGCAATCTAGGAACCCAAAGTATCAAAGATAATAAAACAAGTTGATGGTCGAATAGTTCTAAAACGAACCGAATTGTGAAAGAAACTCTCAAGTAAATTTTATTCATTCATGTGTGTAACCTAGTTTTTACAAAATAAAAATATATATATGAACAAAAGGAGGGGATGCCGTTTGAAACATATGGCTCAAAATTATGGATAATGATTCCAAACTTATTGCTTTAACTTATCCTGAACGGCAACCACAAAATTTGAATGATGTGCGCCCATTTGAAAACAACACATGTTAAATGCGCTTGCAGTTGAATTCCAAAGCATTCTGCACATGCATAATTGTGCGCCTGTTTTGAATTTCAAAACAAATGCACTTTGGTTGATACATGCACATGTGAGAATAAGCACATGTTAAATGTGCTACTATTTGAATTTCAATTTGAAGCATAATCTGTTGGGCGTTGAAGAGCAATCTGCTGGAATTGCTAATTCCATGACCGAATTAATTGGCACCTGTTCTCGTATGTTGCTTCAACTGAATGGTGGAATCAACCGATCTATTATGTACCCATATATAACAAATAAGTTAGATATATACTTATATATATATATAATAATAAGTATTACAGTCTAATATGTCCCATATCAGCATGCAACACATTATAAATCTTATGTTCTATGGCATAAACATTATCGAATAAATTTGGAATTGAAGCACAAGGAAAAAAACTTCCTTGAATTTCTTTGCCTTAGAACGAGTAATAGGTCCTGCTGGCAAAACCTCCGGATCAAATTGCGCTTGTGTAGATGTGCTCGCTTAACTATTTTTCTTATGTCTGAGAGAGTGCCATATCTTCCTTGCCTCATAATCAAATGGAAGATCTTCATGAGTAACCAGTTGATCCCGTAACTTCGTAAGTTTTTTCAATTCCCAGATCTTGTGATCGAAAGTAAACACTCATTTCAAATTCAATGCCTTCTTGTTACACATGGGTTTGTTAGTGTTTAAAGGTAAAAGAATCGATCAACTGAGGACAGTGATTGTGCTATTCAAACTACGATGGGGAGATTGCCTCAGAATCAATGGTTCTGGGAACTGTCAAAGAAACACAAGACAACATTGATGATCATACCCTTTCGAAATCTACCAACACCAAGACTTGTTTTTAGGATATGCTGGTGGGTGACGGTCTACCAAAAATATGCTATACTTGTGGGATGTTTGGGCATGCAAAGGACTCTTGAGGACAACATATAGAAACATGTGCTTTGAGTACATGTTTTAAAAAGGCTCATCCCATCCCCTTTCATTTTTTTTGGATTGGTTTCTCTTATATCTTTACTTCTTTCTTAAATGTCATTAAATAAATAAATCTCATTTTATGGGATCATGGATGACATGGTGAGTCGGGACCATATAATAATTTTTCGATTAGTGGTGCTACAAACTTCAATTCCAATAATCTCATATCACAAATTGACTTTCAAGTGTATCATCAAATAAATTAAATTAAATTTAGTTTATTTAATAAATGTTCTCAGTTTCCTAAAAATTAATTTCTTACAAATGTGTTCTCTTGTATAGTTTAATTTTTAAATATTTTAATAATCTTTTTTAAATTTTTTATAATACTATGTTTTTTTCTCAATTTTTAATATTTGTTTAGTTTTAAACATTTTTATAATTTTCAAATCTTTACGCACAATTAAAATCTTAGTGTCAAATAGATTATAAATTAATTCATTAACAACAAACAAAATATCAATTAAATACTTAACATTAAATAAAATATGAATTAAATACTTAACATCAAATAAATATGAATTAAACCTTCAACGTAGATGACATGTGTTATCATTATAGATTTTAAAAAATAAGAACTAAAATCAACATTAACATGTATGTCTTATTGATGAATTTTTTAACTAAAAATTTTCATAGAGTTTTACGAAGATTTAATTAATTTCTTTTAAAAAAATTACTTTCTTTTTAAAATTTAAATTTTATATAAATATCATTTATATTTAAAATAAATACTATAATCTAAATTCATTTTGGTTCATTGTATTTTAATTTGTTTATTTTCATTTCATATTTAACTAATATTACTATAACATATATTTTAACATTATAATAGCATAAAATTTAAATTGAATAACATGTTTTAAAGAACAACGTGTTAACTATAAAAGAACCATATCATCATGTCAGGTTCTAATGGATTGATGCGTCTGTACAAGAAAAATCGCAAGAAAAACTATTTATTATTATTCAACTTCTAAAATTTATTACAATTGAAATAATAACATAACTAATATGAATAATAAAAAGTAGAAAGCCAAAGTTTAGATTTTGCTTTGGCAACTTCCATAACAACTGTCAACATGGCGTCGCACTGATTTTGGATCTGCACATATTAATTAAAGATACTCATAAGATAAGAGCAAATATATATGAAGGGAAGAAGCTAAAATTTGGGATTGGGAGAAAAATACAAATGATTGAAAGTGGAGAGCAAATTCGTAAATAAACTATCATTTTAAAAATTTAAATAGAGTGAAAAAGGTGGAAAAAAATCCTCGAGGGCGGGGAAGGATTCGTCCTTGTATATACCTGTTTCTTGGTTATATTCAATGATAGCCTGAGCACAATCTTTGGTACAATTGTAAACAACCTCTGACGGTGAAAGCTTGCATTTAACCATGCATAGACCGAAACAAATAGCAAACTTAGGAGGTGAAAGGTTAGTAATGCATTCAAGGCCGCACTTTTTTGCACATGTTAAGATGGATGCTTCCGGTTGAAATTTGTCTGTTGCCGCAACAAAACCAATTTGCTTCTGGGATATGAGAACAATTGTCAACATCAATAATGTTAGGACCGATTTTTTCATGTTATTTCGTTCCATGGATTAAGCCTATTGCTTAGGATTTTCTCTAAGAATATAGTAGAAATAGGAGAAACTTTTTGTGCATATAACTTGGATATAAATTCCATGTTTATATAGTGTTGAAGAGACTTATCCATGTTACCACGTAAAAAGAAAATAATTTAATTTTTGCCAAATGTGATGTTTTACCCTGTGCTGGCTTTTTGAATATTAATATGAAATATCATTAATCACACAAGCCAATTCAAGGTAATTGATTATTTATAGATTAAATCATAAATATTCTTCCCTTATGAGTTAACAACTACTACTAATGGTATACATTTATCTTAAAGAGAGACATTTAATTCTTAAAATATATGTTTAAGTTATAAATATTTTTATTTATTAAGAATATCTATATATTAAAATATTTATTGGAATTAAAGTTTTTATTTTATACTTATAAATATAGAGTTTGAAGAAAGTGTTGTACACGGTTATATATTGAGAATATAAATATCCTGTGCTGGTTCTTTGAATATAAATATGAAATCTCATTAATCGCTCGAGCCAATTGTAGAAAATTGATTATTTATAGATTAAATCATAAATATTCTTGCCTTATGAGTTAACTACTACTACTAAATGTAAACATATATCTTAAAGACAAACATTTAATTCTTAAAATATATGGGTATGTTATAAATATTTTTATTTATGATGAATATCTATATATTAATTTTTTTGAATTAATGTTTATAAATATAGAGTTTGAAGATAGTATTGTCCACGATCATACATTGAGAATATAATACAAGTCTCACTTTGTCTCCCATCTTTCTATTGTTCGTGCTATTATTTACTAGATCAAAAACCCAATATTAGCACGATCTCGCTCGATTATCGAGCTTCTTGTTGCCAATTTCAATAAAAGATTTTAACATGATATTGATGACTACATCTATCGTATATACAACGTAGCTTAAAAAGATTGGTGTAATCACTAATTTTATCCAGGGTCTTTGACCTGTTTTAATTTCTTTGTTGAATTTGAATAAAGGGCTTTAGTAATTATACACTTTATAGAAATCCAAAAAAATTACCATTGGTTTAAAATTCATTTCATTTTTTTCGAAATAAAAGAAAATCAATATATGTTTAAATGTATCTTATAAAAAATCATTTACCTTTTTTTATTACTCTATATTTATTTCCCTTTCTAACCTCCCTGTTTTCGATGATTATTATTATTATTATTATTATTATTATTATTATATGATAAATAAACAAATCTAATTTAAATAAAAATAGTCGATATATTTAAATAAAACAAATATACATTACATCTCGTAGAACGTCTAGAGTGAACCAGAGGAGATTGTTTATCTTTTCTTCTTTCGATTTATGAATAAAGATTGAGTGTCTCCTGTTTTAAAGAAAAAGAAAGTATAGATCAACAACACAATATTAGCACGATCTCGCTCAATGATCGAGCTTCTTATTGCCAATTTGAAAAAAACGATTTTAGCTTTATATTGGTGATTACATCTATCGTATATTCAACTTAGCTTAAAAAGATTGGTATGTTTTCTTATTTATATATCAATATATTGGTTGGTTAATCACTCTTATATTAAGGTTAATATCTGATATATTATGTGATATAATTTAATTATTATTTTTTTCTATTATTTAATAACATTTTTATCAAGTTTATTTATATAACTCCAACAACAAATATTGAGCCTTTAGTGAAATCTACGAGATCAACTTTTTTTGAAAATTCTGGTACTAATCTCTACTCTAAGAAAACTGAATAAAGTGGTAGATTGGATATGCCACGCCACTTAATAATGATGTTTTTCCTATTCCCCGGGCTATATGCATCTAAACGTGTTTAAAATTACCAAATCCGATTGACTTGACCTGATGAACTGATAGAAAAAATGGGTGTTTTTCAGAAAGAAAAAAAAGACTCGATTGAGCCGGATACTCAACCAAGAATAGATAGGTCGGGTCTTAGCCAAATTTTTAGGTTACATGTTATCTGGCCAGATAAGTTTTATTATATGGATTTAGTTTTTAAATTATAATTTTAGTATAGGTTCCTTACTATTTATACAAAGAATAAATTTCAATCTCTAAATTATTTATGTATTTTTATTATATAATTTTATGTTTTAAATTTTTCAAATCTATTTTTATTATTTTTTATAAAAGATTCGAATAAAAAAATGATATTAATATTTTTATTCCTTTTCGTTAATAAATTTTAATTTATCACTCCAAATATTCTAAAATTAATTTTAAATCGTTAATTTATGTTTGAATCATATTTAGATGTGTTTACTATGTGATTTTTTAAAAATATTTAAATTAAAAAAAAAAAAGTAAAATATGAATAAGATACCCGTTACCCGTTACCCGTTACTGTACATTCATCTTCTTGTATTTTTAAGGTTAAGGATATTTAGTTGGAGATTTGGATCACTTGAAAGATTTTTGGCAACTTATATCAACTACTAAGAATGTATGACATGTATGATATGTTTTGGTTTGAAGTACCCTAAATGGACTTCTTGTGAAATGCTTAAAAACGGTTTGGCTGGCATAAGTGGTCGAATGTGGGAAAACCTACTAAATGGATTTAAATAAATATGATATTTTGCATGTTATTAAAATATGTTTAACTAGACATGCTCGTAAATTTTCATGAACTTTGGACAAGGTTTGAAAAATTATTTGTTTGGTGGTGATCGAAGTATGAGAGTCGGTCGGATGGAGTTGAAAAAGAGCCGATGGTGTTTGGGTATGTTAACTTAAGTCGGGAAGACGGGTTAGATTCAGATGAATATGTGTTTAGATTAAGATTTAGGTTTCAAATCTTAAAAATTTAAAATTTTTAAGGTTTAGGGTTTAGAGTTTAGGTGACGTCTTTAATTTACTGTAGTTTTTCCTTAAGTTCTTCAATTATGGAGTAACGTGCAACGTGTCACACATCCAATAATACTATATTTACACACAAAAAAACATTGTTTAAACACCCATACCTATTTTATTTGAAATTTCAGTTTGCACTTTTAATGCTCATATTTTTGTTAAACCAATGAGGTGGCTGTTGAATCTTTCTCTGTTGTTTTGTAGAATAGACGATTGGAAACGTGAACACGTTTTGTAAATTTTTTTGAATAAATTAACTTTTATTTATTCAAGTAACTATAAAAGAAATACAAAACTGTAACAAATCTATAATAAGATGATATCCCGATTAGTAGCTAAGTATCTATCAATTGAACATTTATACTCTATCATTTTCATCTTTACATCATTCTTAATAATGTAAAAAGTTTCAATGGATGAGCGCGCACCTTTTCCTTACAAACGTCCAATCCTTTCTTACTTAAATATTGTAATTAAAACTACACCAAGCTAATATGATAATCACAACCCTTAAGGATTTACCCTCCCCCATATGTAAAATCCAAGCAAAAAGGCTAACTCAACTGTCAGGAACAAACTGCAAACTGCAAACTACAAGCTTGTGTTATTAAAAGCCATAAAGAGGTTGAGAAAGAGCAACTCCCAAACAAATGGTCTCTAGATTCAGCAGCTTCTCCACACAGCAAGTATAAGGTGTCAACCTGAAAACCTCATCTATCAAACCTGTATTTTGTTGGCAAACGATCTAAGAAAACTAGCCAAGATAGAAACAATTATCTAGGGAACAATGTTGATTCCAAACAATCTAAAAACATGACACTCCATTTAATATAACACGGAGTTCGTCGGAACGAATCTAGGAGTGTTGCAAGCATGTTCATGCAATAAAAGACGACAAAGAAATAATAAAAGTTATACGACATAATTATATTAAGTAGGAGATTTAAAGATAACAAAAAGAATATATATATATATATAACGATGATAATTTTGGCGTTTTTGGAAAGAACTTCAATGACGTCGATGATGAATGCTTCAAAAACGATTGGTGTTGAGAATGCTAAACTCGAAAGAACTCGAACAATATGCTGAACGAACCCGAATCGAATCTGTTTAACGTCATAGGACTTCGACCCTCTAGATAGCAATCTAGGAACCCGAAGTATCAAAGACAATCAAACGAGTTGAGTATCAAATAGTTCTAAAAAAAACCGAATTGAGAAAGAAATTCTCAAGTAAATTTTATTCATTCATGTGTGTAACCTAGTTTTTACAAAATAAAAAAATATATATGAATAAAGGGAGGGGATGCCGTTTGAAACATATGACTCAAAATTAAGGAAAATGATTTGAAACTTATTGCTTTAACTTATCCTAAACGGCAACCACAACATTTGAATGATGTGCGCCCATTTGAAAACAACACATGTTAAATGTGCTTGCAGTTGAATTCCAAAGCATTCTGCACATGCTCAATTGTGCGCCTGTTTTGAATTTCAAAACAAATGCACTTTGGTTGATACATGCACATGTGAGAATAAGCACATGTTAAATGTGCTACTATTTGAAGCATAATCTGCTGGGCGTCGAAGAGCAATCTGCTGGAATTGCTAATTCCATGACCGAATTAATTGGCACCTGTTCTCGTATGTTGCTTCAACTTAATGGTGGAGTCAACCGGTCTATTATGTACCCATATATAACAAATAAGTTAGACATATACTTAAATATATATAATAATAAGTATTATAGTCTAATATGTCACATATCAGCATGCAACACGTTATAAATCTTATGTTCTATTGCATAAACATTATTGAATAAATTTGGAATTGAAGCACAAGGAAAAAAAACATCCTTAAATTTCTTTGCATTAGAACGAGTAATAGTTCCTGCTGGCAAAACCTCCGGATCAAATTGCGCTTGTGTAGATGTGCTCGCTTAACTATTTTTCTTATGTCTGAGAGAGTGCCATATCTTCCTTGCCTCATAATCAAATGGAAGATCTTCATGAGTAACCAGTTGATCCCGTAACTTCATAAGTTTTTTAAATTCCCAGATCTTGTTATCGAAAGTAAACACTCATTTCAAATTCAATGCCTTTTTGTTACACATGGGTTTGTTCGTGTTTAAAGGTAAAAGAATCGATCAACTGAGTGCAGTGATTGTGCTATTCAAACTACGATGGGGAGATTGCCTCAGTTGATGATCATACCCTTTCGAAATCTACCAACACCAAGACTTGTTTTTAGGATATGCTGGTGGGTGACGGTCTGCCAAGAATATGCTATACTAAGACTTGTCTTTATGGTTAATCACTCTTATATTAAGGTTACTATCTGATATATTATGTGATATAATTTAATTATTATTTTTACTATTATTTAATAACATTTTTTATCAAGTTTATTTATATAACTCCAACAATAAATATTGAGCCTTTAGTGAAATCTACGAGATCAACTTTTTTTGAAAATTCTGGTACCAATCTCTACTTTAAGAAAACTGAATAAAGTGGTAGATTGGATATGCCACACCATTTAATAATGATGTTTTTCCTATTCCCCGGGCTATATGCATCTAAAGGTGTTTAAAATTACCAAATCCGATTGACTTGACCTGATGAACTGATAGAAAAAATAGGTGTTTTTCAGAAGAAAAAAAAAGACTCGATTGAGCCGGATACTCAACCAAGAATAGATAGGTCGGGTCTTAGCCAAATTTTTAGGTTACATGTTATCTGGCCAGATAAGTTTTATTATATGGTTTTAGTTTTTAAATTATAATTTTAGTTTAGGTTCCTTACTATTTATACAAAGAATAAATTTCAATCTCTAAATTATTAATGTATTTTTTGTAAGCGTTAAACGAGCATAAACGCAGCGGAAAAAGGATCGAAATAAATACCTCCAGCCATTGTCAAAACCTTATGCCCAATGAGATGTGGTTGCACCACCGTCGAGCTCGTCGGACCACCGTAATAACACTTTTAACCACCGTGAAAATTAAAGAACTCGGCTACAAAATAACTTAAAACCGCCAAGATCTTCTAAGCACTCGAGAACCTCACTAGATGGAATACTTTATGCAATATGAATTGCTTTGATTCTTGGTGCTTAGGGACCTTGTGATAATGGGTATTTATAGGAGTGGTTTACCATCTAAATCACTCCAATTGGACATAAATGCCCCCAAACTTACACGGCAAAATGGCCTTAACCGAACATAATCTACACGTCCACCACAAAGTGAAAATGGAACGTGCTTAACAAAAGAGAATGGAAGCCACATGTTCGCTGCATGTTGCTTATGCAACTGCCACGAACCATATCCTACATTCTCCCACTTGGTTCTTATTTGTTCATAAGCACTTAAAGTCAAAACATAATGTATGAATCATGACGACATTTCCTCTTATGATTGAGTAGTATCTTCCATATATCACAATACATAAAGTCTTAATGCTTTAGCCCATATACTTAATGAATAAACCCAATGTTTATTCTAGGTCCAAACTTTAGTGATATTTCTCGAAATAATTAACTTAATGTGTACACAACATAAATGAGAAATATCAAACTTTATTAGAGTTTCAACAGAATTGTTCTTACAATGAAAATTACATAGTAGGAACAAGTCCCATAGTGACAACATGATCCTTAAATTTATGTGGTGGCATGCCCTTAGTCAAAGGATCAGCTAACATCTGCTCAGTGTTAATGTGCTCAATGACCACTTTCTATTCTTTAACACGTTCCCTTATGGCTAGATACTTAATGTCGATGTGTTTACTTCGAATTCCACTTTTGTTGTTCTTAGCCATAAAGACAACAGCTAAATTGTCACAATATATCCTTAATGGCCTAGAGATTGAGTCCACAAGTCTAAGCCCAGAAATGAAACTCTTTAACCATATTCCATGTGAGGTAGCCTCAAAGCATGAAACGAACTCGGCCTCCATAGTGAAAGTAGCAGTTAAAGTCTGCTTAATTCTCCTCCAAGATATAGCTCTGCCGGCAAACATAAATATGTAACCTGATGTTGATTTACGTGAATCAACACAACCAGCAAAGTCTGAATCGGAGTAGCCAATCACCTCCAAATGTTCGGATCGTCTATATGTAAGCATGTATTCTTTTGTCCCTTTGAGGTATCTCAAAACTTTCTTTGTAGCTTTCCAGTGGTCTATACCTGGATTACTCTGATATCTTCCCAACATCCCAACGGCAAATGCAATGTCAGGTCTTGTACAGACTTGAGCATACATCAGGCTTCCAACAGCAGAAGCATATGGAATGTTTTTCATTTGCTCCTTCTCAAATTCGTTCTTCGGGCATTGGTTTAGATTGAACTTATCACCCTTCACGATAGGAGCAACACTAGGTGAACAATCTTTCATCCGAAATCTTTCTAAAACTTTGTTGATGTAGGTTTCTTGAGATAGACCTAAGATACCTTTATGTATACCACGATGAATCTTAATGCCAATGACATAAGAAGCATCACCTATATCTTTCATATCAAAGTTTTTAGAAAGAAATTGTTTCACCTCATGTAGCATACCCCTGTCATTCGTTGCAAGTAAAATGTCATCCACATATAGGATAAGGAAACAAATTTTACTCCCACTGACCTTCTGGTATATACATTGATCCATAATATTCTCAACAAAACCAAATGAAGAGATAACTTCATGGAACTTTAAATACCACTGTCGGGAGGCTTGTTTCAATCCATATATAGATTTCTTTAACTTGCAAACTAAGTGATCACCATCACTAGAGGAAAATCCTTCAGGTTGTTTCATGTATACCTCTTCCTCTAGATCACCATTAAGAAATGCAGTTTTAACATCCATCTCTTGTAACTCAAGGTCAAATTGAGCTACTAATGCTAACAAAATGCGTAAGGAATCTTTCTTAGATACTGGACTAAAAGTCTCAGTGTAATCGATTCCTTCTCGCTGAGTGAATCCTTTAGCAATGAGTCTTGCTTTATATCTCTCTATGTTGCCTTTTGAATCTCTTTTTGTTTTGAAGACCCATTTACATCTGATGGCTTTTACACCATCAGGCAACGGTACAAGATCCCAAACTTCGTTGCTCTTCATAGAATTCATCTCATCCTTCATAGCATCATACCATAAATTTGATTCATTGCAGCTCATGGCACTTGAAAATGACTCAGGGTCATTTTCAGCTCCAACATTATAGTCAGATTCTTGTAAATATACAAAATAGTCACTAGAAATTGCTGATTTTCTTTCTCTAATAGATCTTCTTAATGTTGAACCAACATTCTCTTGTGGATCATGTTGTTCAACTGGTTGTTCAATAATTTCTGGAATTTTTTGAACAACTTGATCTATTGGAGTATTTTCAGCAGCTTGTGGAACTTCATTGATTGGTTGTTCAACACCCGATTGAGCTTGAGGGGTGTTATATATGATAACCAATCTCTCACTTGAAGTGGATGGTTGATCTACGGGTATTGAATCCTGAGACAGATCACTCCCACTGATTGAGTCATTCTCAAGAAATTTTGCATTTCTTGATTCCACAATTCTAGTGCTATTAGATGGACAATAAAATCTGTAACCTTTGGACTTTTCGGCATATCCAATGAAATACCCACTAATAGTCCTTGGGTCCAGTTTCTTTTCTTGTGGGTTATAAATTCTCACTTCAGACGGGCATCCCCATACGCGTATATGTCGCAAACTAGGTTTCTAACCTTTGAATAACTCAAAAGGTGTCTTTGAGACAGCCTTGGTTGGGACCCGGTTTAATATATACACAGCCGTCTTAAGAGCTTCAACCCATAAAGACTTAGGTAGCTTAGAGCTACTAAGCATACTTCGCACCATGTCCATTAAAGTTCGGTTTCTTCTTTCTGCAACATCATTCTGATCAGGCGAGCCTGGCATGGTGTATTGCGCAACTATACCGTTGTCTTGAAGAAACTTCGCAAATGGACCATGTGCTTGTCCATCTTCTGTGTATCTACCATAATACTCACCACCTCTATCCGTTCTCACAATCTTTATTTTCTTACCGCATTGTTTCTCTACTTTAGCCTTGAAAACCTTAAAGGCTTCGAATGCTTCACTTTTATGATGAACCATGTAGAGATACATGTATCGTGAGTAATCGTCTATGAAAGTGATGAAGTATTTCTGACCTTGCACATCCATATCTGGGCAACAGATATCAGAATGGATGATTTCCAATATGGTCGAACTCCTCTTGGCACCTTTCTTTGACTTGTTAGTCTGCTTACCCTTAATGCAGTCTACACAAGTATCAAAATCAGTAAAATCTAAGGTATTTAGTACCCCCATCATTTACTAATCTTTTAATCCTTTCAATGGAGATATGTCCTAATCTCTGATGCCATAAAGTAGATGAATCTTCATTTATAACACAATGCTTAGTACCAGTTTGAATGTGCATAACATTATGAGTGACATTATTTTGTAAATCAATAGAGTAAAGACCATCGCATAAAATTCCATTTCCAACAATTTTTTATTTATAAAATAAATTGAAACCAACATTCGAAAAATTAAAACAATACCCCAAGGGTACAAGTCTTGAAACATAAATTAAATTTCTCAAAAAACTAGGAATATAGAAAGTCTTTTCTAAAATTAAAACAAAGTCACTACTAAGCACTAATTCACAGGTCCCAATAGCTTCCACATGTGATTGCATCCTTTTTCATGAATAGATGTATCGCTCAGCTCCCACTGGTTCCCTCAGGTTTTCTAATCCCTGTAAGGAATTTGAGACATGGATTGTAGAACCAGAATCAATCCACCATGTGTTATAATTAACATCAACCATATTTGATTCAAAGCAAACAAGTGAGATTGATTTACCTTTCTTTTCAAGCCAGCCCTTATACTTGACATAGTCCTTCTTCATGTGTCCCTTCTTTTTACAGAAGAAACACGTGGACTCTTTCTTGATGTCAGCTTGGGGTTGCACTTTAGCCTTCCCCTTTTGCTTGGCTTGGACTGAATTCTTTCCTTGAGTAACCGTCAGTGCACTCTCTCCCATCTCTAGTACGAGCCTACCCTTTTCTTGATCACACATGGTCAAAAGATCATCAATAGACCATTTAACTTTATGTGTGTTATAAGAGATCTTAAATGGCCCGTATTGAGGAGGAAGAGTGTATAGTGCACCAGGAAAGATTGCTGGTGTCACTGACATGTGGCTCAAGTTTCCTTATAGCATAGTCAATATCCATACACCCTAATTAAAGAAGAATACCTTCCTTCTAGAACTTAAAGTTCTCACTAGTTAATTCAGGGATATCTACTCTATTATCAGAGATATTCACAGGTAATAATGCTGCAAAATAAATTGACATACATGCTTAATATAAATTTGAGGCAAACATAAGCTATAATTTACCAATGCAAATTATAGAAATAATGAATCTAGTGACATAAAAATTGCATGTGGGCTAAATTTTTAATTCGATTAGATTCATTTGATAGAATATTTTCTATCCTTTATGTAAAAATTATTAAATTTATTTTTATAACTCCTGTGGGTAATTAAAAAAATTCGTCTAATAATTTTTACCTTGATGTTAAGGAATTTAATATCTAAGCATTCTGTATATGATTTTTAACCTTAGTAATTTTATTTAACTAAAGATGTTGTGGCTAGTCTTTAACTAAATAAAATTATGAAAATCACTTAGCTAGATATTAACCCTAAACTTTAATTAAAGTATTGCTTGTACATTATGCAACGTTTTATGTCTAGTCCTTATGAGATCCTTATAATAATTTTATTTAATTAAAGTTGTTGTGGCTAATTCTCTAATTAAATAAATTATTTAGATCTCTAGACATATTCTATGGTTTTATTGCTAAAGCTTTATGCAATAAGTCTTAAGGTTTATGTACCTAATTTTATGTATATAACTAAGTTATAACATATCCTAATTTAGGTACATACTATATATTAATTTCTAAAATTTATTTAAGTAAAAATAAATTAATAAATTTTAGAAATTAATCTTGTGGTTTTAAATAAAGGTTCTGCAACACAATTTTTCTCAAAATTTATAGATTCAAAGATCAAAATGACATATTAATTTTGAGAAAAATTGACATGACAAGGAAGAGATTTAGCCTTGCTCTGATACCAAATGTAAGTATTAAACGAGCATAAACGCAGCGAAAAAAGGATCAAAATAAATACCTCCAGCCATTGTCAAAACCTTATGCCCAATGAGATGTGGTTACACCACCGTTGAGCTCGTCGGACCACCGTAGTAACACTTTTAACCACCGTGAAAATTAAAGAACTCGGCTACAAAATAACTTAAAACCGCCAAGATCTTCTAAGTACTCGAGAACCTCACTAGATGGAATACTTTATGCAATATGAATTGCTTTGATTCTTGGTGCTTAGGGACCTTGTGATAATGGGTATTTATAGAGTGATTTACCATCAAAATCACTCCAATTGGACAAAAATGTCCCCAAACTTACACGGCACAATGGCCTTAACCGAACATAATCTACATGTCCACCACAAAGTGAAAATGGAACGTGCTTAACAAAAGAGAATGGAAGCCACATGTTCGCTGCATGTTGCTTATGCAACTGCCACGAACCATATCCTACATTTTTATTATATAATTTTATGTTTTAAATTTTTCAAATCTATTTTTATTATTTTTTAAAAAAGTTTCGAATAAAAAAATGACATTAATATTTTTATTCCTTTTCGGTAATATATTTTAATATATCACTCCAAATATTCTAAAATTAATTTTAAATCATTAATTTATGTTTGAATCATATTTAGATGTGTTTGCTATGTGATTTTTTAAAAATATTTAAATTAAAAAAAAGTAAAATATGAATAAGATGCACATTACCCGTTACCCGTTACTGTACATTCATCTTCTTGTATTTTTAAGGTTAAGGCTATTTAGTTGGAGATTTGGATCACTTGAAAGATTTTTGGCAAATTATATCAACTACTAAGAATGTAAATAATTATTTACATTCTTGGGATGGCGGCGAAATATTGTATTAAGTCACTTTTATGCCTTTTGTTGCATGTATGACATGTATGATATGTTTTGGTTTGAAGTACCCTAAATGGAGTTCTTGTGAAATGCTTAAAAACGGTTTAGCTGGCATAAGTGGTCGAATGTGGGAAAACCTACTAAATGGATTTAAATAAATATGATATTTTGCATGTTATTAAAATATGTTTAACTAGACATGCTCGTAAATTTTCAAGAACTTTGGACAAGGTTTGAAAAATTATTTGTTTGGTGGTGGTCGAGTGTGAGAGTCGGTCGGATGGAGTTGAAAAAGAGCCGATGGGGTTTGGGTATGTTAACTTAAGTCGGGAAGGCGGGTTAGATTCAGATGAATATGGGTTTAGAATAAGATTTAGGTTTCAAATCATAAAAATTTAAAATTTTTAAGGTTTAGGGTTTAGAGTTTAGGTAACGTCTTTAATTTACTGTAGTTTTTGCTTTAGTTCTTCAATTATGGAGTAACGTGCAACGTGTCACACATCCAATAATACTATATTTACACACAAAAAAACATTTTTTAAACACCCATACCTATTTTATTTGAAATTTCAGTTTGCACTTTTAATGCTCATATTTTTGTTAAACCAATGAGGTTGCTGTTGAATCTTTCTCTGTTGTTTTGTAGAATAGACGATTGGAAACGTGAACACGTTTTGTAATTTTTTTTGGATAAATTAAATTTTATTTATCCAAGTAACTATAAAACGAATACAAAACTGTAACAAATCTATAATAAGAAGATATCCCGATTAGTAGCTAAGCATCTTGTAACCCCCTAACCCGGCCTATGCGAACAGCCCGACTAGAGTGTCACATTGTTTTTATTGACAAAACATATGGCATAAAAAAAACTTTATTAAACTGAAGCAAATAAAAGTAAATATTGTCTAACAATTTAAAATAAGTAAAATGTCACCAAAAGAGGGTATCTGGAAAATAATGTTCACAAAATAATTTGTAAAACCAATAGCAAAATAATATGTTTTAAAACACCAGTAACATAGTATATATTGGCACATGTCACCTTAACGTAAACTGGGAAAAGTTTTAAAAAGAATGTTACATCAATGTGTAACCAGATAATGTGTAGATCCTCCAAATGCCAAGTCCGGGATGTCTATCTACGGGTATCTGAAAGGGGGAAGAAAAACAGATATGAGCTATGAAGCCCAATGTGTTACAATAGTGCAAACAAAATAAGGATAAGATTATTAAACAGTAATTCAGAAAATCCAATTATGTATATGCATGACAAGCTACCCTCCAACCGAACTCCTGGATACAGTTCCGCCCGAACAGTATCTGATACTGGCATTAACCTAAGCCCTTAAGGCAAAGTTACCGACCTAAGGGATTACCTTAGGGAACAGGCGAAATTACCCCAGCTAATGCACGGGAACCGTTAATAGGCGGAATTACCCTAACTGAGGTTAGGAACCATAAACAGGCAGAATTACCAGCTGGATCAAGGCTGAACCGGATATTAGATACTACTTATCATCCCAATACTAAGATGGCAGGCATGCTACTATAACAGGAATCATGATGGTAGTAACGGAAATTAAACAGGCAATATGTATACATAAATCAGGACATATCAGACATACAGTAAATCGTAAAATGATATATCTTAAAATTCAAAGCAAGTGTTTATATAAACCCAGAAAACAGTCATGTACACATACTTGATTCGTTTAAAACGTAAAACAGTAAAATACAGTTATATAGCACACAAGGAACACACCTCAATGGCAGAAACAGACAGGTGATCTACTGGGCGTTCGAGCCTCGCTCTATAGCAGTACTAGACCCTAAAAATATAAGATAGAATTTTTTATTAATATTGGAGTCAAATACTGAAATGATTATTCACGGGTATTAAAAACATACGGGTCACGATCGGATCTCGGGATCGGTCAAAGCGGGAGGAACTGGGCTGGGTCGGTACACGATCGGGAGAACTATGAGGTCCTACAAACAAACAGATATCAATTTTAGACCTTAGATAAAACTCTCGACTTAACTTAACTTAGAAGAAAAGTTTGACTCGAGACTTTAAAGTCCAATTTGGAGGCTTTCGGGTTCGAATTTCGAAAAACGGACTTCACGGATGGACTCAGGACGTCGAAAAACATAAAATAAGAGTTTTTGAAAATTTTGACTTTTTGGGTCAAAGTCAACGCTGACGTCAGCAGTCAAAGTCAACGGTCAACGCTGACGTCATGGTCAACGGGTCGGGTCGGTCAACGGTCAACGGTAAACGGGTTAGGTTTGACCGGTTTGGTTCAAGACTGGTTTGGCTCGGTTTGGCCGGTTCAAGGTCGGCTCGGACCGGGTTTGGGCCGGTTTGGACCGGCCGGCTCCAGGCCATCGTTCAGGGTTGCCGGAAAACGCCCTGGCGGCGCGTGGAGGCCACGCGCGGCCCTAAACGGCCGGAAAACACTCCCTGAGACAGGATCTTTCACTGAATCCACCAAAAACACATTAATTCTTAACCAAAACCCCAAGAAACAAAAGTATTAAGGGTTCGAAACTTACCCTTTTAACAAAACGGAAAGATTTTCCGATGAGGCCCCGAACGATGCCAAACAGAAGCAAGGTGAGAGGGGTTTTGGACGGCTTCGAACGGTGAACACGGTGGTGCTGGCGACGCACCAGTATCAGAATCGGTGGTGGCCGGATTGAGCGAAAACAGTAGGGGTTTAAACCCTAAGTCCGGCGAAGCTTCAAACCTCGATCCAGGACGTTTGCGGTGGCCGGCGGGCGCGTGGTTTGGGGGGTTTTGGTCGGGGCAAGGAGACGGACACAACGGCGGCGGCGGTGAGCACCACGGCGCGACGGTGAGAGAGAGCGGCGGTGGTCGGGGTTTGAGAGAATAAAGAAGGTTTATTTTTTATTTTTTATTTTTTGGTTTTGAATCTAATAGGGTTTCAAATATATACTTATATATTTATTTTATTTCAAATTTAATATTTTAAATGTTTCCAAAAAAAAAGGTGTTACACATCTATCAATTAAACATTTATACTCTATCATTTTCATCTTTACATCATTCTTAATAATGTAAAAAATTTCAATGGAGGAGTGCGCACCTTTTCCTTACAAACGTCCAATCCTCTCTTACTAGATATTGTATTTAAAACTACACCAAGCTAATATGATAATCACAACCCTTAAGGATTTACCCTCCCCATATGTAAAATCCAAGCAAAAAGGCTAACTCAACTGTCAGGAACAAACTGCAAACTGCAAACCACAAGCTTGTGTTATTAAAAGCCATAAAGAGGTTGAAAAAGAGCAACTCCCAAACAAATGGTATCTAGATTCAACAGCTTCTCCACACAGCAAGCATAAGGTGTCAACCTGAAAATCCCATCTATCAAACCTGTATTTTGTTGGCAAACGATCCAAGAAAACTAACCAAGATAGAAACAATTATATAGGGTACAATGTTATCTTAATGTTAAGAATGATCACAGCTCAACAAAAAAACTACAACTCAGCAACAAAATTTCAGCAACAAAATTCATAACAGATTGAAACGTTTGTTATTAATTTTGGAAGAAATTATTAGCTGTATTTTTTAGAAACAAAATCTATTGCAAAAAACATTCTCTTCCTAATTACAAACATTTCATTCTTAATTCTTATATAAATAAGTGCTTTGTGAATGAATAAAATCAATCATCTTCTGCTATTCTTTTACATGGTATCATTAGCCCTTTCTTTATTCTGAGTTAGTATGGCCACTGTTGACAACTCCGGCAGGAATGAGAGCTCTGATCAGCCGTTCTCCAACAAGCGAATCAACAATCAGTTGGATGACACCAACTTTCTCTTCTGGAAGCAACAGGTCTTGCTGATGATGCGAGGCCATGGATTCGAGGATTACCTTGACGGTTCGATTGTTCCACCACCCAAATCCATCACTGATCCCACTGGCATTGTTGTTCGCAGTCCAGCATATACTCGTTTTCTTAAGCAAGATAGCTCCTTTGATTCATGGTTGCTTTCTACCGTAAGCCCCGATGTCCTTCCACATCTGGTTGGGGCTGAAACCACTGATGTCATTTGGAAAACTGTTGCCGCCTTGTACTCTCAGTTGTCCACCACCAAACTGATGCATCTCCACTGTCGTCTCTGAGCTATTAAGAAAACTGACCTTTCAATGAGGGAATATACAATGCAAAATAAGGAGGTTTGTGACTTGTTGGCATCTTGTGGAAGTCCTATTTCCTCGGTCGAGCATATTGCCACCATTCTCAATGGGCTTTCATCGGAGTATGATCCATTCGTTGTTGTCATTTCTGCCAGTAGAGAACCTTATACAGTGGTTGGAGCAGTCTCCCTTCTGATTGATGCAGAAACACGTCTGGCCGATCCTCTTCGAATGCCTATTGGCATTAACAACACGAGGTTCACTGATAATACCTCTTTTTCTCCTGATTCAAATCGTCATGGAAACCCACAATATTCTGGTGGTCGTTACAAAGGGCGTCCACATCATCAATGCCAAGTTTTTGGCAAACTGGGACACTTGGCTGATCGTTGTTGGCACCGTTTTGATCGCAACTACAAAAATAATCCCTCCCCTCAGCCTCTTGCTCAGACTCCTACTCAAGAAAATGCTTGCTTTGTTCCGGAGCCTACTGATTTGCATTATGAACCTTTTGTTGCCACTGTGGCTCCCGATCTAGCCATGCCAAGTCTTGAGTCTGATAATGCTCAAGTCAACACTCTGATTGCTGCTGTTCCTGGCTCTTCCATCACCTGGTTTCCAGACTCTGGTGATACACACCATGTGACAAACACCTCTCTTGCAACATCCTCTGCCAATCCTTATCTTGGTAAGGGACAGGTGCTCATAGGTGATGGTTCTGCCCTCTCTATTTCACACATAGGTCATGCCACTTTTGCAGCACCCACTCGACAGTTGCATCTTTCTCATGCTTTGCATGTACGTCAAATCACCTGTAATCTATTATCAGTCTCTAAATTCACTGCTGATAACAATGTTTACTTGGAATTTCATGCCAAATATTGTTGTGTAAAGGATGAGAGCACAGGTACTACAATCTTACATGAAGCTCAAAATGGTTGTCTTTATTCCTTTTCTGGTACAAATGTTCCTTCCCCTCAGGCTGCTACGTGTGTGGCTACTACTACAGCTCAAGCTATTTTTCTTATATGGCATCAATGACTAGGTCATCAGTCACGAGATGTACTTAGTCTTATATTAAATAAATCAATTTCTATAGATAATTCTACTATCTGTTCTGCATGTCAACAAGGGAAGAGTCATGTTCTCCCTTTTGCATCATCTACTACTGTGTACTCATCACCCTTTAAACTTGTTAAGGTTGATGTATGGGGTCCAGCTTCAATTTCTTCTAATGGATATCGTTATTATGTTTCCTTTTTGGATCTATGTTCTCGTTACTGTTGGCATTACTTATTGAAGAATAAGTCCGATGTTAAAGCTGCCTTTTCATTATTTTATGCACTTGTGAAGAACCAGTTTGGAGCAACTATAAAAGCCATCCAAACAGATGGTGGAGGTGAGTTTCAATTCCTTAAAAACCTTCTTGCTCAGCATGGCATCCAACGACGAGTGACATGTCCATACACATCCCAGCAAAATGGAGTGGTGGAGCGCAAGCACAGACATATAGTTGAAACAGCACTCACTCTCCTTGCCCAGGCAAGCATGCACCTTAAGTACTGGTCTTATGCAGTTCTTAGTGCAGTATACCTCATCAACAGGCTCCCAACAAAGCTCCTTGGTGATCAATCTCCCTTTCAAAAGATTACAGGTCGACCTCCTGACTACAAATTTCTTAAAGTATTTGGATGTGAGTGTTATCCTTATCTACGACCTTATAATAATCACAAGCTTGAATTTCGCTCTAAACCTTGTCTTTTTCTTGTATATTCTTCGACTCATCATGGATATCAATGTCTTGATGACAAGGGTCGTGTCTACATATCTCGGAACATGGTTTTTAATGAGAAAATCTTTCCCTTTGCAATCCAAGGAAGCAATGTTTCTAAATATCCTCACAAATCAGCAAAGGCTTTTGTTATTCCACCCGAATGCACCAAGCACCAGCAAGAAGCACCTAAAAATGTAACTACTTCTTGTGATCAAATTGCTCCAGATCAACCAGATGTCACAACTAAACCTTTTGCTCCAGATGCGTCTGTTGCTCTTGAAGCTCCAACAACTTCTGTTGTGACTTTTGATCACTCTCATTTACCTAATGCTACTACAGATGTTACTAGTACACCTGCCGAGTCTGATCACATGAACACTCCATCAGACCATACTATTCTTCCTCAGCCCACATCACGACCTACAGGTAACACACATACTATGATCACCAAAATTAAGGTTGGCATCTTTAAACCTAAACTATATCAAGTGCAATTCTGTTCTACTCGAATTTCTGTTCATGAAGCTCTACAGCAACCAGATTGGGCAGCAGCTCTCATGAAAGAATATAATGCTCTAATTGACAACTCAACATGGGATGTGGTTCCCTTACCAGCTGGGAAGAAGGCTATCGGTTGCAAATGTTTATTTCGGGTCAAATATAACTTTGATGGATCCATTGATAAACTAAAAGCTCGACTCATGGCTAAGGGTTTCACTCAGATACTTGGCTTTGATTTCGTGGAGACATTCAGTCCCGTGGTTTGGTTTACATCCATCAATGTATTCTTGTCCATAACTATCACACGAGCATGACCCATACATCAGATTGATGTAAACAATGCTTTTCTAAAAGGTGACTTAGCTGAGGTAGTTTACATGCACCAACCCCCTGGGTTTGTTCAAACTGATGCATCTGGTGTTCCACTGGTGTGTCAACTAAAAAAGGCTCTATATGGGTTACGTCAAGCCCCTCGCAACTGGTTCCTCAAGCTTACATCGTGCTTGGTCACACTCGGTTTTCATGCCTCCAAAGCTGATACATCCTTATTTATCAACCTCTCTACATATCACACTATATATGTGGTCGTTTATGTTGACGATATACTCATTACTGGAAGCTCTCCCAATTGTATTCAACAGGTGATTCATACACTCCATGCTCAATTCTCTATCAAAGATTTGGGACAACTTCATTATTTTTTGGGTATTGAAGTTAAGCATCTTGATCATGGACTCTTTTTGAGTCAAAAACAATATGCTCTTGACTTGCTACAAAAAACTGATCTTCTTGAAGCACAGCTACTCCCATGGTCACTTATCCTAAACTTAGTCGTCATCAAGGAGATCCTTTAGGTGATGTTCATGGGTATCGAAGCATTATGGGAGCACTTCAATACCTATGTCATACACGCCCTGATCTTTACTATGTTGTAAACAAAGTCGCCCAATACATGCAATCTCCTACAGATATCCATTAGAATGCAGTTCGAAGGATTCTTCAGTATTTAAAAGGCTCGCTTGATCATGGTCTATGGTTTGCCCCTCAACAGCCCTCTGATGCAGCTCTAATTGGTTTTACTGATGCCGAATGGGGAAGCGACATTGATGACCGACGTTCCACAACTGGTTACTGTGTTCTACTTGGCAGCCACATTATCTCCTAGGGTGCTAAAAAACAGCAATATGTATCTCACTCCACTGCGGAAGCCGAATATCGAAGTTTGGCAGATGCATCTTCTAAGGTTCTATGGTTACATGCTCTGCTAAATGATATGGGTGTGGCTCTACCTAATGCACCAACAATTTTGTGTGATAATACTAGTACAGTATCCATGGCGGCAAATCATGTGCTTCACGCTAAAACAAAGCACATTGACCTTGATTTAGATTTTGTTCGTGAGAAGGTTGTGGTTGGTTTGCTTCAAGTCAATTATGTCCCTGCCTCTGATCAACTTGCCGACATCTTCATTAAACCAATTCCAGCTACACATTTTGTTGACTTACGCACAAAGCTGGGGATCTGTAGCTATCCTCTTCTTGTTGAAAACAAAAAAGAAAACATGGAGAATGTTAAGAATGATCACAGCTCATCAAAAAAACTACAACTCAGCAACAAAATTTCAGCAACAAAATTCATAACAGATTGAAACGTTTGTTATCAATTCTGGAAGTAATTATTAACTGTATTTTTGAGAAACAAAATTTGTTGCAAAAAACATTCCCTTCCTAATTGCAAACATTCTCTTCCTAATTCTTGTATAAATAAATGCTTTGTGAATGAATAAAATCAATCATCTTCTTATATTCTTTTACACCCCAAACAATCTAAAAACATGACACTCTATTTAATATAACACGGAGTTCGTCGAAACGGATCTAGGAGTATTGTAAGCATGTTCTTGCAATAAAAGACAACAAAGAAATAATAAAAGTTATATGACATAATTATATTAAGTAGGAGATTTAAAGATAACAAAAAGAATATATATATATATATATATATATATAACGATGATAATTCTGTCGTTTTTGGAAAGAACTTCAATGACGTCGATGATGAAGGCTTAAAAAACGACCGGTGTTGAGAATGCTAAACTCGAAACAACTCGAACAATATGCTGAACAAACCCGAATCGAATATGTTTAACGTCGTAGGACTTGGACCCTCTAGATAGCAATCTAGGAACCCGAAGTATCAAAGACAATCAAACGAGTTGAGTGTCGAATAGTTCTAAAAAGAACCGAATTGAAGAAGAAACTCTCAAGTAAATTTTATTCATTCATGTGTGTAACCTAGTTTTTACAAAATAAAAAAAAATTATATATGAATAAAGGGAGGGGATGCCGTTTGAAACATATGACTCAAAATTAAGGAAAATTATTTGAAACTTATTGCTTTAACTTATCCTAAACGGCAACCACAACATTTGAATGATGTGCGCCCACTTGAAAACAGCACATGTTAAATGTGCTTGCAGTTGAATTCCAAAGCATTCTGCACATGCTCAATTGTGCGTCTGTTTTGAATTTCAAAACAAATGCACTTTGGTTGATACATGCACATGTGAGAATAAGCATATGTTAAATGTGCTACTATTTGAATTTCAATTTGAAGCATAATCTGCTGGGCGTTGAAGAGCAATTTGCTGGAATTGCTAATTCCATGACCGAATTAATTGGCACTTGTCTCGTATGTTGCTTCAACTGAATGGTGGAATCAACCTATCTATTATGTACCCATATAAAACAAATAAGTTAGATATATACTTAAATATATATAATAATAAGTATTATAGTCTAATATGTCACATATCAGCATGTAACACATTATAAATCTTATGTTCTATGGCATAAACATTATCGAATAAATTTGGAATTGAAGCACAAGGAAAAAAACTTCTTTGAATTTTTTTGCCTTAGAACGAGTAATAGGTCCTACTGGCAAAACCTCCGAATCAAATTGCGCTTGTGTAGATGTGCTCCCTTAACTATTTTTCTTATGTCTGAGAGAGTGCCATATCTTCCTTGCCTCATAATCAAATGGAAGATCTTTATGAGTAACCAGTTGATCCCGTAACTTCATAAGTTTTTTCAATTTCCAGATCTTGTGATCGAAAGTAAACACTCATTTCAAATTCAATGCCTTTTTGTTACACATGGGTTTGTTCGTGTTTAAAGGTAAAAGAATCGATCAACTGAGGACAGTGATTGTGCTATTCAAACTGCGATGGGGAGATTGCCTCAGAATCAATGATTCTGGGAACTGTCGAAGAAACACAAGATAACATTGATGATCATACCCTTTCGAAATCTACCAAAACCAAGACTTGTTTTTAGGATATGCTGGTGGGTGACGGTCTGCCAAAAATATGCTATACTTGTGGGATGTTTGGGCATGCAAAGGACTTTCAAGTGTATCATCAAATAAATTAAATTAAATTTAGTTTATTTAATAAATGTTCTAGATTTCCTAAAAATTAATTTCTTACAAATGTGTTCTCTTGTATAGTTTAATTTTTAAATATTTTAATATTTTTTTAAATTTTTTATAATACTATTTTTTTCTCAATTTTTAATATTTGTTTAGTTTTAAACATTTTTATAATTTTCAAATCTTTATGCACAATTAAAATCTTAATGTCAAATAGAGTATAAATTAATTCATTAACATCAAACAAAATATTAATTAAATACTTAACATTAAATAAAATATGAATTAAATACTTAACATCAAATAAATATCAATTAAACCTTCAACGTAGATGAGATGTGTTATCATTATAGATTTTAAAAAATAAGAATTAAAATCAACATTAACATGTATCTCTTATTGATGAATTTTTTAACTAAAAATTTTCATAGAGTTTTACGAAGATTTAATTAATTTCTTTTAAAAAAAATTACTTTATTTTTAAACTAAAAATTTTATATAAATATCATTTATATTTAAAATAAATACTATAATCTAAATTCATTTTGGTTCATTGTATTTTAATTTGTTTATTTTCATTTCATATTTAACTAATATTACTATAACATATATTTTAATGTCCATTATAGTAGCATAAAATTTAAATTAAATAATATGTTTTAAAGAACAACATGTTAACTATAAAAGAACCATATCATCATGTCAGGATGTATCTGTACAAAAAAAAAATCGCAAGAAAAACTATTTATTATTATTATTCAACTTCTAAAATTTATTACAATTGAAATAATAACATAACTAATATGAATAATAAAAAGTAGAAAGCCAAAGTTTAGATTTTGCTTTGGCAACTTCCATAACAATTGTCAACATGGCGTCGCACTGATTTTGGATCTGCACATATTAATTAAAGATACTCGTAAGATAAGAGCAAATATATATGAAGGGAAGAAGCTAAAATTTGGAATTAGGAGAAAAATACAAATGATTGAAAGTGGAGAGCAAATTCATAAATAAACTATCATTTTAAAAATTTAAATAGAGTGAAAAAGGTGGGGAAAAAAATCCTCGAGGGCGGGGAAGGATTCGTCCTTGTATATATGTAGAGAGAAGGGGGTAAGATCAAAAACACAATATTAGTACGATCTCGCTCGATTATCGAGCTTCTTGTTACCAATTTCCAAAAAAGATTTTAACATTATATTGATGACTACATCTATCGTATATTCAACATAGCTTAAAAAGATTGGTGTAATCACTAATTTTATCCAGGGTCTTTGACCTGTTTTAATTTCTTTGTTGAATTTGAATAAAGGGCTTTAGTAAATATACACCTTATAGAAATCCAAAAAAAAATACTATTGGTTTAAAATTAATTTCATATTTTTCTAAATAAAAGAAAAACAATATATGTTTAAATGGATCTTATAAAAAAATCATTTACCTTTTTTTATTACTCTATCTTTATTTCCCTTTCTAACCCCCCTTTTTTCGATTATTATTATTATTATTATTATTATTATTATTATTATAATAATAATAATAAAATAAACAAATCTAATTTAAATAAAAATAATCCGTTTATTTAAATAAACACCAAATATTTTATTTGTCACTCCATTTACATATTTAAAACAAATATACATTACATCTTAAGCCCATGTTGAGACCATTTCAATCCAAGTCCAAGTCTGATAATACAACATAAAACCCTAACTTTATCTAGGGTGAGCGTTCGAGCGAGTCGAGTCAAAAATTTTGAGTTATTCGAGTTGAGTTGTCATATTTTACTATTTGAAATTTTTTAGAATTTTTCGATTCGAGTCGATTTTAGAGAGTTCGATTCAAATTTTAATCAATTCAATTTTTCGATTTTATGTAAAATTTTAATTATACTATTTATAATACTATAGTATAGTTTGATTACAATTTAAATGGTTTTCTCTTTATATTTACATACATATTTCTTCATATTATTTTTCACATGTTTAAAAAAAGATTTTAAATTATTATTATCATCAATCAAATATCTTAGGTATGAATATGTCCTTTTATTAAATTATAGGTTTTATTAACAACTTCCTTCTTATCTAGGTAAGACTAAGACTAGACAAAAAATAGTGATAAATTAAATACAAAAATTAAAAAAACAAATAGCATAATATAAAAGATACAAATAAAAATTCTATTAAATAAAATAAAAAATAATCTAGAGCGTGATCAGATTATAAAAAAAAATTAAAATGTAAAACAAGAAGTGATTGAAAATAAAACTACATGGGTTAAATGTGCAATTAACCTCTATAATTACTAAAAATTTTGAGTTATTCGATTTTCATTTTACAACTTGAACTTAATTTGAAATTTTTTCGAGTCGATTCGAGTTTATAAAATTTTGAGACAAGTTTTTTCACCTCGATTTGAGTCGATAAATTCGATTTTTTCGAATCGAGTTTTGCTCACCGCTAACTTTATCCCCCTTGCGTTTGCGCAACCAACTAAGAGCCGTTGGATATGATCCATGATCCAACGGTCGAGATTACAAGGAGAAGAAGCTTCCAAAAGGCTACACGAGACACTCATGCTTGTTGGTATCCAACGCGCACCGTGTAACACCCTAAAAACTGGGTTAGTAAAATGATTCGAATAGTTTGTAAATTAAATCGAATCATGTATATTTGGATTAGAAGTAAGGGACCAAATTGAATTAAATAAAGAATGAGAGGATTGCATGCCAAATTCCCAACTTCCCTTAATTGCCCTTGGTCTTTAATTTGCTCAAGAATTAAATATAAGGGCAAAATAGTCATTTCTCACCCCATTAGCAACTAAACAAAATTAGACAATTTTCTCTTCTTCCTCTCCATTTCACGTGAACACCAAAGAAAGGAGAAGAGAGAAAATTTCATGGGAGTTATGGGGGAAAGCTTAGAAGCCATGCATGTTTGAGCAAATTAACTAGAAAATTGAATTTAAAGACCCTAGTAAGCTTTTCTTTCCCTAAACCGAAAATTTTAGGGTTTTAGAACTTTTGGGTTTTGATTATTCTATGATGTTTACAAGTTAATTAGGTTGATAGAAACTTAAATTTTTGGATTATAATTGCTTGGGTTTAGTTTGAGAAGCTTGAGCAAGTAAGTAAGAAGCTTAGAATTTGGGACTTTGTAAATGCATTATGTGAGTTAATTGATTTGATAATATGATGAAATTGGGGATTAGTTGATTTTAATTTTGTGTTTGGAATGCTGAAAAATCATGAGATTTAGTTGGGTTATGAATTAAAGTCATGGAATGAAAACTAGTCAAAAATATTAAAAAATATTTTTTTATTCATTAAAAATTAATTAAATCTAAAACAAAAGGCTACTAAACATTCTCAACCTTAACTATAGTAAAATCAAAATTTTATCTAAAAAGGTATGAACATAATCTGAAAAGAAAGGGTTTTGTATAGTTTGTTATTGGTGAATCAAAGATAAAGGATTTTGATAATAGCCAATTGGAATTTTATTATTTTAGTTTAGGTATTTTAGTTTTAATATAAATTGGAGTTTTAGGTTTTTTCAAAGATATTTTAGTTTAGTTAGGGTTGAGAATATTTATTAAATTTTTATTTTGGATTTAATTAATTTTTAATATTTTATTTAAATTTTAATTGTTTTATAACTTACACTAGAATAAAATTATATTCTATATATATGTATATATTTAATAAGTTAGATTCTATGTCATTTAAAATATATTATCACATATATATGACATGTTATCATTATTATATTTTTAACGGTTCGGTTATTATGGTAGTTAAAAAATGAGTTATTTGTTAAAATGACATAGATCAAGGGCTAAATTTATCCCAAAAAAGAATAGGGGCCAAAATGAAAAAAATTAATAAACGTTAAGGGTAAAAATTATATTTATGCCTTTCATATTTTTCGAAATAAAAGAAAATCAATAAATGTTTAAATATATCGTATAAAAAATCATTTACCTTTTTTATATTACTCTATCTTTATTTCCCTTTCTAACCTCCCTTTTTTCGAAGATTTTATTATTATTATTATTATTATTATTATTATTATTATTATTTCACTTAAAATCATTGTTTTTATTCCTTATCAAATTTCTTAATTCTATTTTCTTTTAGGGTTTTATCTTTCCAATTTAAAACACCTTTCTTTTAAAATTTAGTAACACTTTTGCTTCTTTAAAACTTTTCCACAATTTTTAATTTCTTTTTAACACTAATTTCTCAAATTTTCAAATTCCCAATTTCTTATTTTTCAAATCCTTAATTAAATTTCCAATTCCTAAACCCCTAAACTTTTAATTTTATTTTGATCATTCCCCAAAATTTCAAGACTTTTTAGACTTTTAAATATAAATATATTGGTTGGTTAATCACGCTTATATTAAGGTCAATATCTGATATATTATGTGATATTATTTAATTATTTTTTTTCTAAAATGCAATAATATTTTTTGTATCGAGTTTATATATATAACTCCAGCAAAAAATATCAAACCTTTAGCGAAATCTACGAGATCATTAGTTTTTTTTTTTTTTTTGAAGTTCTTGTACCCATCACTACTTTAAGAAAACTGAATAAAGTGAAAGATTGGGCATGCCACACCACTTGATAATAATGATGTTTTAGGAGTTCCCCGGGTTATATGCATCTAAAGGTGTTTAAAATTATCTAAATTTGAATCTCTAAATGATTTATATATTTTTATTATGTACTTTTATGTTTTAAAAGTTTCAAATATATTTTTATTAATTTTTTATGAAATATTCAAATAAAAAAACAGATTAATATTTTCAATGTCTTTTTGGCAATAAATTTTAATATCTTTGTCTCCAAATATTCGAAAACTAATTTTAAATCACTAATTTTTGTGCCTGAATTATATTTAGTTGTTTTGACTATGTGATTTTTTTAAATTATTTAAATTAAAAAAAAATATGAATTAGGTACGCATTACCCGTTAATGTACATATATTTTCATGCATTTTTCAGGTTAAGACCTTTAAGTTGAAGATTTGGATCACTTGAAAAGGTTTTTGACAAGTTACATCAACTGCTAAAAATATAAATCACTATGTATTATTATAAATTAACATGTTTTAAAGAACAACATGTTAAATATAAAAGAACCATATCATGCCAAGTTCTAATGGATTGATGCATTTGTACAAGAAAAATCGCAAGAATAAATATATGTTTTATTATTCAACTTTTCAAATTTATTAAAATTAAAATAATAACATAACTAATATGAATGACATGAAGTAGAAAGCTAAAGTTTAGATTTCGCTTTGACAACTCCCATAACAGTTGTCAACATGGCGTCGTACTGATTTTGAATCTGCACATATCAATTAAAAAACACATAAGATAAAAGCAAATATATATATGCAAGAAAGAAGCTAAAATTTGGGGGTGGGGGCAAAATAAAAATGCTTGAGAGTAGGGTATAAATTCATAAATAAACTAAAATTTTAAAAAAATTATATAGAGGGTGAAAGGTAAAAAATTTCTTTGGGAGTTGAGAATGATCCGTCCCTGTATATATGTAGAGAGAAAGAGGGGTAAGATATATGTTGTTATATACCTGCTTCAGGGTTAGATTCAATGATAGCCTGAGCACAATCTTTGGTACAATTGTAAACAACCTCTGACGGTGAAATTTTGCATTTCACCATGCATACACCGAAACAAATAGCAAACTTAACAGATGTCTGGTCATGGCATTCATTGGTGCACGATTTTGCACATTCTAAGATGGATGTTTCCGGTTGAAATTTGGTTGTTTCCGTCACAACAACAATTTGTTTCTGGGATATGAGAACAATTGTCAACATCAATAATGATTGGACAAATTTTTTCATGTTATTCCTCTCCATGAATTAAGCCTATTGTTTTAGGATATTCACAAACAATATACTAGAAATCAGAGAAACTTTTTGTGAATATAACTTTGATATAAATTCCATGTTTATATAGTGATGAAGAGACTTATCCACGTTACTACGTAAGAAGAAAATAATTTAATTTTTTCCAGAAGTGATGGTTTATACTATGGTGGCTCTTTGAATATAAATATAGAATATCAGTAATCACACAAGCCAATTGTGGGAAATTAATTATTTATGCAGTGAATCATAAATATTCTTGCCTTATGAGTTAACAACTACTACTAATTGTATACATTTATCTTTAAAGAGAGGCATTTAATTCTTAAAATATATGTGTATGTTATAAATATTTTTATTTATGATGAATATCTAAAAATTAAAATATTTATTGTAATTAAAGTTTTTATTTTATACTTACAAATATAGAGTTTAAAGAAAGTGTTGTACACGATCATAAATTGAGAATATAATACAAGTCTCTCTTTTACTCCGATCTTTTTATTGTCCGTGCTCTTATTTACTAGATCAACAACACAATATTAGCACGATCTCGCTCAATTATCGAGCTTCTTGTTGCCAATTTCAAAAAAAGATTTTAACATGATATTGATGACTACATCTATCGTATATTTAACTTAACTTAAAAAGATTGGTGTAATCACTAATTTTATCCAGGGTGTTTGACCTGTTTTAATTTCTTTGCTGAATTTGAATGAAGGGCTTTACTAATTATACACTTTGTAGAAATCCAAAAAAATTACTTTTGGTTTAAAATTCATTTCATATTGGCATAAAGATAATTTTCACCCTTAACGTTTATAATTTTTATCATTTTGGCCCTCATTCTTTTTTTGGGATAAATTTATCCATTGACTTATGTTTTTTTAACAAATAACTCATTTTTTAACTACCATGATAACTGAACCGTTAAAAATTTAATCATGATTACATGTCAGATATGTGTAATAATATATTTTAAATGACTTAACATCTAGTATATCAAATACATAAACACGGAATATAGTTTTATTTCAATCTAAAAATATAAAACAATTAAAATTCAAATAAAATATTAAAAAATATTTTTTTATTCATTAAAAATTAATTAAATCTAAAACAAAAGGCTACTAAACATTCTCAACCTTAACTATAGTAAAATCAAAATTTTATCTAAAAAGGTATGAACATAATCTGAAAAGAAAGGGTTTTGTATAGTTTGTTACTGGTGAATCAAAGATAAAGAATTTTGATAATAATCAATTGGAATTTTATTATTTTAGTTTAGAATTTAGGTATTTTAGTTTTAATCTAAATCGGAGTTTTAGGTTTTTTTAAAGATATTTTAGTTTAGTTAGGGTTGAGAATATTTAGTAAATTTTTATTTTGGATTTAATTAATTTTTAATATTTTATTTAAATTTTAATTGTTTTATAATTTATACTAGAATAAAATTATATTCTATATATACGTATATATTTAATAGGTTAGATTATATGTCATTTAAAATATATTATCACATATATATGACATGTTATCATTATTATATTTTTAACGGTTCGGTTGTTATGGTAGTTAAAAAATGAGTTATTTGTTAAAATGGCATAGATCAAGGGCTAAATTTATCCAAAAAAAGAATAGGGGCCAAAATGAAAAAAATTATAAACGTTAAGGGTAAAAATTATCTTTATGCCTTTCATATTTTCCGAAATAAAAGAAAATCAATAAATGTTTAAATATATCGTATAAAAAATCATTTACCTTTTTTATATTACTCTATCTTTATTTCCCTTTCTCACCTCCCTTTTTTCGATGATTATTTTTATTATTATTATTATTATTATTATTATTATTATTATTATTATTATTATTATTATTATTTCTCTTAAAACCATTGTTTTTATTCCTTATCAAATTTCTTAATTCTATTTTCTTTTAGGGTTTTATTTTTTCCAATTTAAAACACCTTTCTTTTAAAATTTAGTAACACTTTTGCTTATTTAAAACTTTTCCCCAATTTTTAATTTCTTTTTAACACTAATTTCTCAAATTTTCAAATTCCCAATTTCTTATTTTTCAAATCCTTAATTAAATTTCCAATTCCTAAACCCCTAAACTTTTAATTTTATTTTAATCATTCCCCAAAATTTCAAGACTTTTTAGACTTTTAAATTTTAAATTTTGTATTTCTAAAAGGGTTATTACAAATGGTATATTTTCTTATTTATATATAAATATATTGGTTGGTTAATCACGCTTATATTAAGGTCAATATCTGATATATTATGTGATATTATTTAATTATTTTTTTTCTAAAATTCAATAATATTTTTTGTATCGAGTTTATATATATAACTCCAGCAGAAAATATCAAACCTTTAGCGAAATCTACGAGATCATTAGTTTTTTTTTGTTTTTTTTTGAAATTCTTGTACCCATCACTACTTTAAGAAAACTGAATAAAGTGAAAGATTGGGCATGCCACACCACTTGATAATGATGTTTTTCGAGTTCCCCGGGTTCTATGCATCTAAAGGTGTTTAAAATTATCTAAATTTGAATCTCTAAATGATTTATATATTTTTATTATGTACTTTTATGTTTTAAAAGTTTCAAATATATTTTTATTAATTTTTTATGAAATATTCAAATAAAGAAAACAGATTAATATTTTCAATGTCTTTTTGGCAATAAATTTTCATATCTTTGTCTCCAAATATTCGAAAACTAATTTTAAATCACTAATTTTTGTGTCTGAATTATATTTAGTTGTTTTGACTATGTGATTTTTTTAAATTATTTAAATTAAAAAAAATGAATTAGGTACACATTACCCGTTAATGTACATACATTTTCATGCATTTTTCAGGTTAAGACCTTTAAGTTGAAGATTTGGATCACTTGAAAAGGTTTTTGACAAGTTACATCAACTGCTAAAAATATAAATCACTATGTATTATTATAAATTAACATGTTTTAAAGAACATGATGTTAAATATAAAAGAACCATATCATGCCAAGTTCTAATGGATTGATGCATTTGTACAAGAAAAATCGCAAGAATAAATATATGTTTTATTATTCAACTTTTCAAATTTATTAAAATTAAAATAATAACATAACTAATATGAATGACATGAAGTAGAAAGCTAAAGTTTAGATTTCGCTTTGACAACTCCCATAACAGTTGTCAACATGGCGTCGTACTGATTTTGAATCTGCACATATCAATTAAAAAACACATAAGATAAAAGCAAATATATATATGCAAGAAAGAAGCTAAAATTTGGGGGTGGGGGCAAAATAAAAATGCTTGAGAGTAGGGTATAAATTCATAAATAAACTAAAATTTTAAAAAAAATATATAGAGGGTCAAAGGTAAAAATTTTCTTTGGGAGTTGAGAATGATCCGTCCCTATATATGTAGAGAGAAAGGGGGGTAAGATATATGTTGTTATATACCTGCTTCAGGGATAGATTCAATGATAGCCTGAGCACAATCTTTGGTTGTAACACTCTTGAAAAAATAATAATAATAAATAAATAAATAAATATATATATATATAAGTATAAAAAAAAATTATTAGAATACTTTTTGGAAACCCTATTAGATTCAGAACCCAAGAAAACCCTTTTTTCCCTCTCAAACCCCGACCACCGCCGCTCTCAGTCACCACCGCGCCGTGTCTTGCACCGCCGCCACCACCGAGACCGTCTCCTTCTCCCGGTCCGAACCCCCTTAATCACGCGCCGAACCGCCGCTGCCTTCGCCGCGAATCGAAGGCGAAAGTTTCGCCGGGATTAGGGTTAAACCCTCTCGGTATTTTCGTTGAATCCGGCCACGATCGAGGTTAAATTGGCGCGTCGTCGGTCCGTTTGTGTTCGTCGTGACTAGGCGACCAAAACCCACCCATCATCGTCTCCTGTCGTCACCGTTAAAGCCACGTCGGAAAAGTTTTTCCCGATCGGTTTTGGTAAAATCTTTTACCTTTTTGTTCTGTTTTTTTATTGATTGAAGGCTAAATATTGTGTTTTTGGTGAAATTGGTTTAAGATCCGGTTTCTGTGAGTGTTTTCCGGCCGTATAGGGCCGCGCGTGGCCTTCACACGCCGTCGAAAACAGTTTCCGGTCACCAGGGACGGTTACCGTGAACTGACCGGTCCAAACCGGCCCAAACCCGGTCCAAACCGGCCTTGAACCGGTCAAACCGAGCCGAACCGGTCAAACCCGACCCGTTGACCCGTTGACCGACCCGACCCGTTGGTCGACCCGACCCGTTGACCGTTGACCGTGATGTCAGCACTGACCGTTGACCTTGACTGCTGACGTCAGCATGACGTCAGCGTTGACTTTGACTGCTGACGTCAGCAGTGACTTTGACCAAAAAGTCAAATTTTTCAAAAACTCCTATTTTATGTTTTTCGACGTCCTGAGTCCATCCGTGAAGTCCGTTTTTCGAAATTCAAACCTGAAAGCCTTCAAATTGGACTTTAAAGTCTCGAGTCAAACTTTTCTTCCAAGTTAAGTTAAGTTTAGAGTTTTATTTAAAGTCTAAAATTTATATCTGTTTGTTTGTAGGACCCCATAATTCTCCCGATCGTGCACCAACCCAACCCAGTTCCTCCCGCTTTGATCGATCCTGAGATCCGGTCGTGACCCGTATGTTTTTAATACCCGTGAATAATCAATTCAATTTTTAGCTCCAGTATTAATAAAAATTCTATCTTATATTTTTAGGGTAAAGTACTGCTACAGAGCGAGGCTCGAACGCCCAGTAGATCACCTGTCTGTTTCTGCCATTGAGGTGTGTTCCTTGTGTGCTAAATAACAGTATTTTACCGTTTTGTGTTTTAAACAAATCAAGTATGTGCACATAACTATTTTCTGGGTTTATGTAAACACTTGCTTTGAATTTTAAGATATAACATTTAACGATTTACTGTATATCTGATATATCCTGATTTATGTATACATGTTGCCTATTTAACTTCTGTTACTATCATCAAAATTCCTATTATTACTATATGCCTGCCATCTTAGTGTTGGGGTGATAAGTAGTATTTAATATCCGGTTCAGCCTTGATCCAGCTGGTAATTCCGCCTGTTTACGGTTCCTAACCTCAGTTAGGGTAATTCTGCCTGTTATCGGTTCTCATGCATCAGCCGGGGTAATTCCGCCTGTTCCCTAAGGTAATCCCTTAGGTCGGTACCTTTGCCTTAAGGGCTTAGGTTAATGCCAGTATCAGATACTGTTCGGGGGGACTGTATCCAGAAGTTCGGTTGGAGGGTAGCTTGTCATGCATATTCATGATTTGATTTTCTGTATTACTGTTTAATTAATATATCTCTATTTTTGTTGCACTGTTGGAACACACTGGGCTTCATAGCTCATACCTGTTTTATTCCCCTTTCAGATACCCGTAGATAGACATCTCGGACTTGGCATTGGAGGATCTACATATTGTCTGGTTACACGTTGATGTAACATATTTGAACTTTTTCTCAGTTTACGTTATGGTGACATGTGCCAATATATATTATATTACTGGTGTTTTAAAAGTATTACTTTGCTATTTGTTTTACAAATTATTTTGTGAACACTATTTCCAGCTACCCTGTTTTTAGTGACATGTACATATTTTAAATTGTTAGATGGTATTTACTTTCTTTGGCTTCAGTTAAATAATTTTTATGCCATATGTTTCGCAAATATAAACGATGTGACACTCTAGCCGGGCTTCCCGCATAGGCCGGTTTAGGGGGTTACATTGGTACAATTGTAAACAACCTCTGACGGTGAAATTTTGCATTTCACCATGCATACACCGAAACAAATAGCAAACTTAACAGATGTCTGGTCATGGCATTCAGTGGTGCACGATTTTGCACATTCTAAGATGGATGTTTCCGGTTGAAATTTGGTTGTTTCCGCCACAACAACAATTTGTTTCTGGGATATGAGAACAATTGTCAACATCAATAATGATTGGACAAATTTTTTCATGTTATTCCTCTCCATGAATTAAGCCTATTGTTTTAGGATATTCACAAAGAATATACTAGAAATCAGAGAAACTTTTTGTGAATATAACTTTGATATAAATTCAATGTTTATATAGTGTTGAAGAGACTTATCCACGTTACTACGTAAGAAGAAAATAATTTAATTTTTTTCCAGAAGTGATGGTTTATACTATGGTGGCTCTTTGAATATAAATATAGAATATCAGTAATCACACAAGCCAATTGTGGGAAATTAATTATTTATGCAGTGAATCATAAATATTCTTGCCTTATGAGTTAACAACTACTACTAATTGTATACATTTATCTTTAAAGAGAGGCATTTAATTCTTAAAATATATGTGTATGTTATAAATATTTTTATTTATGATGAATTTCTAAAAATTAAAATATTTATTGTAATTAAAGTTTTTATTTTACACTTATAAATATAGAGTTTAAAGAAAGTGTTGTACACGATCATAAATTGAGAATATAATACAAGTCTCTCTTTTACTCCGATCTTTTTATTGTTCGTGCTCTTATTTACTAGATCAACAACACAATATTAGCACGATCTCGCTCAATTATCGAGCTTCTTGTTGCCAATTTCAAAAAAAAGATTTTAACATGATATTGATGACTACATCTATCGTATATTTAACTTAACTTAAAAAGATTGGTGTAATCACTAATTTTATCCAGGGTCTTTGACCTGTTTTAATTCCTTTGTTGAATTTGAATGAAGGGCTTTAGTAATTATACACTTTCTAGAAATCCAAAAAATTTACTATTGGTTTAATATTCATTTCATATTGGCATAAAGATAATTTTCGCCCTTAACGTTTATAATTTTTATCATTTTGGCCCTCATTCTTTTTTTTGGGATAAATTTATCCATTGACTTATGTTTTTTTAACAAATAACTCATTTTTTAACTACCATGATAACTGAACCGTTAAAAATTTAATCATGATTACATGCCATATGTGTAATAATATATTTTATATGACTTAACATCTAGTTTATCAAATACTATAGTCAAAATCTAAACTTTAAATTCATTCATATTATTTATGTTATTATTGCAATTTTAATAAATTTTAAATATTGAATAATAATAAAAAAATTTACTTTCATTATCCAGATGCATCAATCCATTAGAGCTAGACATAACACGATTCTTTTATATTTATAATATTGTTCTTTTAAAACATGTTATTTAATTTAAATCTTAGGTTATTATAATTGACATATTAAACTATTATTATATTAATAGTAGTAGTTAAATATGAAATGAAAATCGATATATTAAAATGTTATTTTTTTTTTGTTGAAATCTACAACGATGACACGTATTATTCATATTAGGGTTTAGTTGATATTTTATTTTATGTTAAGGGTTTATTGAGTGTGAAATTTTGAAAATTATAAAAAAAGTATGAAACTATTAAAATAATAAAATTTGAGAAAATGATATAATATTATAAAATAGTAAAATAATTATCAAAATGTTTAAAATCTTTATTAGAGTACACATTTGTAAGGGATTAATTTCAAGGAAACGAAAACATTTATGAAATAAACTGAATTTTATTTACTCGATGGGATACTTGAAAGTCAATGTGTGATATGAGAGTATTGAAATTGAAGGTTGTAGGGCCACTAATTAGAGAAATTATTATTTATGGTCTCATTCAACGAGATCTATTCATTTAATGATATATAAGAATAAAGTGAAAATGAGAAAATAAAGAAGGGATTGTTCTTAAAGGATCTAAAACCCATAACTTAGAAAAATGAAGGAACAAAAACGAGCAATTTGTTCAATCGGTCAAATATACTTGCTTTAAATCGTAATTTTTTATTGTTAAAAGATTAAGAATTGATTTATTAAAAAATTAGCGATTGATTTGTTAAAAAATTAGCGTGTAACACTCCAAACCCAGGTGCCACATTTGGGCCATAAGCCCAACCCGTGTCCATAAAATTTCAAAATTAAATCCAAGTCAAACCATTAAATAAGACATAATTTAAAACGATATTAAAATCCAAAGTAGTTTCACAAACTCAAAATATCATCGGAGCTCCAAATACAAGTTTAACAAAACATTTGACCTCGACAATTAAAATAAAATAGAGTTACAATTACAACAATATTCCTACGAATACATAGCCCAATAATCTAGTAATTGTACTCTACCAACCGGTCAATGCTGAAGTCTCCAAAAGATGGTATTCCGTCACTTCCGCCCGAACGTTTGTCTACTTACCTACGCATGGAAACAAATTTCAAAACGCTGAGTTATGAAAGCTCAGTGGATAAACAGCCAATCGACTGTGCTTTCAAGTGAATCATAACAATAAACATGCGAGAAAGGAATATGATGATATGACATGCCAAATGCAACCAAAGCATAAACAAATCAAAAGTGAGACTCATTTCCAAACCGACACTGGGGGACTCACCTAGCCCAGAATCTCACATCGAACTGCTCGGAATCTCACATTGAGCTAATATACTCGGAATCTCGCATCGAGTCTTCACTTGGAATCTCACATCGAGCAAAGTCATCACCCGGAATCTCACATCGGATGGTCTTCGATACATCACCCGGAATCTCACATCGGATGGTCTTCGTTGTGTTGCAACACTATCACTCACTGGTATCTGGATCCCACCAAACAAAGACACAAACCACACAAGACGATCCACCTAGAATCTTACATCAAACAATACCTCAACAAAGACAAAACCGAGCATGCAAGCATAATTCTCATATTAAGACCCTTATTACCAATTTCGAGTTCATTAATCATTTTATGTCATAAACGACCTATGTGAAACCATACCACGAATTATAGAACCTCCTAACTCATCCCTTGAAGTTTTGGGCGAAAAGCCTAGGTGTATCGATACGTCTATATAAGGGGTATAAGCTCAGGTGTATCGATACGCCCATATAAGGGGTATCGAAACACCCCGTATCGAAACTCTCCCTTTGCGTTCCAATACCCCAGTTTCAATACACCCTAAAGGGAGTATCAAATCCACAACGCTACTCGAAGGTCTCGTTCCGAAATACGGGCAAGGCGTTCTGATACGCCTTCCTTAAACAACCTAGTTTCCTCTCTATGGTATCGATACTCATACCATAGGTATTGATACCCCTGCACGAAATACAGGTCTTCAACTTAAAATTCTTAAGAACCTTAACCAAAACTAACCCAATCGATCCCAAATTGTTCATACTCATTAATGAAGTAGTTTAAGTGAGTTTATAACCAATTTTACTCATTTTCATCAACTATAAATTAAGACACCATTAAAGCATGAAAAGTCTCTATCTTAGTCAAATCATCACACAATCAATCAAGCATGCTAAAATGATGATGCACATGAAAATGCAAAGGATTTGGAAGTGTATCAACCTTGCCCAAGCTTGAAGAAGGTCCTCCTAGATCCCTCACTACAAAAGAAGATGACCAAGTGATTAAGGGAAGTTAAAACAACCTTTAGAACACTCTAAAGCCTTCCCAAAAACCTATTCTCTTTCATCCTTAAACTACCCAACCAAAAATCCAACTTCCATCATTTTTAGCCAAACTTACCTTAAAAGATAGATCATTTTGAGATGAACAACCTTTCCTCTAGCCTGCAAACGAGATTTCAACAGCCAACAATTGAAAACCTTACCTTTGGTGATAGATTTGGGAGAGAAAATGACTTTGAGAAAGAAGAAAAAATACAATAAAGGTGTGGTGATATCATTCTCTGCAACATGCAGAGAAATCAGCCCCTTTACCCCTCTAAACCCCTCATTTAACCAATTATCAAACTACCCCCAAGTCATCTTTCAAGCCCAAACCCAACAACAAACCTTCAAGCCCAACAAAACACACAAGGCCCAAACACGAGGCTCAATCCTCAGGTTAACCCGACTTTGAGTCCCGAAACTCGGGTCGTGACAAAACAGTTGATGATGTGACATATAATATAAATTATTATAATTACATAATTAGTCTTCAAGTTTAATTTATACGTATTTTTATTTGACTCTAATTCTAAAAATTAACTCATAATAATCTATCAATCTAGTCTTATTTTATCCTTAAATTCCATTTTCCTTTTTTAAAGACGATTTTTCGATCATGAATGTGAATCCTTCTATCTTTTAGGAGTAAAAAATGTTATTGAAAGAAGCTTGAGAAGTCATAGTTATGGTTTTCGTGAAGCTTGGGAAGCCATGGGTGTGAATTCTTCTTTGTCCCAGTTTGTAGTATCCCTACACATTTTCCTTTGATTCAAATCTTATCGGGTTTGGGTCATCGTCCGGAGCTCCAAGTTACTCTCTCTTTGGTTCACTTCATTGGAAATCTCGGAGCTTGAACGAGAGAGAAATGAGAAAAGCACTGTTCAAGCTCCACAACCATTTGAGTAGGAAAATATAATTAGTTAACTCAAATAATTTTTAAAAAAAATTATTTGAATCTGTTGACACTAAATTTTCACCATATTTTATCATTGTTCTATTTTTTTAAAACAACTCAATAAAATAATGGTCCAATTAAATTTTTTAAATGAGATTCATTTAACCCAAATAAGTATTTTAGCTAACTCAATTTCCTATAATGTGCAGGCTTTAATATCATCTATCGGATCTAGAATAAAAATCTAACGGTCCAGAATAAAGTCAAAAGTCACCATATAAAGCATAGACCCCACAAAAATTCTTTTCCCTTCTTCTCTTTCCCATATCTGCTAGACTTGAAAAATAGAATGGAACATTTCAATTTAAGGAATCTTAAATGGTTAGCTATGGAAACAAAAAGGAAATTTGTCTCAAGAAACAATATGAAAAAGAAATAAAGATTGGATTCGAATTTTAGAGGAAATGAACAGACTCAATCTCAGCAAATTCAATTTAAAAGGAAGGAAAATATGGTCAGATTTGAAGAAGAAATATGGGAATCAAATCAATTTTTTTTGGGTGATTTTTATCCAAAAATTAAAGATTTAAGGGTTTAATTTTTTATTTTTCCTCATGTAATTATGGTAGCAAAACTACTATATAAACCCTCTCCCATCACTGTAATTCACACACAACTCACAATTCCTACACAACTTCAGAAAATATTGAGAGTATTGAGAGTTAGCCTTTGGAAGAATTGTTTCCAAGCTTTTGTATATGAATTCGAAGATGGAATAAAAGATTGAAGTTTTTTTGAAGTATTTTTATTGTTTATTGTTTTATTTTCATTTTTATTTAATCTTATGTACAAAGTTTTTTTAAAATGTTTTCTTCTTTTCGTTAAATTTTTTTAAAAATAAGATTTGATGTTTAATTTATTTTTCATTAAAGAGAATTTTACAAAAATTATTTTTTAACCAAGTTATTCATCATCTCCACAACCTTTTAGTTTTTTAACTTTAAATCATTTTCATTTATCCATCCTTTAAAAACCTAATGTGATTTTTTTATTCTTTTATTTAAATCATAATTTGTACATAAGATTTTCTTTGTTTTAATTTTTTTTTAAAACATGCCTTTAGAACTTGTAAATATTTTTTGTTAATATTAATAATTAGTTTTAATTTGATCTTTTCTTAAAATTCAAAAGTTTAAAAATTGTTGCTATAGTTTCAAATTATGTTAAGCCTTTTGGGTTAAGTTCTTATTTACCTTAGTTAGAGCCTTGTGAATATAGTAAATAAAATTTTCTTCACCAAAAATTAATAAAGCACACTTAATTATATTTGAATCTTAATAGGTAAGATTCACTTAGATATTTTTAGGATTAATAACTGACATAAATTAAATAAAAGTTTCAACACACATAAATTGTCTTTGCTCTTTGTGATTAAAAAGTGAAACTTAATTAATGCGGTGTCTTACTAAAGGGAGGTAACGGGTTAGCGCCAGATATGTAGGCGGTGATTAAAGTTTACTCTCCTGGCGGTGGGACCGTTAAAATAGAACCAAATTCATAAATGGACAATATTTTAAATTTTATATGAACTTACAAATTCCAACTTTAAAACGTTTTGTAATCGGTTAGGTACCAATTTTTTTGGCGTTATGGGGGTGCTAACCTTTCCTCACACGTAACCGACTCTCGAACCTGTTTTTTTGTTTTCACATATCAAAATTGTTGTTTTAATAAAAACAAAATAATTTTATTAAAATGACCCATTTTTTAGGTGATCCAATCACACCTTGTTTTAAAAAAAAAGGATTGGTGGCGACTCCGTTGTTTTGATTTTAAAAGAAAAAATCGTCGAACCGCTTAAAAAAAGGGTTGCGACATATTCGACTCGATCGAATACTCATCCTTGAATGTTGAGTAACTTCCTTATTTATTTGTTATTATTTTATTTATAATTTAAAAAAGCCATTGTTTTTGTCTTCACCGCATTCCAAGGCAACAAGTTCATAGATGAGTAGGAGGGTTTTTTTCGTAATTTTGAAAGATAATTTGTGTTTTTATATTTAAAAATGATTTTTTTATATTTTAAAATTATTAAAAAATTATAAAAATAAAAGTAAAAATATAATTATACTTTAGTAATCAAATAAAATATTATACATTAATGTAATGTGTCACGTGATCCATATAATAAAATAACAACAAAATAACTATTTTATAATAGAATTTAAATTTTAATAATTTTTTATAATTTTTAAGAAATCAATGTAGATATTTTTTTAATTCAGTGACTATTAATATATTTTACCAGTAATTGTACTATTTTAATGTACATTTCCTTCACCTATATGTATAAAGTGTGTCCTTCTCTACATAATAAAATATTATATTTAAAATAATAAGTATTTGGTGTTCTATTATTAAAAACTGTAAGTTTTACTAGAAATATAAAATTCCAGAGACAACTATCAAAATTCTACACATTCAAGACAGAGGTAGAGCTCATAAATTCGTGTTTTATTTATTTATTTTTACACAATATATTTATATTTAAATATTATATGCCGATATAAATTATAATATATTAATAATTTATTTACACAATCTTCACATATTATAATTTTATATTTTAAAGGATAAATCTAAAACAGGCGGTACATATGATTATAAATTACTCAAAAACTTACGATATTAAATAGGAATGAGTAAAATTTAATTAAAATATTTAACGTATTTTGATTCAGCTCAAAATTTTATAAATTTGATTCGAAAAAATTTTAAATAAAACTTACGTTATAAAACAAAAATTTAAATAACTCAAAAAAATTTAGTAATTAGATGGTTTACTTTTAAATTTGAGACGAGTATCTTATTTTTTTATGATATATATATATATATATTGATATAAAAAATATTATCACATATAAAAAAAATATGAAGAAATATATATTATGATTAGAAAAAAATGTTTAAATTTTAATCAAATCGTACTATAGCAAGATAAATAATACAATTAAATATTTATATAAACTCGAAAACTCAACTAGACTAGAATCAAATTTCTTAAACTCAACTCGAATCGAAATTTTTTAAAATAAAGTTTTAATTGTAAAATATAATTCACCAACTTGAATAATTTAAATTTTTTATTCGACTCAACTCAATTAAACACTCACCCCTACCCTAACATATCGAGGAACCAGCCACCACACATTCATCGGAACCATGGCTTCCGGCTTGTCCACCGTTCTATCTGCAAAAATATGCATACCTTTTTGGATTAAGTTAATAATTTTTTAAATATTGATGATTAAATTGAATTAAATTATAAATTTTTATTAAATATAAAAATTAATTAATACATTTTTTAAATATTATATATTAAATTATTTAAATTATATTAAATTAAAATTAAATTGTTTGAATGTAAAAATATAATTATTAATAACAACATTAGCATGTATATATTAAAAGGACACAATAAAAATTATACAAAATTAAAAAAATAATAATATGCATTGATGTAACATTAGTGGTGTATAAGGTGGTTCTAAATTTTTCTATTTTAGAAATTAGAACCATATTAATATTATTAATATGGTTTAATTAATGTGTATTGTTAATTAATGAGGTCCCTCCCCTTCACCTAAATATATACGGTTTGTCATTTTCTAAATAATAAATTGTTATTATTTAAATAATAATGGGTAGGTCTTGAAGTAAGGGCCAGCAAAATCTGATTTTGATTAAAAAAAAGAATTTTTTTGACTTATTTAAAGAAAAGAAATTTGAATCGTATTGATTTGATTTAAAATTTATAGATTTAAATAAAATGTTTAAATGAATTTCAAATTATGAAGTAAAAATTTTAATAAATAGAATTTTTTAATATTAATAAATTAATTTTTAAATTTTAAATCAAATTTCATAATTTTTGATGATTTATACATACCAAATAAATTATATAAAATGTATAAATAATATAAAGAAGTATATATTTTATATGATTAATAAAATTTATTTAAATTTAAATTTAATTATATTATAAAACAATAAATAACTACAAATAAATTTATTTATATATACATAAATTCGATTCAAATTTTATAAATTAACTCAATTTCATTTTAATAAAAAGTAAATTATAAAATATAATATTTCAACTCGATTTTTATATCTTATATTAAAGTTAGTGCCACCACGACTGACACAATCTGACAATCAATTAATTTCATGCATGTATTTGTCTCCCACGTGCTCCACTCGTTACAATTATTTACATATGTACAGATATTATTATTTCATTTTATGTGCATGGGTACTTTCATAATAATAATAATAATATGAATAAAAAAATTGTCAACAAATTGTTGTGAACATAAAAATTATGGGAATACTAAAATATGTTTGATTAAAAAATAAATAATAAAAAATTATTTATCAATTAGGTATAAAAATTATATTAATCAAGATAAAATCTTAAATATTGGAATGAAAAAAATAATCAACGACGATTTTTAATATAAAAACATCCAAATGTCTTCCGAATTATGTTTAAATAAATTTATTATTCAAATTAATATATATGTTTTGATTTTTGGTATTGACTAGATTCGTCTTTATCATAAATATAAATAAATTTAATGGTAAATTAAAAATTAAAAATAAAATAAGAGAACAAAGATAAGAGATAAAAAAGAGATTTGTATTATATTCTTAAAGTAGGACTGTGTACAATGCTTGTCAAAAAGTCTATATTTATAGGCATAAGATGAAAATCCTAATTCTAATGGGTATTAAACCCTAACAATAAAACTCATTAAAGTTTAATTTAATATATGGATATTCACCATAAATAAAGATATTTATAACACTCCCCATTGGATATTCATGAAGATAATGTGCCTCGTTAAAATTTTCATGAATATCCACCATGAATATTCATAACATTCCCCCTTAGATATTCATGAAGATAATGTGCATTCATAAAATAAAAACCCTGTGAGAAAAAATTCTTAGTGAAGTAAAAAGAGTACACACATCTTTGATACGCATAACATGTTGCCTCATTAAAAACCTTACCAGGAAAACTCATTGGGATAAAACATCGGTTAAGGGAAAAAGAGTGCAACGCGTATTTACTTCTCCTTGTGAAAATATCGCATAATATCTTTGAATCTTCATAATTCAATATTAAATAGAATCTTCAAATATTAAAGTAGATTATGCTCGTGTATAAATCTTCCAAATTATTACTTGAAAAGATTCATTGAATACTATTCTTCCGAAGATCACGAGGGACGAAACTTAAAAAATATTTCGTTTTATCACATTTGATGTATCCACCTTGCGATATAAATTTTACATTATCTCTACACAAGATAGCTTATATCTTATCTTGTGAAAGCAATTCACATATCTTCATAATATGTTTAGCCAAACACAATTATTTAAAGGTAATGATCTTGTAGCACTTAAATAATGTTTCTGGACCAAGTAATATTTCAAGGTTCATAAAATTTAGTTCTGAATGCTTAAAATTAATGTGAAAAAAGAGTTTTAGTTATGAAATTTGGATAAAATTAAACTGTTTGTAAAGGTTCAGGGTCTCAATCGATAATTGTTCATTTCAGTTGAAACTTTAATAGAAGAAGAATTTGCGAGAGTTATTATAATAGAGATTAAAAATGATTTTTTAAAATAAAGGTCTTGTTTAAAAAAAAATTTAAATGAGGCATAACTAAATTTTTTAAAATTTTAAGAGACATAATTCAAAAATTTATAAATTATGGAAAGAATTTAATTAAAAAAATTTAAAACTTAATATGAATTTTTAAAATTTTTATGATGACCAAATTAAATGTTCTAATTTTTCAAAAAAAATAAAATTTAATTTTTTAAAATTTTAGAGGTACTGACCTCACAAATTTTATTTATATAGGGTTTTGGGTTTAATGCGGGCATTGATATTATTTTAAGTATATATAATAAACTGTACCACACTAAATGAAAAGGAAAAATTTAAATTATTTATCAAATCAATGATGGGACTCAATTATTGAGGGAATCATTTAGACCTTTACAGAATTACAAGGGGATGAAAATAAATTTATATATTTTTAGGAGTAAAAAAACAATTCTAATATGATTTTTTTTTAGTTTTTAATTTTGTTCGGTTAGAGGTGTTAAAAATATCAAATTTGAACGATTTAATTATTTGTTAATTATATCTAAAAATTTAGATATTTGATTTATTTTTTACTTTTTGATTTGATATTTAATTCGATTTTAAATATTTTAGATCGGATACGAATCATAATATTTTACGTCTCGGATTATCCAAATGAATATTATTTTTTATTTTTAACAATTTGATATTTGTTATAGCTAAAAATTTCAAAAATTAAAATTTTTATATATGTGAATCTTGTTATATTTAGTATTTTTGTTGTTTCTTACATTTAAATTTTTGAAATTTTTATAAATATGATCTTTAAATTTAAAAAAAATAATTAAATATATTTTCAAATAACCAATTATAGTATGATTATTCGATATTCAAATACTTGAATGTCTATTTTTTTTAATTAAATATGAATCATTACATCATCAATCCAAAAAAACGAATATCTAAAAAAACTAATTCAAATCTAATCTGATATCCGATAATAAACACAGATTATACTCCACTACTTTCTCCGTAATTTAATAATTATGTGACAAACAATATAGCTTATAAAATTACATGAGTTTATTCATCTATGAAATTATATTATTTATATAATAGTGGTTAATTAGTGATATAAACTTATTATATTAGAATTTTATTGATTTACAAATTTACGATTAAAGATTGTAGCAATATCTTTTTTCTAAATCTGTCTCGCTAAAAATGGTATATATATATATATATATAGTTTTTTTATTTAAAAAAATATTTTAGGTCATTTTGAAAATTATGTCTTCCAATACGATTTTTATTTAAAAATATTTTGAAAATAGAGTCGTCATCGGTTACGAATGAGCAAGAATGAACACTCACACCGGCCAAAATTGGTACTTTTATAATTATTGCTTTATTAAGATTAAATTTTTCAGACTAAAGTGACAATTATATTAGCATTTAATCATATTTGCGAATTTATTTTAGTAACCTTAATATCCGAAGATAAACGCCCAAAGCACTAACATTACGTTTTGCATTGACCTCGTTTACAATCGAATATAAAAACACCGTATTAATATTTTTAGTATTATCATTATGCATTTATTAATTAAAATTCCTTATCATGCCACAAGTTTCAACCAAAATTCCTAATACCTTTAATCAATTAACGAACCAAGGTAAACCTAAAGGCTAAAAGAAAGGCTAACAATCTAAACTTTAAAGGTTGAATAATAATAATAATAATAATAATAATAATAATAATAATAATAATAATAAATACTCCATCCGTCTCAGTCTCTCAAGTTTGATGTTTATTATTGATTTTTTTTGTCATTTTTTTAATTTTAACTCATAATTATTTAAAATTTATTATTGATAAAAAATATAAAAAATATATTTTTTGAAAACCTTTTATAATTTTTTTTAAATATATATCTTATAAATATTAATTATTTAAAATATTTATTATAATAAAGTCAAACTTTAAAAATATTAACTTTTAAAAAATCAATAATGAATATCTTAAGTGAGACAGAGGTAATAACTTTTATTGTCTCGTTGCATCAATCTATTAGAGCTCGACAAGATATGGTTCTTTTATATTTAAAATATTGATCTTTTAAAACATGCTATTTAATTTAAATCTTATACTATTACAATGGACATATTAAAATACATGTAATAATAATAGTTAAATATAAAATAAAAATCAACATATTAAAACCAATGAACCTTAATGAATTTAGATAACAATATTTATTTCGAATATAAAAATCAACATAGTAAAAAATAAACCTTTAATATACGAATATCCACCATAAAAAATTATTTATAACATACACATATATTTTAAGAAGTAAATGTTTATCTTAAGTATGGGTGAGTGTTCGAGTAGAAAAATTTGAGTTATTCAAGTTGACAAGTGTAATTTTAAAATTCAAACTTTATTTAAAAAAAATTCAATTCGAGTTTTTTTTTTAAGTTTATGTAAAACTTTTAATTGTCACTATTTACAAGGTTAGAGTATGTTTGGTTCCAATTTAAACGACTTTATCTAATTGTATAAGATCTAAATACATATTTATTCATATTATTTTTCATATATCTAAATAAATTTTAAAATTATAATATAATTATTAAATTATTGTGAAGAAAAATTTTACAAAAAAATTAATTAAATGATTAAATTAAATAAAATCCAAAGTTAAAGGACTACATAACAAAAAGAATATATTTATTAAAAATATGAATTAAAATTAAATTGATGTTATATATTGTTAGTGAATTAAGTGGTTTAATTTTCTTCAAAGATAGACTTAAAATAAAAGGAGAAATTGAAAAAATGTGAAATTATTTAAAGTTGAGGGGCTTAAATGCAAAACATGAAAAGCTAATTTAAAAAATATAAATTGAAGCTAAAAAAGTATTCTAAAAAAGTTTAAGAGTATTTGATTGAAATTTGGTCAAAAATTAACTTAAGATGAAGGACGGTTGAAAAGATAAAATTTATTTTAAAAAGTATAAATTGAAGCTGAATAAGTATTCTAAATTGGTATAGGAACATGTGGTCCAAATTTGGTCTAAAATGGCTTAAATCGAAGGGGGAATTGAAGGAAAATGAAATCAGGACTAAATCGTAAAATTTGATTTTTCAATATATCATGTTAGAAAAATTTCAACAAGACTCGAACCTCAATTTTTTTTTTGAGTGAACTCGAATGGCTCATAATTAATAAAAAAAATATTTTTTCAGTCGAGTTAAATTTTGCTCAACCTAAATCTTAAGATATATTTGTACTTGGGGTGAGTATTCGATCGAGTCGAGTCAAAAAATTTCAAGTTATTCGAGTTGACGAATCATATTTTACAACTCAAACTTTATTTGAAATTTTTTCGGTTCAAGTCGAGTTTAAGAAATTCGATTCGAGTCGAATCGAGTCGAGTTTTCGAGTTCTTATAAATATTTAATTGTAATTATTTATCATGTTATAGTATGATTTAATTCCAATTTAAACGACTTTCTCTAATCATATAAGATATGCGTATCTATATTTTTTCATATGTAGCAAATTTTTTATATTTTTATATATCAATGTATATATATCATAAAAAATTGAGAGATTCGTCTCAAACTTAAAAATTAATCCTTTAATTACTAAAAATTTCGAGTTATTCGACTTATTCGAATTTCCATTTTACAACTCAAACTTTATTTGAATTTTTTTTGAGTCGAGTCGAGTCTATGAAATTTCGAGTCAAGTCAAAACGAGTCAAGTATTTTCGCCTAAAATCGAGTCGACTTATTCGATTTTTTCGAGTCGAATCGAGTTTTGCTCACCCCTAATTTGTACATTTAGTAGTAGTAACTTATAAGGCAAGAATATTTATGATTTAAAATGTATAAATAATCAATGTCCCACATTTAGCTTAGAATATTTATGATTTAAAATGTATAAATAATCAATGTCCCACATTTGGCTTGGAATATTTATGATTTAAAATGTATAAATAATCAATGCCCCACATTTAGCTTATGAGATTAATGAGATTTCCATATTTATATTTAATGAGCCAGCGGAGGATAAGTCTTCATTTCTGGCTTAAATGAACTTAAACCAAATTGAGAAATTGAAGAAATGAGAAATTATTAAAGTTGAGGGGCATAAATGCAAAACTTGAAAAGAAGATTTAAAAAATATAAATTGAAGCTAAACATTTATTCTAAAGTGGTTTAAGAGTATTTGATTCAAATTTAGTTAAAAATTAATTTAAAACGAAGAAGAGATTGAAGAAATGAGAAATATATACAAAGTTAAGGGATAAATTGAAAAGCTGAATTTTAATTTTAAAAATATAAATCGAAGCTAAATAAGTATTCTGAATTGGTAAAGGAACATGTGGCACAAATTTGGTCTAAAATGACTTAAATCGAAGGAGGAATTGAAGGAAAATAAAATTAGGACTGAATCGTAAAATTTGATTTTTCAATAAATCAACTTAGGCAAATTTCAACAAGACTAGAACTCAATTTTTTTGCGTTAACTCGAGCAGCTCATAATTAAAAAAATTCAATCGAGTTAAATTTTGTTCAACCCAGATCTTAAGATATATTTGTACGTTTAGTAGTAATAACTTATAAAGCAAGAATATTTATGATTTAAAATATATAAATAATCAGTGTCCCACATTTGTCTTAGAATATTTATGATTTAAAATGTATAAATAATCAATGTCTCACATTTGGCTTATGAGATTAATGAGATTTCCATATTTATATTTAAAGAGTCAGCGCAAGATAAGTTTTCACTTCTGGCATAAATTATTTTTTTTATTTAATTACATGAATAAGTCTTTTCAACACTACACAAACATGAAATTATGTTGAAGTTATATGCAAAAAAAAAAAGTTTCTCCAATTTATGTAGCTAGAAAATTATCTAAGGGGTGTCATTTTTAAAATTTATATTTAGGGGGTGTCAATTATTTATAAATTAGTGTTATTTATTTATTTTTTTAAAAAATTATATATATAAATCATATGAAAAGAGGTGGATCAAAAAATTTTAGGGTGTCATTTGATCACCCTTTACAAAGGATGGCTCCGCCCATAATCTCTGTTATATTTTTAGAAAAAATCCTAACACAATAGGCGTAATCCATGGAGAGAAATAACATGAGAAAAATAATCGTAACATTGTTGATGTTGACAATAGTTCTTGTATCCCAGAAATGAGTTGTCGCAATAGTGGTGACCAAACTTCAACCGGAAACTTCCATTTTAACCTGAGCGAAAAAGTGTGGCCTTAAATGCATTATTGACCCTATACCTGTGCATTTTGCTATTTGTTTTGGTCTATGCATGGTTGAATGCAAGATTTCACCGTCAGAGATTGTATACAATTGTACCAAAGATTATGCTCATGCCATCGTTGGATCTAACCCTAAAGCAGGTATATAACAATATATATCGTACGCCTCTCTCTACATGTATATTTACTTTTATCTTATGAGTGTTTTTAATTAATATGTGCAGATCCGAAATCAGTGTTACGCCATGTTGATATGTGTTACGGGAGTTGTGAAAGTAAATTCTAAACTTTGGATTTATACTTATTATCATTTATATTAGTTATGTTATTATTGCAATTTTAATAAATTTTAAAAGTTGAATAATAACAACAACAATAATAATAATAATAAATATTTTTTTATTATTTTTATTATCTAGATGCATAAATTTATTAGAGCTTGACCAGATATGGTTCTTTTATATTTAAAATATTGCTCTTTATTTTAAATCTTATGTTATTATAATGGATATATTAAAATATATATAATAATAATTTGAGTATCTAGTACTTTTGATTACCTAATTGTTGGCTCACGTTCTAGTCCACTTAAATTGGGTACCTGCTACTAGAGCACCCATGAAACCTATGTATTCAGGTACTCAGATAACAGGTGTACGCTTCATATTTTTATTTTGCTTTTTTTTTAATATTTAAAAAATTACAAGGTAAACAAATTCAAACAAAAAAATTAATGATTAAATTTAGTTTTAGAAAATTTGGACATTATATTAAAGTATATCACTAATAAAACATTTAAAATATTAATATCGTTTTTTCTTTCAAATCTTGTATTAGCATATTAATAAAAATATATTTTTAAAATTTTAAAACTTGAAAATATATAATACAAATATAGAAATACTTTAGAGATTTAAATTTAATTTTTATTCAAATATTAAAGAACCTAAAATAAACATATAATTTAAAACTAAAAATATATTAAAATTTATTGGGTCGGATACCCAACCCGATAAAATAATTTTTAGGAAAATGATAGATCATCAAATCGGATCAATTGGATTGGATAATTTTAATCACCTTTAGATGCATAGCCTTGGGAACTCTTAAAATATCATTGTTGAGTGGCGTAGCATATCCAATCACCATTTTTCTTCCCTTTTTTCAAATAACGTACGGTACCATAATTTTTAAACTAAGTTGATCTTGTAGGTTTCGTTAAAGGCTCAAAATTTATCGTTGGAGTTATATACAAAAATTCGTTAGAAAGAAATGATATTGAATGTTAGAATAAAATAATAATCAAATAATATTTCAAGTACACTACTTAATATGCGAGTGATTAACCAGCAACTATATCGATATATAATTAAGAAAATATATCAAACTTTTAAACTAAGTTTAATATAAATAGATGTAGTCACTAATATCATTATAACAATCTGGATTTTACTAAAATTCGAAAGTCGGGTTAAATCAACGCATGGGCCTCGTGTTTGGGCTTTACAAACCATTTTAGACTCGGGCTTTAGGTTTTGGATTGAGGGTATCATGATAAATGACTTTTTAGGTGGGATTGAGAAAAAGAGAGTTATTTTTTTGGTAGGGGGGACTAGGTGATATCACCTTCCCCATACCTTCTTTCTCTCCATCCTAATCCTTTCCTCATTTTAAAAATCACCATCAAAGCTTGGGTTTTTGAGGTTTGGCAGTGAGCTTCACATTTGGTTGGTTAAGGGTTGTTTTATCAGCATCCAAAGATTTATATAGAGAGACAAGAATCATTAAAGATGGAGAAAAAAAGGGGTTTTGAGGAGATTTTGAGGTCTAATTTAGTAACAAGGATTTGAAGGTTTATTTCTTGGTTCAAATTGTGTTATTATCTCTCTAAGTTCTCCAAAAATCTTATGATACATTTTATCATTCCTCTTGTAGTAAAGGAAGTGAGATATTCTTTCAAAGAACTTGACAAGAAGAAGGTTTAAATTGGGTCTTAGAGGTTGTATCTTGTTGCTCTAGCTAATAAGTACATTTCTAATTCCTATATATTTATGGAGCTCATAATATTAAAGTTTAAAACATGATTGTGTGTGTTTATTTTTGTTGGTAGCTTAAAAATGATAATGATAAATTAACTTTTTGGAATTGGTTGCAAGACATAATATATACTTTAGACAACTTTTTAAGAGAGTTTTGGGAGGTTTAGGAAAGGGTTGGATAGGGAGAGATAAGTTTTTCTAGCTCCAAACCTAAAAATTTAGACTTGTATATCGGATTGGGGGTTACCAGTATCGGTACTCATAAAAGGAAAAGTGAAAAGTTTAGGACGAATGTACTGATACAGTTTCATGTGTATCGGTACCCCACGTTTTAAGGAATTCCCAAACTATTTAAGTATATCGATACATGGGCACGTATAGGTATCATTGTTTCATTAAGGTCGTGTATCAGTACAGATAGTCTTCGTAGCGATATTGAGTTATTGGTATGTTTAGTAAGTATATCAATACGTGGTTAATTTAATTTTTTTCGAATGCATTTTGGGTATCGATACTCAATGGAAGAGTATCGGTACTGATTAGGAGCATACCTATACCCCATATAGGCCTATCAGTACTCATAGATCAATTTACTCAAATTATTGCCTTTGAGTTCGTTGGATTAATAAATCGAACTAATAAACCTAGAGGGTCCCCTTAAGCTAACAATAAATTATAAAACTAAGATAGGGAAACATCAACTTCATGTATAACTTAAGTACTACCTTAAGGAAGAAATACCTTGAAGCTCCTTATGATACAATGTATGTTGTATTTGAAAATATGATTATTTTTATATGTTATGAGAATAATATTACGAGATTCAGATATTTAAGAGGTGATTTTTGATGTTTTATGACTCTGTAACACATGCGTTAAAGGGTATTAGTTTTGACGCTTAGAGATTTCGGACTATTCTCAAGGTATAACGGAGTATAAGTTCTGAGACTTAATGATGATTGAATTCTTTTTGAGTGTGTGCATTACGATACTAAATAATTACGGATAATACATCAAATATATATGTAAATTTTCAAATACAATATTATTAAAAAAAACTTAAATAATAATACTTATGAGATTTTTCGAGGACCCATAAGACTGCCAAAGATCTGCATATCTCATTTGGAATAAAAGAAAAAAAAGGCATTGTTTTTGTCTTCACCACATTCCAAGGCAACATGTCATGGTTGAGCAGGAGCTGCCATGTGACTTAAATCTCCCGTGACATGGAGAAATTATATTATGGATGAGTCTCACCATGTCATTCATGGGACCAATCAATAGAAATTGTTCACCTCAATATTTTTTTAATTTTTCAAGTAAATATTCACTTGGGAAAAAATTATGACATAAAAAAATTGATGAAGTGAGCAGTTTTTATTGGTTGGTCTCATTGACAGGTGGTAGGATTGACCCATGATATAATTTTTCTATGCCATGGGATCCCATGCAGAATTATTAATTAGGAGGGTTTTCTCGTAATTTTAAAACATAATTTGTGTTTTTATATTTTTTTAATAAAATTCATCTTTTAAAATTATCATTTAAAAATATTCTAAAATTATAAAAATAAAAAAATGAAATTATAATTAAGTAGTCAAATAAAATATTTATATATTAATTTAATGTGTCACGTGATCCATATAATAAAATAACAACACAATAACTATTTTATAATAGAATTTAAAATTTAATTTTTTTTATAATTTTTAAAACATCAATGTAGATATTTTATTTTAATTCAGTTACTATCAATATATTTTACCAGTAATTGTACTATTTTAATGTTCATTTCCTTTACTTAAATGTATAAAGTTTGTCCTTTTCTACATAATAAAATATTATATTTAAAATAATAAGTATTTGGTACGTTTTACTAAAAATATAAAATTCTAGAGACAGCTATCAAAATTCTTCATATTCGAGATAGAGGAAGATCTCATAAATTAGTGTTGTATTTATTTATTTTTAACGTATTATGATTATATTTAAATAATATATGCTGGTATAAATCATAATATATATTAATAATTTATTTATACACATCAGACATTTTCACATATTTTGATATTATATTTAAATAATAAGTCTAAAACGGGTGGCACATACGATTATAAATCATTAAAAAACTTATAACATTAAATAAAAGTAAGTAAAACTTGACTCGATAAGAAAAAATAAAAAATTTGACTTGAGACGAAAATACTTAACTCGATTTAAAATTTATAAACTCAATTCGACTTGAAAAAACAAATAACTCAACTCAAAGAAAAAAATTTTAACTTGTATTGACTCGACTTGAAATTTCATAAACTCGATTCGACTCAAAAAATAATCTTAAATTAAATTATTTTTTATTAAATTAATAAATTTAATTTTTTAGTTAAGTTGATCAATGTTTAAATATAATTTAATTTGATCAAATTAGTAAATTTTCTAAATATTATATATTAAATTATATTAAATTAAGATTAAATTGAGTGAAGGTAAAAATAATAATTATTAAATTATTACTAAAATATAAAATTATACAAAACTAAAAAAAAATAATGATATGCATAGGTGTAACTTTAGTAGTGTATAAGCACGGGTGTTTAAAATTATTTAATCTGATTGATTTTATTCGGTGACTCGAAATAAAAAATATTAGATAATTTTCGGGGGAAATTATCCACTGAGCTAGATATTTGATCTGAGAATTATTGGTCTTGGGCCAAAAAAATTAATATGAGTACCCGACCTTGACTAATTATAATATATATATTTTAGATTTTTTAATACTTTTATCTAAAATTAATTTAAATTTTAAATTAATTTTATATTTGTATTATATACTTTTAAGTTTTAAAAAAATTAAATATATATTTTTTAATTTGTTAATATCGAAAGAAAAAAATGAGATTAATATTTTTAACGTTATTTTAATGATAAAATTTAATAAATATATATATGTATATATATTTAAATATTTTAAAATTAATTTTAAATCATTATTTTTTATGTTTATTCATGTATTATAAAATTTTAAAATTTATGTATTTAATATATAATTATTTTTAATTTTAAACTAAAAAAATTATTAACCAGATGCATATTACCTAATTAATTGGATACTTGAATTTTGCGAATTTCCAATTTAAATAGTCTAAGACAAAAGCTTATATTTTTTATTATCCGAAAAATCGGGTATCCGGTAATAAACATGATTCTAAATTTTTCCTATTTTAGAACCATATTAATATTATTAATATGGTTTAATTAATGTGTATTGTTAATTAATGAGGTCCCTTCCCTTCACCTAAATACATACAATTTGTCGTTTTCTAAATAATAAATAATTATTATTTAAATAATAATGGGCAGGTCTTGGAGTAAGGGCCAGCAAAATCTGATTTTGAATAAAAACTAAATTTCTTTTGACTTGATTTAAGGTAATAAAAACTTAATTTGTCTAGATTTAAATTGGAATTTTATAGTTTTATTTAAAAATAAATAAATTTTGAATTATAAAATAAAATTTTGAATAATTTAATTTTTTAATAATTAATAGATTAATTTTTACATTTGTGTCAAATTTTCTAATTTTATACATACAATGACGGAATTAGGATCCAATGTTGGGAGAGACAAGAATCTATTAAACCTATAAATTAAAAAATTGAGAGAGAAAAAAACTTTTATTTAATTAATATTTAAACTAAAAAAGACTAAAAATATAATTGTACCAAAAATTTATATATCTTATATAATATTTGAGTCAAATGTTATATGAGAAATAAAGATATGGAAAAAATAATTATTTATATATCTTATATAAATAAAACTATTATTTAATTTATAATTTAACTAATAAATTTATAATCTTTATTTAATTCAAAATTATTAAACTAAAATTTAAATTATAAAATCTAATTTATTATCTTGAATAATTCAACTCGATCGTCATCCTATCTTGAAGTTAGTGCCATCACGGCTGACACAAGACAATCAATTAATTTGATGCATTGTATTTGTCTCCCACGTGCTCACCCACACACTAATTACAATTAATATGTATAGATATTATTATTATTATTTTATTTTATGTACATTGATATTTCCATAATAATAATAATATGAATAAAAAAATTGCCAATAAATTGTTGTGAACATTATTTAAGATATGATAAGACACACGTGTAAATAAAAGTTAAGCAGACAAAAATTATGGGAATACTAAAAAATGTTTGATTAAATAATAATAATAATAATAATGAAAGATTAAATCTCCGCTCTCTATTTTTCTTTTTGGGTTTTTGTTTATTTTTTGCTTTAAATGTCAGTCTCCGCATCGATTTTAATATCAATTATCGACTGTCGAGATTTATCATTCTGTTTATTTTATTTTTAGTAAATATTTTGTTTTTGTGGTATAATTTTATTTTATTTTTTGATATGTTTTTTGATTTTTTTACACTTTTTTGTTATATTTTTTATTAGGGGTAGATCTGACGACGATTAATCAAGATGGTGTTCCTTTTTATATGTTGTTGATCTCTTTATCTCGGATCCTCGAACTATATTTGGATGTGTGATTATATATATCATTCTTTTATCGCGAATGAGTTGAGGTAATGTCTTTATTGTCAACGTTCTTTTATTGTAATATACATTTTTATGTTATTTGTTGATGGCTTTACCTATCATCGTTGATTTTGATCGTGTTTGTATCCATATTTTTTTCGAGTCTTTGGATTAGGTTCTTACCTTTTTCTTATATGGTCCTCTTATGATCTCTTGACGCTAATTTTGTTTACTAGGTATATATCTAGATTTAAATGTTTTGTTTACTATGTTATCAACTTTTATTGTAATTTCGAATATATACTTATTTAATAACATTAATGATCTATATTAAAAAATAATAATAATAATAATAATGATAATAATAATAATAATAATAATAATAATAATAATAATAATAAAGATAAATTCACCTAAGTTAGATATATAAAAGTTATATTAATCAAGAAAAATCTTAAAAAATAATGATAGTTTTTAATATAGAAGTTAGATAATATGGTTAGTGAGACTTGTTATATTGGAGTGTTTATTGATTTACAAAATTACAATAAAAAGATTACTAAAACTGTTAAATACTAAAATCTCGTAACTCTTAATTTTAATTCGAAAAAATCTAAATTTAAAATATATTAATTTATGAAATATTTAAATTTAAAATTTTTTCAAACTCAAGGCGATTCGACTCAAATTTATTCTCATTTCAATTTTAACATACGGGTCAGTTTGACAACCAGCGGATAACTCGTAAGTGATAACTAATAGCTGGTTATATTAGAAGATAATTAGTTTTATTAATAATTGAATAAATGTGGCTCGTAAAATATAGTGATAGTTATTTACTTATTTAAACAAATAAAATGATATATAAAAATATTTTTATATATAATATTTATTTGAATAATTTATTAATTATCAATATTTTGTATCTATTAAAATATTTTAGATTATAGAAATTATTTTTTTATTAAATAAAAGGTTTTACATTTTTAAAATAAATGTCTATATTTGAATATGTACAAAATACGATAACATAAGTATTCTTGATATTAAAAAAATCAGAGGATTTCTAAAAAATATTTTTTCTATTACAATATTTAAACGTATTTGAAGAATGTATATATCAATTTCATTTATGATATTATATTTTTAATAAGATTTTATTAATTATTAAGTATAAATGATTCTTGAAACATATGTATTAGTCTCATCTATTTGAAGGGAGAAAATTATTTAAATTATATATGAGACTGTGTTTTATTTTAAAAAGTGAGTTTTTTAATTTAGATTATTTGGAGAATTTTTTATAATTGTCAAGGATAAAATTAAATACATTCAGTTTTTAGTATGATTGATTAACTGAATTAACTAAATTATTTATATGTTATATATTATATTATATTATATATATTTATTATTAAACTTTTCAAATTTATAAAATGATTAATAAATTTATTAAATTATTATAAAATGATCATTAAGATTTTTAAAAATTATTAATAATTTATAATATACAATATCTATTTTATAATCGTTCGATAAGTTTAATGATTGTTTTATAACTTTTAAATATTCAATGACTAAAAAGATTCTTTTAGTATAGTTTAATGATTGATTATGTACTTTATCCAAAAACTTATAACAAATTTCGATTAAAAAACCGATTAAATTAATAACATTTTATCAAGATTAACTAAAAAATTTCAAACAAAATTCAATTAATGGTTAAAATAAAAAATTAATTAATAAATTTTAGTTAATTTAGTTCAGTTTAGAAAAAACTTACCGATCAAAAACCCCTAGGCTCAAGTCTTCACTCAATCCCATTTCTTTCCTTTGCATTCCACCTAAAAGATTACCTTTAATAAAATATATTATCAATATTTATATAGTACATGAATTTGGCTTAATGGTTTGTCTTTTTATCACCCTATAAGGTTGTAGTTTCAATTCACTTAATTAAGTAGTGACAAAATTAAAATATTTGATATAATAATTAAAAAATAATTTTAGATTAATTTAAAAAGATTTTTAAAATGATTCTTATGTCTAAACAACTTAAAAATATATTTAAGAGGTTTTTGAGAGATTTTAAAGGTGTTTTTAAATGATTTAAAGAAACAAAAGAAGTGTTTTTAACCCAAGCGTTTCGATACACCTCCCAAGTGTTTCAATACAACCATGCTTTTCAAAGGCAAAATTACACAGTCGTTTCGATACGGTCTTGAACCATTTCGATACCTTTTTGCCACTGTGAGCTTTGGTTTTGATACTTGTTTCGATACACCTCCAACGGTCATTGACGATTTTATAAAAACCCCAACGGTTAGGAGCAAGTATCGAAACGGCTTAGGCTTGTTTCGATACCACGAGTTAAGGGTTTCGATACACCTTATAGGTGTTTCGATAAGCTATTTTCCAAAACAGTTGTATTGAAACATCTTCTACGTGTCTCGATACCAATTATACCAGAAGTAGAAATAAACCTTGAAATCAGCTCCAAATCTATCTCAACGGTCACCAACGGCTAGAAGCTCATTTGGGATGATAAAAGGAAGCCTCAAGCATTAAGAGAAGACCAATGCTTACATTGTAACAACAATATGATAAAAAATTTGTCTTGGAGCTTGATTCTCATCTTTTGGGTAGACAACACTTGTGAGTTTAATGTTTATGTATGCTTGAATGTCTTAGGATTGGATGAGAGCTTAGTTGCAAACAATTAGCCTTATTAGAAGGATTCAAGTTTGCTTAAGAATTCTCTTTATGAGCGAATTCCCAAAGTTCGATTGTGAACTTTGAATGCTTGATTCGGGTTGTGAATTAAGGTTGTAAGGTTCCTTTTTGTCCTTCAAAAGGTTAAATTTTTAGTGAATTGTGAAAATTTTTAGTGGGAAGCTAAAGGAATTGATGTAGGTGCTTGTTCGAAAGTCAAACCACTGTAAAATCCTAGTGTCCAATTCTTTACATTTTTGTTTCCACCATAAATCACCTAAATTATCAATTCTCCACCACTTAACAAGTTTATCGGTTATCCATCGAGTACTTTCAAACCTAACAAAATATCAATAATTAAATTAAATCTCTATATAATTAAATGGCCATCTACATAATTTACATTTATTTTTTTGTTATTCCTTTTCATTTATTGGTTTTGATATTTTATAACTACTAGTTCAGAATCTCATGTTCATTACATGGGTTTTTAAGTTTATTAAATAATATAATTTCACTTTGTATATTTATGTAATTAAGATGATGTAATATTATTTTATTTATTAAATATAATTAAAATATAGTAACTATTTTTATAATCATCTTGGTTAGGATCGTAGAAGTAGATTTTTTTCGTAAAATAGTGTTAAATTGGAGATTTTCTTAAAAATAATGAAAAAAATTATTTTCTAAAATATTAAACTTTAAAAATTATTTCTTAAAATATCGGTTTTGAATAGATTATTGAAGTCAGACTCATTAGAATTCGACTTTAAATAGTGATTTATTTTTTAATTTAAAAAATTAAAGACGGGAGCAAAAGACTCTGACTTCGAATAATAAAAACTCTAAAACAACACTAAAATCGGTGACAAAAAGTTCTGACTTAAACAATATTTTTATTTTTTTAATCTAATCATTATTTATAATCGAATTTTAATAAATCCAAATTTAAATTATTATATAAAGTATAATATTTTTTTAAAAAAATTAAAATTCAATATTTTAAAAAATAATTTTTCTGCATTATTTAAGAAATTTCCTGTTAATGGGAACCCACTATCATTTTTTGGGTGACATGCCCACTATCGTTTCATATAATTAGTGATTATTAAAATATTAAATGCATAAATGATACAAAACAATCTTATGAATTGACGTGCAAACACTGTACAAGATGATAGCTTTACTTGAATTTAAAGAGTAATTAAATGACCACTAGACGAGTTGGGTGGGGTTTTGTCACTCATACTTTAATTTAAAATTAAATTATTTTGTAAATCAAAAAAAATTATTTTATTTTAATCAGATTTTATTAAATTCTATTTTTGATTTAATTTGATATAATAAGAAATAATTAAACTCAATCAATAAAATTAATAAAATATTAAATATAATCTATAAAAATATAATAAATATATATAAATATATTAAGTCAGATCAAAAAACTTTCACCCTAAACCCTAATTAATCTGACTGTTTTTATTTTTTTTCAATAACTCAACTCAATTCAAACTTATTTTTTTAATAAAACCCACCTTTATCGGTTTATTTTATCATCTCTAAGAGTAATCCTAATAATATAAGTTAAATTATTTTTCATTTTATGATTTAAATCTAAAAAAAGTTATCTAAAAATCAATGAATGTATCTTATAAAAAAATATGATATTTATCTTAGAAGACTCAAATTTTAATACTGATATATACTAAGTACGAAAAAAATTATGTTATGAGTTATTCTCATCACGTCATCTATAGGATCAACCAATCAAAAGTATTTATTTAATTATTTTTTTAACCTCATCATTTTTATCAAGTGAATTTTTACTTGGTAAAAGTTGTTTTTAAACTTAATTTATAGTAAATATTAGTGAAGATTCGCTTGATAAAAATAATAAAAAAATATAATTAAATATATATTTTTGATTGGTTAATTTTATATATAACGTGATAAAAATAACTTGTAATATAATTTCTGTTAAAGATGTATATTTTAAAAAGATGTAAATATATAATCACGTTATATAATCACATTAATACATTAAAAAATTAATAATATTTGTATAATTTTTCGTAAAGGCTTTATTAATTATTATAGAAAATCCTCCCGTCTGCTCATTATTGATTTTAATACGTTACAAGGGCAGGGCAACCATGGTCAACAAAACTAAAAAATAAATAGAGGAAATCAGTAATTAAAACGAAAGTTAGGGACAATGTTGTAATTACAAAACTCTCTTTTACAATCAGTGTTTTTTAAATGAACTGGTTCAATAAAAAGAACAAAGCTTGCTGTTATAAACATCTAAGCAAAGCAAAGAAGAAGAAGAAGAAATGGCTCTGCAATTCAGTCCCATGGCTTCTCAAACGAGGAAACTCCCATCGTTTGGTCTTCCTCCCATGGCGGGACTTAGGACTCCCAAGGTTTCTATGGTCTCAACTCTTCCTCCTCGATCCAAGTGAGTCTACTTCATTCTGTAGTTTTAAGGTTTAACTTCCTTTCTGTTTGTTGTATGCGATCTTACGACATGCTTGGTGTTCTTCTTCTTCTTGGACGGAGTAATGAACTATTTGATCTTTAGTAGTAGTACTCCGATGCAAGTGATGAGGAGAAGTTATTTTTGTCTTTTTTTACTTGTATTTTGATTTTCATTTTGATCGCCGTATTCCGGCGAAGTTACGGATGAAATTAACGGCGATGGGGATTTCATCGTCGAAAGGCGTTGATCGGAGCGACCAGTAGCGGCTCCAAGAGCCGATATGGTGCACCGACAGCCTGAAACGGGTCATGTGGTGCACTGGGTACCGGATCAGCCGTTCCCGGTCAAATCTATCCCAACTCGAGCTGGAAAAGAAGATCCGGCGACCATGTTCTAATAGAAGGGGAAAAGAAAACATACACGACAAATAGAAAAGAGTGGAAAGAGAAACTAAAAAACTAGAGAAATGTTGACAAAAAGAATGTAATCTCAAATTCGCTTTCTTGATGCAGAGAGGCTGAAACTCTGAAACAGCCTTTCATGGCTCCCAAGCTGGTGCATCAATCCACCCACACCATGCCACCCCAGAAGATTGAGATCTTCAAGTCTTTGGATGATTGGGCGCGGGACAACATTCTGATTCATCTGAAACAAGTGGACAAATGTTGGCAGCCAAAAGATTTTCTTCCCGATCCTTCATCCGACGGATTCGAGGACCAAGTCAGAGACCTTAGGGAGAGGGCAAAGGAGATTCCGGACGAGTACTTTGTCGTGTTGGTTGGTGACATGATCACGGAGGAAGCTCTCCCAACATACCAAACAATGCTTAACACCTTAGATGGAACTCGTGATGAAACCGGTGCTAGTCCGACTTCTTGGGCTACTTGGACGAGGGCTTGGACTGCCGAAGAAAACCGGCACACCGATCTACTTAACAAGTATCTCTACTTGTGTGGGAGGGTGGACATGAGGCAAGTTGAGAAGACGATTCAGTATTTGATCGGATCCGGCATGGTAAGATGCTTTGTGACATTATTTCCTTAGTTTAATTTCCGAGTTTTCGATTCACTCGACGTGCATGATCTAAGCTCGTTTCTGCATGTTGTTCTATCTTGTATATGTTTTAGGATCCGGGTACGGAGAATAGTCCTTACCTGGGATTCATCTACACAACATTCCAAGAAAGGGCAACTTTCATCTCCCATGGGAATACAGCTAGGCTAGCCAAGGTGCATGGTGACATGAATTTGGCTCAGTTATGTGGTTCTATTGCCGCGGACGAAAAGCGTCATGAGACGGCATACACTAAAATCCTCGAAAAGCTATTCGAGATCGATCCCGATGGATCTGTCCAGTCATTTGCCGACATGATGAGGAAGAAAATCTCCATGCCAGCCCACCTGATGTACGACGGCGAAGACGAAAACCTCTTCGACCACTACTCCTCTGTTGCGCAACGTATTGGGGTTTACACCGCCAAGGACTATGCTGATATAGTGGAGTATCTGGTGGATAGATGGAAAGTGGAGGGACTCACCGGGCTTTCACCCGAAGGCCGTGAAGCTCAGGAGTTCGTCTGCAAGCTTGCACCAAGAATTAGAAGGCTGGAGGAGAGAGCTCAACTGAGGGCCAAGGAAACACCCAGTGTTTCATTCAGTTGGGTTTCTGGCAGACAGGTTAAGCTCTAAATTCCCAATCGTCTAAGTTCCATGTCATGTAAGAAAAAAAAACAGGGTTTAAAGTAGACTCCAACTCTGTCTTTAGATGTACTGGAAATAAGTTGAGGAAGTGTTTGTTTGGGGACATAAATGGAGCTCTATCCATGTGTGTTTGCTCTTTTGTTTTCCTACTGTGTTGGTCAAATAAAGTTGTTCCTTCCTGCATGAATATGATCCTTAGATGATGTTATTAGGGTATGATGATTATGATATATGTGTGGGAAATGGATGAAGACTTGGATACTTAATAATGATGGGGACTTGTATGTGTGATATAAACTTTTACTTGACGTTCAACCTTATTTTCAAATAAAATTAAAATAATAAATTAATAATATGAGAAAAATAAAAAATATACCAATTTAAAATAAATAAAATGTATATTCTTTATCAACCCTTTCATTTGTATTGAACAGAGATTTGATTTTTGGGATTCGATGGCTGGAGGGTACGGTGGCCTGAACAACGACGGCATATGAACAGTGACAACGGTTGGCTTGGGTTAAATAAGAATTTTTGAAAATTAGTGTTTTTTTTCCTGGATCGGGTCTTGAGTTATCTACATGTACAAACTAAAAGTAGTTGTTTAAATCACTTGGATTATATGTAGTAGGAAATAGGAATCCAGCATTCATGGAAGTCACCAAATCATCTCACTACAAAATTTAAAAACAAAATGATATATATGGTTCTTCAGACTCTATAAATCCTAAATCCAACCGTCTTCTTTCACTACCCTAGAACAAAAATGATAGGAAAACTCAATCTCCAACTCCACACCAAGCTCTAGAAAAACCTACCTTTTTCATTTGCTGTCAGTGAAATCTGCATCAATGACATCCCCATCTGGCCCCTTGTTTGATGAATCCGAAGGTCCAGTTTCAGCACCTGGTGCAGGTCCAGCACCGGGTTGGTTGTAGAGTGACTGACCAAGCTGCATGACTTCCTGGTTGAGGGCAGCCATGGTATCCTTCATAGCTTGTGTAGAGTCCCCTGAAATTGCATCCCTGAGCTCTTGGAGTTTGGCCTCTACTTTCTCTTTGACTGGACCAGGAACCTTGTCTCCAAGCTCTTTCAGCTGCTTCTCGGTTTGGTACACAACCGAGTCGGCTTGGTTCTTTGTGTCTATGGCGTCTCTTCTCTCCTTATCCTCCTTTGCAAACTTCTCAGCTTCTTTTACCATTCTATCAACCTGCATATCACAACAACAGAATAATGAACTCATGTTACCAAGGCAAAGGGAGTGTCGGATATGCTCAATTTTGTTTTAAATCCATATATCGGGATAATCGTGCTCCCATACCCATGTCCAACCGTGTCCAAGTACAGGTCTCAAAAACAAATACTTAAGTCAAAATCAAGACTTGAAGCAACATTGTAATGAAACGGGTCATCGAAGATGGCATTTCCAACATTAAATGCACAATAACATCCCAAAATTAAAGGCATACCTCATCATTGGGCAAGGTACTGGCGCCAGTAATAGTAATATCTTGCTTCTTCCCGGACCCCTTATCAACTGCTGTGACGGAGAGGATACCGTTGGCATCAATGTCAAATTTGACTTCAATCTGAGGAACTCCACGTGGTGCTGGTGGAATACCATCAAGACGGAAGCTGCCAAGAGATTTGTTATCCTTTACAAACTCTCTTTCACCTTGGAGTACATTAATATCAACACTTGTTTGGCCGTCTGCAGCTGTTGAGAATGTTTCTGATTTGGAGGTCGGCAGTGTAGTGTTTCTTGGAATGATTTTGGTCATAACACCACCAAGAGTTTCTAGACCAAGCGATAAAGGTGTCACATCCAATAGCACGATATTACTGACATCCCCGGATAAAACACCAGCCTACAATCAAATTGCGCAATAGAAGGGAAATATTGAACATGGAACTTGAAACAATAATAGACACGTTGAAGTAAAAGCTATAACCGTTCAATCACATTCAAACTACAAAGAAAAAGACTGCAGAGATATAAATATAATTTTAACAAGGTTAAACCCACCTGAACTGCAGCCCCCAAAGCAACAACTTCATCGGGATTTACTGTCACGTTAGGTTCTTTGCCAGTCATCTTCCTCACAAGTTCCTGAACAGCAGGAATACGTGTTGATCCACCGACAAGAATAACCTCGTCTATGTCATTAAAGGAAAGTTTTGCATCCCTCAAGGAATTCTCCACAGGTCTTTTGAGCCTACAGATCATATTAGATAGAACATAGAAACTCAAAATCTCCAGTGATTAATCCCAGATATTCAGGAAAATATGAAAAGATTTTTCGTCTCTCTTTTGGAATTAACAAATTGAAATGATAAAAACACCTGTCAAGTAGGTCTGAGCACAATTCCTCAAACTTGACCCTGGTAAGTGTGGTCTCAATGTGTTTAGGCCCATCCGCAGTGGCAGTAATGAAAGGTAAACTGGAACCAAAAACGAGAAAGCCATGTTATCAAACACTACAAGGGAAATGCACAAAAGAAAGCATGTACACAAAGATAACAAGGGAGGAGAAATGCCTTAAGTTTGTCTGAGTCAAAGATGATAACTCCATTTTAGCCTTCTCCGCTGTTTCAGTTAACCGCTGAAGAGCTTGTTTGTCTTTCAAAAGATCTATGCCTTCATCTCTCTTGAAGTTTTCTGCAAGCCAATCAACAATTCTCTGCACACAAACACAAGACATATAACATACTTCAGTATTAAAAAGTTACAACTAACAAAGAGATAATGTTCATCCAAAACCCTACCTTATCAAAGTCATCACCACCCAAATGTGTGTCTCCAGATGTAGAGAGCACCTCAAACACTCCATCACCAACCTCAAGCACTGTATATATTAACGAATAGACAACAAAACAATGGCTGGAACTTTTAGCAATAAATATAAAGTCATTCATTGTAACTGTAGAACAAAATGATACTCGGAGATAATTTAGCTTCTCAACCAGCCAACAAACCTGAAACGTCAAAAGTACCACCTCCAAGATCAAACACAAGGATGGTTTCATTGTTCTTCTTCTCAAACCCATACGCCAGAGAGGCAGCAGTAGGCTCATTGATAATCCGGAGAACTTCTAACCCACCAATTCGACCAGCATCCTTTGTTGCTGTCCTCTGGGAATCATTGAAGTAAGCAGGGACAGTAACAACCGCTTTCAACACTTTATCATTCAAAAACTTTGAAGCATCATCAACCAGCTTCCTCAAAACCTATATCCAAAAGTAGCAATAACCCATTAGCCATAGAAACACTGAAAAAACAGCTTATCATCCATTACACAATTAACCGATATTGAAAACTATGGATTTCTATTTAAAACTTAAAGATTCCATTAGCACTGCATTCATAGCTAATAAAATGAAATAACTTTACATAGAAGAGAACAACCCAAGTCACTACTACACATACAAACTATGAATTTTTATTCAAACCTTAAAAAAGCTTCAGCAGCAATGAATTTACAGCAAATAAATTGAAAGGTCCATTTTTTTTTTGTTTCAGACAGGCATAACAAAGAACAAAGGCGGTAATAATATATACCTGAGCTGAAATTTCCTCAGCAGCGAACCGTTTACCAATGGCCGGACACTCGAGCTTAACATTCCCATTCTCATCTCTGCTAACCTTGTAAGAAATCTGCTTGGATTCCTCATCCACTTCCGACATTTTCCTTCCTATAAATCTCTTAACAGAGAAAAACGTATTCTCAGGGTTCACAACGGCTTGCCGTTTAGCAATCTGCCCAACCAACCTATCCCCATTCTTGGTATACGCCACCACGGACGGCGTCGTTCTCTGCCCTTCCGCGTTCGTAATAATCGTTGGCTTCCCTCCTTCCATGGCCGCAACGGCAGAGTTCGTAGTCCCCAGATCGATTCCCACCACTTTCTCGTTCACCACTTTCACCGGTCCAAACCTCTTACCATTGTTGTTGGTTTTAGTACGCCGTAAGAAGGCCGCGTTCAACGGTGACGGTTTCCCCAGTCTCTGACCGAAGAAAACCGTTCTGGGTGATTGGTGGTTAGGTTTTCTCGATGAAGGGAAGCCGATACAGCCAAGGACGTTGATTTGAGCAGTGGAGGAAGCCATTTTTATGTAACGAAAACACCAACAAATACAAGACCAGTGGTTAAAGGAGCGTTTAGGATTCAAAAACTTTGAAAAAGAGAGAAACCCAAAGTTTCCGAAGGGAAGGTGAGGAGCTTTGAGCTAGCTGAGCTGCGTTTTGGTTTAGTATTGGGGAGAAGAAGATAGGGTTTTGGGAATTTCAAAGGGTTTTCTTTAGGAATATAATTTGTTAAATGTAATATTTGGCAACTAAGCTTTTCATTCTATGTACAATGGGACACTCAAGTTCATTTTTATGCAATTAGATACCTAATATTTTTTAATGATGTGATTAGGTGTCTAAATTTTTTAATAGTGAAATTAGTTGTCAAACTTTTAATTTTTGGTACAAGTTAAAAGTTTAAGCATAAATCAATCAGAATTAAATGTGTACAATTAGAAATGTTAAATACTAAATTGTATTAAAGAAAAAGAATTAAGTACCTAATTGTAAATTGAACTAAAAAATAGATATTACATTGTACATAAATGTCAAAATAGAGGATTCATGCATTTAAATTCAATTAATTTAAGTCCCCCACAAAATATAAAATTTCAGAATTTAAGCTATATATTGTTTGTAACAATGTTAACAATTATGGGAATAAAAGAGAGGATAGGCATCTCAAATCCCAATCTTAAAATGGTTGCAACATAGTAGCAACTATAAACCCTAGAAAATTACACTTAAAATTGTTATCATGTCTAATACAAAGTGCTGCTGATATAAGAAAACAACACACACATCAGAAATCAGTATACATAACCTTTCCACCTCATTTTCTTCTCCTCTTCCTCCTGCGCCTTTCACTCTCATCAGAACTTGATGATTCCGTCTCCGAACTACCACTTCCTGAATCCGATGAACTAGAGCTACCAGATTCATCACCAGATTCTGATCCAGATGCTGGCTCCTGTTGTTGCATGATAAGCCGGGGCATGTTCTTCAAATATTCACGCAAATTCTCAGTTATGCCGCCAAGACCAATGGAAGTGAAGAAGTTGATCGAAAATCTAGTGTTCTTTGGATTATCCCTTGGGAAAATAGATTCAAAGGAGTCCATCATCATTGGATCTGATAGCCTCTCGTTCAGTCCGCGGATTCCAAGATGCTCCGACAGTTCCTATAACATTACCAAGAATCAAAACGGGGAAATCAACATGAAAGATTTTAGCAATGACAGTAGAAGGACCTGAAAATCACCATTAAAACACTCTTAACTTACCTGGAAGAGAATCTTTATAAATATACGGGAAGAAGAGGTTGTGTCCTCCTCGGTTAAGCGTATGTAGGATATAACATGCCATGGCAGAGCATCTGTGCCGAGCAAATGAGCAAAAAACTTCGCCACATTACGTAGTTTGTTCGTTTCAAGACGATGGATCATAGAATACTGCTGAACAAAGCATTTATCAAAGTTTTCCTGATATACTTTGTTGATCATACAAAACCGCTGCCCAAGAAGACCATAATATCGAAGGTATGTTCTCTCCTGACTACAGCATTCCAGGAGCATAATGCACAACTCCACCTGAGAAAACAAAATCAAGGAAACAAATTTCTTAGAATGCAACATTATAAATAAGAATTTTATTCAGATTTGAGAGCGACAGAAGGAAAACACATAATCGCAAAGCCAGAGGGAAATAATGTGCATGTCTTAAGGAAAGACAAACGGCTCTGGTTGACCTTCATTGCTACTGCTTACCTCTTGCCCGGGTTCAAGCTTAATTTTCAGCAGCTTGTGACCAGCCTCCTCAAAATCTACACTGGACATGATTGTCAAGTATATTGTCCTCCTAAGATTTATAAGGTTTGTCTCTGTCTCGTCTTGTATTTTCATCTGCTCTTCATCTTCCTCATAAGATTCATCATCCTCACCATCCTCCTCGTCACCTGAACCTGCATCTGAACCCTCTTCACCCTCAGATTCTTCACCAAGGATGGTTTTCTTCAACTCTTCATAGCGCTTTTCATTCTCCAAGAATTGAGGATCTGGTTTAAAAATGTCTGCAAGAAAGGACAATTACAGGTATTCCACAATCACATACCAGACAGAATTAACCAAACAGGTACAGTTGATCACTAGAAGGAAACTTGAGACATACCTAGGGTGATCTCCGGATCTATCTCATCTTGGAGAGATATTTCATGAGTTAATTGGTCCTCCTGCTCAACAAGGTCTAGTTCTGGACGAACTGCAGGATAACCCTACAAATCAATATATGGAAAACAAAATGATGACCGGTTCTTTTAGTTGAATACAAAGGTATATGACCTTCAAAATTTTACAGGATTTTCAAGGAATTATTTAGGGGAAAAACACACCTGAAACTTTGCTTTCCTTATAGCAAATAAGCCCTCTATTAAAAATTGAACACGTTTATCTATCTCTCCCTCATGAAGAATCCCCCGAAATCGCTCAAAGATACCTGTAAACACGGAAGGCAACATTAATTGACAAAGGAACAAAGAAATCAAAGCAGATACCACTAGACTAGAATCACAGAAGTAGGGAGGGGAGAGAAAGGAAGAAACAAGCAAACTTTTTCCTCAACTTTGTATCAGATAAAATTACATAAACATTAAACCTGTGGTTAATTTGTAAAAAGCTTCCTGCAGCAACCAATACAAAGCAAGGATACAAATGAAATTAAAAAACTCAAAGAATCAGAGTCACAAGCATATATATTACCAAAGGAAACATAATTTTTTGCAAACCAGCATTATCAACTAAAATGAAGTTCTTAGAATACTCCAGAAGCATTCCCAAGAAAAAATAGTTTGTACATGACATGTATGATTAAGAAAATGCAAGACAATGCACCTCAGCATTCCAAAACCATGATACTATGGAATCTAAACCAGCAAGAATTATAATACATATATGTAGAACTACTCCACTGAAATAAACATGATTCAAACAGTAGCGCTCACCATGGAGGCCTTTTGGTGAAAGATCCTGAAGTAATGAACCACACTCTGTAACAAAACCAACAGCCACCTCAACACTGTCATCGGTAGGGTTTTCCAGCAAAACAGTGAGTAGTTCCAAAGCAACAATCTCATGAGCCACTTGCTGGTTAACAAGATGTGCTACAAATTTAACAGCTGCTAATAATTGAGGCTGGCCAATAAAAGAAACAGTAGATAAGACATCCAAAAAATGCGCCCTTTAGTCAGAGACAAATAAATCACATTGAGTTAGCAAAGGAAGGGACAACTAATCACCTTGTCATTCCGCTTATATGCTCTCTTAAGCTGCAAAACAATCCTTCTCAGCAATAGCTCCCCCACCTCAGGAAACTTCGTGTTAACAACGGCCACCAAGGCAGCAAAAACATCTGTGAAACCCGGAGATGCCATCTGAGATTTCATGCATGAACGACAGAAGAGACCCCTTCCTCGAATAAGATTCTCAGCAAAGAGTTCTGGAATAATATTCTTTATATTAGTAGCATTGACTTTGTTAACAAGTCCATTGATACTTTTTCTAAGGGCATCCCAGGTTAACCGCTGATACTCAACACTGCTCTTATCCTGTGTCTCTCTCATCATCCTTGCTAATTTAAATGGAGGGATGTAAACTCCTCCGCTCCTACCTAAATTTGCTGTATCATCAATTCTATTCTCTAGTTCTGTATTTCTTTGGGACCTTCTGTGATCAACATCATTATCAGAATAACGGCGTTGGTCACTATTTCTATGCCTATCTTCTTCAGATTCTCGCCGCCTCTCATTGTGCCTATCTCTATGTCTAGTGTCATGCCTATTACTTCTATCCCTTAGTCCCCTCCTATCCCTTTTGGCTAGCCTCTCTTCTGATTTATCAGAAGATTCGGAATTTTCCTCGGGTATATCTCTCCGCCTAGTCTTGGAATCATCATCACCATTGCGAAATCTCTCTCTTTCGCGCACTTTCTCGTCACCATCACGAATTCTCTCTCTTTCATGTCTTTTATCCCCATAGGAACGCTTGTTATCTTCTTCATCAGAAGATCTAGAACGTTCTTCACTCCGCCTATCCTTACCACCACCATCACGAATTCTCTCACTTTCCCGCCTCCTATCTCTATTTGCGTGCTTATCATCTTCATCAGAAGATTTAGAACGTTCTTCTCTTGGTCTATCCTTAGAATTAACATCATCATGAATTCTCTCACTTTCTCGCCTCCCATCTCTATTAGCACGCTTGTCTCCATCAAAAGATCTAGAAAATTCTCTTTTCCGGTCACCCCCATCATCATGATTTCTTCCTCTTTCTCGTCCTCCCCTTTCTCTATCTGACCTAGAATACCTTTTGCCACGATTTCCATGTTCCCCACTCTCATCTCTCGAATCATCGTCACTCGATTGACTGTATCCTCTACCCATACTTTGAAAGTTATATACCAATTACAAAAAAAACACCTTCTAAAACCCCTCCCTCGGTAGACCGTTCTTGAAGACCGAAACTGTAAAAAATCCCTAGAGTTCAAATCCCAATCTTGTGCCCTAATTTAATTAAATTGAGAATTTATAAGTTAAATCTGATAAAAGGGTACTTTAGGGAAGTTAGATAAGTCCTAACCCTAATAAGAGTTGGATTTTTTTTTAGGGTAAACTATCTCAGAAGCCACTCAACTATTTGGGGATACTTATTTTAGCCATTACTGACGTGGCAGATAAATAAAATCTATAAAATTACATATTTAATTCCTCTAATTTATTTATTATTTTAATTTAATCATAATTTTAAATTAATAATTAAAATTAATTACTCAATCGATTTGTGACACGTGTCATCACCGGATTAGGTAATTAATTTTATTTATTAATTTATTTTTATTTATTATTTAATATATTTTTTTCTTCAATCAAGTGGTGACACGTGTCATACTAACATAATTTTTCTCTCCACCGGTTAGAACTGTTGTAGCTCGACCGAGGTCTTTATTTGTGTCAAGCAGATGATCAATCAAAAAAATTTGGCTTTCAAGGGCCTTCCAACTTTTTAAAAAAATTAATTAAGCCCTTAAACTCTTTTTACACTTAATTAAACCCTTGAACTTTAAATTTATATTAATATACCCTTTTAACTAACGGAATTAATTATTGACCGTTAGTTCCGTTAAATAATAATGATTTATCTATTAAATTCGTCACATCATAACATTTAAAATTGTCACGTCATACTAACATAGTATTAAATCATTTAATAAAAAAATATTTCATTAATTTAAGCAAATAATCTTAACTATAATTCATATTATTCATAATCTTAATCTGTTGTCGCCTAATAAAAATCTGTCCAATCCGCTCTTTCTATAGTTTGGTCCGAACCATGTAAAATCCTCCCCTTCATCGATAAATCAACGAAGCAAACACATAAAAAAAACACATTAAACTCGTTGGTTTTAGATAACTCACATCCACTTTTTTCTCCTTTTTCTTACAGCATTAAAATCACTTCCTAACAGAGCAGATAGAAAATTTGTTAATATTTATAATTAAAAGAAGTTGTTTTCAAGTTCTAAACATGTATATATACAATACAAGTGATACCATACATAAGTTCACAAAGATAACATAATAAAAAGTAGTTCAAATTAAAAAATAGATATTAAAAGTCATAATATTGACTTTTATTGTGTCTTTCTGATCTTATTTTTTCTGGATGCATTGAAATTTTCTTGTTGTAGTTGGTTAGTAATGATAGCTTTTTTATTCCTTTCCAGCTCAAGGCCCTTCCATCTATGTTGGAATTGTGAAGTATGAGCTCCAATTTTTTTGGATATTAGGAGAGACAGTAACAACCTTTTCGCTACTCATACCAGGCTGTAAAAATTAAATAAACAAAAGCATCCAAGGTGTAATTTATAATTTTAAAAAATAAATATGTTATATCTAAAATAATATTTATGACTCACATTTAATATTTGTTCACCAGGTTGTAGGTTGGTATACAGTCCAATACCAATCGACCTTTTTCTTTTATCGAAAGATTGAAGACCAATGATATTGGCAGTAGTTGGTTGAACTGTATTTTTTTTCTAGACTTGTCATACCTTCTTTTATTGGCTTGTGTGTGACATTCTAACATTAAAAATAACCAAATTAACAGAAAACATTATCATAATCTAATATTTTAATTTTAGGTTAAGTGAATACGTTACCTCTTTAGAAGTATTTACAATTGTTGTCAATGCAAGTTTTGATATCGACGTTGATCTGACATTAACATTTATATTGTGCTACACAATAAGATAGTAATAATGTTAGTATAAAATAATATTTTAAAATTTTAAAAAAGACGAAGGAAATGAAATATACCTTTATTGAATTATCGATATTTATCATTTGTGGGCACTTTTGTTTGTTTGACTTGTAGTTTTACAAACCTTGTCCTTTTAGGTTATTTTTCACAAACTTTAATTTTACATTAGTTGCAACTGAATACTTCTTAACAGCTCTTTAAATTGAGTATTATCTTCAAATCTCAGACCTACTTCCCATGTTAGAACGACACACTTTATATCATATTTAGATCCTAATGTTTTCTTCCCAGAATATGTCCCACAAATTTCTTCAGCTGATTCATCACTGTCACAATATTCTCTTGGGTCAGAGGAGTCTAAGTAATCACTCTCATGGCCCTCAACTTTCCCATCCATTTCTTTGACTTCGTATTCTTCTAATATATAATCTCTCACTTTTATATCTTGTCCACATTCTTCAAAGTCATTTCTTTTTTTCTCCTTACCTATTAATTTTCTTCTGATCGAAATTACTTCATCATCAGTATCAGATAATAATTTAACATCATACAAAAAACAATGATGGTCGTCATTGTCATTCAAATCATCATTAACAACAATCGTTGCTTCCTCACAACCTCTATGTAATTCTTTGATCACAATTCTCAAATTCTCACCAGCAGCTTCTAAAGCATCAACATCAGCCCCTAGTTCCTCACCTTCAATATCTACATCATTCCCATTACCACCATCTTCTTTTGAATCTTTATTACCCTTAGTAATCTTATCTCCATCTATTTTGTGATCAACATATATATCTACAGTGACTTTTTCAATCAATAAATTAATCACTTGTTTTACAGTGTAATCATTATGGATCAAGACCAAACCATCACAATTGAACTCTACTGTAGGAACTCTATAATAAACAAATGGGTGATGATCGTATCCCAAAAGTTTAACGTTATCTAATATATCCTATAAACATAACTTGTCCGGATCAATCTGAAATATTTCAATCATTCCATTTTCATATTTAAATTTGGGATTGGTCTTAAATATACCATCATGAAAATAACGTAAAACATAAACAATTACTGCATCATCAACCATGCTGCATAAAAATAGAAAATTATAATATATCAACATTGATAGCAATTTACAGAAGCAAAACTATTATCATAATTAATATCAGTCTAAAAAATAAAAAGAATAAAGAATTTTTAAATATGTAAAATTAATAATAATTAACTAATTTTGTAAGAAGAAAGAGTCTGAAAAATAAAAAATTTCATGAAAAATTATTTTTCTCTTTGTTTTCAAGGTCTAAATTCAAATTCACCAAAAGTCAAGCTCATAGATTTTACTGAAATCATAGATTTTATTGAAAAAAGTATACACTAGTAAAGATTGACAACAGTAAAAATAACAAAATATAAAAGAATCTACAGAATATTTAAACAATGAAAAAATTATAAAAAATTTACAATAATAAAAATAAAATATATAAAAAATTGATAAAAACAATAAAATTATAATGCTTATCCAATGTTAATTCGTTCAATAATCAAGAATGAATTCAACAATCTTTGACAAATAGAAGAATCAAGATGATATGGCGCATGTAAGGATGAAAGAATCGAACGGAGCATAGATAGTATAAGGACATGTCCAAGTGGCGGTGGTGACAAAGTTGCCAAAGAGTGAAAGAGCAGCGGTGGTTAATTCGTTGAAACCGAGGTGGGAGAGGATTGGAGCTAGGGTGGAAGTACGAGAGAAGACGATGATTTTTAATTTGTTTTATGTTGGAATAGTTAGGGTTTGTTAAACCTTATTTAAAGTAATAAAATAATATTTATTAAATGATTTAATACCATGTTAGCATGACGTGGCAATTTTAAATGTTATGATGTGACGAATTTAATAGACAAATGGTCGTTTTTTAACGGGACTAACAGTCAATAATTAATTCCGTTAATCAAAGGGGTATACTAATATAAATTTAAAGTTTAAGGGTTTAATTAAGTGTAAAAAGAGTTCAAGGGCTTAATTAAATTTTTTTAAAAAAGTTGGAGGGTTTTTAATACCCTTAAAAGCTAATTTTTTTTGATTGATCGTCTGCTTGACATAAATAAAGACCTCGACCGAGCTATAACAGTTCTAAGCTTCTTTTTCACCAATTTGGCAGATCGGGCTTAGTTAATTAACCAAGACATGGGTTGGCCTATTAAGTCCCAATAACCCAACCTCAAAGTTAAGATATTCGATCCGTCTAGTTTAAACCTAAGCCGAAACTCGAATCTAACCGACCTGATATATTAACCCGAGTTCGACCCAAAAGTATAAATCTTCCAGTAATTTTAAAATTGACCTATCAAAATTTTATTTAAAAAATATAAATTTATATAATTAAATAATATAAAAAATAAATTAAATTACCGAACAATTCCCGAAGTCCGGCAACAACAGTTCTTCATTTGCAGAAAATAAAATAAAAAACACGACACAGATCCATTGACCAATAAAATACCACGCATCCTTCCATTCCTGTATATCATCACTAACCCCAATTTCTTTTCGATCTTTTCAGGAAATAAGGTAAAATATGGAAGGCGGAGGACCACCTCAGCCGGCGGACACAGAGATGACGGAGGCCGCTCAACAGCACCATCAGCAACATCCACCGCAGATGGCCGCTGGGATGGAAAATATCCCGGCAACTCTAAGCCACGGCGGCAGATTTATTCAGTATAATATATTTGGGAACATTTTTGAGGTCACTTCGAAATACAAACCGCCTATTATGCCTATTGGTAAAGGTGCTTACGGCATCGTCTGGTAATTACTCTTCTTCTTGCTCTTCTACCTTTTTGACTTATTATTTTTTTTTAAATCACTGTTATTGGTTGGATTTTGTTAATTTTGTTTGATTTATTCTAGTTCTGCATTGAATTCCGAGACAAATGAACACGTCGCGTTAAAGAAGATCGCGAACGCATTTGACAACAAGATTGATGCAAAGAGAACTCTTCGTGAGATCAAGTTGCTTCGTCACATGGATCATGAAAACGTCAGTGAGTGAATTATTTGTGGGTTTCTTTTAACTTGCTTTTAATTCAACCCATTCGTTGTTAATTCCTTTATTTGTTTTGGTTTTGTTTTCTGTTTTGCTGTTCGAACGTTCTTGATTGCTATATTACTCGGTATGGATTTGTTTAGACATCAGCTTATGTCAAAGTTTTGGTTTTGGGTTTATATTTGGAGGTTCAAAACCCCATTTTGTTTTTTGCTTCGAAGTGTTAGATATGTGTTCGACATAGGCATGTATTAGGAAGAAATAAAAGGGAAATAACTAGGAGTGTTCAGAATTTCGTTTAACTGAATTAAAGGAAATAAGTCAAATAACTACCATGTTATGTAAGGTTCTAAAAGCACCCTCAGCCTAAGATTTTTCTTTCGACAAATAAGTCCATGTTGTCCTAGAGTGATTGTCAATAAAGGAAGTAAACCATCAAGAACCAATATAGTTTTTAACCTTAGAAGTGCCCCAAATGTCACTATGGATTATTGAGAAGGGCGAAGATGGTGTAAATTGAGAAAGAGGATAACTTTGTCTAGTGTGTTTGACAAGTTGACATATATAACAAACAATAAACTTTGGATTTTTATTCATAAACAAACGAGGAAATAACTTGGTCATATGATGAAAGTTCGGATGACCTAACCTAAAATGCCAAAACATTATAACATTCGAAAGAGTAGTACGTAAATGTGTAGTTTGAAGTGAGCAACTTGAATAGACTTGTTTATTTGGAGAAAAACTTGGAAAAAAAATGTAAAGACCATTGCTTAGCCTAGCAATGCCAATCACTGTCCCTGAACCCTGCACCTAAAGTTCACAAACATCCAAAAAAACTGTATATCACAATGCAAATCAGTAGATAACTTGCCGACAGATAGAAGATTGCAAGCAACTGTAAGAACATAAAGAACATTATGGAAGGAGTTATTCTCATTAAGTTTTACTGAACCACTCCCTGTGATAACTGACAAAGAACCTACTGTTGTTCTAATTGTGGATGAGGATTGGAATTTGTTGAGTTTGCGAAGGACATGAGTATTTCCCGTCATGTGGTTTGATGCACCAGAGTCTACTACCCAAGATGTAGATTTACAGTTGGCATTTGGCAAGGAAATATCTACAAACTTCTGAATTTTCTGGTTGAACCATGATTACTAGGGTTTGGATCGAAACACCTTCTCTGAATCACATTACAGGGAGTATTAATAACTTAGAGTACAAGAGTTTAACTTAAAGTAAACTACTCCTAAGAGGTTAATCCTTATAAGATAATAGGATAGAGTCATGTTACATCTATACAACATCTCTGCTAACTTTTAGGATAACATCTATAATTATCTCTTAATATTTACACAAGCCTAACTTACACCAGGTTGCTGGTGTAGTGTTTCTTTGTTTTTAATGTTTTTGGTCATACTGCTTCATTATGTTTATGGAGTGATGCTGGTCTCCCTTTTACTTTTCTTTTTGTAATGATTTCGGTCTGTCAATTGTACTTTGTAAATGCTATGCTCGAGGTTTTGTTTGGATTTTAATAATAGTTTTGGCACTTTATTCCTCCCAATGTCCGATATTGAATATTGGCCTTTTACCCAGTGTTGGTTATGAAGGAGGTTTTTAATGAGACCCCCATTTACCTTTCAAAAAAAAAAAAAAAAAAAAGACCTTCATGACAAAGTTAGAGTTCATAACGTCTTTGTACTGATTTCAGCTATGCTTGGGGTATTATTTCATATGAAAGTGGCTTATCTAGTTAATTAGTATCACTGGTTTTTTAGGAATATTGAAGGTTTGCATGGACATAAATAATTCTTTTATATAATTACTAAAGACATAGCTTGTTCATCATGCTATGTTATTAATGATTAAAGGGTTGGGGTGTTTCTCAATAGTATTATTTTATGCTTTTGTACAGTATTTACAATCCTTCCTTAAGTGAATAACATAAAGACTAACCCTGGAAGTGTTTATTTTTGTTTTCTAGATGGGGATGTTGAATCATATTTATACTATTGAAAAGCCTCAAATCTCTCAACTAAAATTGCAATTCCAAGTTTTAAACATTGTTGTCCCGTCCTATGGTGGCTGCTCTATTCTGATTAATATATATGTATAACAGTAGAAGTCTTGTCTGGGCCAACTTTGGTTGTTTTGTTGTTCAGGTTGGTGCTAATATATTGCTAGTGAATTTTGTTTAAACTTTAGCTTACAGTGTAATCTCTTGACATTAATTGGTTATGACATTTTCTTTTTTCGTGACAATATTTTTTCCTGTAGCAGTGAGAAACTGGTAGATACCTTGCAAGAACAGTATCTTTTTGTTATCATGGTTGGTTAGTCTCATTTGCACCTTTTATGCAGGTTGTCGCAATCAGGGATATAATTCCACCACCCCAAAGGGAATGCTTTAATGATGTTTATATTGCATATGAGCTGATGGACACTGACCTGCATCAGATAATCCGTTCTAATCAAGCTTTATCAGAAGAGCATTGTCAGGTTGGAATGTAGAGTTTTTTTTTAATGATAAGGAGTCATCATATTCCTTAAAAATTTTTATGGTACAGCTATTTCAGTTGACTGCTAATTTAGAACCCTAATTTTGCTTGTATCAAACTCATCTGTTATTCAGTATAGTGCTTCCTAATCAGTCTATTACTTAACCAAAGTGAAAAGTATTAGCTGCTATAAATGCAAACACTGGCCGTATGTTGCACCTGAAGAAGAATGCATAGAGAAATTTCTTTGTTTTTTAGAGTACTAGTTATTGTAGGGTAGTTCTAGGGACGGCGGGCTTAAAAAGCGGCTAAACCTCGGCTGTAGCAAATTTCTTACAAAAGTTGTAAGAATTTCGGTATTGATTTTTCAGTATATACTGAATTTCTTACAAAAAATGTAAGGATTTCGGTATATATCAAAAAAACTGATACCGAATTTCTTACAAAAGTTGTAAGAAATTTTGTACAGACGTTTTTTAAGCTGTCGCTTTTTAGAAAAACCCGTTATTGTAGGCAAGCATCTAATTGTCAAAAAGTTGGTATTTGATATGGGAAAGTGTGCAAGCTAGGGTTTGAAAGCAAATGTCTGTGCTTATTGGTGTGTGTGTGTGTGTTTGGATAAATATGGGGCAAACAAGGTTTCCTATGATGGTATAATATTCGATCAAGAAGTTCTATCTTTTGTGCAGCTGTGCCTTCAGCTCTTAAACAGTGACCTTGATTTAAAGGTTATTTTTACGAGCAACTGATAATTACTTTATGCTTGGATAGATGGTTCTGCTAGGGTTCAACTTCAAAAGAAAAGCTTCTGGGTTGATTTTATATCTGAATGTTTGCCTAAATATAAGTAACAAGTGAAAAGGAAGGCTTAACAATATTCTCCCCTTGATTTTCTTAGGTTTTATGTGTTGGTCCCTAGGCCCTAAAGGCTTCATACCTAGTGTAGTTGATCATACAATTCCAAATAAAAGCATATGTGAAAAAAATAAACTTAAACTGGTCCTTTCCTAAATGAATATTCTTTTTATTCAAAGATAGGAAATTGTCAAAGTAGAACCAAATGGTAATTGATTAAAACGAAGAAGTGAGTAATAGAAATACATTTCTAATATTCTTAATATATATTTTTTTAAAATGTTTTCTTTTGTTTCCATTTTTTTCTTTTGCTTTTGTGACTCCAGAAGAAAAAAACAAGTAATCAAAACAACCGAGTGAAAAGTACGCAAGTTAATTGTGTTGTGCATATATCAAGGGTTGCTATTTGAGGCTAAACATCAAATTAACCATCTTTGTGCTTTGCAGTATTTCCTCTATCAAATATTACGAGGGCTGAAGTATATACACTCTGCAAATGTTCTACACAGAGACTTAAAACCTAGCAACCTTCTCCTGAATGCTAACTGTGACTTGAAAATATGTGATTTTGGATTGGCTCGTGTCACCTCTGAAAGTGACTTTATGACTGAATATGTCGTTACAAGATGGTACCGTCCACCAGAACTGTTGCTCAACTCTTCGGATTATACTGCAGCCATTGATGTATGGTCTGTGGGTTGTATTTTTATGGAATTGATGGATCGAAAGCCATTATTTCCTGGAAGAGATCATGTGCATCAGCTGCGATTGCTTATGGAGGTTAGTTTTTCCCATCCAATATAAAATCATCTAAAATTTAAATAAGTTGCTGAATAGGGTGCAACGAGCATTTTAGGGACAAAAATTGAGTGAACTAAAAAATGCTTGTAGCATTTCACCATAAGAAGTTATTTTTTCTTTTTCCTTGCAGCTGATTGGCACCCCATTGGAGGCTGAGTTGGAGTTTTTGAATGAAAATGCTAAGAGATACATCCGACAACTTCCTCTTCATCGTCGACAATCTTTCACTGAAAAGTTTCCAAATGTCCACCCTTTAGCTATTGATCTTGTTGAGAAGATGTTGACCTTTGATCCTAGACAAAGGATTACTGGTGAGTTTGTTGCAAGAGAATACATGTTTATCTCTCTTTCTTATCCTTATGCATGTTGCCATGTGACACCACGTACAATCAGTGTGTTTTAGTACTCTTTCCCTATTTTGTCACTGAAGTTTGCCAATGCATGCTAAATTGTCACAATTAGTTTAGTTGTCTTTTTCTGGCTCTTGCAACATCTTTGTCCCGAGTTGGAACTAATGCTATTCTACTTCTCCTATTCGTTTCAGTCGAGGATGCACTTGCTCATCCCTATCTAACGTCACTGCACGACATAAGTGATGAACCTGTATGCATGACCCCCTTTAACTTTGACTTTGAGCAACATGCATTAACTGAGGAGCAGATGAAGGAGCTGATATATCGGGAAGCACTTGCATTCAACCCAGAATATCTGCAGCAATGATGAAACGTTGTTGATTTGTTGGTGAGCTTTGATCGGTGTGGGTGTTTGATTTCTTCCTGTATAAAGATTATGTTGATTCCCAGAGCCGGATGGCTCTTGGAATTGACAAAATGCAGGAAGACAAAACAGTTGTATTGGTGTTTGTATGTACCTACTGGCTATCTTGATTTTTTTTTTGATAAATTGATTTCTTTTCTTCAGTTTGAATGGACACAACCCTGGATTTCAAATATATATTTGCTTTGCTTCTTTCTCTATCTTCAATATTTCATAATCGAGTTTTGCTCTTCTAGTGCATTTGATGAACATTGTTCATGAATAGTTGATTTTAGTATAATTACTAGTATTTAATTAATTCATCAACTAATTTATATCAGATATTGTAACTGTGTATAAAGAGAGCAGTTCTTTTAACCAAGTTGATTTGGTGTACAATATCAAAATTAATATCATTTATCTTGATTAAGGATTGTCCTTAGGTCCTTGGCTACACCTGGAAGAGACGTAAGTTGCATGTTTTTAAGGGTGACAACATGGACACCAACTCTCTGCTCCATATTAGTGTACGATACCTGAGGCCTCCATCCTCCTGCTTGCCTGAAGCTATACATTGGTAGCCGAATTATACGAAGTCTTTCGACTAGCTTGGAAGCATGGTGTTGAATATGTGCAAGTTCGATCTGATTGTGCTGATGCTCTTTCGCTTCTCTCGCAGCAGTCCTGTCGTAAGATCTCTATGATGAGGTATGGATAATCGACTGTACAGGTCAAGATATATAGCTGTGTCCAAGATGGTTCCAGTACCTAACTTGTCTGTTTCTTTCCATGATGGTTTGATTGATCTAGTAGATCGGATCTTGTCTATGTTTGTCTAAACAACTCAGAGTCGAATGGCTATCACTTCATTTGTATTCTACAAAAAACATAGGAGTAGGAGTCTGTATAGGGAAGGTAGTCCACAAGCAGTAGTAATGAAGGGTTTAAGATTTTAATGTAAAGTTTAGATGCGATTAAAATATAATAAGTTTTAAAATTTAAAATTTTGAATTATCGATGCATATAAAATAAGTTTTGCTCCTTGTAAAAAATACAAAAATTCAACTTAAAATATTATTAAAAAATTAACATTTTAAATTTTGAACAAATATGGAAACTTGTCTTTTAACAACATCCTAGTCCCTAGAACTTATTGAGAGTTGGGTTCCCTATGGCTTGGTTTTTGTTCCAAAAGTCAAAGAATCATGTGGAAGCCATAATCGCCCCAGATTTTCAGATGCCTATATCAGTATCATATGTGGGAGGAAATATGATTTCTGCTCCTTCCCCCGTATGAAGTTGCTGCCGCGGCGGTGGCGGCGGATGAAACTACGAAAATGATTGGAAATACATGTTTTGATGACTCTTAAAGACAGAATTTTAAATGACAACCGGTTGCTCTCCTTCAAACTCCGATATCACAATTAATGAATCACTCATTCCCAAGGACAGAGGATCTGATTTGGGAGTTGGGTTAATAACCTGCATTTGAATCAAACAATGGATTTAGTAACTATCAAAACATTGTTTTTCTTAAACTACTAGTCTACTACGACACAATCATATCTTCAAACATACCTTCTTGTTGTCTTTTATGTATCCAATGGCAACTTCTTGTCGCAAACATGCCCTTTCGGATAGCTCCGAGAACGTCGGCTTCTCCCCTTTTTTCATGTAGAAGCTAATATCCTGTCAAGAAACATAGTTAAGTGGTAAATGGAGACTTCTTCATCAGAATAAACGCCAAGAAATGGTTCTTGCAGGTTACTACATGAATTTGGTCACTATACCAACAGATATGATGAGTTACCCCGACCCGAACACGAACCTCAAACACATATATATGATTACGAACCTCAAACACAATTAATTTTATAAAAATGAGTCCAAGTAACTTGCCTTAAAGGGTAACATGGTTCTGGTGCCTTACTGACAAATAGGATGTCTATTGCACATGGAAGATCATATTTTCGTGCCAATATCAAATAATGCCAATTACGGGCTTCAAACACGAGTACTTTGACAAAAAAAATACCGAGTAACTAGCCTAAAATGAAGTACCGATGTCCGATGCATTTTCGGATATGAATACAGAAATAAAACCTTCCAAAGATCCTCCAAGTAAAAGAAAAACTTAGAATCTATTGAACACACCTGCATTGAACATGTATCTGAACTCAACACTCATACCTGAGTCTAAGTTGACAGTTTAAACACCTCACTTCATTTTCAGTAAGTTCACAAATAAAAGTACTGAGCCAAATTAATAACCTTTACCTTCACGTATATTTCGTCACCTTCAGCATTCAAAACGTCCTTCCAAACCTCATTTAAATCGCTGTGTTCAGCCACTGCAATCCAGAAAGCACTGTTATTTCCTGAGACGACACATCAAATTATCGGAACAATATAAAATGAGTATATAACAATATAATTTTGAGACCTTGAGCTGTTACAAGACTCATCACTTCCTCTGCTGCAATATAGGTCAAGCTTGGCTTGAGTTTTGTAATCTGCAGGGTTCAGACAGATTTCAAGATAGATGAAAAACCTTAGAAAATCAATGATTGTATTATACGAAATTACAGAAATTGCTAAAATATGTTACTTGTTTGCCCAATTTTGAGTCACCGATCTCTGCAACTAGATTTTGCACCTGCCAAACAATATACTCAAGTTTAACTTGGAATTAAAAAATTCAAGACTGTGGCATTATCAATATATTGAACCAAGCACACCGTCACTCCAAGTTTGTTGCAAATATTTTCTGCAAGAAGAAGCGAGTATGCGGATTGCTTGTCTGTCCTTGATGGATCTGAAAAGAAATAGTTGGTCTGAATATTAATTTACCAATAGAAACATTGTTTGATATATTATCATTACTTATGTTAGGACTAGGGTATATGTTTGACATATATTCAACCTTTTCTAAGATCATAACCCATACCCATGCTTTGACATACATCAAACACCGGTGTCAAACACAGAAACTTAAGAAATCGAAGAGTCGGAATAACATTGATTATTACCTCCGACAATCCATTCTTTATCGGAAATCACAACAATAGAGAAATGAATATGTTCTGCATTCTTGATGGAATTTTGTATATTCATTATGGTTGCCTGTAAGGTATCGTAGTTCATCGAGTTCCCAATCTGCAATTCAAGAAAATAAAATGATAGATCAGACAGAAACTGTAAAAGGCCTAGCATCACGGTTCTTCACAAACCAGATAATAAAGGACCGAGAAGTTCAATATGATTGAAAGAACAGAGAACATACCCTATGGTTAACCTTGACATGTTCCAGTTTTCTTTGAGTGGACGTGAAGCTTGCCTTCTCCCTTTCTTCTAATGGTACGTCTGATAATATTTCCTGTATATTGTGGATAGAACATGAATAATCTAAAACTCGATAGATGTGAATATATCAGAGTCGTTTTTCATCAAGTGTTACTCGAAGAAATAACATTTCGGAGAGAAAAAAACACAATCAGTCTGACATGCAATCAAATGCATAACTTGAAGGAAAAAAAAAGAAGATAAAAGCATACCAACACACTTCCAGTTCCAAGATAATTATCGTACTCTTCAATCATTTGTACAACATCAGGTCGCCACCCAAGCAAAAGTATGCATTCTTTAGGCCCTAGACTCTGATCTGATGCCTACATCAAAATCAAAAGAACATATAAGTGGACTTCCAGGGTATTCAACAGATGCTATCACTTAGGGAACTTATCTTCGGAAAACATACCTTTGATCGTCTTTTGTTGCCACGTTTCTCAATATTTAACATTTGTTTTTTCCTCAATTCTAAAGCATTCTCTACATTGTTTCTGGAAACCTCCAAACCATTTAGCGTGCTGGTTTCATCTTTTGTGACATTTGACAATATAAGTTGTTGTTTTGTTGTACTGTTAATAGGGGCAATTAACAATATCTACATGAACAAAAGAAAAATACATTAGGAAGGATGCATAGACTTGAAATTTCTGTAAAGCAGTTCTTTTCAAACAAAATCTTGGCAAGAACTCGTACTACATCATGTTAAGAAATAGCCACAAGCTAGGTTACTGTCTGGAAGATCACATTCCCATAACCATGTCTGGATAAGCCTCGGACATAGATGTTGGACACGAGTACTTAGAAGAAAAATGAAAAATCAATGCAATATAGGCCACAAGTGATTTGTCAAACTATCTACAGTTGCATACAGTCAGATATACAAACGATTTCCTCAATTGTGAAAGACTCGGAATATCGAGAAGGTGGGACAAAACAAAGTCAAGACAGTTGTACCAAGCAGGACATTCTCGAATTGTAAGTGTTATTTCTTCTTAAAATAGTGAAATGGAGAATTGGATATTTTCATACAATAACATTTCATGATGTGAAACTATGGAGCTAACTTAAAAAGATTAGATATGAATGTAGATGTCCAAAAGGTCATATAGTCCACGTACTTTGTCAGTTTCCCGGAGAATTTCATCGTCTCCAGGGTGGAAGTACACCTTACCATTCCGATAAATACCGCAAATGACTGCCTGAAAAGAAATCAACATAAGAAAATAGCACAGAAGTTCTTCATAGAGATAAGTACCAAGTTTTAACACAAACTATTACCTCTTGAAAACCTTGTCGTATTTGTCCGTATGTCAACCCTGTTAGACTTGGAAAATGATGAAGACTGAATACATTTTCTGCAACATAATGATATAATTAGTCTTCGTGTAGAAACATACAACATAGTGATATGGACAAGAAATGGACCCATAGAGTTTCTTTCACAAATAAAAGGACCCTAAGCAAAGAAACTACTAGACCTGTGAAATTTTGTAGGTTGAGCCTGTGTTACTTCAACACTTAATTGCTATTTAAGTATTTGTATCTGACACCCTATCCGACATGCATCCGTATTGGGTCCACGGACATGACCTTCTAAATACATGAAAAAACTTCAAATTGAACATATCCATATCCATCACTCATACGGTTTCATTGACCAAGAATGAAAACTACCCTAGTTTTAATAGATATTAAGATTTATGACCATCCCAAATTATGTTAAAGTGGAAATAAACAGGAAATTGCAATCTATAAACTTCCATCAGCTTTCCGATATTAGGAAAATAAAAGTTGTCGGCAAGAACTCATATCATACTTCGATAATTAAGCAAGTGCCTATATATCTTTATGAGCCCCTTTTGCCGAGAACATTGAACAAATAGTTTAGAAGCAATATTTTCCACTGGCTCCACTTTCAGTCCGGAGATCGACTTCAAGAGCTCACATGTATTGGGATTTGAAACCTGCATAAAAATGACAAATTAAAGGCAATAGATCATAGTAACAAAATATTTTGATCCTATGATTATGCAAATGTGCATACCTCCACAATTGTGGGGATGGATTCCATCTTGGGAATAGGTTGAATTGCCAGTACAGAGAGAAATGCATCTGTATCAACTCCGTACCTAATCAGTTAACGAGCTGCAGTCACTAAAATTCCCTATAGAAATTCCTGTATTATGCACTAACTGAAAATGAACATGCAAAAGAATCGACTAGAAACGAGCATAGTGGAGCCTAATATAGCTTCTGCTACTGCTATCATCTTTACTTCATTCCTCAATGCAATATACATCTCTTCCGGCATTCATAATTTTCCAAACCTGTGTTTGTCCAAATCTTTATTTTCTTTTAAGTACCATATCTGACGCATATCTGGATATAGGTACGGAAACCTCCAAGAATATTCCAATATATTGAAAATTAAGGTTAAGGGCCAATCACTGCTGTGTAGGTTTGATTTAGAAAGTACTAATAAACTGACAACCACATTGTAAGTAAAATTTCAGCTAAACAAATTATAGGGAAAAAATCAGCTAAACTATGCATCATGCAGCACTCAAGATAAAATCATCATGGAAATTTCAAAATGATATAATGTAACACTGATGAGAGAGGGTAGTCAAAATATATATTTCATCTAAATTGATAGAGGTCTTACTGCTCTCCTTTTGTCGCAAGAATGATAATGGCTCGTGCCTTATTAGCTGCTGCTCTTTCAAATGATTTTGTCATACTAAGGCTACAACTGCACAAGTAGAACAGATGTTTAAGAAACGGAAGCTTCATTTCAAACAGAATTTGTATCTTATGAAAACCCAAGGGAATGGATGTTTATGAATCGAACCAAGAAGAGTAAAATGGTTGAAGTTAAAAGATACTGAGATACAACAGCTAATTATTTATTCTTATGCATGAACATGTACCAATCTGTGGAGTCTAGTAGATTAAGTATATTATATTACTCTAACTTTACCCTTTTTCAAAAATACCCGCGCTCAGCACTTGTGTATGACACATACTTGGACATGGATACGCGGATATGATCCTCCAAGGGCCCTCCAAAATACATAGAAAACTTAGGTATACTCATGTCCAACACACTGAGTCCAAGTAGCATAAGTATACACGAAACAACAACAAACAAAGCCCTCAGTAGAAAGGGTCAGTTATTTGATCTCACAATGTACTCAATTCAGGTTATATCTTCAGTTTGTTCAACAGAGATAGGTCCTAATTGTTTCTGCACATTTCTCCAGCTGTTTGTAATTGTTTTTTCCTAATCATCTACTAAAGTGCATCACCATTCACCAACAATTAACTAAGGACGCCCCGTCATTAATCGAGATTTTTATGAAGATTTAGAACTGTTTTACACCGGTTGTTGATCTCATGCTATGGCCCTATGTTGCTCCAACTCTTTATTTTATCAAAGTACCCACTCTGATACTCATATTTGACACATATCCAGAGATAAGTATGGGGATAGGATGTAACACTCTTGAAATAAATAAATTAAATATATATATGAGTATATATATATTTTTAAAGAAAAAAAAAATATATATATATATAAAAAAAATTTCGGAATACTTTTTTTATTTTATTTTGAACCTTATTAGATTCAGAAACCCAAAAAAAATAAACCCCCTAATTCTCTCAAGCCCGACCGCCGCCGATCTCCTTCTCCGGTCGTCCGTGGCTTGCACCGCCACTGCCGTTTTGTTCGTCTTCCCTCCCCGAGCAAAACCCCCTTATCCACGCGCCCAACCGCCGCCTGGATCGCCGGCAATCGAAGCCCAAAGCTTCGTCGGGGTTAGGGTTTATACCTTTTTTGTTTTTCGTCGATTCCGGTCGATCCGGTGATCGAACCAGCGCGTCGCCTGTACCACGGAGTTCACCATCCAGAGCCGGCCAAAACCCCTCCATCATCGCTTCACCTCGACGCCGGCAGGACCTTCATCGGAGAACCTCTCCCCGATTTCGGTAAGTGAGTTTAAATCCGGCTATTTAAAGTGTTTCCTGGAATTTTTGGCTTGTGTTATGGTGTTTTTGAAGTAGATCTGGAAAAATCTGGTCTCGGTGTGCTTTTTCCGGCCGATTAGGGCCGTGCGTGGCCTTCACGCGCCACCGGAAGCGGTTTCCGGCCACCGGGACGGTTACTGTGGGCTGACCGGTCCAAACCGGCCCAAACCCGATCCAAACCGGCCTTGAACCGGCCCTCCCAAACCGAGCCGGTCTTACCGAACCAAACCGGTCCAAACCGGTAAACCGTTGACCCGTTGACCGACCCGACCCGTTGACCGTTGACCGTGACGTCAGCATGACGTCAGCACTGACCGTTGACTGCTGACGTCAGCGTTGACTTTGACTGCTGACGTCAGCGTTGACTTTGACCCCAAAAGTCAAAATTTTCAAAAACTCCTATTTTATGTTTTTCGACGTCCTGAGTCCATCCGTGAAATCCGTTTTTCGAAATTCGAATCCGAAAGTCTCCAAATTGGACTTTAAAGTCTCGAATCAAGCTTTTCTTCCAAGTTAAGTTAAGTCCAGAGTTTTATTTAAAGTCTAAAGTTTATGTCTGTTTATTTGTAGGATCTCATAATTCTCCCGATCGTGCACCGAACCAACCCAGTTCCTCCCGCTTTGACCGATCCCGAGATCCGATCGTGACCCGGTCTAGTACAGCTACAGAGCGAGGCTCGAACGCCCAGTAGATCACCTGACTTTTCCTGCCATTGAGGTGTGTTCCTTGTGTGCTATACACTGTATTTTACCATTTTATGCTTAAACGAGTCAAGTATGTGCACATAACTGTTTTCTGTTTTACGTAAATGTTTGCTTTGAGTTTTAGGATATACCATTTAGTGCTTTATCGTATATCTGATATGTCCTGATTTACGTATGCATATTGCCTGATTAATTTCTGATACTACCTTCATGTCTCCAATTATTACTGCATGCCTGTCATATTAGTGTTGGGGTGATGAGTAGTACTTCAGATTCGGTTCAGCCTTGATCCAGCTGGTAATTCCGCCTGTTTACGGTTCCTAACCTCAGTTAGGGTAATTCCGCCTGTTTACGGTTCCTGTGCATTTGCCGGGGTAATTCCGTCCTGCAACCTAAGGTAATCCCTTAGGCCGGTACCTTAACCTTAAAGGCTAGGGTTAATGTCAGTATCAGATACCGTTCGGGGGAACTGTATCCTGGAGTATGGTTGGAGGGTAGTCTGTCATGCATACACATGATCTGATTTTCTGTTTTACCGTTTAATCGATTTAACTGTTTTCTGTTGCACTGTTGGAACACACTGGGCTTTATAGCTCATACCTGTTTTCTTCCCCTTTCAGATACTCGTAGATAGACATCCCGGACTTGGCATTGGAGGATCTACATACTACCTGGTTACACATTGATGTAACATATTTACCTTTTTCCTTAGTTTATGTTAAGGTGACATGTGTCATCATATATTTTATTACTGGTGTTTTAGAAGTACCACTTTACTCTTTGTTTTACAAACTAATTTGGAACACTATTTCCAGCTACTTTGTTTTTACAAACGTATACATATTTTGAGCTGTTAGATGGCATATATTTTCATTTGCTTCAGTTAAATAATTTTTATGCTTTATGTTTCGTAAGTAAAAACAATGTGACACTCTAGCCGGGCTTCCCGCATAGGCCGGTTTAGGGGGTTACATAGGGTCTTCCCAGAACGCCCCAAATACATGAAAATCTTGCGAAAGCAAATGAATATATCGTGTCAAACACATACTAGTGAGAGACAAATCTGAACCAAAGCAATTTAGCTATAACCATCATTTATCCGGCGTTGGAAATGTCCAAAAGAGGGAAATCTAGATGGAATTTGAAAATTATGGGAAAGTGGAAAATTTTCTTATACCTCTTTGAAACTATATCAATATGCTTAAGATCCTTGGCAATGTTGTCTGCAAGCTTGTCTATTTGCTTCCTCGGTAGATCAGACAGAAGTAGAATCCTTTGCCTCCTACGAGAGTACAATACATGTAGAAGTTGATAATTATGCATGCAAGAAAAATAAACAAACAACAGAAATGGTAGCCTACGTTGCTCAGGCTCTTCATTTTTATTAAGGTACTCGTGTTCACAAATCTTTGGACATGAGTATTGGGATATAACCTTCCAAGGGCTCTCCAAATATACAGATAACTTTATAAAAAAACTAAAAATACTTGTGTAGGACATATACCTGTATATGACACTCACACTTGAGTTGAAATAATATAGGTGGCAACGTAACAGTTTACCTGGTTGTAGCGGTACCTAAACGAACAGCAAATTCGTGATAATTATTTAGCTGTTGTAGTATGAAAGCAAGGCGACTATTTGCACCACAAATGATGATATGGTCACTCTCCAAAACTTGTACTTGTGCACCTTCCCGGATTTTTTGCATGTTGTTCTGTCACTCGAAATCAAAAGTCATGGGTACTGAAGGTAGCTTAAATAAATACTACGAGCATGGAAAAACAGAGTGGGTAAAATTTGCTATAGACAAAAGTTCTTACTCGGAATTGTTCTGTCATTGTACTTAACAACCGAGAGTAAAATAATATGCCCCATATAGCAAGAATGAAGCCTATGACACGTTCTACACGGGTTGTTTGCTGCAGTTCAACACATGAATATGTTTTCCAAATTCGCATTTTAATCACACAAGCAATACGAATACGGTCATATCTTAAAGCAATCAAATGATTAGATACATAACTGACCACATACTTTTAAATGGGTGGATGATGAAATGAGGCATGCCCACGCCTCCCAGCAGCAATCCTCAAGACTTCTCGTATTTTTCCTATGTTATTCAAGGCATAATTACTGGATTAGCAAACAAAACTACCATTAAAGCAATTTGTCCATGACAGATTTGCGGATCGGAATCAAAGAGCATATGATGATATAGTTGGAAAAATGCCAAAAGTGGGTGAACGAGTAACAGACAGACTGGTGTGCAATTTCCATGTTTTCTGAAGTATAAAAGTTATTGCAGCAAACTTAAACCTAATGAAACTTCAAAAACCATAAGATGGCATTTAAAGTAAACATGCTACAATTATATATATATATATATATATATATATATATATAATTGTTAGATTAATAGAGACTAATTGTACATTACCTAAACTTGAAGAAGAGCAAACCACCTATAATAACAAATGAGAAGCATGCTAGAAGGAGAGCCACAAGAAACCTGCAAAATGTTAGAAGCAAGTGAAGCTATGTTGTTTCGATTCTTCATATTACTTGAAGTACCCAAGTCCAACACCCATGTCGTATACATATCCAAACATGGATGAAAGTATAACCCTCTAAAAACTCCCCAAATACATGCAAAAAATATCAAATTGATATATCTGTGTTGGACACATATGTATCACTTACACCTAAGTCTGAGTAGCACAAATCTAGATTGCAAGGATGGCATAATTTATTACTATTCAGTCCATATCGGATTCGTAACATACTTGGTTTATTACTTATGCAGTCATAATTAATAACCAAACAGCATACAAAAAGTTTAAGTTGGTAGGTTTGAGGAAAACCGTCATTGTGTCTCCAAACACCATGTCTCCAGTGTTGAGAAAATGGAACATGTGTGTCAAACACATGTCCATCACACCTGAATTCAAGTAATAGCTAAGAAGGAACACCTACACAACCTATGTCTGAATAATGTTGCATAAACTGATCATTCTTAATTGTTGAACATCAGTTATGCACACCATCAGATTTTGATCATTGCAATGCAGAATGGTCAATGATAGTGCCTTATTACCAAGTCTGGCCACTGGTCATAGAAATTGGCCATTAGAAACAACAGAAAGCAGCAAGAATACAACTCAAATCCGAAAAAGATCTAGGATTATAGGTTTAACTTACGTGGCAATATTTCTCTCCAGTTGAACGTTAAATAAATACATTAACCGAGCAAAGTTCCATTTAATATCTTGAATTGAAGGCAAGGAGAGGTTCAAGTTAAGAGGCATCGGTTTGTCCAAGGAATTAGAAATGCAGGCAAGAGGTAAACTTCTAGCTGCCAAAGTTCGAAGTAGAAGCGGAAAAATGTGTTGGACCATCTTTATTAATGTATTGGCAAAATCTAATTGCATTAGTCTCAGTAAGAAAAATGCCGACAAAGTTCCACTGATCGGTTTAGCTTGATGACCCTGAAGCAGCAGTGATGAAAATCAAGAAATTAGGCCATTGAAAGCTGCAAACTCATGGTTATACCATCCAAGAATCGGAAAAAAAAAATTTAGAAAGCAGCAAGTTTCTACAAGACAAACTAATGGTAATGTAGAAATAGCAGGCACAAAGAGTGGACATCTCATTCTTTACATTCAGTCAATAACACAGATGAAAATTTCAGGTGCAAAGTGTTATTAGTACAATCTTCCACCAAAGTGCAGCAGCCAAATGGAACGAGGTATAATTTCAATCATCACCAAAAAATTCCATAATTAGCAAGATAGCAGTATAAGAAGTATGTAATATTGTAATAAACAATGTCAAAGGACTTTCGTTACTCAATTTACCTAAAAGTATTCCGTAAATGAACAGTGACTAGTGGAAGCAGGTCACATGAAAAAGCTAACTTTGAGTGTCATTGAATAATTATGTAAATTGCAAGATTACATTATTGTAAGTATGGAAGCTTGTGATAAAAAATGACCATGAACATAAATATTCATTTTCTGTAAATAATTCGGTAAATGAACGGTCACTAGTGCAAGATTCCGCTACAATGACAGCAGGCAAATGAACAAGGTAATTGTAAGCATAACCTTATAATTCAGTAAATAGCAATATTTCATGATTGTAAGATGCATGGAATACAGTAATAAACAATGTCCATTCACTTCAACATTCATTTCCATAAATTATTCTGCAAATGTAACAGTTGCTGGTGCAAGCTTTCACTACAATGACAGCAACCAAATGAACAAGGTAATTTTGGGAATCGCCAAATAATTCCGCAAATAGCAAGACTGCAATATTGGATGAAGTCCAGAATAAGGGGAAAAAAAGACTATTCTATCAAACGTTAAAGACATTTTTTAGCTTTATTAACGGTCAAACAAAAGATTAGGCAGCATCAGTATACCCAAATAGTTCCATCTAAATCCACTCCAGAAAATAAAGAAAGAACAGAAACAAACAATCAATAAGCATACATCATTCGAAATGAAAACGGTCAATATAGAAGATGTTCAACTTACAAAAAAAGTAAAATATATAATAAATCTAAGTCCATGTAACAAATTGAAAGAGTGTATATTTATAACATCGAAAAAGCATATTATTAACACTTCCAAAATTCGAGATTTAAGCCTTACCAGAGAACTATTCTGTAGGTTCATCCTAAAGAATTTGACGTTTGAGTTATTTGAAATGCACTCTGACTTATCAGTTGCTTTTTGACAAGTAACTATCTGTTTTCCTGTAGAAGGAAAGGTATCATTATTCTTATGAAATATGAAAAATCAGTTTATAAAAATTAACTAAAAAAGAAGGAAGAAGAGGTTCAAACATACTTTCTGAAGGAAAAATACACTTGGCCAATTCACATACATATAAACTAGAAAACACAACTGGAAGTGTAGCTACAGGTCCGTAAAACACGAACTTATCGAACATGGACAAGGACCACAATCAATAGTTATGTTATGCAGACTCATTTTATAACACAATCTGAAATTCCAAATTTAAATACTTACCTATGTGATAGAAAAACTCAACAGTGATTAAAACAGTAAGAGTTCCACAGTTAACATCAAAAGATAAAGAACCTAACATAGGTTTCAATTTGGCCAGTTCATAATCAGATGACTCAGACTCACCTCTGTTGTGTGTAAAGTTACACTTGTTAGATGAAGAGTTGTGCAACCCAAAGCAGCACAGTTCTGATCTCCGGGAAAATATCATATTCTTTGAGCCTCTAATGCCGTGTATTCTGCAACAAAATTCAGAATGAAAGTACATACACGGGAAAGAAAAGGCAATAAATCAGAGTATATGATATGTTTGAAGCCATGAAACTTCCTTCAAAAATATATAAGTATTTGGTTGTTCAATAAAAAAGACAAGGGAGAAAAACCAATTTTTTTTCTATTTTCAAACAGTTTAACCACAAATTGCTACTTGTAGAACGGCATTGGCACTGGTATCCCCGTACTACAAGAACTAGTCAATCGGTTTGTTTAGCTTTTACAAAGTGCAACCGTAAAAACTACTGATTTAGTTCCAAAACTTGCTGTTACTCGGACTTATTTGTGAGTGCAGAATACGGATATGCGTCCAACATAGGTATATTTAATTTGACAAGTCTTTCCATGTACATGGAGGGTGCTTTAAGAGTCATAGACATATTCATGCGGTCACAAGTAATTCAACAAAATTAAAGAGGCGGAGCAACATAGAACTTGCTCTATATTTGGTGGTTAACTATCATACATTGTCTAAGGCGGTACAAGAGCTTCAAAAATATGTATTGTGGTATCAGAAACATCATTCCAGTTCTGCCTACAAGCTATTTTAAGGTTTAAAAGAGTGCAACATTCAAACATATTGATGTTGCAATGTTACTGGCACTCTGATCTGAGTGTTGGATGTGAGTTAGTGTCCAACACAAGTATGTTTATATTTCTAAATTTTTCATTAATTTGGAGGGTCTTTTGAGACATATCTAATATTCATGTCCTGACATAGAGTAGGGTATGGATACTTCAAGAAAACTAAAGAGTTTGAGACCTCGGATCCAGAAATATTAAGGACTAGTTTATAAAGATTAAAAATTAAGGGTAAGTGTATGGATTTTAAAAACTTTATGGTGGGCCCATGTCAGATTAAAATCTTGTTTGTATATAATGTCAATGGTTAGACTTAGCAAACCTGGTCCAAGGCAGATTAAAAACTCATAAAAGGGCCCCAAGAACAGCATTCATAATCATGCAGAGAATTCAATATCAACGAGTCCATCAACATTGAAAAACCAGAGGGAGAGAAAGAGAGGGGAAAGACTAGTTGCAGAAGCTCAGATTCAAAACCTAAACCAGTTGAGCTAAACTTGGAAGATGAACTGAATTAACTAATAGAAATAAGCTTCACGTTGGAAGAATCAAGTGTTTTAAGTTCATAAGGCCGGCATTAATCACTACCCCAGAAATTCAATGAACCCCAGAAATTTAACTTCAACAAATCATATTGAAAACAAAGAAAAAGAGACAAAAGGTACCTGGTTGAGCAAGATGGTGTTTGAGTGAGCCTTGGAGGCAACAGCCATGGATGAGGGCTTTGAAACTGACAAAGGAACATCTTTTCCACACTTTTGGTGATAGAGAAAAAGATAAAAGAAACAATTTTTTTCAGAAAAACAAGTTGAAAAGCTAAGAAACTTTTGAATATACAGACAGAGGAGTTAGATCAATGCGTTGGGTTACTTTATCTGTAACCAAAATTTGAAGACAAAAATAAAAAGCTGACAGTTTGGAAGGCAGTGAGAGTGGACCACTTGGCCACTACATTTCCAACTTACGAGCTCAATAGTCACGTTCTAGAACTTGAGAGAATGTTAATTAAGGTACAATTTTAGTGTTAAATCTTACTTTGGTCCCCAAAATTTGTACTTAATTTCCATTTTAGTGTCTGCATTTTCGGTTCAGTACAGTGCCAGGTGCCTCCCTATCACGAGAACTCAAATGACACATGTTTTCCATTTTACGTATTTTTTAAGCGATAAATGATTTATAATTTAAGTGATGCAAATTTATTATGATTTTGGTAGTATTTTTATTTTAAATCAGTGAATTTAAGATTTAAGTTTTAAAATTAGGAATTGTTGTTATTTTAAAATAGGGATAAGGTATAATTTTTAGGAAAAGGATTTAAACCTAAAAAATTAGGATTAGAATTTAAAATTTAATTTTTAAATACTTTTTAATAAAGATAGAGAAGTAGGGGTGAGCAAAACTCGACTCGAAAAATTGAATAGTTCGATTCGATTCGAGGTGAAAATACTCAATTCGTTTTGGCTTGACTTGAAATTTTATAGACTCGACTCGAAAAAATTTCAAATAAAGTTCGAGTTGTAAAATATAATTTTATACAGCGACAGAATTAAAGAAGGTTAGGAAATAGCAATCGCCCCGATTTCGAAGATTTTTTTTACTTTTATCCCTCTATTTAATTTTTTTAAAATTATTTTTTTATAAATTTGTCCCCTACTTTTAAAAATTTATGTTTTACTCTCCTTAATCTCAAATCTTAGTTTCGTCCCTGACTCTCGCTATAGGCACCCAAATTCAAATCTCTTTGTCTATTTTTTTTATTTTTTAATGAATATGTATTATTATTTAATTAAATAATTATTTTATTAAATTAATTTAATAATAATGTTAGCTTTTCAGTTATTTTTTAACGTTGATAATCTAATTAAAATCAATTAAATAATTTAATATTATATTTATCAAAATTAAAATATCATATTAACACTAACTCTATAATTGTATTGCTCTAAACCATAAATCAAACATTATTTTTATTAAGTAAATAAGATGAGTTGTTGAATCTTTGTTTTGAATCCAACGACATGTCTTAAATTTCTTAGTACAAGAAAATGTTAACAGACAAAGGAAGGTACATTTAATGACAGCCAATCTTGTCCTTGAAAGGAGCTTAAATTCTCATTATTTGATAGATAAAATGTCATAATAATGAAAAAAAAAGGGTAAATTATAAAGTTTAAATTAAAAAACATACAAAATTAAATTTTATTTTAAAAACTACGATAAAATAAATATTGAACAAAAATGTCGGGTTTATATGGGGTGGAGAAAAACAATTGTTCTCCACGTTGAATTTTTTTTAAATTTCTGTCTCTCAAATTAATTTTTTTAAAAAATAAATTATTTTAAATATTTATATTTTGATTCAAACCTAAAATCTTAACTTCGTCCCTGATATTTAAAATATTTAATATTCTATAAATTTTATCCTAAATTCTTGAATATATTTTAATATTTATTATTTTCTTAAATGTTATATATCCGAAACAAAACCTATTTTATTACCCATGATCAATTTACACATGATGATTTGATTGTTAGTGAAGTAAAACAAAATTACTCAACTCATGACATTAATGCCACACCTAATCATTGCACATACTTTGGATATTCGTTTTCTTAGTCACAATATTTATACTTTAGGTTGATTATTGTGTCACGATATCATTATTTTGAAAAAATATATTTCATATATTATCGTTTATATTTTTTTTCTTTTTAAGCGTAATATTTTTAACTCAATTTCGTGATTTTATCATTACAAACTTAGTCACACTCATAATCATCCAATTACTATAGTTATCCACCATACCTTCTTAATTCCTAGGTATTCAGTGTAAAATCAAAAAGTTTAAAGATCGCTCTAATATCACTTGTCACGGATCATTATTCTCTTTTTAAAATATATTTTTAATAAGATATATAAAGTTATTTTTTATATATCTTAAGATCTCTTTTTTAGAATAAAAATATTATTTCCACATCTTCTTGTATATGTGTCGGTTGTGTTTAAATAAAACTGAAAAGATTTAGGTTAATTTAAAATTAAAATTAATTACATTAATTATATATATATAACATTTTCAATAAAAAAAAACATGTCTGTAAATTGTGTAAAATTTATCCTTTTATGATTGTTCCTCAATTTAGCAGTTTAATTACTTGTGATACAATTGTGAGAATTATTGAATATTGATGAACATTTTAAAAAAATCTAAATGATTTTTAAATCTACCTAATTAAATTAAATTCACAAATAATTCGAAAGCTTACATTGCAAAATATTTCTTCATATAATTTTTTTAATTCCTTCGTATTAGGTGTTCGAAGAGATTTATTAATATTTACTTTTGTTATCCTTTTCACATTTTTTATTTTTTTTCTCTTTTAAGCTTTCATCTTGTAAGATATTTTATTAAATAAAGATCAGCTTTACATGTTAAAAAAAAAACTGTAACACGTGTAATTAAATTAATAAATTAAAATAATAAAAATAAAAGATCTAGAAACATGCTGCATATTAAAAACCAAGAGTTGATATATAATTGAGGTAAGTAACACCTACTCTAACTTAATATATTAATTTTATTAAAAGAAGAATTCAAAATTCAACGAGAGTTTATAATTAAGATAAATAAATTATATTTGATTATATTTTTTAAAATCATGAAAATTAATGTTTCTAGATCATAATAGGATAATACGATGAAGAATTAAAAAACCTAACTCATAAGCTTAAAAAACGATACAAACATCATCAAATTTCGACTATAAAAGGTGATAACTAAAAAAATATATATTAAAAAATACATATTACAATAATAAGACACATTGATAACACAATTATTACCATAACTCAATCACGAACAAGAACGACGACTGTGAGCTTATATATAAATTCCGTTCTAGGGTCTAAAACAGAAAGATAAAAATGATAATTAAATAAAAACTATCATAATCAATTGTGGCAATATCAAATCTAATTCCTAAAAAAACAGTACACGTGACTCATGAAGATGAGGTTTAGGTTTTTAAGAGTATTTTCTTTACGATTGTAGACTGATACGTGGTTATACATTGTTTAAATCAGTTATCAAAAGTATACGCTTATTAAATGTAAGTGATCATTTCAGTGTTTATTCTATTTTTTACCTCTATTGGATCAATTTTTTATTAATATTTAATAACAAAATATATTTGGGTGATTATAAATTTATATAACGAAAACGTAAATGATTATAACATTTATTTTTTTAAATCAATGACTAAAAGTATACACTAAATATAAGGGACCACTTTAACACTACCCATTTTTTTTATCATCTTCTCATTGTTGTTTTAATAATTATAACAGAAAAAATTTTTTAAAAAAATATTGGTGGGTGGCCAATACCCCTCCCACCTGGTCGACAATTCCTCTTACCTGCATATGTTTTACGTTTTTAGTGTTGGTTTTTGTTTCTATTGTCAGCTCTTAGTCTTTACTATAATGCTTATCGAGCAAGTCGATCATGAGTTGGGTATTGTTTGATTTGTGTTTGTTAAAAAAATTTATTATTTGATTCGTTGTTCGTTAAGCTCATTAAAATTATATTCAATTTGTGTTTGTTAAAATATTTTGTTGCTTAACTCGATTCGTTGCTCGTTATACTCACTAACAAACCTACTTTATTTTTAAGGGTAAACTACTACGCTAGTCACTTTTGTTTACCCCTAGTACATTTTTAGTCACCGATTTTGAAAATTGACTAGTAAGGTTTAAGGATGGCAATGGATTGGACTTTATAAAGTCTAAGTCCAATCCAATTAATAATCGGATTTTTAAAAAATCCAAGTCCATTTACATAAATCCAAATTCAAACCAATAAAATATTTAAAATCCAAATCCAAAAGTCCAAATTCAATTATTTTCTAAAGTAACAACTCAAATAAATATCTTTAAATAAAAAAAATATTTTTATCAAACAAATCTTTTTAAATTTATAACACAAACAAATCTCAATAAATATTATAATCCAATATAAAATAAATTAAAGTAACAACTCAAACTTTTTAAATATAAAAATTCAAATAGTTTTATTTGGGTTTATATATGGATCGGATTCATATCGGATATGAATTCGGATCGGATCATGACAATATTCATATCCGATCCACCTCCTAGTAGGAATCGGACATTATTTTTGGATTCGGATTCGGACTTTTTTAATCGAATTTGGATCGAATTTTTTTCTTCGGATCAAACCAAAATCGGATTACATTGCCATCCCTAGTAAGGTCACTATCGTTTTTGGGATATAAAATTTTGGTCACTCCAATATTAAATACCATTAAATATTGACGAAAAGAAAATCCGGTACAATAAAAAAATTAAATTATTTAAATAGTAATTAAACTATTTTTCACCACAAAATCTCGTTGTAATTTTAATATGCATAATAATCAATTTCTAGTTGAAATAATGTTCCATTAAAAGAAGAATCACGCAACGGAAAAGAACTGAGAAGAAGCGAGCAATTCTGGTTGTCTAGATTCATATCTACAATATGAATAGTATGCTTAACATAAGAGATGTATTGGACATAAAAATTATCATTTTCTTTAGGGAGTAAATTATTTATATATAAAGTTAAATCTGAGCAATAAATGATTTGTTTCAATGTTACTCGGGTGAAGATTTTAGGGTTTGAGATAAGGGTTAGGGTTTATTTGAAAAAATAGTAAAAAAAATAAAATTTTAAAATTTTGAGAGTTAAATTAAAGATAAAAGAAAAATATAATAATAGTTTAAGGACTATTTAAGTAATTTATCATTTTTTTATTGTGTCAGACCATCTTTTCGTCAATATTTAACGATACTTAATGTTGGAGTGATCAAAACTTTACACACCGAAAACGATAGTGACTTTATTGATCGTTTTTCAAAATTGATAACTAAAAGTGTACTAGCGGTAAACGAAAGTGACTAGCGCAATAATTTACCCTATTTTTAACTAAAAATAAAATTAAATAATACTATATACGTAAGGCTTAATATTAACATAAATTAATAAATTTAACCAAAAGTATCTAAAGAGTGTAGAAAACACTTTCAATGTCTAAATTAGAAAGTAACAATCCATAAATACATCAAACTAGCATATTAAAATTAAAGTATTAGTTCACAAATTAATAATTATTATTTAGATTTATTTTTTGAATAAAATAATTTTAAAATAATTAATAAAAAATATTTTTAAAAATTAACGAGCTGTTCGTGAACTTATCGAGTTGAGTTATACTTTGTTCGATTCAACTCGTTAAGGTATTGAGTCAAACTAATCTGAATTGAGTATTTATCGAGTTTTAATCAAGTCTGATTCAAATAACTTATAATCTGCTTAACTCGTTAACATCCTAGTCTTTACTTGTTTTTATTGTCCTTAGTGAACTCAATGTCACCTTTAAATGAAGCTAATGAATATGATTTTTTAAACATAAAAAATGGGATTAAACTTGAGAAAACGTATTAAAATTTTTTAATTACAACCAAAGAAGTTAATATTGTATTTCGATGTACTATTTTTTAAACAAGTATCTATTGGGATTATTGTGTTAAAAAATTATATGTAACCCAAACAGAATTAAATTACACATATAGATATATTATATTAAATATAAATCTTAAAATCATTAATTAAGTAATTAAATTATTATCTTTTAATTTAGTTTAAGAAACCGTTTGATCTTTAAAGTATACACAAAATACTAAATTGTCCCCTAAAATATTTTTAAGATATTTTATTCTTTAAAGAATAAATCGTTATCTCGTTTGGCCTTTGACGTTAACCGTCGTTAATTAAAAAATCTAGACCAATCAAAACGTATAACGTATAATTAATAAATAAAAATAGTTAAATTTAATTAAAAAAAGTAAATTGTAAGCTAAATCTGCTCATTTTTTTTAATTTAGTCCAAAAGATTGTTGCTAGACCTGAAATTAACCCTGATTTCTTTTTATTTTTTTTTTATAACTTAGTATAATATTTTAAATATAATTCTATTTTTATTCGATTTAATTCAAAAAATCATTATTATACTCAAAAATAACTTCAATTTCTTTTTAACTTTTATAATTTAATCTAATATTTTAAAAATTTCATTGACCACTTTATAAAATTTTAAAACCCGATTATTCAACTTTTAACTAATTTACTTGTATTAGTATCGGTACTCAAGAGGCCGTATCGGTACGCCTATATCATGATAATTATTATCGTTACAATGAGCGAAGAAGTCGTATCGGTACGCTATACATGCAATAACATATTATTATATTTAAATTAATTTAATATTATTTTAATATTAATATTAATTTAAGAATATATGGAATTAATTAATTTTAATATCAATTTAATCTAAATATTAATTTTGTCAATTATATAAATTTGTTTATCCAATGCCCATGTCTAATTCCCTTTGCTTGCATCATCTCATTTTCTCACTTTTCCTCCGAATAGATGATGATATTGGAGGGTATGAATTTAATAAATAAAAATAAATAATATTAAAAATATTAGATTAAACTATAAATTTAAAATAATATGATCAATTTTGGATTAAAATAATTATTATGGAATAAATTGAATAAAAATAAAATTTATAAGAATTAATATGTAAAAAATAAAAGAAATATTATTTAGATTTTAAATTGTGAATCAAGGCATTTAATTTTGTCTAACAATTTGCATGCAAGTATTCTTCATGCATAATCATCAACTGTTCTGCTACCTGTGGAAGTAATGAGTTCAAATTAGATCATAAATTAGTTTATATCAAGGAAAAAATAGCTCTTAGATTTAAAAAAAAATGATTGTATTAAAAAAAAACTCAATTTAAAACTTATTTTAAATTAATTTGTGTAATAATGAATGTTATTTAAAAAAACTCAAAATTTAATGTATTCAATTTAGGAATGATAACGGATCGGATCGGCATGGATTTTTAGTTTTCTTGAAAACTAAAATATTCTTCCTGACCTCGATCCTACCTGACCTTAATATGTATTTCTCTTGATCCGATTCGACCCAAAATAATAAAATCTATAACCCAATCTTGACTTGACCCCAATATAACAATAAAAACCCAACCTGGATCGGGAAAAATCAATAAAATATTATATAAGAATATATAAATATATCGGGTTAGGTCGAAGAATTTTTATTCTAAATCTGATCCGACTTTATTTCTCCAATAACCTGACCCAAACTCATTTTTTTAATAAAAATATGTTCCTATCGAATCGGATCGAATAGAAACCCGACGGATACGAGTCAAATTATCATCCCTAATTCAACCTCTCATTCTATGTTTTAAGTCCTTAATGTCTGTACCTCTTCAATGCTTCCGTCCTCAATCTCTGTATTTAGAGCCAGTAACATGCTTTCATGAAGCAAATTTTCTAAATCTTCGATCTGGTGTGCTGCAAAATCAATGTATTTTATATTAATTTTGAAAATAAGAATCTTATCAGACCCGACCCGACCAGACCAGACCCTAACCTTTTGAATTTTTGAACCATGAGAATATATCCTGTTCAAGCTGTTGTGATTTTTGAAGTGAATGGATTCCACCCCATTGGTTTCTTACAGCCATTTGCAGAGCATGCCATCCAGACAAAACCAGTCTGATTCTGTCAACCAAACAATCATTTTCCCGAGTTGAGGGAAAACTCGAATGGTTGCTTTGTCCATTCAAGGATCCCATCATCTCATGGGAGTTTAAAACCAGAACAAGACAACAAAATTGGCATCTTCAGAGGATTTATATAGATAACAAAGAGGGGTATATGTTTGTAACTAGACATTTAGAATTGGGATAATTATAGATTTAGGATCTCACCTTTATCTATTTTTTTGTTTTGGTACTTCATCTATTTTTTTTTATAAAATGATACCCAACGTTACCTTTCTGTTTTGGTGCTCTCAATGTTAAAAAATCGATAACATGCGGACTAAGAGAAAGAACAACACTTGTAACATGTTTACTATGAGAGAAAATCATATGAGACAGACTGTCACGTTATTTTCTCTCTCTTAATTAGTATGCCACATGATTTTTTTTATAATTTTAATCGACGTGTCATGCTGATTGAAAGAACAAATATGTGGTGATTTGTTATATGTGATTTTTTTTAATTAAACACCTCTTATTTTTTATTGATGGGGTATCGAAATAAAAACAAAACTTAACGGTAAATATTATTTTACCAAAAATTAAATACAGTACCAAAACAAAAAAAAAAAATGTATAAAAGTTTCATACCAAATATATAATTATCCCTTTTTAATATCGTTGTTGATGTTGTTCCCTGTTTTGTTGACGATCTGAGAGTTAGACCAACAGATGTGCTAAAAGTTTGGATCCCATGAGAAGCCATCGGTTGGAGAAATTATATGATGGTCCGGTTTATCACGTCAGTCATGATTTTATCTAATGAAAATTATTTATTTTATCATTAATTTATCATGTAATTAACTTTCAACCAATGAATCTTCACTCATATTTTTCATGTCATTTTAAAAATAAAATTTCTAAAAATTATATTAATTACATAACAAATTAATGATGAAGTGGATAATTTTTATTAATTAAACTGACGTATTGAGCCAAACCCATGATATAATCTCTTGAGACTCGTCACTCAAATTCACAACAGTTCCTAGTTTAGGCTACAGAATCCATATGGGTCCATATATAATGATTGACCATGAGAAGCTAATTATTATTTTTTACGTCATAAAAAATAGGGGTGTTCAAACTGTTAATTCGGTCGGTGACCAAACCGAATTACCAAAAATCGAATTAACCGAATTTTTAAAATCTTTAACCGTTAACCGAACCAAACTTTTTTTGAAATATATTAACCGAACCGAACAAATTTCGGTTAATTCAGTCGGTTTTCGAATTAACCAAAATTTATTAATTTTTTTATTCAAAGTTATTACACAATAAAAATCATCAAAAATACTTTTTAGTTTACAAAGATAAATTGACATTTAATTTAAATAATATCTAAACATGTATAAAAATATTAGAATTTTAGATCGAACATTATGATAAAACAAAACAAGTTGGATATAGGCTTAATAATAATATATATTGTATATTTAATATTTATTATATTTTGGCTAATTCGGTTAATTAACCCGTTTCGAACCGAATTAACCGTTCACCGAACTTTTAAAAAAACTTTAATCACTCACCGACCGAACAAAATTCGGTGGCCGACCGTTTTAACCGAATTAATTCGGTTTGGTTGGTTAATTCGGTTTAGCCGACCGTTTAAACACCCCTAATAAAAAAATATTAAATTAAATTAAATTTTGTTACAATATTGATATACATGTTTTTTACGAATAAGTAAAAGATGAATAAAAATAAAAGATAGATGAGAGATAAAAAAATTTGAAAGAAGTATTTTATGGTTAATTATGTTCAATCTTAGTTTGAACGAGATAAATTGAACTGATTGAATCAAAAATCATTCTTGAGATTAATTCTATAATATAAAATTATTTATATCTTTCGTTTTAAATTAATTTTTAAATATTTTAATTTCATCTTAAACTATGATCTTTAAACCTTTCAATATTTTATTTTTTTCTCAAATCATAGTTAATTTGATTAATTATCATATCAGAATAAAATATAATATAAATTGATTAATTATTATATTATTACTCATTTATTTTTTTAATAAAATTAAATTAATTTATTAATCATGATTAATAAAAAAATTATTTATAACTTTTTACGATCAAAGTATTCAATAAAGAATTGATCGTTAAATATTTTATTTTGTTTTTGTGTGTGAGAGGTATAGAGAGGGAGGGAACGAGATGATTTTTGTTCGTTTAGGGCCTCACCATATAAATGCCATGAGCGGGCCAACTCCATCTTGTCGCCATGAAATGAATCCCTCTGTGTTACGGCTGCTCAACAAAGCTCAGTCTCTCAGATCCTTAAAATATATTCATGCCCGTGTCTTTATCGATGGCTCTTTAGCTTCATCGGACTTTATTCTAAACAAGTTTCTTAGGCTATACGCACGATTTGGTTCAGTCCAATATGCTCACAAGTTGTTCGATCAGATTCCTCAACCAAATGCGTTTCTTTGGACCGCTTTGATCCATGGGTATGTTGAGAATCGGAGCTACCCGGAAGCATTGTCTTTGTTTTCAAAGATGTGGGAAGATTCCGTTTTACCTTTGAATTTTACCTTGGCATCGGTTCTCAAGAGTTTAGCCAGGTTGGTGAGGGTTAAAGATGGGGAAGCGGTTTATGGGCTGGGGTTAAAATGCGGGTTTTGTTTCGATTTGATCGTGCAAAATGCGGTGATTGATTTGTTCATGAGGTGTGGGGAGGTTGATTTGGCAAGAAAGGTATTCGATGAAATGGGGGAAAAAGATTTGGTTTCTTGGAATTCAATGATCTCGGGGTACGGAAATAATGGTAGAGTGAATCTTGCACGGAAGCTGTTCGACGAAATGCTTGAAAGAAATGTGATTTCTTGGACGAGCCTGATTCAGGGATATTTTAAAGTCGGGGATGTAAATGAGGCTAAGATGCTTTTTTATAGAATGACTAACAAAGATTTAGCTTCATGGAATGTCATGGTTTCTGGATATATGGATATTGGTGATGTTGATTCTGCTCGTTCTGTTTTTGAAGCTATGCCGACTCGAGATGTAGGAACTTGGAACTCGATGATTTCTGGGTTCTGTAAAGCTGGGAAGACAGAAGTTGCGAAAGAGTATTTTGACAAAATGCCCTGTAAAACCATTGCATCGTGGACTATAATGATAGATGGATATGTTAAATCAGGGGATGTTAGTAACGGTAGATATCTGTTTGATCAAGTGCCTGAGAAGAATCTTGTCTTGTGGTCCATCATGATCGGAGGATATGCTCGGAACGGTCGCCCTTGTGATGCTCTGGAATTGTATAAACAGTTTAAAAAGCAAGGTATTAAACCAGATGAAACATTTGTGTTGGGGATTATTTCAGCTTGCTCACAGTTAGGAATTCTAGATGCTGCTGAATCAATTGTTCATGACTTCACTGGACCACAACATTTTATGAGTTTACGAATCGTCACTAGTTTGATCGACATGTATGCAAAATGCGGAAATATCACCAAGGCTTCACAAATTTTTAGGATGGCTTATCGAAAAGATTTGCTTTGTTATAGTGCAATGATCACTGCCTTTGCAAATCATGGCATGGTTCAAGATGCCATTTCTTTATTCGAGGAGATGCAAAGGACAAACATGAAACCAGACGGGGTAGCATTTCTCGGAGTTTTGACAGCTTGTAACCATGGAGGGCTGGTTAATGAGGGGTGGAAGTACTTCAACCAAATGCAGGAAGAACACAGAATTCAACCCTCCGAAAAACACTATGCATGCATTGTTGATCTTCTCGGTCGAGCCGGGTGCCTTAAAGAAGCATATAACCTCATAAGAAACATGCCAATTTCACCTAGCGCAGTCATTTGGGGAGCTTTGCTTTCAGCTTGCCGGGTCCATCGCAATGTCGAGTTAGCCGAGATTGCTGCAGACGAGTTATTCAAGATCGAGCCTGATAATTCAGGTAACTATATTCTCTTATCCAATCTATATGCTGATTCCAGAAGGTGGGATGGGGTTTCTAGGATTAGAGAAATGATTAGGAACAATGAAGTTAGGAAAAATAGAGGTTGTAGTTGGATTGAATTGGGGTCTGTTGTCCATGAATTTGTCACTGCAGATGCTCTGCATGCTGATTCTGAAAGAATATATTTAACCTTGTATTTGATCAACGAGGAAATCAAACTTTTGGGATTTATAAGAGATACATATTTGTAACAAAGCTTATCTTAATCCGTCCATCAATATTTAAGATTTAGTCAACATAAAATTAAAATATATAATTCCCTTCTCAACTTCTATATGTTAAAGATTTGACCAAGATATTTTTTTTATTCTTTTTTTATGTTGTTTACGAAATTTAATTCTTTTTAGATTATAGTTGATAATGAATTCCATTAGACATATACCGACAGGATTTATAACCTAAATTTATAAATCTTAATTCTAAATTAAACCTTTAAAGTTTAAATAAATCCCATTTGATTCATGCTAATCCTGATCATAATCATTTTATACGTCTTATATTTATACATAAAATTCAAGTTATGTAAATTTAAAAACATTTTAATATGTCATGTTGAGGCCGAGGCATTTCAATATATGACTACAGTACATAATATATACTTTATATCAATTAATCTCAAGTTTATCACTAGGTCCTTGAAAACTAGATAAAACCGGAATTTACTCACCGGAAAACTCTCAACGTCGGGCAATTCTCTTCCCTGCTCCAACTAACAATGCCTTCCCAATTATACCCGACTGGAGTCCAAAAAACAAAGCTACCGTTCCACCTATGGCGATCCATTTCCAATCAAGGCCGTTATCATGCTGCCTGCTTGTAACCATTGTTCGATCCTTTTCATCTTCCACGGAAACAGGACCAAGTGAATCTGCGCTACCACCGGAAGTTTTTGTGGTAATTCTTGCCATCACTGCGCATCTTGACAAGGAAGAGTCGGTTTTCCGCTCATTCTGGTAAGCCCTCATGCCACAGTGCAATTTCTTAACAGTTCCCCACATCCCATGACGAACACCCAATTTCGCCACATCTTTCGGGATCCCCATGTCTTCGTAATGTACAAGAGCTACCTCACAAGCAGACATCTGCCCATCTCCTTTTCGGGACTCCACTGCATCACAAATCAGATGGCAAATATGTGACCGTTGCCAACAGTGTCTGAAATTTTTTGCGGCTAGAAAATCAAGAGGTTGACTGAAAAGCTCTTACCTGCCCTGATAACCCAACTTGAAAAATAAAGCTCCACACGTTTCGGCTTGTTGTTCTTCTGCAAACCAGGATATGGCACCCCCTGAAAACATTTTATAGCTTCTTTAGCACCCTCCCTCATGCAAGAGAAGAACACATTGCACAAGATGTAATAGTTTTCTTCTTTCCACAGACTGAACCAGGATCCGGGTATGAATGTCAAATTTGAGTCTGACAAAGCTAGAGAAACATTGGAGGATCCGGGTATGCTCATTTTCCCCAAAATTTCCAGGCATTTGGAACAACATTTGAGGATCATATACCCATATCCATGATTGGAAAAGCATTGGATGAGGGTATCAGATACAAGTACTTTAAGAAAGATGAAAAGCTAGAGCAACACAGTTCATAAGTATGCTAGAAGAATACAGGATATGCAGAATGAATTCTACATAAAAATTAGATACAACATCTAATATGCACTAGCTGATGTCATTTAAGTATGTATACCTAGTGTTGTAAAGTATTGTTAATCATGCTTACCACAGCTACTGACATTCCTATCACCTGTTAACACCACCATTCACCACACATCTTCCCGATCTCCACCCTCCAATGCCCCTTTGTACAGTAATACAACCAGACCCCTTCTCAACATCTTCGTCAGAAATATAGATTTACTGAGAGTTAACAGATCAAACTAAACAACATAACATTACAGCTTTATGTTACTTGGACTCGGGTGTAAGTGTTGGATGCGGGTATGTATTCAATGTGAATATGGTTAGATGTTTTTTCCATGTTATGGAGGATGCTTTGAGGTAATATCCCTATACCCATATGTTGGACAAAGTGCTAGACACGAGTATTCCAGGAAAAAGATAAAAGGTTGGAGCAACAAAGTTATAGCTTGTACCTTTGTCACACAATAGTAAGCATTTCCATCCTCCCATATTCTTCGAGCGATTATGTACTCTCGATCGCTGCAGAAAAAGGGGAACTGCAAAAGGATGAAACAAGCCAAAGAATGTAAGCCCATATAGTCTTAAATAAGAAACACACTTTGAAGCTCATAACTCTGCAACCATCAGTAGAAAAATTAAACAAACCATTCATTCCATCTACCTTTTTTATCCAGTGAACAATCATTGTCCCCGTACGAGGGCATTCCTCTAAGATTTTAACATATGAAAGCATAGTGTCCCACTTAGGCCGAAACTCATCATCCCAGAAGAAATCTCTGACCAGCTCTGGAGTTGCATCCTCAAAGACAGTTCTACTACGGTAAATTGCAGGGGCATTCTGTAAATAAAATCACTGTAAGTGATACATGTTGTGTGTCTATATGACCATCAGGTAGCAAGACAGATTCTACAAGTAGCATGGCAACCCAATATTAGAAGTACATCAAGAATCAGAAACCTACCTCAGGCTCATGGCGCCATGCTTGGTATGACATATTTGGGGTAGTCTTTTCCATCATATGTTGCCATTCCATCTCCCCTTCCTTCCCTTCAAGAAAATGTAAGAGGTGAGCTAAGTCATTCTCGGTGACAAGATCCTGTTGTCCTTCTTCAGCTTTAATGCTGGAGCTGTAAAGAAATCAGCACCAATCATGAACAAACTTACGCAAGAAACAGTATTGAACATGCCAGTACTATGTAGTACTAGACAAGATTACAATTACTGCAGCAACTAATGTGCTTCCTCCAGTGATTTTAAAACAGAAACATTATGAAAGGACACACACAAAGAAAGTTTTATGTTAAAATTACAATGACCCTTAAAAAAATGTTAAACATGCATGCAATGGCAATAACATGGAAGAAGGAAATTGTCTTTGAGCATATGGCCAAAACATGTTAGGATATTTAAAGCTTATTTACAAGTGACATCTGCAAATAAATGTACCTAAGATAACTTAGTTCAACCCTGTTGTAGCAAAGTCATGGCTCATGCAACATATTTCCAACATTCCAAATTCTTTTGACATTAACTATGACTATCAAACAAATTTGTTAAATAATTCTAAGGTCTTCCGCATCAAACCCACAACTAGTTTCATCTGGTAATTTGACCCATATATAAGCTTTTCTATGCATCTATTTCCTGAAAAGCTCAGTTTGCTCACTTCCCTATACCTTAACGATGATGCTTAAATAAACCAGGGGCTTGACCAGATTGGTCACCCAGCTCTCCTAGAAAATGGATTTTTCGGCAAGGCAGGGATTCTAGACCCCAGTCCCCCTTACCCAGCACCAGGCCATCAGCCTGCCTAAGAACCAAAAGGAAAAAGGGTGATCCTAAAATATTTAACATAAAACCGATCATTTTTTTCACTCTCTTAAAGTCAACAATCCTACATTTGATGAATTTAAAGTAACCATCTTTGGCATGCTAAATATTACACTGCATACTAAATACTGACACGTAATAGACAGTGTTTTCATAAAACTAGCCAGTAGCCCCACATGGAACAGTTAAACCATACCAAATTCTATACATTAGCGAACTTTTTAAGGACAATTTGACATCAGTTACTTGAACCACAAATCACCTGTCCTACTATTAGGGGGCTGTTAGGTACAGACTATCTTATATTTCTAGGGAAATGTTAGATTCTGAAAAGAGATAACCACATTCGGTATATAGATTGTAATAGCAATACAACAATTCATTAGATACACTCCTGAGAGTAAGCTTTAACAGAAAAACAAATTCCTTTAACAAGTAAATAACATAAGCTGAAGGAAAGAATCTCTGGATGAGCCGCCAGTAGGATTCTTCACCCACCATCCTTACTCCTAACCATGTCCATAAGAACCATACAAATTCTTCACTTTTAGCTCACTATCAAGGCGATACAATTAGATCAAAAAAATCAAGGCAAATACAGAAGCTTCCATATTGTTGATCAAAGTGCGAAGAAATAACTACCCTTAAAAGATTTGGGCTATCTACAATTTTCTCATAACCCTGTTTCCAAGATTAGAAGAACCTTTACGTTCAATTAGAAAGCTTGATTTATATTTACCTTAATACAGATCGGATGGAGTTAAATAAACGAACAACCCACATAATATTTTCCTAAAAAATTGCAAAAAAGGATATGTTTACATAAATACAAAAACCTAAAACAGTACAAATATCACTAACCTAACAGTACCAGCCGCTCCTTCCGGCGAAACCCTCACCGTAGGCGATGGCGGTTGCAAAGGAGCTGCAGAATTTGAAGCTCCAGTATTCGATTTCCTGGCTCTCCCTTTGATAAAGTTAGATAAAACCGTGCGGCAAACGGAGAAAACGGAGAGAGCGGTGAAGGCGAGCCAGAGACGGCGTGCACCGAAACCAGGAGGAGCGGTCCAAACGAACCGGAACTTAGATCGGAGACCTATAAAAACCAAGCTGGTCCACCTAGGCCGCCAAGCCCATCCGATGACAAGCCCGATCATCACGGCAAGCCATATCGGCACTGCACATAGCAAAATGTCGACGAATGTTTCGGTTATCGTAGGTTTCTTCAAGAACTCCATTAGATCGAAGAACGATTCATCCATTGTGTCGTCAGAAAATTTATAAAACTAGAATTTTGTTTTAAATTTGAATCGGAGAGATACTGGAGATCGATCAGCCAGCCTTAACCGACGATCCAGCGGACAACATTTTCTGATCTTTTGGGGAAGAAAGGAGAAAAATAAACACGATTTTGTTTTTCACTATTTTCCTTCCATTTTTAAAAGATGAAAATAAAAAATCTAGGTGGATTATTTTTCTCGATATTCCTTTTAATTTTTTAATTAAAAATATTATTTTAAATCTTGTTTGCAAAATATTATTTATCCAAATAAAAAATCCGAATTAAACCAAACAGGCCAATTTAAGTTTGGTAGGACCACATATAAAAAAAAAAATATTGATTTAATTTTAATATCATGATTAATATTTTTTAACATAAATATCATGATTAATTTACACATTACTAGCTCAAATGAAAGATTATTTATATAAATTATATTAATCAAAACTTAATTAAATAACTATTAATAAATAATTTTATTAAAATTAAAATTTATTAATATCATATTTAATTTCTAAATTTAGTTTAGTTTATTTTAAAGATTATTTAAATAATATCCTCATTATTTTTTTTAATTTTTTAACTTAATTAATATAAAATTAATTGGTGACAGCAATTTAATTAAAATTTAAATAATAAAAAATTATAACACACTGAAGATATTTTATTTATATAATTTTATAATTTATTTATATATTTAAAAATAAATTAATTATAAATTTGCCCTACATTTTTCGGACTATATTTTACACCTAACTCTCTGGTCTGCTCCGTCCCTACGTAGCTAATTTGTGTTAATTGCGGCAGCAGGTGGAGTGCACGCGAGTGTTGGAGAGTGAGAATGGAAGGTGGGCTTTGGGTATAAATGCAATTTCGAATAAATTTTGGGTAAACTACATAAATAATCCCTCGACTATACTTCAATTATATTTTATGTTCCTTGACTATCAAAAGTTACAAGCTAATCCCACGACTTAAAAATTATAACAAATTGATCTAATGCTATTAAAAAATTAACGGTCGATGTCGTGACAGTTAATATAAATTGATATAATTTTACAATTAACCCTTAAGTTTTTTACTTATTTTAATTCAACTCTAATTTTACATTTTCCTCTTAAATTTTACCTGTTTTTAACTTATTTGTTAAATATTTTTTATTTATTATGCTCATAAATTTTATATTTCCGCAAAAAAAATTAATACAGTTACGAAAGTTATTCTAACCAATCAAAATATATCATATCATTTTCTTTCTTTATTTTTAAATTTAAAAATAATATAATATAAAATATATCTTGAAATACCCAAAATACCCTTATCTTCTTTCCCATTATATTTCCCCATTCACTTGTGCAATTCTCAAATACCCAAACGTTGCTGCATCATCTTATAGATTACTATAATCTTTATTTTCTTAGTCATAATCTTCTCTTTCATCATTTTCCAGTGCTCCTCAAATGTCATGAAATTAAATTCAGGTTATTACTAAACCCTCTGTTCGATCTAAATAAATATTATCTCAAATTCTTCACAAATTTCATTGATATCTAATCTCCATTCTCATCTTTAGTAACCTAATCTTCTATTAAAACGATCTTTTCTCGAGACCATAAATTATATTAGCAACAAGCCTTATCAAGATTCTTACCTTCAAAGTTCAACTTTAACATTGATACTTATTTTTTTGAATCGTGTACAAGCTATTTCAGTCGTTGCTCATTTGGAAATGAATTGATTTTCCTGGTTGCTCTAATTTAGATATGAATATAAGCATAATTTTGGGTGAAATGAGATTAAATTGATATATTATTAAAATTATATGAATTAATTTTTAGAATTAAGGTTAAATTAAAATAAGCGTAAAACTTTAAAGATTAATTATGTAATTATATCAATTTATATTAACTACCACATCATCAACCGTTAATTTTTTAACGGTATTGGACCAATTTATTATAAATTTTAAGTCGTGAGATTAGTTTGTAACTTTTGATAGTCGGGGGACATAAAAGATAATTAAAGTATAATCAAGGGACTATTTAAGTAGTTTACCTTAAATTTTAAGATACTTTTCGATTAAAACTCACGGATAACTTAAATTTAATTTAGATAAAACTCGATTAAAGTTCAATTTAAAAAGTTTTAAATATGTTCAAAATAATTATATTATATTATTTATTTGTTTTAATATTGTAAATTTATTATCATGACTAAATATTTTATTATGTCTTTTAAATTTATATAATTTTTTTAAAAAAACATTATAGTTACACGTAGATTTTAAAATAAATATTATTTTTTAAATAAGTTTACAAATGTTATTTTTTAAACTTTAATAAAAAAATTTAAAAGATTTGAGGAAAACAATGAGTGAAGATGAAACCTCGAGCCCTAAGCCGAGTTTAAATAGTTTATTTTGCGTTTCAATTTGAACTTAAAATTTAAAATTTAAATCGAATTTATTTATATTATTTCTAAATTAAATCAAATTTATTTAGATCAAATTTTGTTCAACGTGTGCAAAAAAAAATATTACTCGATCTCAATCACGGACCCGGTAAGACTTTGTAGATTTTTATCTGATATTGGTTTTGGTAGAATCGAGATTGGATCTTGATTTTTTAAACCCGATACCCGGTGTGCACCCAATAGAATCGGGACCAATATCAAATATCCGATATTGATTTTTTTTTTTTGTTTATTTTTCTTATCAAACTTTCTTTTTATGTATGAATATTATGAGTATGACTAGTTTTAAAACTTTAATTTTCAAGCCTACAATATTCTAATTTTATTATTTAATATTATTATTGGTGGTTAATTTTTTTTCTTTTAATTTCTCAATTTTTTAAGAATAAATTAATTGACTAGGTACCCGGTATTGAAACCGGTTCCCACCAGTAACGGAACCGATTCTTAAAATTTAAGACTCAGTGTGATCGAGATCAAAATTGATTCTAGTTTTCAGATGACCAATTCTACAAATTGATTGACGACTTGATGTTGCCTACCCCTGCTCGTCATCACCGTAATAGTATTAGGTAGTGTGAGAATATCTGGTGTGAGAATCAAAATAAAATAGTGTGTTGCTTCTGACCGTAGGAAGTTTTAGGTAGTAGATAGAGTTGGTAAAAAGCAACTGACCTGATTGGATGCCTAGAGTCTCATTTGCTTGATCTTTTAATGGTCATAACAGAGGCACCCATTTATTGAAAACTACACACACAAACTGGCAGGGACCTATAAAAACTACAACACATCAACTCAGAGACAACTGGGCCAAGGTTAAAGCTAATACCTTCACACCATTTTCTATAGCCTCAGGGGAAGCATATTCTTCAGGCTTATGACTGTAGCCTGCAAATAACAACATTCATTTGTTAACATCATCCAATGAAGTTCAAGAAGACGGACAGTGACAGATCTCGAGGGAGGGGATCAGGAAGTCGGCAACGTAATTCGCTACATACAAACTAATTCATTCGACTGGTTTTAGACTCGAGTCAAAGCATTAATGTTAAAAGGTCGAATCCTTGTACCTTTGTAACAGGGAATAAATATCATGCCCATTGGAGATATCCTGGAAAAATATAAAATTTCAAATATCAGCACCTAATTACAGTATACAAAGATGATGATAATGATGATGGATTTGATATTGTGAATCCACTGACATGTTTAAATGTGTATTCATAGTAAAATTGTCTGTATTATGGTTAGTCCTTCAACCATAGTTTTCCCTTAAAATGAAAGTTAATACTTGGGTAAAGGTTCCGAAATCTGAAGTTGGTAGCTTTTCTTCTCTTTGCAGATATTCATGCATGTTCCCAGCTTAGGAGGAAGGGCTGGATCATGCATATTAAGAGGGTAATCGAGAAATCTCTACTTCCAAGCTACTAGGGTTCAACTCCAGAAACATACACACACACACGAAAATGATTGGACATTATCACGTCAGGCTATAAGTATTGAGCAAGCCAAAATTTACTATCCTAGACTCGAATAGCTGGCAAACCTAATCACAATATTTATTTAGTGCTTTTTAAGGTAACACTGTATAATTAGTGTTTATTAAGGTAACAGTATTTAATTAGTGTTGAAGAATATCAATTCGAGTTCGAGCACAAATAATCAAGATTGCAGCTGAGTATGAAAATAAGTTTTTTACTAGGTAAACAAGCCTAAGACTGAGTATTCACTCCAATTATTCTCCTAAAATTTAAGATCTAAAAGATATCAAAACTGCATAGCTTATATGTTTGTATAATTCTTCAAAGTATCAAACACTAGAATTTCAACTCTATGTTAAAAATATAGTTTTCATGCTAGCAACATACTTGGTTGTTAAGTACCATTCCCTTACCTTGCCATAAACAGTGAGTCATGGTAAGCTCTGCTGACCATATACATTCGTGTTAGATTTAGCTCCTTTGATGCGGCTTCCATTGCTTTGATTATTGATTTTTCGGACTGAGCTGGTGGGTCCTGATTGATGATCTTGAATTCTGATAAGGCGACCTTGCGCTTTTTGGCGATTGATTTTGCAGAATTATGGATTTTCTCAATAACAACATTTCTACGGCCTTCATCAATATCTCGTACATCTAATAAGAAGCATAAATGTGACAGATTATCGGAGAGTAAAATAGATATGGTCCAGATTGTTTAAGAGCAAGTTCAGACCTGATGCATATGAACTAGTAAATACAAATTAAGAAAGGTTCTATCTTAACATAAGATTCTTATGTTACTTGGACTAGGGTGTAATAAGACACACTCGCAATCTACACGGATTAAAGTCAGAAAAAAAATGAATTTGATCCCTGAATTACTGACAAAAAACATATAATGTATATATGCAGACAAAAACCCTAAAGTCTTTTTTTTTATCTGCCTCCCATATACTTATCCACTGCTTTTTCTCCCCTTCAATCTAACCTCTCACAAAATCAAATCTTGCACCTCCGCCAACTGGCTTCAGGTTTTACAAGTTTCAATCTCCTTAATTGTTGGGTTTTGGTCAATTAAACTTTTGTTTTAGTTTTAGTGGTTTGAAATTACATGATTATTTAAAGTCGTTATTTTCAATTGTTTACTTTCCGGTGAGAAAAATTGCTATTTTGTTTGCTTACTATTGCAAGACGATTTGGACTATATCATCAACCCTGATTGTTTTCTTGGGTCTGTTTTTTTTAAAGGAAGAAACAATATCAGTCTTGAATAGAAAATCAATAAGCAAACTTAATGGAGCTCAAACTTAGAAAATGATGATTGAGTGAGTCTCAAGCCTCGAGTTTTAAATCAAGCTCGAGCTTGCTACCATTTAGATAAGGAGATGAATGTAAGTAGGGAGGTATATCAACACTAATAGGTTTAATTTCTTCTGAAGTTTTTTCATGTTTTAGGATTTAGGAGGGTCATATCCTATACTTATGTTCAGGTATTCATCGTACACGTGTGTCAAACGTGGAGCACTTCAAGAAAACAAAAGAGTTGTGGCAACATAGGTTGTTTGTGGGAGTAGATTTACTTGAATTGGATAAAGCAGCTAAGAGGACTAACAATGCTGGGTGTAAAATTTTATGTTCTCTAGGAAAAAAATGCTAGCTTACATCGACACCCATGTCCGATGCATATCTAGATATAAGTTACAAGAGTAGAAATCATCTAGCTCTTTTCCATGCATCCTTCCATGCCTCCGTTTCAAATTAGAGGGTTTAGGGTTCAAAGTTAGGGGTTGTGGTAAGGGTTTAGGGAATTAGGGGTAGGGTGTGTTTTTAGGGTTTAGGATATAGAAAATAAGTGTTAGGTTGAAAATTCAATTTTTTAGAAATTTTTTAAAGGAGGCATGGAAGGATGCACCATAAAGAGGCAGATGATTTTTACCCAAGTTACAGATATGACCCTCTAAGGATCCTCCAAATACAATGAAAATCTTTTAAAAAAATCTACATACAGATGTCACCCACAACCGAATCCGAGTAACATAGCATGATACATACCTATTTCGAGGTGTGCTTTACTAGGGATGCTGTTGATTGCTCCTGGGTGAAGCTCCAAAATACCTGGGAAAACAAGAGATAAGTTCAATAAAATCAGAAGCTTCATTTAGCGCAAAAGAACTTTGCTGAATATCAGACAACCAAAACATGAAAGTCCTATATTCAGACTTACCTACTGTACCAACAGTATCAATTGATCCAGAATCCATTACATGTTTCTCAACAGCTAGTGCCAGCTCAGAAGCTGCCAGTCCAGCATCATTTCTGCTCTTGATAGTAAATTCACAGGTTATGGACATTTTTAACTAAATAAGATTTCTAGAGAAGTATAACAAGGATGATCTACAAAATCCAAATTTAATTCAACCAAATTACTAAGACACATACATATAAATATATACTATGAAATATGTTTTAACAATCAGCACCAATGAAACGCAAAGCTGCAAGTGTTATAAGATTGTCCCTTCTGTTACCCAAACTAAGTGTCTAGTAGGGGTATGCTCAACTTTTCCCAAGTTTCTCCATGTATTTAAAAGGTTCTTGAAGGGTCATAGCCCAGTACTGATTCCTGGTATGTGTCGGACACTAGTATTTCAATGATCTTTTAAGAGTCGGAGCAATATAAATGTTAGTACCGATAATATTCACCTGTCTGGCATCAAGACGCCACCTGCATGACCACCATTGCCTTCAAAATCTACTTTTATACTTGCAGGGGCTGCAATGTTAGTAACTATGCCAATAGATATACCTGAATTTAGGAATAATATAGATTAGCAAATCCTGATATATCGTAAGAAAGAGAATACCGTAACATTCAAAAGGGAGATACCTTCTTTCTCAAGAAGCGGCCCTTGCTCTATATGCAACTCAACAAATGCAGAGTAACTGTCTTTCTTCAGAAACACGCTGGATAAATCTTCTTCATCTCTTGCATAACCTGCAGCTCTTGCAGCTTCTAAAAACAATATGTTTTGACCATCAACCGTCGTCTTTAAAGTTTCAGCAAGTGTTTCACCGCCTGCCAGTAAGCGGCTGCATGTTGACAAAACATATGAGAGACTTCAAACACAAGCAAAGAATAACTCCTAGCTAAGAGGCATATGTTGAAGTTCCATGTTACTCAGGCCCAGATATGACTTATGAGTGTCAGATATGTTTCCATAGCTTGTATGCTCAATTTTTCTATGCTATTTATGTATTTGAAGAGTCCTTGGAGTCTCATGACTAGGGGTTGGAATTAGTCGGTTCGGGGGAGGTTTTGCATTTCTCACTTCGTCCCCAACACTTGCGGGTACGGTTTTGGGTAATCTCCGTTACATGCTTCGGTGAAATTTTTCGTCCCCATCCCATCGGATCTCCATAGTTTTCGGGGAATCCCCATCCACAAAAGTTAAACAGAATTTACTATTTTACTAAGCAAAATATATGGTCGATTTCAATTTACAAGTCATATACTCAATATACTAACCAAAATGAGCGGCCAAAATAAAGAGATAAATAGATTATACAATTAACCAAAAATGATAAATTACTAGAGAGGTTAACTAAACTTAATAAGGTTTAAACAAAAGACACAAATATCTTGATGGACTAAAATATTCATAATAAGATAGGTATAAATGTAAATGAGAGTTAATTATAGACATTTTAAAATTTTTGTAAAATATCAAGGATCTTTGTGGATATTTTTCGGGGATCCCCATAATTTTTTATACTGTTAGGATTCGGTTATCCTTACGGTCCGGATATAGAAATCTCCGTCCCCATCCCCACTTGTGCTTTAGTGATAAAAAGTTTCCCGTCCCCGAGGGTGAAGGTTTTGGTTATTCCCTATCCCGTCGGTTTGAGGTTTTCAGATATTCCCCACCCAATTCTCACCCCTACTCATGGCCCCAGACCCATATATGAAAATGTGTCGATATAGGTGTAAAACATGTGAACTTCAAAAAATAATTGAAAAGTCACATAAATATAGTTTGAACTTAAATATGCAAAACTGAAAAGCCTGCTACTTGGTCATGCTAACCTTCCCAAACAGCCAATCCCAAAGCGTGTTGGCTCTTCAGAAGTGAATAAAATTATCTCTAATGACCTTTTAGGTTTGAACCCAGACCTGCGGTAGTCCCAATATAATAGAAAAAAGTTTTAGCCACAATGCCATAAATTGCGCAAACAAAGATCATCGAAAAGGATATATATTCATCAAATTGAAGATTGTTCCATTTTGCTAAATAATGAATCAAATACTCCAAAAAGCAGAGTTTAAATTAGGGTTGAAGAATTGATAAGGTACAAATTCACATCAGTGAAAACTTATGGACCTCTTTAGTGCATTAATGGCTTCTATTGCGCCTAAAACACCAACAACACCATCATACTTCCCAGAGTATGGAATAGCATCGATGTGAGAACCTGTTGCCACTGCAGTAAGCTCCGGTTCATAGCCATCCCTGCAAAGTATAAAGCATTCAAATAATTGAAACAAGAAATGAACACATCATCCATGAAAATGAAGTTCCTGATATTAATGTAAGTTTGAAGATTAAATGAAAATTGGAAATACAGTGAGAGCAGTAGCAAGATATTAGAACAGTGGCATGACAATGGCATGGGGAAACTAAGTGTAGAGTAAAATCAATCATTGATCCCTCAGACAAACACAAAAACAACCAGCTATTCTTCAAACTTGTATTGCCTCCATTGATAATTAACTACATGAAACGGTACAAATCATCAACCCAGGGTAATGAATAATCAAGATAAAGCATATTTGACACTTGAATCATAAGAGTTATAGCCTTAGAGCGGATCAACTAAACAAATGACTAGAAAGCACATGCATGTTTGAAATTTTTCAAGTTTTTCTGGGTATTTGGAAGGTCCCTGGAAGGTTATATTTATATCCCATATCCATATCCCTACTAGCATCAGACATGAGTGCCAAATACAAATAATTAACAGAAAAACAATGAAGAGTTGGGAGTAACATCAATCACGTTTTAGAAATAATCACACATTTGAGGCAGCATTAAAATTCTGAGAAATCGATAATAATGAGAAAAATCTAAGTAAGATGGGAAATTTGAACAAACCTACCAACGACCAAAAATGTTACCGACAGCATCCTCTCTCATGGAAAGCCCAGCAAGCCCCATTAAATTTTTTATGTACCTGTAATTAAATGTCCCAAGGAATTTCCATTTAAAAACTGAAGGTTTTATAAAAGAAAATTTGTTAGAATTCACAATAAACACAAACGAGAAAACATTGTTCCAAGTTCCATGCTCCTTTTAACATCATTGAACCTGAATTGTTTATATAGCTCTAAAATGCAGTCATTTTATACAAAGGGATGTGAAATAATGGAAATTGTAATCTTTTATTTGTTTCATAAAGATAAAGATAAGTTTTCATCACAGACTATGTTACTCGAACTCATGTGTCAATGTTGATATGTGGGGCACAACATGGTCAAATTACTCTAAGTCCATGTATTTGGAGGATCCTTGGAGATCATATTCTATATCCATAAATTAAACAGGAGTGCTGAATATGGGTACTTCATCAAGAATTAAGAGTTGGATCAACATAGATTAGAAACGAATGTGCCTATACATTACCTGCAATCTAAAACCAGACTCTTAATTTTAACTAAATCCCAATAAAGAACAGACTACACCAAAAATAATTAACACAAATACACCACTAATTCAAAATCTTTACAATACTAAATAAAATATATATACCTTAAGCACGATTACAGAGTAATATACAAACCCAATAAGAATACATGAATTACCTGCGAGCCAATACATCCTTCTCCGTGTAGAGAATCCTAGTAACTGCTGGAGCAGGAGCATCCGAGAAATTTGCTAACTCATCAATCTAAAAATAATCCCATTTCAAAAAATTAAATCCCCAAACACACAAAAGATCAACAAGATATGAGGGAAATTAAAAGAACCTGCTTTTGCAGAGCTTGAGCATCAACTGAAAGTGAGTTTGAATTCGAATCTGATGATTTCGATGGAGTAGATGGCTCATCAAGTGGGTACCCAGAGAAATCATGCATGGTTTTGATTGTTGGGTCATGATTGAGTTGAGATAAGATCAAAGGTGTGGAACAAAGGCAGAAGAGGAGGAGGGAGAGAGAGTGAGGGAATCTCCTCGACATGTTTTTTGCTTGGTATTTCTTAATAATTTGTTAAGCTTGTTATATTTGCTTCAACTGCTCAGTACAAGTGCAAGATGGAAATCCTACGTTGATGTTTTTTGTTGTTTTGTGGTTAGAAGATTATTTTATAGGAGAACTGTCCAACGCAGAGAAATAGAAAAATAAAAACCTGGACGATTCTTCTAGCGTGCCCAAGTTACGAGTGAGTATTCGATCGAGTCGAGTCAAAAAATTTTGAGTTACTTAAATTGGCGAGTTATATTTTATAACTCAAACTTTATTTAAAAAAATTTCGGTTCGAGTCAAGTTTAAGAAATTCGAGTCGAGTCGAATCGAGTCGAGTTTTCGAGTTTTTATAAATATTTAATTATAATTATTTATATGATTTGATTCCAATTTAAATAACTTTCTCTAATCGTATAAGATATGCATATATAGATTTTTTTCATATGTAGCAATATTTCTTTATATTTTTATATATATCAATGTATATATCATAAAAAATTAAGAGATTCGTCTCAAATTTAAAAATTAATCCTTTAATTACTAAAAATTTCGAGTTATTCGTATTTTCATTTTATAATTCAAACTTTATTTAAAAAAATTTTGAGCCGAGTCGATAGAATTTCGAGTCGAGTCAAAACGAGTCAAGTATTTTTGTCTCGAGTCGAGTTATTCGATTTTTCAAGTCGAGTTTTGCTCACCCCTAGCTCAAGTGCTTAACGGAACATTTTTAAAAGTCATAGGTTCAAGTACTAGTAATACACTAATACTAATAGAGTGATTGAGCGATTAATGTCAAGTGATTGAAATTATATTCCAAAACAAATATTATTGTAATTACTGTTACCGTAAAATGAATAGGGAATGTAATTAAAAAAAAAAGTGACGTGACCATTAATAAAATTTGAATAATAATATATTTATTCCTTTAAATTTATAAATTTAAACAATTTAATCTAAAAATTAAAATAATAATAAATTTAATCATTAGAAAATATACACTCATTTAATTTGATCATATTTTTAATTAAAACAACTTAAAAATTGTATTAATATTGGAAAAAAAATGATTTTGAGGTGGTAGTAATTATGTAAGTGGTAGTCGTTACAACAGAAACGAAGGAATTTAGTAAATATTGTTATTTAAGTTTTTTTTTAGTATTGTAATTGAAAAATTATTATTTTTTAAACATGATTGTTTTTACAGTAAAAATAAAATTGGATTCATTTAAATCTGATTTTAAATAATAATTTATTTTTTATATTAAAAAATAATGTTAAAAGCAAGATGTTCCAACTTTGAATAGTAAAAGATTTAAAAAAAATACAAAAGTCGATGATAAGAGGCTCCGACTTTAGATAATATTTTTATTTTTTTAATCCGATCATTGTTCATAGTCGAATTCTAATGGATCCGACTTCACTAGTACCGTTTAAAGTGTAATATTTTAAGAAATAATTTTTAAATGTAATATTATGAGAGGAAAAAAAAACTCAAACAACAATATTTATGAGATTTTTACAGAAATATCGATCCATGTTCTGAAAATTATGGATGTAACGTTGCATACGGTGGTGGTAACTACGAATGCCAAGACAATTATTGTGGTTGCTGCAACCAATTTTTCTAGTGGTAGTTTCAAGCATGGCAGGTGGACATGGTATGGGATTTGGTGGTGGTCATAAATTTGGTAGTGCCGACTGCCGAACATGGGTTCAAGAAGGAAGAGAAGCATTTGACTCAAATTTATCACCACCACCATCGCCGAACATGGGACACCTCGCACCCACCCACAGAACCCACTTGTGCTATGGGTGTGCACAGAGCCGGCTCTTGGGGTGGCCAACAAGGGTGACCGTCTAGGGCTCATCCCTATTCAGGCCCAAAATTTTAATTCTTTATTAAATTTATAATTCGAATTCAAAAATAATGTTCGAGTCCTAATAGAAGGTGAATCAGATATGGATATTGCCATAATCCGATCTGAATTCAATCCGAATCCATATCCGATATGAATCCGATCCATATAAGCCCGAATAAAAATATTTAAAATTTTTATATTTAAAAAGTTTGAGTTGTTACTTTAATTTATTTTATATTGGATTATAATATTTATTGAGATTTCTTTGTGCTATAAATTTAAAAATATTTGTTTGATAAAAAATATTTTTTTATTTAAAGATATTTATTTGAGTTGTTACTTTAAAAAATAATTGGATTTGGACTTTTGGATTTAGATTTGGATTTTAGATATTTTATTAGATTGGATTTGGATTTATGTAAATGAACTTAGATTCGGACTTGGATTTTTTTGAAGTTCGATTATTAATTGGATTGGATTTAGAATTTATAAAATTCAGTCTAAGTCCAATCCATTGTCATCCCTACCGTAAGTATTTAAATTTAGTTTCTTACAATTAGCTAATTTATAATTTATAACTAGTAAGAAATATAAATTTTTTTTTAAAAAAAATTATATTATAAAATATATTATTAGATTATCCTATTGAGCAATAAAAAATGATTTATAAATATCTAAAAATTAAATATTTTCACTTAAAAAATATCATTTTTTCGTGTTTTAAAATAAATCATCTACAACACCTTTAATACCAATTTCTTTTAAAACCAACTTCCGATTATCATCAAAGTAATATTTAGTCTTTTTTAGGACATAGTTGTTTGTAAATATGACTTCAACAATAAATTTTATAAAATTTAAGTACGTAGAAGTGATAGCAATAAGAATAGTCAATAAGATTTTATAAGCAATTGTCATATTGGAAAATAATTATAACCTATTTTTAAGAATATTTTTAAAATTTTTATAATAAATTTCAAAATTAATATTATTCGATGAATATAGTTTATTAAAATTTTAGTATGCTACGAAAGTTATGTCTACGGAAGAAACACCCATGTATGTGATTAGAAATAACTGGATTTACATGCGTTTCTTTCTAATTCAGATGAAGTGTTTTAACCTTTACATATTAAAAAATTAAAAAATACTTATATTTTATCACGTTATTTAAATTGTTTAATATTAATCAATTAATAAATAATTTGTATTATAGATGAATATTTTTAATATAAGTTAAAATATTAAAAATTATTTAAAAAATTAAAATAATTATTCATTTAAATATTATACAATATTTTAAATCCAAAAATAATTCGTATTCCACTCATTTTGTCAGTCTCCCAACAGGAAACGAAAAAAAAAGAGTAAATAGCGTACATATAATAAATCGATTTATTAATAAAATAAACAAATAATAAATAAAAATAATACCGTTATATAGAACACCTTGTGGTTTCTCCCTTCGGTTCCCATCTAAACCGGTGCAAAAGACGTGAATCTCGGGGACGGCTCACGATAAAACGGCATCGCCGGATGCTGCCACATCTTAAACACAACCTTCTCAGTCTCCTTCATCTTCTTCTCTTGATGCGGTGCCTCTTCCCTTTTCTCAGTTGTTGTCATCCGATTGATCGAGGGAGGCGAAGAAGCACGTGGAACTACTGGTGACAACAGAGGGATTGCAGCATTCCATTTCGGAACCCGATTAACTTGGATGGAAGACGGCGCATTCAGCTTAAATCGGCTTGGTTGAGGCCGATCGGAACCGCCGACGGCAGAGGATTCAGTTAACATTGAATCAGAGGTTTGGACTTAGAGAGAGAAGTTTTCCATTAGTATTTAAGGCGAGAGAGGGAGCGAGCGAACGGCAGAATTTCCATTGGACTTTTTTTTATTTAATTTTTTGCTTTTTATGGCGTTTAGTTTTTCTTATTATATTCATCGGTCCAGCTTATAATTAGATTCGATATTTTTAAATATATACTATTTTTATTTTATTTGAATTAAAAATATTTTTTAGACAATTATGTGAATTTAATTGGTGAAAAATTGAGAATCAAATTTGTAACATATATACTGAATAAATGATTTGATTTAAATATTTAAATTATCACTTATTTTTTATACCATATATATTATTTTAATTTTCTTAAATTAAAAGATATTATATACTTAAATAAGTTTGGATTATTATACTTTTATATAATACAACAACAACATATATTTCAACTGAAATGAAGAAATAATAATTGTAACGTGAATATATAAAAAAATCACTTTCCTTTTTTTACTTGAAAAATATTATTTTCATCGATTTCTTAAATATTTATCAATATTCAATTATTGTAATATCTCGATTTCAATGGATCATATCGTAGGTTTAGTCGTAATTAGGGACGAAGCTACTTTGTGTATGCGAGGAGAAATTATATCATGTGTCAGTCTCACCACGTTATCTATGAGACCAACCAATAAAAACTACTCACCTCATCAATTTTTAATTTTTTAAGTGAAAACTCACTTGGGAAAAAAATATGACATGAAAAAATTGATGAGGTGGGTAGTTTTTATTAGTTGGTCCCATGGACACGTGGTGGGAGTGACCCATGATATAATTTTTCTTATGCAAGGGCTCTTACCCCTCCCAAATTTTTTTGGTATAATTACACATGAGGTCCCTCTTAGTTTAAATAATAATAAAATAATGTTTTTGCCTCTCCTAATTTTTAAATTTAAAAGCTTAATAGATCTTTGCCCCTTTTAATGTTTGATCCTAACTTCGTCCATGATCGTAATCATATTAAAATCAAGACTAGCAAAAGTTTCATATCTAAAATGTAAATGGAGTTATGTACGAAACTAAGCATTGTATTTCAAAAAAGGTAAATTATTAAAATCAAGCTATTGTATTTGAGTTGAATAATGTTAAAAAAATCTTTGCAATATACTCATTTATAAATGAGTGATATGTCAACCTACGCACGAAAATAACATATTCGTATACCGAGTTTATAAAGCTTCAAGACCAACAAGCTAAACACTCAACATTTCATCATGCTTAAATGTGCAAAACAATTATAATTATGAAAATCATGAAGTGTTTTTGTTAGGCTCGATGCTTCAACCGTTTTAATTGTTAAGTTATAGATAAGAACGGAACTAAGATCAAACATTAGGAGAGGCAAAGGTCTATTAAGCCTTTAACTAAAATTTGAAAAGGGCAAAATTCTTATTTTATTATTATTTAAACTAAGAATGACCATAAATGTAATTATATCAAAAATTTTCCCACCATCCACATTGCTCCGTCCCTGGTTGTAGATAAATTGATTGGATAATTTAAAATGAGAAACAAAAAAATAAACAATGAACATAAGGATTTAAAGTGATTCAAACTTATAATCAAACCATATATTCGATATCTTAACTTTCTCACTGAGGATTTCTCAAATTCACTATAATTTCTTTATCTTTTAACAGGCTTAGAAAAAAATATTTACAATCTAAACTTATACATCAAATCTGGCATCCAAACTTCTACCTAAATTTTAGGAACCCTCTTTTATAAAGAAAAAAAAAACATGAATTCCTCTGACTAGGTAAGTGTTTGCATTTTTTAGCTCTCACCCAAAATCTAAAATACTTAAATATATATAAATATTTTAGCTCACAAGGATTGTCTATACAAATAATGAAAATTTAAGCACTTATTACGATCATAGATATATTGACATTTGATCATTGATTGTTGATGATGCTTCAAAGGTCCTTTCATACCTTCAATTGTGTTTTTAACCATCAAAGTTTTATATTATTTATTTTTATTTAACATGTTCAAATTTTAATATTATTTTAATAATTATTATATTTACTATTAAATATTAATTTAATATAATAATTATATATTTAATATCATTTTAATATATAAATATTTATAATTAAAAAAAATATTTTCACACCCAATAGTAATTTTTAACTCAAAAAAAGAAAAATCACTTTTTAAATAATTTTTCACTCTAAAAATATTTGATAAATAAAAAACATTTTTAAAAATAAAAATTAAAAATATATCATGCCAAATTCACCCTTATTTTATTTTGGTATAAAGATAATTTTCACCTTTAACGTTTATAATTTTTGTCACTTTGGCTCCTATTCTTTTTTTGGATAAATTTAGCCCTTGACCTATGTTTTTTTAACAAATAACTCATTTTTTAACTAACATGATAACTGAACTGTTAAAAATTTAATAATAATAACATGTCATATATATGTGATAATATATTTTAAATAACATAGAATCTAACCTATTAAATATATATAGATAGATAGATATAGAATATAATTTTATTTCAGTATAAAATATAAAACAATTAAAATTTAAATAAAATATTAAAAATTAATTAAATCCAAAACAAAAATTTACTAAATATTCTCAACCCTAACTAAACTAAATATTTTTATAGAACCCTAAAACTTCGATTTAGATTAAAACTAAAATACCTAAATTTTAAACTAAAATAATAAAAATCCATTTGAATATTATCTAAATCCTATATCTTTGATTCACCGGTAACAAACTATACAAAATCCTTCTTTTCAGATTATATTCATACCTTTTTAGATAAAATTTTGATTTTACTATAGTTAAGGTTGAGAATGTTTAGTAGCCTTTTGTTTTAGATTTAATTAATTTTTAATGAATAAAAAATTATTTTTTAATATTTTATTTGAATTTTAATTGTTTTATATTTTTAGATTTGAATAAAACTATATTTCGCGTGTATGTTTTTGATATACTAGATGTTAAGTCATTTAAAATATATTATTACATATATGACATGTCATCATTATTAAATTTTTAACGGTTTAGTTATCATGATAATTAAAAAATAAGTTATTTGTTAAAAAGACATAAGTTAAGGGCTAAATTTATCCCAAAAAAAGAATAGGGACCAAAATGACAAAAATTATAAACGTTAAGGATAAAAATTATCTTTATGCCTTTTATTTTTAAATACTCATTACCCAAATTAATGCCATTATGAAAATAATTTATTGGTTTTTTAAAAGATAAATTATAAAAATATTGTGACTGAAAATTTTAATTCAAAAAATATTGTTTATATCCATTATTTTTCATTATATTGTGATTTACTGTTGAGTTTAAAAGAACGGTTTCTTTTAACCCGTCTTTGAACAATGAATTAATAAAAATGATAAAGGAAAAAAGCAATTGGTCTTTAAATAGTGTTTTTTCATTCAACTATTATTTCAATAATAAAATATTGTTTAAAGACTGATTGCTTTCCCCTGTTTTTTAAATAATGTTTATTATTTTTCTTAATTTACTGTTCAAAGATAAATAAAAAAAACTAACCTTCTAAACTTAACAATAAATCATAATATAATAAATAATAGGGTAAACTACCCCAGTGACCACCCAACTATTTGGGGATACCTATTTTGGTCACCCAACTAACGAACTCGTCAATCAGGCCATCCAACTTTGAAACCCTACCTATTTGAGTCACCGTCGTTAAAATTTTAACAGAAAAGTTAACGATGATGACGTGGCAATTAATAAAAATTAGTAAAATTACACATTTAATCCCTCTATTTTATTTATTATTTTAATTTAATCCTAATTTTAAATTAATAAATAAAATTAATCATCCAATCCAATCGATTGATGACACGTGTCACCACCTGATTGGTGAGAAAGTAAGAAAAGTTAATGGTGATGACGTGGCAGTTAATAAAAATTGGTAAAATTACACATTTAATCCCTCTATTTTATTTATTATTTTAATTTAATCTTAATTTTAAATTAATAAATAAAATTAATCATCCAATCCAATCGATTGATGACATGTGTCACCACCTGATTGGTGAGAAAGTAAGAAAGAAATAAAAGTTTGGTTTTGTGCTTGGGGGGACTTGAACCCAGGTATATTGTATGGAAAGCAAGAATGCTTACTACTAGAACAAACCCCCATTTATGCAATGGTATTTTAGCATAATATATTTAAGGTAAACTGTCCAGTGACCATCCAATTAATTGGGTTCGAATACAATAGACGAATATTTTTGGATGAAATCATGGACACAAGGTTGTACACATAGATGGGAATACAATTTTAAAGGGTTTGAATATAATTTTAATAAAAAATAAAAGCATATTTGATATTAAATATACGAATAAAAATATTCGAAAAAAATCATAAATATTTAAATAAAAATATTCAAATAAAAATATATGAATAAAAATATTCGTATAATAAATATTCGAATAAAAATATATGAATAAAAATATTCGTATAAAAAATATTCATAAGTATTCAAATATTTTTATTCGTATATTTTTATTCAAATATTTATTATACAAATATTTTTATTCGTATATTTTTTATTCGAATATTTACTATACAAATATTTTTATTCATATATTTTTATTCGAATATTTATTATAAAAATATTTTTATTTGTATATTTTTTATTCGAATATTTTTATTCTTATATTTAATATCAAGTATGTTTTTTTATTAAAATTGTATTTCGAACCCGTTAAACTATATTTACTCTATTGTATTCGAACCCTTAAATTCATAATGCTAAAATATGATGTAACAAATGGGAACTTGGTCCATTGGTAAGCATGCTTGCTTTCCATGCTATATACTCGGGTTTAAGTCCCCCCAAGCACAAAGTCGAACTTTTATTTCATTCTTACTTTCTCACCAACCAGATGGTGACATGTGTCATCAATCGATTGGATGATTAATTTTATTTATTAATTTAATATTAGGATTAAATTAAAATAATAAATAAAATAAAGGATTAAATGTGTAATTTTACCAATTTTTATTAACAGCCACGTTACTACCATTAACTGCGATGTTATTATCGTTAACTTTCCTGTTAAAATTTTAACGGCGGTGACTCAAATAGGTAGGGTTTTAAAGTTGGGTGGCCTGACTGACGAGTTCATTAGTTGGGTGACCAAAATAGGTATCCCGAAATAATTGGGTGGTCACTGGAATAGTTTACCCTAAATAATAACGGGATGAAAACAATATTTTTTAATTAAAATTTCCGATGGCAATATTTTTATAATTTCCCCTTTTTAAACTACCCCTACCAAAACAATGTTTCACTTCTCTACGTCTCAACTTCCATTACTAAGGCTCAAAGACCGAAGCAACTGTAAGACGTGAGAGAAAGAAGTGGCAGCGATGAAGATAATGGTAGCCGTAAAGCGAGTCGTGGATTACGCCGTTAAGATCAGAGTCAAACCCGATAAGGTAAAAATTGCGGAAACCCAATGTTTTAAACCTTCAATCGATTCATTATAATTTCTACATAAATGGGTTATTGTCTTCTTCTTCTTCTTCTTTTGGTAGACTGGAGTTGAAACCAAGAATGTGAAGATGTCAATGAATCCTTTTTGCGAGATAGCTTTAGAAGAGGCTTTGAAAATCAAGGAATCTGGGTTGGCTAAGGAGGTCGTTGCGGTCTCCATGGGACCTTCGAACTGCGTCGATACGCTTCGGACGAGTCTGGCTATGGGTGCTGATAAAGCGATCCATGTCGAGACTTCTCCTGATTTGGTTCCTCTCACTGTTGCTAAGCTTTTAAAAAGGCTTGTTGAGGTTGAGAATCCTGGGTTGCTCATTCTTGGAAAACAGGTTTGGTTTTCATCTTAGTTATCACTGTTTTATATTTGGGGGAAAGCTTGTTTTTCCCTAGTTTTCATTGTATTTAAGGATGTTTTTGCTTAAATATTCTGAAATGTTTGGTTTTGTGTGTAGTTCAAAAGTACTGGTTAATTGGTTTTTTATATATATATTTGGGGAAAGTTTGTTTCCCCCTTTGTTGTTATTGTTTTCTTGTACGAGTATGTTTATTTTTTTACAAGTTTTTCTATGGAGGATCCTTTGAGAGTCATATCCTCAAACTCATGTCCAAAAATGTGTCAAACTATAGTGCCAGAAACAAGTAGTAAAAGAAAACAAAGAGTTGGTGTAATGCAACATAATGGTGTTGGTTACTTTGGATTGTTTTATAATTTGGGGAAAGTTATGCTCTTCTAAGTATTTTGATAAATGGTTCATACGACGCTGTAGTTTTCCATTTTGTATTAGAATTGAGCTGTAAGAAAGTGATGTCTGATTGTACAAATGCAGGTTTTTGTTTAATCTTTAATGAAGTTAGAGATTCTGGAATGCGATTGTAGATTCAGAGGATGTAGGGATGGCTATATTAGTCGAACTCGAGTGTGTGTGTGTCAAATACTAGTATATGTGTCATTTATTTTCTTGAACTACTTGTATCTTACACTTCTGTCCAACACATTTATATGGAAATATGACCTCCAAGGAGCCTCCAAATACATTTACACCCGAGTCTGAGTAACATAGATTTAGATGGTTCTTTTCCTATTTCAAATGATGGGTATGGATCCGGATAACCAGTGCAGGAATTAAGGATTATTTCTTATTGAATTCACAGAAAATAATGCATTTGTATTTTTTTAATAAAAATCACATATAGTTAACATATCCCTTCATATGCGAGAACATGGAGTAAACTGAATACGAATTGTGTTTCCTGTTTTATAGTATTGCTCTTTTGCCTCCTGATAAGTCTGGTCATAAGCTCAGTTAAGTTAACGTATTCAAAATGGTCTTATCTGATCGGGTTTTTCCCCAGGAAAGATTAAGAATTACATCTTATGATCATCAAATTTAGCTATTTGACATTTTTCAAAGTTTTCTTACTTTAAAAGAGGCATGGTTAGGTTTCTATTTCATTGATTAGAGTTTCATGGGGAAGTTTTTCACCAGGTTTGAGCCTTGAATATGGTGCGGTTAACTTTACCCGATATTCAATGTGTTATCTTCCATTGTATTTTTATTGTTTTCAAATGTATCTGGGCTTCATTCTTCTTCTTCTTCTTCTAACCTTTGTTCGGCAGAACTTATAAAATCACCAATTCTTTTTATCCTGATTCTGTGTAGGCAATTGATGATGACTGTAATCAGACAGGGCAAATGATAGCTGGGCTGCTCGGATGGCCTCAAGGAACATTTGCTTCGAAGGTCAGTTCGACAGTCAACTCATTTACGAACTACTCTTCTACTGCTTCGTGCTTCTTATCTTTTCTTTTGGTTCGTAACATTTGTCATCATAACTCATATAAAGCTTTAGCATAGCCAATATACTTGTTCTTGGATGTAAAATCATATTTTGTTTAATTAGAAGCTAAAACTGTATTTTGTACATCTTTTTCTCTTGAAGTGTCTATGTTTAACATGTATCTAGATATGGGATATGATCCTCCAAGTACTTGGAAAAACTTGAAAAATAATTGAATATAACCCTTGTTGGACATACATCCATATCCAATACTCACACTTGAGTCCAATAAACATAAGCTAGAGCTGACCAAATATCAAAGGAGGAAGTTTTGAGATTGATTGTTAGTGGTATTAGATTTCAAGGTGAAAGTGCTGCAGAATTGCAATAGTATTTACTTAAAATAAAGTATTGATTAAATTTGGGATGACATTCATGCAAGTAACACACTCGTTTTGCTGCAGTTTGTGTTCTTTGCCTTTTGTAATTGTATCCGTGTTACTTGGGCCAATGTGTGATTGTTAGACATACCATTTTCAATTTTTTTCCAAGAGTTCCAGCCTTCCAGGTATTTTGAAGGGTCTTTGGAGGATCATATCTCCATAACCAATTTCACATCCAAATATGAGGCAAACATGGGTTATCTAAAATAAATTAATAAATAAAGAGTTGGAGCAACATAGGTATCGAATATCTATGTTCGCATGTCCTATGCATCTCTAATTCTGACTGGTGCATTTACTAGGTTGTGTTGGACAAGGAGAAACGGGTGGCAACCGTTGATAGAGAGGTGGATGGTGGTCTTGAAACACTCTGTTTAGACTTGCCTGCTGTGATAACGTAAGTACCTAATCTGCTCAACTTTTTGTGTTCATTTTAAGTAATCTGTAATCTGTAGTCTGTTATCTGTGTTCGACACGTTAGAGCTGCTCTAATGACGGAATGAACATTGGAAATGTGCCATCTAGAGGTTGCATCTGTTGCAAAATCATTGTTTATACAAAAATTTGTTAATTGGTGAAAGTAAGCATGTTAAGCGTTAACAATTATACAGTTGTGAGATACAAAGTAAGGATGCCTTTATCGAAGGTCTTTGCTAAGTTTGCAAGCCTGATCTCAAAGTTCAAGGTCCGATTGCAGTAATCTTTATTACGATCTTTTATACCGTGCTCCTATGTTCTTGGGACTCTTCATATTGCTTGAAGTACACGAGTCTAACACCCATGTTCAATACATTTTGACATGGGTAATGAGGATGTGACCTTTAAAGGATCCTCCAAATACATGAAAGAACTTATAAAATACCCATCATTGCCTAGGTGACACTTTTGATTGCTCTCCCTAGAATATATACTTTCATTTGAACTGTATCCATGCCAGTGTTATCCGTACTCAAAGGTATGTCTTGAATATGAGTTTGTTTTTGTCTTTTTTACATATTTTTAGAAGATTATAACCTCGTACCCTTGTGTACCCTATGTATGTTATCTAGACTCATAGGTAGTTCTCAAATTCGAGTATACGAGAATGTTCATTTATTTTCTTCAAGTTTTTGTGTATCTTTAGAGTCTCCTACCTCCATGGCCCATATCATGTTTGTATCTGTCAGACATGGATACTCTTTACAATAGATAATAGTCAATCTTCCTCCTTTTTCATTTCAAGTTGTGAAAATGCACTTTCTGCCATTTGCAGCACTGATTTAAGACTGAACCAGCCAAGATATGCAACACTTCCCAACATAATGAAAGCGAAATCGAGGCCGATAAAGAAGATTACTCCAGAAGAGTTGAATGTCGAAATCAAATCTGATTTAGAGGTTGTTCAAGTCACCGAACCGCCCAAGAGGAAAGCCGGAGTGATCCTTTCGACTGTAGATGAACTGATCGACAAGCTTAAGAATGAAGCTCATGTAATTTGAACATATCCTCATCTCATTGCTAAACTGTCTGAAGCTGATAGACAACTTTTCCATATAATGGTCTTCAACTCAAATGAAGTCTAAACTTCCTGTTGAGTAAAGATATTTCTTATGGAGTTCAGCAAACAACTGAGGAAAATAAAATTATGATTTGAACTGTAATATCATTTTAGCTTTTGTTTTGTATTTTTTTTAAATAAAAATTTGGATCGATTTGAATTCGAATATATATTAAATATTAAAATCCTGGAGTTTTGTGTCATGCTTTAATCATAATACTAATTTAATTAGAAATTATTGAATTACACTTCAAATTATAATTAGCTATTATAATATGTCTTTTTTATTTTTATTATAAACTTTAAAATATAAGGATTGAATTAATGTTTAATAGAATTAATGTGTAAGTTTTTTACCATTCCATTAAAATTATTGGTGATAGAATTCGATAAAAATATCTTTTTGCATTTTTCGTAGATAGTATTACTAAAGTTTATTTGGTTTGGTTCAATTTAATTTTTTTTATTTAAAAACGTATTAATTTTAACTTAATCAAAATTTATTTTAATTGGGATAGTCCTATTTTTATAAAAATCATAAAATATAATATATATTATCGATAAAATAAATTTTAAGCGTATTTTAAATTACTTACAACTGACGAGCATTTGATCTGAATTTCTTTCGGATTTTTTAAATTTTCTTTGATCTGAATTTTTAAATTTTTAGATTTGTTTGTATATCAAAGAATACATTATATAAAAACTATATTATATTACATTTAATGTATGAGTAAGTACATTTAGTTAATTAATTATGTTATTTATTTGGGTAAACTACATAAATGGTCTCCCAACTATATCCCAATTATCTTTAGTATCCCTTGACTATCAAAAGTTACAAATTAGTCCAGCGACTTAAAAATTATAACAAATTGGTCCAATGCCGTTAAAAAATTAATAGCTGATGACGTGGCAGTTAATATAAATTGATATAATTATATAATTAGTCCCTAAGTTCTACACTTATTTTAATTTGACTCTAATTTTAAAAATTAACTCACATAATTTTAATAACCTATCAATTTAATCCTTCTTTCAACCAAATTTTAATAACCCACGCAATTCTAATTCCATCGTCTCCAAAACACCTCTAATTGCAGCAATTCAGTTAGTTTGATACAATGGCTTGGAGCATGATTAAACCTAAAAACAATACCTCATGTAAACGAATCACATTGGGTATTTGAGTAGCTTCAAGGTGGAGATTTCTCTCTTTATCTGCGAAAATTCATTTAAGAAATTGAAAATTCATTGAATAAGAGACTACAAATGTATCGAAAATCTGAAACAAATCAGAAGAAACCTGATCAGTGATGTTGAGTTGAATGAGCTTGGACTTGTCAAGGATCTTAGCAGCGAAAGAGAGACGAGTGAAGATTCTTAGCCAATTTAACTTTGGCGAAGTTTCCTTCTCCCAGTGTCCTCCTCAACTCGTAATTTCCCAATTTCAGAACCTCTTTCTTCCTGTTCTCCTTCTCCTTCTTCGCCGTTCTTCTTTTCCCGCCGCTCATTCGCTCCTCCACCTGATTTCATCTCCCAATCTCAGTCACCATCATAAATAACAATGCAGCAACACATATATACATATATAAGTGGAGTTACGTACGGTTCAGATGAAAAAAGACTTCACTTGATATCAAGTTTTCAGAGAGGAAGATGAAGCAAAAGAACAGAGAAGAAGAATGGTGGGCTTGAAAGTTGAAACCATGAAACGTATAAGTGGAACAACGAAAAGATGTTAAATTTACGACATTAGAATTAGAATTATTGGAGATGTTTTGGAGATGATGGAATTAGAATTATGTGGGTTATTAAAATTTGGTTGAAAGAGGGATTAAATTGATAGGTTATTAAAATTTTGTGGGTTAATTTTTAAAATTAGGGTTAAATTAAAATAAATATAGAACTTAGGGACTAATTATATAATTATATCAATTTATATTAACTGCCACGTCATCTACCGTTAATTTTTTAACGGCATTAGACCAATTTGTTATAATTTTTAAGTCGCTAGACCAATTTATAACTTTTGATAGTCGAAGGATACGAAAAATAATTAAAGTATAGTCGGGAGACTATTTATGTAGTTTACCCTATTTATTTTTATTCTTTAAAAAATTTTAAATTATGAATTCTAAACTTATTATTATAGTTTTCTTAAACAATTAGAATTAAAATTTAACTTTTCTTAACATTCTTTCTCAAATCCTCAACCATAATTGCTTGAGTGTTCGGGTTAATTTTCTTGATTAGCTTATTTTGGTATTTTCCCGGGGTTCGGGGTTCATTTAATATTCTATAAAATTCTAAATAAATATTAAATCATAAAATGAAGTGCAGGGTGTATAAAATTCTAAATAAATTTTAAATCATGAGGTATAGGGCGTAAGGTTTATTTTATAAAATTTTAAATAAATTTTAAATCTTAGAATAAAACATAAGGTTTAGGGTTCAGGACCTATAAATTTAACTTTAAAAAATTTAAATAATTTTAAAATATAAAATGAAACGTAAGATTTAGGGCTTAAGGTTTATAAATTTAACTTAAAAAATTTAAATAAGTTTTAAATTATAAATGAAACGTAGAGCATAGAGTTTAAGATTTAGGGTTTAACTTAAGAATTTAAATAAATTTTAAATTATAAAATTAAATGTAAGATTTAAAATTTTGGGTTTAGGGGTTAACTTTAGAAAATTAATTAAATTTTAAATTATAAAATGAAACGTAAGATTTAAAATTTTGGATTTAGGGTTTAACATAAAAAAATTAATTAAATTTTAAATTATAAAATGAAACATAGGATTTAGAGTTTAGGATTTATAAATTTAACTTAAAATTTTAAATAAATTTCAATTTATAAAATGAAACATAAGATTTAGGGTTTATAAATTTAACTTAAAAATTTTATATAAATTTTAAATTATATAATGAAACGTAAGATTTAGGGTTTAAGGTTTATGGTTTAATTTTAAAAATTTAAATAATTTTTAAATTATAAAATGAAACGCAATCTTCAATGTTTAGTGTTTATTAATTTTAAATTATAAAATGTAACATTTTATAAATTATACTTCAAAATTTAAATAAATTTTAAATTATAAAATAAAATTTATATAAATTAAACCCAACCCACAAAATACGTGAATATTCTTGACCATCCACGTGTCTTTGCTTCATTTGGCATTCTCTACCGTCCATCCTCACTTGACTAGAGCAATCGTAGCCGTTTCCTGATTGATCGTTGTGTAATCCACCACGTGTCGACAGATGAAGTCACCTTTAAAAATACAATACTATAAATGTGGTTTGTATAGAAATACCCAGATCTTGTCTTTCATTTGTTTTTCAAATTTCAAGTCGTCTTTCGAGAACGGCTTCTTCGTTGAACGGACGCATTCTTTTTCCTTCTCATTTGGTCACTTACTCCAACTATAATGGCCATGAATTTGGGACACCAGATCGGAACCCTCTCCGGAAATCAAATCCACACGGACTTCTCCGCCGGAGAACAAACATCATCGGCTACTACCGCAAGTACATCGGTTGTTTGGAAAGCGCCTTCGGGGAATCTCCGATCCAACAGTCCCCAAGAAACTGTATCACCACCTATTCTAACACCACCTCTGACGCCGCGAAGCGTCGGAGACTGGTCGCATCTGATTAATCTCCCGACGTTGCGTCCGGATCTTTCATCAGCTTGCCAGGCCTATGCGACGGATGAGGCGGGGACGGCAGAGTGGAAGGAGGGAGGGAGGAAGGAGGAGAAGAAAGGAGTTCCTGTGTTCGTGATGATGCCGTTAGATAGTGTATCGAATGCGAACACGGTGAACAGGAAGAAGGCGATGAATGCGAGTCTTTACGCTCTGAAAAGCGCTGGTGTCGAGGGGATCATGATTGACGTTTGGTGGGGGCTGGTGGAGAGGGAAGCGCCGGGATGTTACAATTGGGGTGGCTACACCGAAATCCTCGATATGGCCAACAAACACGGCCTCAGAGTCCAGGCCGTCATGTCCTTCCACAAGTGCGGCGGAAACGTCGGTGACTCTTGCACGTGTGTTTCTTCTTCTTTACCGTCCCATCTTTTCATAAACGTACCGGAATTAATATATAGATAATTTTTTGTACAGAATTCCTTTGCCGAAATGGGTAAGGGAAGAGATGGAGAAAGATCCAGACCTTGCATACACAGATCAATGGGGAAGAAGGAATTACGAATACGTTTCACTGGGTTGCGATTCACTTCCGGTCTTGAAAGGCCGGTCTCCGGTTCAATGTTATGCTGATTTCATGCGTGCTTTCAAGGACCAGTTCAGACATCTACTTGGCCACACTATTCTGGTATTTAATTTCACTACTTCTTCATATTTCAATTCCTTATTGTTTAGACTGTTAATTCGGTATATATATATATATATATATATATATATGCGCGGAGTTAGAAATTTATTTAAGGGGTGTCAAATTATTTATTAAAAGGGTGTCAATTATATATTTTTTTAATTTTTTATATAAAATTATATAGAAAAAATATAATTTTCCAAAAAATTTTGGGGTGTCAACAATAAACATACACCTCATTTATCAATGTGGCTCCACCTTTGTATATATATATTATATATATTACCCATTCTGGGAATATGCTTCCTCTCTTTGATGCTATTACATGTAATATGTTTTCTTTACCTTTTGAAAACGTATAACCTAAGCTGCTCGAACCCAGATCACTAATACCATCTCGACCAGGCTATTTAGGTTGTATAACATTCAACAAAATCAAACCCCAAAAAATTTGTTATCTGAAATTTAAATACATGGATATTAAATTGATTTGGATATAAAATTAGATGGTTAAGTATATCCTAACATACCATCAATTCACATGCCATGAAACACATTAGGAGGTAAACAAGTATGACTGTTTTTCATTACAGGAAATCCAAGTAGGAATGGGTCCGGCCGGTGAGCTTCGGTACCCTTCGTACCCTGAGGAGAACGGGACATGGAAATTCCCCGGAATCGGTGCCTTCCAATGTTATGATAAGGTAATTCACTATGTTATTCGTATTCATGAATGCATAGTTGCAACTCTGTTTTTATAGATTTTCTTTATGTAATGGAATGGGATTGATTATATTCTTGTATCCATGTCCGAAATTATGTCTAGATAGAGCAACATAGGTAGTGATCTCTCTTTAATACATACCATTACCAGCTCCCATGTTGCATTTTTCACGTTCTCAGCTAAAGATAGAATTTTATGCTATTTGGTTCAGATGAACTTGGGGACAATGATTCCGTTTTTTCATGTATTTGAATGATCTCATCTCTGCATAAACAGTTTAGACTTTTTAATGTTTTTTTGGTTATTTAAATAATCGGATCTCATATAAAAGTCTGAAAATGTTTCTCAACTGATGCTGGATGTTGTACAATGCAGTACATGCTTAACAGTCTGAAAGCAGTAGCTGAAGCAGCAGGTAAGCCGGAATGGGGTGGAACAGGCCCGACTGATGCTGGTTACTACAACAGTTGGCCTGAAGATACGCCATTTTTCAAGAAAGATGGTGGTGGTTGGAACAGCCACTACGGTGAATTATTCCTTTCATGGTATTCTCGGATGCTAATTGAACATGGTGAGCAAATCCTGTTGTCCGCAACTTCTGTTTTCAAAGACACAGGTGTGAAAATATCTGTGAAAGTAGCCGGTATCCACTGGCACTATGGAACTCGATCACACGCTCCTGAACTCACAGCAGGGTACTACAACACAAGGTTCCGAGATGGCTATCTCGCAATCGCACAAATGCTTGCTCGATACGGTGCCATTTTCAATTTCACTTGCATAGAGATGCGAGATCATGAGCAGCCGCAAGATGCATTATGTGCACCAGAGAAGCTAGTCCGACAAGTTGCTTTAGCAACCAATGAAGCACAAGTTGCACTTGCTGGAGAGAATGCATTGCCCCGGCACGATGAATCAGCTCACGAGCAAATCTTACAAGCGTCATCTTTGAACATTGATGGATCCTTGCATGAGAGGGAGATGTGTGCATTTACATACTTGAGGATGAACCCATCGCTCTTTCAGCCGGCCAATTGGAGAAGGTTCGTAGCATTTGTAAAGAAGATGAAGGAAGGCAAAGATGGTCACCAGTGTTGGGAGCAGGTGGAGAGGGAAGCTGAACATTTTGTTAATGCAACCAAGCCTTTTGTTCAAGAGGCTGCCCTTGCCCTCTTGCACTAAGCAAGGGGGTTATAACCATAGAGTTCAATTTTAACTCAAAAAATGTAAGCATGTAAATTCATCTCACATCCGAATGTCCGATATGAAAAAAAAAACTAGGTATATAAGCGAGTACGTTTGAAAATCATGTATTTTTTTATAAAATTTGAGTTACCTTTGAAAATTTTAACCTTCAAAGGAAAATCTATTGTCATATTGTGCATGCAATTTCCAACTCTCATGCATTTACATTACAAAAGCCAACACATTCTTGATATGGTTTAAATATGGACAAAATAGATGTAACTCTGGTGTTCAACTCTATGACTTCAGCCTCTCCCCGGAACTGAGGCACTTTTGTCAGATACAGACACTAAACCATAAGGTTAGAAAATGGGTTCCTCCTATCCCAATAGTTCTCTTAAACCTGCAAAATGATGGGGAAGAATTAAACTGAAAAGAAAAGCCGAAAATGGATAACTAATACTACCATGATTCTTTTCCAACACGAAGACAAGGCAGAAGAAAATCTAGTATGCGTCTCGTTATATGCCAGCTAAAGTTGGACACTAGTTCTAACTTCCAAACTATAGCATTCTGACCCTTGAATTATCTTAAAGTACATGTCTATTATGTATGTCCTATACTTATTTGCTCATGTGCATGGGTATGATCCTGTAAATATATTAGAAAGCATGGAACAAATTGAGTATACTGGTTAGATGATGATCAATAACATCATCAAGGCTTGGCATGCACATCTTCAACCATCTTGTCTGGAAAAGAACACGAAACCTTAGCAGTTCAATTGGTATTCTATGTTGCTCAGACTCTTCATTTTTATTGAAGTACTCGTGTTCGGCACTTGCATCAGAGACATGAATGTAGAGTGACCTAGGATCCTACAAATGCATGAAATAACTTCAAAAAAATCTAACCATGCCAATGCAGGATACGGAGAAGAGCCACATGGCCCGCAAACAAGTAAAAGAACATGAATTTACATGAATTTAGTACAGAACATATTCAAAAAAGTTGCAAGAAGTTTATCATATTAAGCTCTTACCACTATCCCCAGGCTCCTAAATTTCATTTGCACACGATTTTGCATCAGAATTCAAGTCCGACAGAAACCACTGGGTGAAACAAGGGTCTCCAAGTAGGTATTTGCATCAAAACTGTCCTCTGCAGGGATGCAATCGACTACCAAGTACCGATAACTGTCGTTTTCCAAGTTGTACAACAACAGCTTTCCATCAGCCTGAAGCAGGGCTTCTCCATTTTGCACCAAGCACACTGGCTTCATACAATTGTACGAGAGACTGAGTGTCAATTTAGTCCACGATTTGCCCACACCGTACTCGGTCATCACCCAAAAATCATTGTGCATCTGGTGGTGGTTATGCATCACACAAAGGCAACCATTAAGAACCCCTAGCACAAACTCGAAGCTATATTTGACAATGCTGGGTGCCAGCATCTCCACAAACACCTCTTTTTCTAAACTAAAGGCAGCAACCACACACTTCAAATCCTCCCCATCTCCGTAACAGGTCATCCAGTGAATAGCCCCATGGAGAAGCACCCCGGATTTACGTAAATTATCATAATATGGGAAATGACAAACCATTCTCCAAGAATCTGTTTTCAATGAATAAACAGAAACAGTTCCACAACCTACTTTCACTACCTTATAATCATCATTAAGGCAATCGAAACCAAATCCGAAAACACAATATCCATCCGAAGGTAAACCGGAAGGCGTATCTGGTATTCTCCTGGATTCTCTAGTGGAAGGATTAAACACGTAAAGGGTATCTTCGTATGGGGAAATACAAACTAAACCATTACAAGAACCCAAGATATCAACCCAGTTCCTCTCACTCTCACAAAATTGCAAACCTTGGTTCATTATTACAGCGAATTCATCATTGTCTTCTTTTAAAGGTAAGAAACCAGCCAACTCATTTGGCTTGTCTTTCAAAGGATAATCAAGCTCTACAGCAACCAAATTCTCATCAAATCTACCATCTTTTCCAATTGATTCATATTCAAGAGAGTATAAATTATATGATGAAATGATTACTCTCTTTCTCTGATAATACAACAAATCATTTCTAATGGTTTTTTTGAGGTGGGATTTGGCTAAAAGGGGAGCCGATATAAGGGAAAGCCATGGTTTTGAGACACACCTGAACTTGTAAAGCGCTTTGATGGGCAATCTTGAAAGGATTTCCACCATGATTTCTAGGGGAAGAACTGGGATTTCTTCTTCTTCACCAACTGGTGATAGCTGCTGAACTATACTTTCTTTTGCCATGATTTCCATGGCTCTAAAGAAACAATTTTGATGGAAAATTTTGAATACCCAAAAGGGAATAATTCAAAAGGACAGATGAAATGAGAGGAGCAAGTGGATTTGAGCAATTTTTCTTCCTTAGGGTTTAGGGTTACACTCCACTACGAAATGTGATCCTGGAGCCAAAACACTCTCTGCTTCTGCTATAGGATTAAATAATAACGAAGAAACGAACGCTTAGGTTAGATAGTAAATTAGTAATAGAACGCGCATTTGGTTATATACTCGAATCGAATTAGTCATAATTAAATTAATTAAAATTTTAACTGAATTATTTATAATGATTAATTTTGGTTTGATTAATTTGATAATTTTTAAATAATCAAATTTTATTATAAATTTAGATAAATTATATAATATATTACTAAATTATGCTAAAACAATTTTTAATTCACTGTTTTTAGCCACTAAACTATTATTTTATAATATAATAAAAATTTAATGTCCATTTTATAATATATCAAAAATTTTAATGAAAAATTTATAATTTTTAAAAACTAAATAATCAAAAATAAATATATATAATATTTAATATATAGTAGTTTTTAGTTAATTCACTGTTTAGAATAGAATTAGCTGATAACAAAATTTTAAAAAGTAATTATTAACTGAAATTATTTAAAATTAATTAAAATAATTTTGATTAAATTAATTAATTCGATTAAAATTAAATAATGCATACCTTTAAATAGTACGAGTTCTTTTAACTTATTTATTTAATCATTAACTCGCTGTTCAATTTTTTTAAATATAAAATGATTTTAAAATTTATGAATAACTTTTACTTTTTATATAAATCAATACTAATATTAGAAAAAATAATGAATGAATTCGCTATAGTGAATAATTTAATAAATAAAATAAGCAAATAATAAAGACTTAATTATATAAATTTCTGTCGACTATCGTATTATCTTTCGGTTATATTTTAACGATAAATAATTAAAATAAAAATATTTTTATAATTTAATATTTTAATTAACGAATTTTAAAATTTTAATTGTTAGTAGAATCAAATTATTTATAATAATTAATTTTGGTTCAATTAATTTAATTTGGTCAGTTTTTGAATAATCGAAATTTGATATAAATTTTGGATAAATTATATAATAGATCACAAAATTATGTTAAAATAATTTTTAGTCACTAAATTTTTATTTTATGATAATATAATAAAATTTTAATGATTTTTTTATAATATATCAAAAAATTTAATGATGAATTTATAATTTTTAAAAGTTAAATAATCAAAAATAAATATATATAATATTTAATATATATATAGTAATTTTAGTTAATTTACTGTTTTGAATATAACTAACTATAACTAAATTTAAAAACATTAATGGTTAATTAAACTTATCTAAAATTATTTAAAATAATTTTGATTAGATTAGTTAATTTGGTTAAAACTAAATAATGTATACCTTTAAATAGTACGAGTTTCTTTTTTTATATATAAATTAGGAGAGAAATATACTATTAAGAGCCTCATTAAAAAACTTTCCTAGACCTAAATGAGGGAAAAAGAGCAGTGATAGTATTTACAAAAGATAAACGTGATGGATCCTTATTTGGTTTAACTATGCCTCATTGGGACTTCTTTTTTTGGCTCGGTGTTATGGATCCTATGGAAATTTCGAAACTTGTGTGTTTTTTATCCAAGTAAACGTGATGCTTTTAGTGTATGGAATGAATGTCATCAAGCTTATGAGCTATGCATTTTGAGAAAATCGTCCACGAGACATCAGGGGGAGTTTGCACCTTCAGGTGAAGGTTTTAATGAGCATTGACAACCTCCTTCAGCTGAGTAGTTTAAGGTCAATACAGATGGTTCTCGGAACGCTTCTACGGGTTTTGCTACTTGTGGTGGGGTGATAAGAAATAATGCCCCAGAATAATTTTCTGGGTTCACGAAGTGTATAGGTATTTGCTCAATTATTGAAGCTGAACTTTAGGAGTTATTGAAGGTCTTCGTTTGGTTTGGACGAGAGGTTTAAGAAAGGTTATTCTTGAAGTGGACAGTCTGGATGTGGTTCGTATTTTACTTAAACGGACTGCAGGAGGTGGTTTGACATCGTTGGTTAGAGAGGTTTGTTCGTTTCTTGATCAATCTTGGGAGATCAAAATTTGTTATATTCATCGGACAACGAATAGTACGAGTTTCTTTTAACTTAATTATTTAATCAATAATTCGTTGTTCAATTTTTTTTTAAATATAAAATGGTTTTAAAATTTATTATTAACTTTTACTTCTTATAGAAATCAATACTAATATTAAGATTTTTAACATTTTCAAATTATTTAATTATCATTAATTTAATTAAAAAATATATAAAAATCAAAGTATAAATAAAAATATAACAGTGATAATTTTTAACTAGCATTAAAAATATTTTTTTATTTCAATTAAATTATAATTTAAACTAATCAACCTGTGGTCCCCACCTTACCAACCATCTTGATTGGCTACCTTATAGTATTTATACATATAATTAATCGCTACTCCAAGCAGTTTTCCCTACGGTTTCTATCTTCCGCTCTCATTTTCCGAGAAAACAAACAACCAAAAAGAAAAAGAAAAAAGATGCACGGATACGAGCGCGTAAGCAACACGAATGGCAGCAAGCCGGAAGAGATAGATCTAGAGTCGGGGGAGACTTTATACCCGGGACTCAGCTACGGTGAGAACCAGCTCCGCTGGGGATTTATCCGCAAGGTTTATGGCATCCTGGCGGCGCAGCTGATTCTAACCACCGTCGTCTCCGCCTTCGTCGTTTTGTCGGCTCCAGTCAACGATCTCCTCCGTGGAAATTCTGGACTGTTACTCTTCCTCTGTTTAATGCCCTTCATCTGTAAACTCCTGAACCTTCGTTTCTTTTCATTTTAAAATTTTGATTATTTCTTTATCCACGCGCTTTAATCCTACTGAATCTTGAATTGTGCATGCCATAGATACTTTTTAGGTTAACTTTAAATTTATGCTTGTGCCTGTGCGTATAAGTTAATTAGATCACTTTTACTTGTTTATTGTGAATTTGATCTCCTTTAAATGTTAGATTAAAATTAGATTTATTAAGAAATCGTGTCTTTGACTTGAATTTTGAACATAGTTTGTTTCTAAAGTCAGTTTTTTTTGGATTGCCAAAAATTTTGGGTTTTTGAAGTTGTAAAATTTAATTGAAATATATGATGCCTAAATCTTATGAAGAATCGAATTAGAGTGTGAAAGGTTTGTTCTTAAACATTTTGTTCCCTCAACAACAACAGTCTGCAATTATTTTTGCATACGTGTTCTATCTTTTATTCGCTTTGTTTGATTCCTTTCGTGGGGGATTTATGAATTTAGAACTTGTAACTGTCCTATTTTATTTAGAAAATAATCTATGGATTGGGTAAAGGATTTGACAGAAGTTTTATTCCCTAAACAAGGACAGTATTCTGCAATATCATCTATGAATCAATTTTATTCTGTTCTTTGCTTTATTTGAATGTTTTTCATGGGAATTTATGGGTTTAGAACTTGTACCTGTCTCATTTTGTTTAGACTATTCTAAAGTATATGGATTGAGTAAAGGATTTGACAATGGTTTGCGCACTAAAATGGAATTCTTCTAATTTATACATATTGATTCTATATGTTCTCTTAGAATTTATTCTATCCGCTCTTTGCTTTATTCTGATGCTTTTCTTGTAGAATTTATGGTTTAGGACCTCATTTTGTACCATTATGTTATGTTAGGCTTTAGCATGCCGCTGTGCACTGTTCTTAACCTACAGGTCCTGCATTAATACTGTAGATCTTTGTGTTTGTTTTGAAGGTTTATATCTCAGAATAGGATAAAGAGATGTAGATTGTTAATGCTTTGAAATTAAAATATGGAAAGTTTATATATAATAACCTTTTTTATGTTAAATATTTGGAAGTTGTTAGTTCCTCTAATAATTTTGTAATGTAAAACCTCCAGAGTTGGTACTGAATACCTTCTTGAATGGTTTCTTAGTCTCTTTCCTTTCTGAATAATCAATAAGTTAGGACTCAAACTCTTGGTAGTCATTTAAGTTTTAGTTATCTAAACAACTAAATTATGTATCTCCGGTTCTTCATTTTGCTTGAAATTCTCTTGTTTGGACCCGATATGACCTTCCAAAGATCCTCCAAGCACTTTGATAAATTGTAAAAAAACACCAAGTATTTACGGAAGATTGTATGAGTTTTATCGATCTGTTGTGTCACCTTTATCTTAACTTCAAAACCTAATCTGTGCAGTGTTGTGGCCTTTGCATGTCTATCACCAAAAGCACCCTGTGAACTTGGTTATCCTTGGCCTCTTCACTGTGTCACTGAGTCTCACAGTTGGTGTGAGCTGTGCTAATACTGATGGTTAGTATCTTGATACTTGTCATCAAACATCCTCATCCTAGTTGTGAATCAACGATTATACTAATCATCTGCTTTTGTATAATTTCAGGAAGAATTGTACTTGAAGCGCTAATTTTGACAGCAGCTGTGGTTGCATCTCTCACCGGCTACACTTTCTGGGCATCGAAGAAGGGCAAGGACTTTAGCTATCTCGGACCAATTTTGTTCACCAGCCTTATTATCCTCATCTTAACTGGTCTAATCCAGGTGAGATGTTTACCAGTATATGATTAATCATGCATGCTTGCAAACACTCGTATATAGGATTCATTGGACTTGTTATATGTGTTTTATGATGATGATGATGATGATGCAGATGTTCTTCCCACTTGGGCCTGCATCTACTGCCATCTATGGCGGAATTAGTGCCATGATATTCTGTGGGTACATAGTCTATGACACCGACAACCTGATCAAACGATTCACATACGATGATTACATATTGGCCTCCGCCACTCTCTATCTGGACATCCTGAATTTGTTCATTTCCATATTACGGGTTTTGAGAAGCGGGGATAACTAGTTATACAACATTTCTCGCCAGGTGGGGTTGGATAAAAATGGAGGTATGTTGATCAAGCTATTGGTTGAATAGGAAAGATATTAGTGTTTATAAAGAACATACTCCAGACTTAAAAAACTTCTTCTTGTGTGTTTTTTTCCTAATGAATAAATATATTCTACCTACATTTTGTAGCCGCTGCCTATATTTGCGCGCATGCAGACACATATATATATATTTTGAAAGATGGAAAATGTTTGTGCTTGACTTGGACTAGTCTATGCCACCACCACTTCCACTTGCATACCCCATATTCTAACATGTACCTGTGGTTTCTGTACTTAGGGTTTGAGGCAAATATGGAAAATATGAAATGAAATTCTGCTGTTTTCTCTCCTTTGACATTCTAGCTTCTTCTTAATTGTTCTTCTGATTTCTCTGTTTCTGCCCTTTTTATTCTATGGTTTAGCCATTAACATATACATATGTCATATTTGTGTTTATTTTTCACATATTTTATAATATCTTTTATATTATTGATTATATTTTAAAACAAAAGAAGTTCCTGGCCAAACATCTTTGCTTTGCTTTGCTCTGTGGAATGCTACCGATACCTAAGCTGGCTGGCCATATATGCCATTAGGCACTAGTACCTACCTGGTATAAATTAAAACTGGATGAGTTAGCCAGATGATTCAAATCACACCTTGTATGAAAATATCGTAATTCTCATGTACCATACTTGTATTATCTCCAAGGCCTGACACTTTCCTTTCTTTGTGAAACAGTTCCGGCCATCACGGTCGGACAATCATCAATCCCCGTTCGGCTTTGAACTGAAGATGTATACCACAAGGACACTAAGATTTCAGAAATGTCGTTTAATTCCTTTGATAATTCTAGCTGGAGTGTTCAGACATGTCAAGTCCAAATAACATGGGTTTTGAAAATGCATAGCCAAAAGAATGATTTGCCTTTCCCTCAGAGATTTTGTATCACTTCCAACCATTTCTTATTCTTCTTTGCCGGAATCATGTTTACATCTCTTGGCTTGGCTACAAAACCCTGCATGTGAAAACAATAAATTATACCTTCAAGTCCCCTTGATTGACCCAACAAACCAACCCTACCAAATCAAATCCAGTTCATTTAAACCTCCAAAGAACATCTAAACACACAGTAATCTCATTATTTTATCTATTTGATTTTCGGGGCTTCAACTCATCACAGTGTTCTAAACTTGAAGATAAAGCGGAGCAAACACTACCCCGAGACAATGATCTGATGACGTTCCTTTGTACCCCTAGTCTTATTAAAATTGAAAGAAAAATAAAAATAAAACATAATAGAAGATTCAAATGGAGTAGAGTTGCCTCAAAGAGAGATTGATGTGTTGGGATGAGATTCGTTTTTGATACGTCTTATAGTCCAATCGTACCTTTCATCGAGAGTGATAATTCTTCCTAAAAAACAACTAAACTAAAGTGATTATAACTACTCCCACTGGTGTTACCTTGACGGTAATGTTCTTTTTTCTCTTTCCTTTGTAGTTTATATATTGCCTCCAACTTGATAGTACTGTCTTAGAAGGCACGAATTCTTTAACTAGAGATATTATCCCAACATGCAACCATTTGATTACTTTATATCATCGACTTCCTTCATAGTTGGATGTAATATTTGTTGCCTTGGCAATTATTGTTTCAATTAAATGTTTAGGCAATCATCTGCTAGAATTTGATATATGTCAAATGGATGATATTTTTTGTAGTCTTTAAACATTCAACCACTTGTAATGATTCGAATTTTCGATTCAATGGATGAACATCAACTCGAATTATGAACGTTTATGTTGGATAGAATAATTAGACCAAATTTGAGGCTTTTTTGATAAGAATTAGACTATATGAGCTTAGAAAGTGGTCGTTCTAGGCAAGAAAATTGTGGGTTATGTTGTATTTAAACCCATTTTAAAAGTTGACTTCCCCTTTTATTTTTTTTTCATAATCTTCACATGAAATAAATAAGGGATATGAACCGATTTGACCCAATACCTAACCCGAATCATTATACATCTGAAATAAAATCAAATTAGATCATATTTGACCTAAATTAAGCTAAAATCAAATATAATCAAAACTGAATTCAACCCAAACTTAACTGAATCCGATCCGAATGACCCATTTATCATCTCTTTTTTTGATAAAAAATGGAGGATATATTATCATAGGCCTCGTTAAAAACCTCCCTAATCCTAAATTGGAGGAAAATAGTACCTATAATAATATTACATAAACAATCCAAGAAATAAACTCAACAACAAACCCAACAATAAAAATAAAACAAGGATAAACATCAAAAGAACACAACTAGACCTCAAACATCAAGATCTTCGTGCAGAAAGTTAAGAACAACATTAGGAGGTTGCAGAAAAAGTCGAGCCTCAAAATTATCACAAGAATACAATTTTGTCATCACGTCGGCCACTTTGTTACCTTCACGAAACACATGTTTGGTTTGTATAATACTCCGAATTGAATAAAGTAAAAAGAATCATCCCTCCTCCTATCACTATTTCGCAACACACGAACCACTTCAGCATTATCAGATTCAATTATAATAGACTCTGCATTCATGTGTATGGCATAATGTAAACCTTCCAAAACAACCCATAATTCTGAATCAAAAGTGGAACACATTCCAATAAATTTTGAAAATCCCGCAATCCATAAATCATTAGAGTCCCTAATAACACCACCATAAGAAGATTTTTTATCTGATGGGTTTCGTGCGCCATCTACATTAATCTTCCAAATCCCATAATCTAGTGGAATCCACTTCGCAATCATGATTTTATGATATGTGTTTGATGATGCACTATCCTTAGACCTTTTAGAACATGTTGGTACTCAACAACCACACGACGACTATAATAAAACACATTTTTACGAACAACTTTATCTGGCTCGAATACTTTATGATTACGAGCTAACTACTTATTTTAAATAATAGTTCTGAAGAAAATGTCGGAAACATCAACGTATCCTTACACCCATTTATCATCTCTATCTACTCTAATTAAACCTTCAAATCCTAATTAAATCTTATTTCCTTAGATCAAGGCTGAAAGCAAGGCTTTTCTTTCCCTTTAGTTTCTTTTATTTATTTTATTGAAACCATTTTATTATTATTATTATTATTATTAGCAGCAGCAGCAGCTTTAATGCAAAAATTGTCCCCAACGTTTATCAATTTTTTCTACTTTCTAACGTATTTTTTTGGCTTTTATTCCTAAGTCGTTGCCTAAATTACTCCAAAAGTCTTGTACTGTTAACTTTTTTCATAAAAATATTGTGCCAAAAATCTTATTTCCTTAGATCACGATGTATTGTTTTAATTAATTTATATAAGTTCATTTTTAAAAAAATAACATGAACAATAATTATATATTATTTTTATATACATCTCCAATTTACTTATGTTTCATTTTAAGAAATTAGTAGAAATCAATTCGTATGGAAATACTTATGTTTCTTTTTAGATTTTTTATTCATTTTTTTAACATTTTAATGAATTAATTTTTTATTAAATATAAAAAAAATTTCATTCTAAAGAACAGATATCAAAATTTAAATTCATACAAAATAAAATAATATAAAAATCTTTGAACACTCGAATAATTAATAAATCTCGAATTCATTTTTATGTTAACATATACATGAATTAACTATCATTTAAAAATTTTAATTTTTTAATTTTTAGGGTTAAAATATTTAGCTTTACTTGAAGTCAAATATAATCTAATGTGCAAGCATATCTGTTAGCTAGTGCTAGACTGACAAAAAGGACTGAATTGAAATGATATTGATAGTTTGAGAACTTAATCGAAGTGTTCTAAATTTGAGGATCAATTTAAAGCCGTGAGATAAGTTAGGGACCTCTTGTGCAATTAACTCTAACTCGAGAAATTTATAGGATAGGCACTCTCGAGATCTTTCCCCTTGACTTTCTCATTAGAAACCCTCAATTAGGGTTTCCAGAATTCCCCAAATTAAAAATTGAATCCTTTCAGCGATTAACAACACTACCCAGTTTCCTACGTTACGGTGTCTTAAGCTTCATATAATCCATTTCGATTTTCAAGCTAAAGGACGAAAAAGGGTTCATCTTCTACAGTGTGAAGAAAATGAATGGCCGAAAAAGAGCAGCCATTAAAGCTTCGACCAGCATCATCCCATGTGTAAATCAAGATTCACCCATTCTTCCTTGCAGGATTCTTCTGCTCCCGCGCCGTACAATCTACGAAATCCTCGCCAGACTCCCGATCAAAACCCTTTTCCAATGCAGGTCTGTTTGCAAGAGGTTCCTTTGTTTTATTTCAGATCCTGAATTCGCAAAGCTTCAGCTTTCGAAATCTCAAGTTTGCATATTAATCAAGACTCAGCCATTACAAAACACTTCCAAAAGACTCCAGTTAGCTCACGTTGAGTCTAGTGGTTCAAGTTTCCAGGTTTCGAAACTCAACTTTACCCCAAAATCAAATCTACCCACTATTGATATCTCTCATATGAATGCTTGCAATGGGTTACTTTGTTTAGTTGGATCTGATAAAGATTATAACTTCTATGTTTGTAACCCAATTTTGGGTGAATTCATCACAATTCAACCACCTTATAAGGATATACGAAGAGGTAGCTTTTGGGGGCTTGGTTATTCGACTATGATGGATCAATACAAAGTTTTGCAAAGCTATTATCCGGTAGTCGAATCAAGTAATCGATTTGTAACTGCTGAGATTTACACCATTGGAACTGGTTCATGGAGGAGCATTGGAAATGCACCAATTGATACCGTTGCAATGCCATTCAATGCTTTCTTGAATGATACTCTTCACTGGTTTCCTTGTACTCCTAATGGTAGTGAATTCATTCATACTTTTAACTTCAATTCTGAGAAGTTTGGGACACTCCCACCACCTGATCATTTCAGAGAAGATGATAAGAAGTTCACGAATTACTCAAGGATTGGTGTGCTAGGAGGGTGTTTGTTTATGATTTACTTCACAAATTCAAAACGGTTCGATATTTGGGTTATGAAGGAGTATGGTGTGAAGGAGACGTGGACCAAACAGTTTGTTGTAGAGAATTTGTATCCCAAGCAAGGCAGTTGGGATTTCTATGAACCAATGGTTGTTTTGAACAATGGAGAGATTTTAATGTTGTACAATAATGATGCAGTGGTTTGTTACAATCAGAAGCGGAAAAATCTTCGCGGAACTAAGTTTTTCCGGACTCGTTCACAGTTTGATGCGACTGCTTACACCCCTTCGTTGGTTTCTCTCAGCAATGTTGCAAAAGGAGAGCAAATTTCTAGGTACTTATACGCATATATATTATATGCACAAATGTTTTTATATATATTTGTATGCATGTATGTGTAAATGTATTTAGCACTCATGCATTTGGTTTGTTTCAAATAAGTGCAATTTGGCAATATATATATAGTGTGTGTCTACATATATTAAGCATTCAGGCGTTTGCTTTGTTTAAAATGAGTGCAAATTGACAATATATTTTTATTATCATCTCCAAATCCATGTGGTTTTTTAAGCTGAAAAGTTATTAATATATAGGATGCAAGGCACCAAAGATTATGACAGGCTTTGTACCAACGAATTCCAAGATTGTGTTGATTGCGGAGTGCAACTTGTTAACCCTATATGTAGTTTTCCTCCATTTGGGGTTCCCTATGGTGCTGTGAGTTACCCTGTGAGTTTCTTCATTTCTTGAATTTGTATTTGAGTCTTTGATTGAATATGCATTGTCATAGATTGTGATTGAATGATCCATAAATTGTAAAGAATTTTCAGGCAGATATATATGGGAGAAACCCTGAGAGCAGATGTGCAGCTTGTATGGATCGCCGGGTTACTCCGACGAAGCCACTTCTTACCCTGTGGAATCTGTGAAGAACACAGTGATTTATAGATGGCAAGCCGTTTCGACTCGTGGTACCAACTTAATCCTTCAGGATATCCATCATCTAATTCTGCTACTGCTACTGAACTTTTATGCCTTATTTTCTGATGTTATTGCTCTTTTGTGCTTGTAAATATGTGAAACATCTTCCTGTTTGACTAGGGAAAATTAGTTTTTTAATTAGTAGACGCGGACCGCCGATGGTGTGCTTCTTAACTAGACCTTTTAAGTGACACTATTACTTTTTGTTTCCTTTGATGTTCAATATCCAAGTCATGCTTACTCGGGCTCAAGTATGATATTGTCTTCTAAGAACCTTTGAAATACATGGAACATTTTAAATCCTTGTCATTATCAACATGAAGCAAAAGCTTATTCCCGGTCGATCCAAATACTGCATTATAGATCGAAATCAACCAGTGAATTCTTAACATAACTTGTAGCAGGACATAGTGCATAGAAAAAGCAGCCCTGCAATCTTTGTAAGTAAAGAATTTTAAGGGCAGAAAGCTGCACTACTTACCTTGTATATCAGTTCACCCTGCCACCTTGCAGAATGATCAAAACCACATTAGACTGGCTTGAAATCCATGGATACATAGAACAACAGCTTCAAAAGATTTGCCGAAGCTAATGATATGCATGAATTTGGTTGTTTAAGAAGAGCCATTGTGAATCTTGTAAAACATGAAACAGAATGAGTCATAATATCCATCAGGATCGAAGTCCGATTGGGCATATCGTTGCTACGAACCTCTTGTTCACCAGCAACACCAGTATCGATGTTGCCGTTGCTTTCCTCATCTGAAAAGTATCAGACAGGATTATACCTAAACCAGTATAAATTCAAGCATCCAGGTCAGTTTGCAATCCAAAGTGACAACTGAACTTTGTTATTTACTATTGTCTGCTCTGCTGGAGAAGGGGTGTCGGATGCCGGGTGGGGGTGTTTAAAACCTGTCCACTGGGTGAGAGCTGCTATGATTTCCCACCCCACCAAGGGAATGAATACCAGATGAAGGATTGGCAGCAATCAACCCAGATGCTTGACTTCAAAAACCAAAAAATGTATTCTTTAGGGCAAGTCTGAGTAAGAATTAATATTTTTATGAGTTAATCATATCATACGTCCTTAAAATCCGATTTTCTATAAATTAATTCTTGAATTTTAAATATTTTAATTTTATCTTAGAATTATGATTCATATTTTAAATTGACCCTAAACATTTGAATATTTCAAATTCATCTCCAATCTGTGATTCTTATTTTAAATTGGTTTGTGAATTTTTAAACATTTTAAATTTATCCCAAAATTATAATTACATACTAATCATATCCCTTGTTTAAAAAAATTGATAATTATCGTGTAAACACTAATATGTATTATACAATAATATGACGTGGAATAAAAGATAATTTGAAGATGAAATTGAAACATTCAAAAGTTTGAAGACTAGTTTAGAATGAGAGTCATAGTTGGGGATAAAACTTGAAAATTTAAAAGTCTAAAAACTATCAGCCCGTTCGTACAATTATCTATTATTAATCCATTTATTATAATTTTTATCGAACATGTCAATTCATATCACTAGCACTCAAGCAACATAACATATGAATCAACCATTCAGATAATTATACAAATGTCCAAACGACTTTATATGGTCTCTAAAACCTCTACAAGTCTCGACATATTCATAACATCATGCATCTCATAAACATTACTCTCACAATATCAGTCTTTAAACATGCTTATTTCTCGTTTAAAAAACAAAATTGAATCAAAATTTGAATCAATCCAATAAAATTAATCTTTTATATTTAAAAAATTCATTAATTTAACTATTTTTACGATAGTGTCAAACTAAGTGACTGTGTAAATATCAAAGCAACAGTTGGGTAATTTCATTCTACCATGAACCAACAACAAGTTACTGTTAAATTTTATATACTAAGAAAGTAATATAACATTACTAGGATAAGAAAAAAATATTTTAAGAGACAAACAAAGAGTAAATTGATAGAATTTTTAAATATAAAAAATTAAATTTATTAATTTGTTTCGAATTATGTCTAAATTGATAGAATGCATAAGTTTTGTTACCAATTTAAAAAATATGTCTAGTTTAATTATCAACTTTGAAATAAAATTTCTTTAGTTACTAATTTGGGTGAATCTACCTACTTCAAATATAACTTGAAGAAAAAATTAGATACCAATTTAAGAGAACATGTCTGATTTATGTATCAAATGTATATTTAAGTCTATTTTATATTGATATAACATTTGATTGACTAATAATACACATTAACAGTTGGTTTAGTGAAATGAGACACTAAATTTTTTAAACAAAATCAAATATTCGAATCTTGAATAAAATGGATTGGAATAGTCACCCTTATAACATACTTATATAATACCTAATTCGAATGAGTCGACCAATAAACGGTTAAAAAAATAATCTACATTACAATTTTTTACATATTTGTATATTTTTGTATTGTTCTTGTGTATTCATATGCATGTGTGTAATGGAATTGAAAAGAAATACTTAGTGTTGTTCCACGTGTTAAACACCCACAATCAAGGGACAGACAATGCTCTAATGGAGAAATTATATCATGGGTCAGTCCCACCACGTCATCCATGGGACCGACCAATAAAAATTAGTCACCTCATTATTTTTTAATTTTTCAAGTGAAAAATCACTTGAAAAAAAATGACATAGAAAGATGGGTAATTTTTATTGGTCGGTCCCATGGACACGTGGTGGAACTGACCCATAATATAATTTTTCGCTGTAATGGGTGTTTCTAGTGAGATAAATTCTGAACTCCACGCGTGCTTTCTTACAGGCCTTCAACATTCCTTAATATATGCTCCAAACATTGGATCAAAAGATTATAATTTCTTCAAAACTTAATTACAAGAGGAAACGGATTAAGGTGAGAAAAAGCCTACTTTTAGGCACAAAATAATGGAGGGAATGGATGATTAAGAACATTAATTTTAGTGAAAACAACAACAACATGAGATTAATGCCACACCCTTCACCCTTCTTAATTCATTGATTTCTTGAACTCAGAAGATTAGGAACAATGACAGATTCAACCGAACTTTCTTCCTCTCACCCAAGGTAATTCTTTTACATGAATCCCTTGTGTTTTCCATTTTAATCTAGTTTTTCGAGTTTGTTTCGGGAATTCATTTGTGATTATATAGATATTTTCGATTTTTCTTGTAGTGATCACAGATATAATTAATGTTATCGTAATCAATTGCTATAAATATCGGTGACGGAAATAACAGAAACTATAAAATATTTGCTACAAACATCTCATTGGTTTTGCTTTATGTTTGTGTTTTTGTAGCATTCAATTTGGTTGTTTTGTTTTGTTTTATTACATTCTTGAAATCTTAGTACTTTATTATTCCCGTTGAAATCTTGGTCGTTTGTGATCTCGATGGAGTGGAGATCCCCTTTCGAGACCCATCGTCATTTTCTCGAGTGGTTGGTTCGGAGAAAGGAAATGGGTGGCAACTGGCAACGAACTGCTGAGGAGGGGTTGTCCAAGTCCAACCTCGAAAACCTTTGGCGTGGTAGGGGTCCTGGTGGTTGTTCGGCTTTTAGCCAGTATCAGATTCAGGAGAGAGATGAGTCCGTTGTTTGGACGTTATGCATGGAGGGTGCCAGCCTGCCAGGAGGTGTGCGTCTCTCACCGATGAAGGTTACTCATGGGTCTCAAACAGTAAGGTCATAGACCAGGTATGCCTCCCTCGACGACTGTCTTCTCAACGAAATGGAGACTTGTTGTCGCAGTCTCGATTTGGAGAGTTGTTGGGTTCTCGACGCTGCTTCAACTCAAGCAAAGGAAGTCTCATATCAAGCAATGCATCAGGAGCTTACCATCATGAAGGAGGAGAGACAAGAGGATCTTGAAGGTTCGTTCATAGGATTGGTGTATATCCCTGTACGGGAGACGCTTGTGTCAACCCTATATTGTGGCTCAGTACTCTTTGTGTTTTGTTTCTTGTTTATGTCCCTCATGCCTTTTTCTGTTTTCCTTTTCCATTGCTTCCCCATGCTTGGTTCGTGCTTTGGTTACCCTTCGTGGGTTGATTGGGTTCGGTTTGTGTGCATGGTTGCTCCTTGGTTGGTGATTCGAATACGATAAAATTAATGTTTATGCATATCATATGTTTGTTGTTATTCCTCACTGGCAGTGCTGAACCCTACACCGACAATAAAAGAGGCAACGAGAAGAGAATCTGGGAGACTTTTCGGCTGATTTTGAAAAAACACAGAGCTGGATTCTCAGACGCTATTTCTTCGCTAGGTAATTGATATTTTTTTGGGTAAACTGCAATAGAGGTCACTTAATTATTAAAAGTTATATTTAGGTCATCCAATTATTAAATGTTATATTTAAATCATTCAATTATAGGTAAGGTTACATTTAGGTCACTCTTCATATTTGAAAAAAAATTTTGTCAATTCGTGTATTAGATTAATTAATGATTTCAAATAAAGAACTCTAATGTTAATAAGAGTATACAAGTGATTTAAAAGAAAAACGATCAAATTGATATACTTTTTCAAATACGAAGAGTGACCCAAATGTAACCTTTAATAATTGGGTGAGCTAAATATAGCTTTACCCATAAATAAATTTAAGTGACCAAATGCAACTATACCCATAACTAAGTGATCTTTGTTGTAATTTACCTTTTTTTCCATCCCCATATTAACTTTACCGTCACCAAATAGGGTAACTTATAAACTTCATCATTCAATTTTTGTTATTTTTTATTTTGATCACTTAAATTTAAAAAATAAAAAATTATTAAAATTTTAATTTGCTCTTATTTTAGATATTTTGCTATTAAATACTTTACAACATTAAGGTTATATATTTATTTTTAAAAATTATGAAATGACTTTAATTTTTTTATTTGAAAAACTTTATAAATTCTATTTTTTTTATTTCTCAACAATGAAGCATCTTATTTCAAATTCCAACGGTAAAGAGTGTTCTTGATGTAACTTGTGTTTTCTTTCAGATTTGGCACAATTGAAAATTGAAGCTGGAATCCTCGATGAACAATCTGTGCAACCCATTCCTGAGGAATCCTCAACAGAATCCGATCAATCGGTAGAGAAGCCTTTAACAGAACCCAAACCATCAGTAGAGAAGGTTTGGACGGAATCCAAGCAATCGCTAGGAACGGAAACCGCAGAATCCAAACAATGGGTAGACAAGACGGTGACGGAAACCGCAGAATCGGAGTCGAATTCTTCCAAAACCAGCACTTCCGCAGATTCTAAACATCAGAACAATTCGCATTGGCGTGGATTCTTTCCGGCGCTGAGAAAAGGCGTTGTAATCCCTATGCATGGTTTTCCGCCATTGATACCCAAGTTCAGCAGAAAGAAAAGCAAAAGAATCAGAGAAGATATCGTTCCACTACCATCAACGGAGTTGGATCCCGATTCCTTTAGTTTTAAAGCGTCTTGGAAGAACTACTCGCTCGCTGAGCTTCAGGCAGCAACGAATTTCTTCAGCCGTGGTAGGATATCTTTCTTCTTTCTCTTGTTTCAACGTTTATTTATTTTTATTAATTCCCAATATGCTTGCTTTTTAACCTCTACGATTCTGCCTCCATGGATGGACTGAGCACTCCTGAAATTTCAATTTTTTATGTATTTTAGAAGAAACTTGTTTTGTATATTGAAAATGAAAAAAAAAATAGCCATTTTTCTGATATGTTTGGTTTTGTTGAAAAGAGAATTTGATAGGCGAAGGAGGGTATGCAGAAGTTTACAAAGGGGAAGTAGAAGATGGAAACATTGTGGCTATTAAAAAGCTAACGAGAGGTTCACCGGAAGAGATGACAATGGATTTCTTGTCAGAGCTGGGAATTATAGTTCATGTGGACCATCCTAATATTGCTAAACTCATCGGCTATGGTGTCGAAGGAGGGATGCACCTTGTTCTTCAATTGTCTCCTAATGGAAGCCTGGCTTCTTTACTTTATGGTTCGTTTCTGTATTCCCTGTTTTCCACTTTGATTTCTTTCCAATTGCTTACTAGGGCTTATGCTTGTGTTCTTCAATTTTACTTGTTGGTGTTGGTCCAAGGGGTAAGCTACTTGGTGTCGCCTAAGAAAATCTCGAGTTTAAAGTCTTGTGTATGCAAAAAAAATTCGTTGGCATACTGAAAAATGTAGCTTGAACTTGTTCATCATACATGCAGGCCCAAAGGAGAAATTGAATTGGCGCCTCAGATTCAAGATTGCTGTAGGAACTGCCGAAGGCCTTTGCTATCTTCATGAAGGTTGCCAAAGGCGAATTATCCATAAAGATATCAAGGCTGCTAACGTTTTGCTTGCAGAAGACTTTACTGCTCAGGTACATCTTCTACATTTAATTTCTCCCAGTATCTTGTTTGTCCAGATTATAGATAATTTCTCTAGTGTTTTAATTTTAGAGTTAGAAGAGAAGTTATAAATATGGTTTATGTCCAGATTGCCGATTTCGGTCTTGCAAAATGGTTACCTGATCAATGGACTCATCATACAGTCTCTAAAGTGGAAGGGACATTCGGGTATATAATATAAAACCATTTTTCATAATCCGAAATCTTTAAAATTCTTTCTTCAATCTATAAAGATCTTTCAACAGAAATGTTATGGTGACAGTTATCTTCCACCAGAGTTCTTCATGTACGGCATAGTCAATGAAAAAACCGACGTCTTTGCTTACGGAGTGCTGCTGTTGGAGCTCATCACCGGCCGGCAAGCCGTCAATAGTTCCCAGCAAAGCCTTGTTATGTGGGTATGTATGTTCACTTTTCCTCACCTTAAATATCAGAGTTTGGATGTTCAAATTTGCTCTACTTTTACAAATAACCAACTAGTCATTACTTCTACATAAAAAAGATGAAAATTAGTACAATTTTGGTAAACTTTTGCAGGCAAATCCATTGATAAAAGGAAATAAGATAAAAGAACTAGTTGATCCAAGTCTAGGGAATGGCTATGATTTGGACCAGATGAACCGGGTTATTGCAATAGCTTCTATTTGCATACATCAGGATGCAGTGAACCGACCCGAAATGAACCAGGCACGTTATTTCCTCTCAATTGTCAACTTCTATCAAATTAATTATTTTTTTTTAAATTTTCCCACAAAAAATAATATATTTTTATGTTAAATATATCTTTGAAATTAAATTAGAATTAGAACTATTCCTAACCCAGATTTGTAGAGTTTTTGTCGAAGCCTGTCCTTGGATGTGTACTATAAGTTATTTCCGCTGTAAGTCAAACTACAAAATTTATTTATTTTATGGGTAAACTACACAGTGTTTCATTGGATTTTGGTCGTATTTCATTTTAGTCATTGAATTATAAAATTGTAATTAGGGGTGCTTATCGAGCGAGTCGAATGCGAGTTAGACATTGTTTGACTCATGCTCCTTAAAAAAATTTATTGCTCGTTAAGTTCGATTTATTACTCGTTAAGCTCACTAAAAAACTTACTTTATTTTTAACTAAAATAAAATTTAATAATATTATACGAGGTTTAATATTAACATAAATTAATAAATTTAACCAAATATATCAAAAGAATGTATAAAACACTTTTAAAGTCTAAATTCGAAAGTAACAATCCATAAATACACCGAATTAGTATATTAAAATTAAAATAACAATTCACAAATTAATAATTATTATTTAGATTTATGTTTTGAATGAAATAATTTAAAGTAATTATTAAAAAATATTTTAAAAAATTAACGATTTGCTCGCGAAATTGTCGAGTTAGATTTTACTCGATTCAACTCGTTAAGATATCGAGTTCGAGTTCAAGTTGAACTAATCCGAATCAAATATTTATCAAATTTTTCCGAATCGAATTCGAGTAACTCACGAGCTGCTAAACTCATTAAGCACCCTTAATTACAATTATAGCACTAATTCTCCGTGTTTTTATTTTGGCCATCCAACTACACAAAGATTCATTAAATCTATTCTTCTTTATATTCATTACCTATTACCTCACCATCAAAGTTATCATTTTTATTATATTTTTATTTTATTTTCTAATATAAAATGACACATCAACTTTACCATTAACTTTTAATGACAAGATATATAACATTAAATATATTTAGGGGTAGCCATTATCTAAAACTTGACCCTGAGAGTTATTTTGTATGAAATATGAAAAAGTATAATTATTTAATTAAATACTTAGAATTCAAAAGATTTTGAAGCTTTGTGTTGTGTCCCTACCAGGTTGTGTCCATCTTGAAGGGCGATCTTGGGTGCTTGGAGATGCTGAGATCCCGTGCGCAGTCCTCCCTTCACCGATCCTACTCCGAGGAACTCCCTGATGGAGAAGATTATAGGAAACATTTGAGTGATATCAACCATCAGATTCAGATACTTATAGGAAATACTAATACGGAGGAGACGTTATAAAGAGTACAAATTCAAAGTGTAAATATAGGTTCCTATGAATGAAATATTGTATTTTAAAAGAAAAGTTATAGAGTATCTATAATAATGTTCTGTAAATACTAAAACTAAGATATTATACTCAAATTTTGAATTGATGATGGGAAAGGCAGAAAGGAATAACGATAACAATACAGTTTATAATGATATGACAATAAATATAATAAGCAAAATCATACGAAAAGAAAAGAAAAAGGGATACGAAATAACCATAACGGATGTATTGGATGGACATCAAGTGGTTGATATTATTCCTTAGGATCAGAACTTCTTGTATCAAAGAGTGAATCTATCAAACTCGATCAACCATTAATAATCTCGACGTTTACTCCCTCGAACAAGCAACATGTCAACTTACGCTTGAAACAACAATTCATACTCTAAAATTATTATAAAGTTCAATGACTTTAATTTATTAGATCTAATTAGGAGTGTTTAAAACCGATCTAATAAATCTAATATTAATACTATATTATTATTATTATTATTATTATTATTATTATTATGTTTTAACATCTTTTTTATTTTTTTAATTTGTTTTATGAGTTTATTGGGTCACTAAGTACCCATTGGACCGGTTTTAGACACCCCTAGATCTAACTATCATAGTAAGACATAAGGATAAAATAATCGATGCACAATCTATAACCTGGGATCATAAAGCATCAAATTAACCACAAACATACTTGAAATATCGTAGCATCAAGTACCTCATTATCATATCCGAAACACAATATCAAATATTCTTTTTTTTTTATTCAACTATAGTGGTTACAATAATATCTGTTCTAGAGTCAACATCAAATACTCTTTTCAATTAATATACCTAAAATCAAATAATATCAAGTATCAACCTACAATATTATACCCGAGATCATATAACATTAAGTACTACAAATATTATAAAAGATCACATAACGTAAGGTATACATCGACCCAAAGTACTACATTACAAAATCAATGTATATATCACAATGCCATACATTAATAATACAAAAAGGTTCAAGGGTATGATGATTCAGTTTTTGGGTTAATTATTTAAAGTGTGGATTCGAGTCTTTAAGTATTAAATTAAAGAAATGAGATTTTAAAAAATTAATTCTAAAATGATGACCATTTTGTGTAAGGATTGAAGGTTGAGGATTCTTGATGTAATTATATTGTTAAGTTTGATAGAGAATATTTTTGAATTAAGAGATGAGAAATAGGAGGAAAAATCAGATATTGTCTTATTTTTTTCCTTTTTCTCTCTTTTACTTCAATCTTTTAACTCTGATTTATTAACTCTGATTTATTAAGATCTAGCTATCTATTGTCAATATCTTCACTGCTATTGTGTTCATCTCGTTAAGACGAGTTTATCGATACTAATGACGTCTTCATTGATGATTGATGGGATACAAATACCTAAATAAAGAGTGTTGTAATACCATGATTGGAGATATCAAATGCAAGTTACAATATTATGACTTGAGCCTCATTTTAAGATACTCGAAGGAGAATTTTGAGCATGAGTGTATATTCCGATGCTATGTGATCCAGTCTCACTTAAGGTGTATATTCCGATGCTATGGGATCCAGTCTCACTCAAGGTGTATATTCTGATGTTATGTGATCCAGTCTCACTCAATATGTATATTCCGATGCTATGTGATCCAGTCTCACTCTAGGTGTATGTTTCGATGTTATATGATTCAATCTCTCTTAAGATGTATGTTCCGATATTATATGACCTGGTTTCATCCAAAGAATATACATTTTCAATATTATGTGACCCAAGCCTTACTCTAGAATCAATATTACATTTTTTCCCCTTGGCTACTCTATCTTTCTATTTTGTCCTATATATATTTTTTATTGTTGCTCAATTTGCCCACTTTAAAGCAACATGGATTCCTCCATGGCCTTTATTTTTTTTTGTATGTCCATGAAATTGTTGGTTGTCAGGTTCTAAAGGTGAAGCACCTTTATACAAGTGAGTCTAGACTCAACTGAAATCCCTCCCCATCCCCTTGGATTGAACATTGTCCAAGCAAGGCTTCATATGAGCCTCAGCTCTATCAGTCTTCATGTAATTTAATCCATGCAGTCCAAATCCAAACAATATGGCATTGCATTCCTAGTTAAGAATATCGATTTCCACACATTTACCAGACATGTGAACCAGGACAGAGGCATAGGCTTGAAAAACAGACATGATCACACAAACATGGATCAGTTTACCAAACACGTGGATTATTGAAAATTTATGTGAATAATCGAGTCTATATTCCTACAACTACAACAATTTGCTGCAGACAAGTTCTTACAAAATAGAGTGTTATTTCAATGCCCAACTCATGAAATGAATGGTAACACACACCAACAATTTGCTGCAGACGTTGTTAGTACTTCCTCATGGTTCTCCGGAATTGCTCCTTGGGAGCTGTGGGGGTGGAACAATGAAAGAATGAGGCAAAATGAATTAATCAACTCAAACAAATCCAATCAAATCAAGTGTTACCTGGCAAACCAGTGAATCGCTCGTACTGTTCGTAGGCTTGCCCGATGAACATCTCCAATCCAGATACGATCGTTGCTCCGGCTTCCTCGGCCTCTTGCAACATTCGGGTTATTTTTGGGGTGTAAACAGCGTCAAAAACTACTGAATAATATTTCAAAGCATTCTGCATGGATAAAAGACAAAAAGAGTTGCTTAATTCTCTCATGCTTGCATGTCTATGAGAGGATAAATGTAACTATGGGATCCTGTTCCTCAGTTGCGGGAATCGAAAAGTTCGGAAATTTTAGAATCGGGATGAGCTATTCACTAGAAGAAAAATGGTAAACCTTCGGTATTGGTGTTTCATCGATTTTAGGTTGCATTCCAATGGATGTTGTGTTGGCAAGAACCATGCCCTCCTCCGGGTGGAAACGAGCTAGATCATCAAGAGACAAAGCATCTCCTCCGACTATGTCTGCAAGCTCTCGAGCTCGTTCTTCAAGTTAAATCGAATAAATCTCAGATTATCACCAAAGAAAATCGGGGAAAACAACACAAAAAGGAAACTGTTTTCGTTAGAACGAACAAACCGTACCATAGGTTCGATTGGCAATAACAACTCTGGCTCCTTTTTGTTTTCCACCATAAGCAAGTGCCTTCCCAGCACCACCGGCTCCAATAACTACGAACAGCTTACCGGCTAACGGTGAACCGATGCTGCTGCTTATGTTATATCTAGCTGTCAAGAAATAACGAGATTTTAACTTTTAACAACATTAGACAAACAAATTAACTGAAACATACATTTCTTACAAACTAACAACAAACCTCGTAGTCCATCCCCAATAGCGGAAATAGCACCGATATAGTCCGTGTTATAACCAAATAACTTCCCATCACTTAGACTCCTTACAATGCAATTAACAGCTCCTATGGACTGTAATATTAATATAAGATATAGATTGGTCATGCACGCTTTTCGCACAAAGAAAATGCTCATCGCCAAAGAAGTTAAATAATCACTAATTACAAAGTTGTGCAGGGCAATACTACTGTTGCTAGGTAAAATTAAAAAAAAAGAACATATATTACCTTAGCAACCGGATCTATCTCGTCGCAACATTTCACCGCAGTCTCCTTATGAGGAATTGTACAGCTGCATGTGAGCAACAAGAGTAAATCATCTTGGAACAAAATGCTATATGAAACCAATATACGAAAAGTGTAATAGTAGGCGAAAACAATGTTACTCGGACTCAGAATAGTGAATGGATATGTTTTATTTTTCCAGGTTTTTTCAAGCATTTGGATAGCCCCTGGGAAGTCATATCCCATATGCGTCTAAGGAATTGGAGCAACATAGTAAACCACATACTAAATTATGCTGGATGAATCCTTGCAGCTCTAACCAGTAAGACCGTATGTTTAACTAACTAGGGATTAGAGCTAATTAAAACAGGCACAAGAGTTATTAGATGAATGTACTGAGGTTTATGTATTAGAAACTAAAATATCCAACATAAGAACGAACCTGAATCCGGCAAAATCAATGGATGAGTATGTTTGGAGAAACTTTGCTAAGTCATCCACTAGTAAGTGAACAAAGATTCCATTGAAACCAGCTGATTTGAATGCTTCATGTAGAGCATAGGTGATTTGCTATGACCAACAGGCTTCCCAATAATTCCGTACACTTTCGTATCCGGACCTAACTGCCTGAAATTGTATAGATTCAACAAGTCATTGATTGTTGGTTGACCGGGTGCTGAAGTAACTCCAGGCTCAAGAGTTCCAAAAGTAAGATAGCCACCAAATTTTGCGCAGAGAATCCGTGAAATCAATCCTCTCTCACCCATGACAAGTCCAATTATAGGAACCTGAAATATTCAGCAACAAATAAGACACTTCCATGCTGTAAAACAAATTTGAGAAAGCATTTTGTTTCTTTTTCTTTTGGTAAATTTCACTGATGTCTAGCTCGGAAATGGAAATGAACCTTTCAGTCACTCATCAGTATCCAAAAGTTTTGGCATAGATTATCAAACACTTTACATAAACACTACCACTGCTACCACAACTTGTTTTTCAAATTCCAACACTGCATTAACCAAATAAGAATCTACTGAAGAATGCAAATCTAAAATCTCTCTTAAACTTTACCCGGACTGCAGGACATATTCAGCAAATTTTCCTTTCAAGTTAATGATTTTAGCAAACAAGTTGTTTTAAAGAAGTTAATGATTCTTACTTGAGAATGCACAGTTATCTGAAAAATCCGTACAACATCAGTGATATCAACGGCTGTTGTCGCGATCTTCACTATATCAGCTCCCGTAGATTGTATTTTCGCAACAAGGTTGCCAAGCGCCTCAACAGATGGAGTGGTCTGATAATTGTGAGAAGAAACTCTTTGATCTTTTCAGGCTTCTTCCCATTGATGGATTTTATGAATTCATGAGCAACCTTGAAAAAGCAGCACATTGCTTCACTATGAGTTACACCCAAAAAAAATGTTATGTATCAACTGAGAGCTATGTTACACGACTTTCATTTTTCTTAAAATTCCCATATCTGATGTATGTCTAGGCATAAGTAGAGGATATGAACCTCCAAATCACACATTCTCGTATTTGACATTCACACCAAGTCCAAGTAACAGTGATGAAAACAATAAGAAACAAGCACCATACACTTCGAATCCACTCTACTAAGTTCATTACCCTTCATTTTTCTCGAACTATCCATTTAAAGGGTCAAAGTAATATATGCTCCATGTAAGCATGTTTAGTTTTTTCAAGTATTTAAAAGGGTCATATGCAAATATGCGTAGGGAGAAATGACCCTTTAAATACTTGAAAAACCTACGAGGAACATATACTCATATTCGACACTCATATCGGCAGTACAAGTATTATTAATCAAAATGATGAAAAAATCAGTATGTTGTCCAACTCTTCATTTTTCTTAAAGGATACATGTCTGATGGATATTTCGGCACAAGTACCAGAGATATGACCCTCAGTATATACGAAAAAATTGAACACAGCCATGTCGGACATGTACTCGTATACTGTATGAACACTGGAGTCCAAGTAACAGTAACGAAAGTGTACGAAACAAGCACAATACAAATCAAGTTCTCTGAAGCAAACCTTAAGCTCAACATCAATGTAATCAGCTCCTAACTCCATGGCTAATCGAAGAACATCTAATCTCTCTTTCTCATCACCATCATACATTCCACCTTCCCATACTGGTCTGCAACACAAATTTGCAAATTAAACAACTTAGAACAAGCTTGAAAGATCCATCGATGGCAGAATTTATGAAAGACTAAAACATGAGTAAACAGGGAAATCCAAGAAAAAAAAGTTTTTTTTTAATATACCCCCCCCCCCCCCCCTTAAAAGTTGGGTCAAACAAAGGAAACATTTAAAAAAAAAACTTGAAACCTGTTTATGAACAAACTTGCAAGGTCCATCAATGGCAAAAATTATGAAAAAATCAAACACAAGTAACGAGGAAAATACAAAAAAAAAAAATCCCCTTGAATCTTGCATCAAACTAAAGCAAATAAGTTCAAAAAAGGGAGGGATAATGAAATATTGAAACCTGTAGGTGAAGAGTGTAGGCAAAGGGCATTCCTTGATTAAAACTTTGAGGTCTTCAAAAGCGTTGAAATTCTTAAGACTGTCCAATCTAATTTCCACAAGATCAGCATTAGAAGCTTTAGCTTTAACCATGTCAGCCACCATCTTATCGATGGAATCCGCCATTATTGGGACACAAATCAGTGTGGGATTTTTCCTTATTTCACTTCCATCGCCCGCCATTTTCAAGCCAGAAACAAGCTATCAAATTGAAACAATAAAAAAACAATTTTTTATCGGTTGATAAATTTAGCAAAGATCCTGAAAAATCTAAAATCAAAAGTAGTTAAGATTTACAGAAGGGTTGGCAGTGTCCATTTGGTGAAGTTGTGAGTGTGAAAAGTCCAAAAAGCAGTTTGGTGAGGTGTGGGGTTAGGTTTGATGAATTTTATAGCTCTGATCATATTGGTCGTATAACGATTATTGTTCCTAGAGTTCATCAGTCAGTACAGAGCGATCAAAAAATATAGTTATAGGTTAAAAGTATACTCTAAAACAAATATTATTATAATACTGTAGTTGATTAAAAAAAATGCACACGTAGATTAAATTTGCGTTACGCAGAACGTACACAGGTAGATTATCCTATTTGTTTTTAATAAAACATAAGTGACCTTATTGATCGTTTTTAAAATCAATGACCAACCTATGCCGAAAGAAAATATAAATGACGATTCTAGTAGTTAACCATAAAAGTATATTTTTTTTTTCATTCAAGCTCGTTACATTCGAGCACTTGTTTTTTCCCCTCATCGAGCTCATCCGGATCTTTAATTAATCCTTCCTTTAAAAATACAAGCCAAGCTTTTGCTCCGATCAAACTAGAACAAAGACTCAACACCTTTCAGTCTTGATCTGCAAGTAATCCATCCCTGACAAAATACGAGCTGAGCTTTCGCTCCGATCAAACTACAAAAAATGCTCAACATCTCATGTTATTTCCATGAAATACTTCTAAAGAAGATATCAAGTTTATAGAATTGAGTAAACAGATTTTAGTTGGCATTACTATTCATATACGTATAATCAGTCTTAAAGATTGTAATTTTGTTATTTACACCAACTCCATTATAACTCAAACCCTAAACCAGAACATTTTACAGCCTGGTGTTTCTTTGTCGGATAACAAAGACCGAACTCAAACAATCATCAGTTTTTTTAATGTTTTTTTACATGGATACAATGGAAGAATGAAAGGCGTAGTTATATGGTGGTGGAGGCCAATGAGGAAGAAACACAAACTATTGCATTATGCACTATATGTAACTTCCCTGTCATTTGGTTGGTTATTCATTTTTGGAACAAGGGTCGCTGGATCTCTAGACAAAACCATATTTCCTTTGTGATCCATTGTTACGTACTCTGCAACATGTGGGTCCATCACGATTGTGCAGGATCTCCATTGTATGAATGTTAAATCGACACCGTAATAGTTCAAATGGTCTGTGATGCTGCTCCCGGACACTGACCTGCAATAGAATATGAAATTGGAAGTGTCCATGCCAGACTTCTAAAGTAATAATTCTATGTTATACAGAAAAGAGGCTTACCTACTGCAGTGTGGATCTTCGCCGGAACCATCACAGACCTTCTCAAATTGATAAACCACACTTCCCAGTCCAAGATTATACAGCCACACCTACAAGTAAGAAATGCAGATTATCAAACTTATCTTTGCCTTTCTTTGTGCAATCAGACCGTATAATGCATATCAAGCATCACTCCTCTATTCACCACATTTATAATATATGTTACAGACTCTTCATTTACCCTAAATTACTAGTATCCAGCACTTGTGTCCATCACATTTGAGATATGGATATAAGGGTATGAATCACTAAAAAGGTGGAAAGCCTTAGAGAAAATTGACCAGACCCTGTTACTTACTTCTGTAGGAAAGTGATGGTACGTCTTTTGAGGGAAATAAGAATAGTATGGAGGCAGATGAGGTACGATGTCATGTTCATTCGTGACTCTGATTGTGTTCGGAACAAGTTTGCTATAATAAGAAGCAAAGACAGCATTCCCAATACGAGGTTGTCCAAATGTTATAACTTGAACATTCTTGGCTTCATGATTAACCTGGAAATGCAAGATTATTTTCTCATTAAATCTTAGACAGAGCAACTGGATAAGCTCAAGAATTTGAAGTATTCATGTTGACCATAATTTAACCAAGGAAAATTAACTCAAAAGATAAGTATGACAATGCTAACATATTTCTAGCTGAATCGAAAAAGGCTCAACCGTAAAGGTTACCGTTAGGTCAAGTGCACAAAAGGAAGCCATAGCCCCTCCCATTGAATGGCCTGTAATCATGATGTCAAGGTCTCCGTAAAACTCTTTTGCTTTTTTAACAGCATATAGAATTCCAGAGTGTATGGTTGTATTGTGATAAGCTGTATAAAATCCTTGGTGCACCTGTACCAGTCGAACAAGACTAAAGATTAACAACCACTCTGGTATAAATTCACAAATTGGGATAAGTTTTTTATGCATACCATAGCATTAGGCATACCAGGGTAATGCAAATCAAGCTGTTTCCAGAACAAGTCTTTAACCCAATTCTGTATGCTGGAAACAGACAGATGAATCAAACAAAACTGAAGGAACAAAAAAACTTATTAATTTGTAAGGAAAACAATATCTTAATTTTGAAAAACTTCATTCTTGTTTATCGTTTATCTTTTTTTTCCCTTTTTTTTATCGTTTAGCTTTAGATGCCAATGGACAACTTTTTTTGAGAACATTGCGGAACAGAAATTATCAAGGCAAATAATATAGTACCTGTTATCCTGTGTTCCTCTAAAGGCAATAACAATGGCATTAATATCCTTTGCCACTCCAACAAATCCCTGTCAATTGATAGTCATTTCATGTCAGTTACAAACAAAAGTATTCTGTATAACACACACTTCATCCAGATACCTATGTTACTAGAGGGTGTCAGATACAAGTACATAGTTTTTTTTCTCACCTGAGGCACCTAAAATAAGGCTAAAATGAGGTTATATCGAGATTCTTACAAAAATGGTAAGAATTTCGGTATCGAATTTTCTTTACATACCGAACTGCTTGCAAAAATGAGTATTTTGAATTTTCTTTCTAAGATTTCTTCATATATTTGTTAAGCCACTCCCCATACCCATGTCCAGATATGTGTTGGCCACAGGAGCTTTAGGAAAAACAAAGAGTCAGAGAAACATAATGAACAATGAGAAATGCACCTGTAAACAGTTCTGAACATCAACAACAAGCTCAACAACTTCAAATCCCTGTTTCGATGCAAAAGAGCATCAGGATGGCCGATTTGGGTGGAAACTTACTTAAATAATGAATATTAAAGGAAAAATATATAAAATCAAGTACCTTAGTCAAACCATCACATCTTTCACACGTCCATGTAAAAAGTTCTGTTAAATCTGACGCATAAACCTATGGGGAGAAAATTTGCTTGAGTGACCATATCAAAGATAAGAAAAGCAATATGATTGAAGAACATAAAAACTCTTAAATAATATATTAAGCAACAACATTCAACCGATTGATTAGTCTATCACAGAACAAATGAGATGGGAACATTTGCAAGCAGGGATGAATCTAGAGTTGCTGGGGTGCAGCTGCACCCCTAAAAATTTTAAGTCTCCTAATAATTTATATATTTCCTTTATATCTTCTATCGATAATCTAATTTTGCACCCCTAAACTCTTGTAATCTTGTACCCCCTACATTCTAATATAACTTTTTGATAGTTTGGACCTCTTGTATAAAATTCTGGGTTCGTCCTTGTTTGCATGGAGCTTAGAACTTCTACCTCATTCTAGTGGAGTTCATTAACTGATGGCAGCAACAAGCCAACAAACAGAGCACGAAACCATAATTTCTTAGATAATTACATTGAATTTGAAACTCAACTTCATCAAAAAGCAAAAAGGTGATAATAAAAACTTTACCGCCGATGCATATTCTACTAAAATAGTGGCAAGTGTACGATTATAAACGGGAAGTTTATCATTGTGTTTCCCTTGCAACTCTACAGAAAACAAAAGCAAATTCATCATTAAACAATTATCTTTTTAAATTCTCATAAGGTAACAAAATCAAATAAAAAACACAAAAAAATTTAGCAGTTTTTAAAATCTAATTGCAGAAATTAGGATAATTCACTATTGTTACAACAGGAAGATCTACTTTTAAAAAAGAAAATTTCAGGAATTATATGGAATTGAATCTGATTAACACCTCTACCAGAAGAAGATGCAATCAAACACGTCAAAAACATCAAAAAAATTAACGTCTTTGGCTCCATGATCTGTAAACAAGGAGAAATTGTTAGGAATTATCCCCCCCCCCACACACACACACCCAAAAAAAAAGAAAAAAAGGGAAATCAAAGAAAGGAGATCGTGGAGCTCCGACTAAGATAGAAGACCCTAGTTTCTTCTGGGCGACGGTACGGTTCCCGGTTGGCCAGAGCGATGGGGTTTGGAGGGAATCGAATAATTTGAGAACGAAAGGAAGGGAAATTCAACAATTTCTTTATGATACAGAAACTACCCTAGTTTCTGTTTTTTCAGTTATCTTTTTCCATCCGTTGGCTGCTAAAATACAAATACATAAAAATTCAGTTAATTCTAGTTATTTTATCTTATTTTTATTTATTTAAATGATCATTTAGTTATAAAATAATTTTAATTTGGCCATTATATTTTTGAATTGTGTTAATAAAACTATACTAACTGTTTAAATGATATATTTTAAATTATTTGTTATTAAAATTTAATGAAAAAATAATATAACAGATAATAAAAACTTATATAATTATACATTTTTAAATAATAACTTCATATTTTCAAATTTTATAAATAATTTATCTAGGAGTTTAGGGATAAAAGATCGTTACTCAAAATTTGGCTTGAAATAATTTATAACTTACAATACAATCATATTTTATAAGATCGAGATTAACCTAAAAATACATAAGACACACATTAGACCTATTTAATCTAATGAGAGAGTTCATAAATAAATATACGAGTAATTCAAACTTAACATAATACAAATAACATAATGATAAATGTAATACTAGCATACTATATTCACATAGAATACTTCAAAACTTTATCATATCAAAATATAGCATATCGAACTAAAGTATATTAATAATTTTTTTTACGTGGTAACATAATAGATACGCGAATTTTATCTCTTTGCCAAAAATTATATCATGGTCTATAACTCTCTTTCTCGTCAATGACCGGATCACAAATATACGTTATCCTCGTCACATATAGTCTTTACCAATTCATACTTACCCTGATTTACATACATGTCAAATTGAGCCTAGGATTCACAAATTTATATATCATTTCGTATTTAACATATCGTACTTTCGCGAATCATGAATGATGTAAATTATATTCTTACATAGCACAAAAGATATCAAAACAAGAATATTTACATTGGTCACTTACTATAGACGATATCCAACATAAAACCTTGTTAATCAACTTACTAATTATGCAATTTAATTTGAAATAATACACATACGTAAATCAAAATGATACTTAATCATTCTTAAAATACGATTTACACTCATCAAATAATTTAAAGCATTCAAGACTCTCAAATTATAATTCCTCAAAGAAGTTAAAGGAATACTAATCTTACAAGTACATTAATAAAAAAACTCTTTGATCAAGTCTTTAAATTCTCTTTTTTCGTTAGTTTTAGACGTTTCTTTAATCTCTTTCACTAAAAAAAAATATTATAAAACAAATTATAATATTATTGGAAGATTAAAAAATATTAAAAAATGAATTTTATAATAAAAAATATTAAAAAATGAATTTTATAATAAAAAATATTAAAAAATGTTCTTTCTTACTCCACCAAAAAAACTAATTTTTTATATTTGTTACTATTTCGTTTCATTTTTATCTTAATCGATAGATCATTCAATATAAATTATAAAACTCTCTTTCCTTAATTAAAAAATACTTTTAAATTAAACTAGAAAATATTTTTAACCTAAAAAATAACTATTCTACGATATTTTTTAGGCATAAAGATAATTTTTACCCTTAACGTTTATAATTTTTATCGTTTTGGCCCTTATTCTTTTTTTTGGATAAATTTAACCCTTGACCTATGTATTTTTAACAAATAACTTATTTTTTAACCATCATAATAATTGAACCGTTAAAAATTTAATAACGATGACATATCATATATATATATATAATAATATACATATAGTATATTTTAAATACATACACGTGGAATATAGTTTTATTTCAATTTAAAATATAAAACAATTAAAATTTAAATAAAATATTAAAAATTAATTAAATCTAAAACAAAAGGCTACTAAACATTCTCAACCTTAACTATGGTAAAATCAAAATTTTATCTAAAAAGGTACAAACATAATCTGAAAAGAAAGGGTTTTGTATAGTTTGATACCGGTGAATCAAAGATAAAAGATTTTGATAATAATCAATTGGATTTTTATTATTTTAGTTTAGAATTTAGATATTTTAGTTTTAATCTAAATCGGAGTTTTAGCGTTTTATAAAGATATTTTAATTTAGCTAGGGTTGAGAATATTTAATAATTTTTTGTTTTGGATTTAATTAATTTTTAATATTTTATTCAAATTTTAATTATTTTATATTTTATACTGGAATAAAATTATATTATATATATGTATATATTTAATAAGTTAGATTCTATGTCATTTAAAATATATTATCACATATATATATATATATGATATTTTATCATTATTAAATTTTAACGGTTCAGTTATAATGATAGTTAAAAATGAGTTATTTGTTAAAAAGATATCAAGGGTTAAATTTATCAAAAAAAGATAAAGACTAAAATAACAAAAATTATAAACGTTAAGTGTGAAAATTATCTTTATGTCTATTTTTTATCATAAAAACTACTTTTAATAAATTGAGTGAATATTTGAAAATATATTACCTACCACTGACTGACTGAAGTAAATTAATTTTTGGCCTCCGCTTTTAAAATTATTTCCCCCTTTCTTCTCTACTTTGATTTTTCTTTTCTTACACAACATAACCTTTTTTCTTCTATTTTTCCTCGATTTGTTGATGTGCCACTTTGGATTCAAATCTGTCTTAAATGATAATCGAGAGAAGCTTGTGGAAAGAAGATTTTTAGGCGATAAAAGAGCTGCTAAAATATAGAAATTTTCAAGGGAAAGTTTGAGTTTCCTTTTTGGTCTAAGATGTGAAAGTGAAGATGATTTGGAGTAATAATTGAAGAATTGTGTCAAAAATAGAGTTTCTAATCCTGGGTTTTGTTTGATTTGGTTGGATTTTGATTATGGGTGGGTGTTTTTCTTGTTTTGGATCATCAAACAACGTAGGCAACAATGGTGAAACCAGTGTGAAAGAGCTGCAAAAGAAAGATTTTGCTAAAGATGCCTCAGTTGGACAATTTCATCGTGTAAATAGAGTTAATTCAGGTAAAAGAAATTCATTTCTCAGCTAAAATTTCATTTTTTTGTTGAATTGTTTCGAACGGTTGGTATTTTATCATCTGAAACATGTTGAATTCTGTTTTTATCTTTTCCTTAATGATATGTTAACAGTTATAATATGTTGCAAGTTTGATATGATACAATGTATACTCGAACTCAGGTATGAGCGTCGTTGTATGGTCGTATTTCTAAGGTTTTTAATGTACTTAGAGGAGCGTAGGAGACATCTCGTATACATGTGTCTGAGACGAGTGTAGGATGTGGATAAGTTTATTTTGGTACATCTACGTTCTATGTCATTCGGGTATATGGTCTATGGTCATATTGGCAGATTTTTGCAAGTTTTTCCATGTATTGGAGGTTTCTTAGTGATCTTATCCCCATATCCATGTCTTGATTCGAGTGCAGGCGAGTAGTTAAAGAAAAATAAAGAATTGATGATACATTTTTATGGTTGTTTTGTTGCTGTTCTTTGATGAATTGTTAGGTAGTGGAATTTTATAGGAGATCTACTCTTGGTTTCAAGAATGTGGATTTTCCTATTTCCTAGTAAAATCATGTTTAGCATGTTACCCAAACTCTGGTTTAGATATAGATATGTATCCAACATGTGTATGTTTAGTTTTTTTTCCCTAGTTTTTCCTTTATTTGGAGGATCTTAAAAGGTCATGTTCTCTCATCCGTGTCAGAATATGTGTCCGACACAAGTACTTCAAGCTAAATGAGTAGTTGAAGCAACATATCATGTTATCTGTAATTGACTAATTGTTACTTGGATTCAGCTGTAGCTTTGGATATGGATTTCACTGACACAGATATGTTAATTTTTTCATAGTTTTTCCATTATTTGAAGAATCCTTGGAAGGTCTTATTCTCACCCCTATGTCCGAACATATGCAAACACCATTACTTGTTAATACATAACTATTAATTAGTATAGATTAAATCCTTGGAATGTTCATAGAAATGATATAGAATGTATTTGAATTAAAGGTCAAAAGCTTTGCCGGAGATGTTTTATTCTTCCACTTTGAATGTAGAAGGCTATGTAAAATCATAAATTTAGTGGTAAACAATACACACATACACATTGAGTGTATTTTTCTTGAAGCATCCGTGTTGGGCACTCTTGTCAAAGACGTGTATGGGATATGACCTCCAGGGACCTTTCACATACATGGAAAAACTTAGGAAATCTGACCATACCTGAGTAGAATACATACCTCTATTTAATAGACTGACATTCACACCTAAGTCCAAGTAACATAGATTAATTTTGTGCGCAAGAGAGACAATTTTAAGTATTCCATTGAAGAAGTGTATTATGGTGCAGAATCTTAAGTTATAAAAGGGTCTTTCTTGTTTCTAGGCAATGGCTTAGTTTTATTGATGTTGCAACTAAACTTGTAACGGGCAGTTGTGTTTACAGGCCATGTTTCTTTAACTCTTCTCTTTGAGCATTCATGTCTGATGAATTTTTCGACATTGTTATATGCATATATCATATGATCCTCCAAGAACTCTCCAAATACATGAAAAGGCTTTAAAATTTTGAACGTACATTACCCTTATCCTATGCTTATACCCAAGTCTGAGTAATATATACCTCAGATAGTGAACATATATTACTGACGACGTACCTGATTCACTTTTTTGGACAGACAAACCAAAATTTCAGAGTGGCTCCGACCCTAAGAAGGAACCTGAAATACCTAAAGATGGACCAACAACAAATATTACAGCAAAAACATTTACCTTTCGGGAGCTTGCTGCTGCCACAAATCACTTTAGGCCAGAATGTCTGTTAGGAGAAGGTGGTTTTGGACGTGTTTACAAGGGCCGCTTGGAGAGTACAGGGCAGGTCTGTAACGGATGCTTGAAATAGAAATCAATAATGGTTATAAACATGAGCACATTTGATTTTTACAGATTTTTTCAGTTATGGATGTGAAGAAGTGAATTATGCAGTTTAATCTTTTTCTTTGAGTAATTGCTTTCTGTTTGCAGGTAGTTGCTGTCAAACAGCTTGATCGAAATGGTCTTCAGGGAAACCGAGAATTTCTTGTTGAAGTTCTCATGCTCAGCCTCTTACACCACACGAACCTTGTCAACTTGATCGGTTATTGTGCTGATGGGGACCAACGCCTCCTTGTATACGAATTTATGCGTTTAGGGTCTTTGGAGGATCACTTGCATGGTAAGTTAGCATTCTTTTTGTGTTCATGGTACTTGCAATTTATGTTACTGAATCCATACTTATTATTAACTTGATGTGAATATTTGACATGGGTGCTTCAAGAAAAATGAATCCATAATTATTATCAACTTTAAAGTGTATATGTGAATATGCATGTCTGTTTGCTTTTACCAGTTTTTAGTAACTACAATTTGTCGGTTGAGCAAATTATGATAGAAGGTTTGAGCCTTAATTACAGAGTTGTTTATCGATCAAACGGCATTGGGTTGACTAGGGTGTAACCTGATTCCTTCCAGATAGGTCTTTTTAATGGACAATTAGTTTTTTTGAACTTATCGTTTAGGGAGAAAGGGTTTTATTTCACTGAATATTACAAACCAAATTTTACATATCCGTCTTAGACTATACCGATATCCGGTACTCACCCAAGTTTGATTAAACATGTTATTGTGAGAAAATCATGAATGAAAATATCTGTAAATAGCCTGACATCAAAGTCCTTGCTCGTTATAGTTGGCAATCAATGGGGAATTATCTCATACTTGAAACTATTCCGTTAGGCTTCGATTTTCTATTTGACAGCTAATTATATGCATAAATTTTAAATTGCATTTCAATAGTGCTCTTGTATTTAAAGTTTGCTCCCAACGTTAGGCTTCATTGACTTCGATTTTCTGGTTATAGTTAAAGACTTTGAGAACTGCACTCCAGAAGACCACATAACAGTGTTTTAAATTTGTTTTTCAGATCTTCCACCGGACAAGGAACCACTGGATTGGAATACCCGAATGAAGATCGCTGTTGGTGCAGCCAAGGGATTGGAATACTTGCATGATAGAGCTAATCCTCCTGTTATATACAGGGACTTAAAATCATCCAACATCCTTCTTGGCGAGGGTTATCACCCTAAATTATCTGATTTTGGGCTCGCGAAACTTGGTCCTGTCGGTGACAAAACACATGTGTCCACTCGCGTGATGGGCACTTACGGTTATTGTGCTCCGGAATATGCAATGACAGGACAGCTCACTCTAAAATCTGATGTCTATTGTTTTGGAGTTGTCTTTCTCGAGCTTATTACAGGGCGCAAGGCCATCGATAATACACGTTCTCACGGAGAACATAATCTTGTTGCATGGGTATCTTTTTCCTTCTACCCAGCCATGATTCATAAATGTAAGAGATTTCTTCAAAAATTTATGCTTATGCAGAATTATTCTTACATTTTATTTCTTACTATTGATTGAATTGAGTTTTGTGTACCTCTTTTCTAACTTGCAAAAACGGGGTTTTAGGCACGGCCACTTTTCAGAGATCGTAAGAAGTTCCCTAAAATGGTTGATCCACTACTGCAAAGTCATTATCCGATGCGAGGGTTATACCAAGCTCTTGCCGTGGCGGCAATGTGTTTGCAGGAACAAGCTTCTACTAGGCCTCTAATAGGTGATATTGTGACAGCACTTACGTATTTAGCCTCACAAACCTGTCCCTAATGTGCCTGGAAATCAAAGCAACAGAGTTGGTCCATCAACCTTGAGACTCAACGATGACCGAAAAAGTAATGCAGATGATGGATTGGACAGCCCGGATGTGGTCAGACATGGTTCCCCCTCCACCTATAGAAATTCACCCGATTATCAGACGAGGAACAATCCTGGAAAATTGAGTACGGGGGCAGAGCTGGGTAGAAATGAAGCTGGTGATGATTCAGAACGACATGAATTTCATCGAGGCAGCCCTCTGAATACTACAAGAACAAGAGAAAGTCTACGTAATCGTGATCTGCACCGAGAACGTGCCGTTGCAGAGGCTAAAGTATGGGGTGAGAATTTGAAGGAGAAAAAACGAGCCAACACCATAGGAAGCTTCGACGGTACGAACAACTGATACTTCCATGACCCTAATTCATGTCACTGCACTCTTTCGAGCAAAGACAGATTGTCACTGGACGAAGAGGAAGAAACTTCGAAGAACACAGTCCCATAACCCTGGAAATGCAACTTCATCCATGTATAGGTAATCTCTCCAACTTCGAAAATCATATTATTACAGAAATGCTAGAAATATGGTCTCATTTTTTTGCATCATAGATGCTGTCATTGTTAAAAATTCTTGAAATCAAATTTCTGAGTTGTTCCTGCTTTCGTTTTTTATATATACAAAGAGGGGGTTTCATATTCTTGTTAATGGCACTAGAAGGGGGTTTCGAAAATCATTCCGTTAATCAATTAGGTTAGAAGGCTTGTGTAAAAAGATTAAACATCAAATAGGAAGATAAAAGTGATATTAAAAACGTGTAAAAAATACGATGATTGATGACGGTTGATAGTGGTTTATGTATTATGATATGATAAAGAGAAATAGAACAGAGGTCTCGAGTATAGAGAGTTGACCATCCTTCGATCATTCGAGACGATAAATATTTATAGTGGAGAGGTATTATTGGATACACTGAATTAGGTTAAATGACAGTTATTGATAAGTCCATATATAAGGAGACTCTGGGTCCAACCATAAGTTCTTGCCTGTTGAGGCATCTAAAGATGTTTAAATATTTAAGGTATAAATAAAAAGCAACCCCTAAACTTTATCTTTTGTTTGTATTTAACACTTTTAATTTTTAATTAAATAAGCCCTTAAATTATAATTTTTAATTATTTTAAGTTCAATAATTATTTAAGTCAAAAAATATTTTAATTAATAAAATAATAATATAATTTAAATACTTATTTTAATTAAAAATTATTTTAAGAACAAAACAAACCAAAAATAATAATTTAAGAGCTAAAGAACATATTTTTAATAGCTGATTTTTTTATTTAAACCTTTATTTAAATAGAAGCTAATTTCAAAAGTGGAGTAAGAATCAGACATTTTTAATTATAAATAAAAAATATTTGTTTCAGAATGAAAAAAAACAAGCACCGTAGATTCTTAGGGTCAGTTTAACATTATTTTTTAAAAGTATAGTGGAAAAGTTTTTTTAGAATTTTTGATTTGAGATATATGTGTTTAGTATTGTTGTCAAAAAGTGTTTTTGAGAAAATAAATGATTATTTTAGGCATAATGTTATAAGTTAAAAATATATATTTAAATGATAATCAAATTCTTTTACATTATAATGTTAACTTAAATTATAATACAATATAAAAATATTAATAAATGAATACATAAATTATTTTTAAAAAGTACTTTTCAGAAATGTTTTTAAGAAAATATATAATTTTTAAATTAAAAAATAATTTATGTTAAATATAATTATGTATTTATAAAAATTAAATTATAATAAAATATAGTAAATAAATGTTAAAATTATAATCGGACTCTTAAAAATACTTTTTCAATCGTAGAAATTAAAATTTTTAACTTTGCGTTTGAGTTAGAAAAAACATTTTTCAAATACAGTTTTTTCTTCAAAAGTTAACTGTTTAACATTATTTTTGCGTTCTAAACCAGTTTTTGATTCAAAAATTAATTATTTAGAACGCAATACTAAACGTAACCTTATTTTAATTTCCTCATGCAAATGCAACCAATCGAATCTAATATAAAGTCAATTTAATATAAATAGCAGTGACAACGATGAGAACAGAAGCTGAGAAGAAGAAGAAGAAGACCAGTGTGTTTCTTCTGCAACTGTAAAAACAGAGTCGAAACTAGAAACGTAACCCTAGACATAGGGGGAGTCTAGACAGGCACTTGTTGGCACAGCTTGTCTTCTTCCTGTCTTGTTTTATTATTATTAGACTTAACCCTGCTCTAGCCCTTTCACTTTAGGAAAATTCTTATTGGGTACTCCTAAAAATTTGTATGAGTTTCATACTTCAGTATATTGAAACAGGTAGTTCTTTGATATTCGATAGAGTTAAGTATTTTTTTTTGAGTTAATCGAGTTATATTAGAGATGATATTCGATAGAGTTAAGTATTTTTTTGAGTTAATTGAGTTAAATAATTATATTTTATAAATTAAATTTGATTTTTTTTATTTAAGTCGAGTTTATAAAATTTAAGTTAAATCAAATTTAAATTTTTTATTTAAACTTAATTATAAATATTTATAATATTATGATATTAATTAATTTAAATTTAAACGTTTTTTTATAATTATATACAATATATATTTTTTTATAATTTTTTTAAATATATTATATAGACAGAATAAAAATCTCAACTTATATTTAAAAATTAATTTATTAGTTATCATAAGTTTTAAATTATTTAAAATTTTTTAAATATAATTTATGCAGATATTAGACAAAATCGAAAATCTCAATTCGTATTTAAAAATTAATTTATTAATTATAAAAAAATTTAAATTATTTAAATTTTTATTTTATAATTTAAATTTATTTAAATTCAAATCTATAAAATATCTTGCATCATATATTCCATTTTGTCCCAAAGCTCAAATTTTATGGCCTTTATTTTATTTTGGCCTCTTTCTCCGATGAATTAAATGTGCTCTGCACTGTTCTCTGCTTTGCTTTTACTTCGCTCTCTCTCCCTCTTTATTACATGGAACCCAACACAACAACCCCATTCCCATCATTATTTATGATTCCTACTCCATCGCCACCTTTTCTGCTCTTCCTTACCTGAAAACCAAGAGGAAACATCCAAGGGGGGAAATCCAGTTTTGGTTTTGGGAATCCTTTGTCTATGGCGCCAAAAAGATCTTCTTCACTATCCATCTCTTTGTCCTTTTCTACCTTCATAGATTAAACACTTTGTGTCTGTTGCATTACCATGGAGGCTTAGCATTTCTGGGTTCCATTGAGTTGAAAGGGTGAAAAGAAAGAATTATGCTGCTAAAGTTCATTGTTTTTCTTGTTCTGGGTTCAGTTTCTGTGAAATCTCAACAGCCGACTTTCAACGACGATGTTCTGGGTTTAATCTTCTTCAAAGCAGGCCTCGAAGACCCGAACGCAAAGCTCCAATCTTGGAGCGAAGACGACAACGATCCCTGCAACTGGGTCGGTATTAAGTGTGACCCCAACACTTACCGGGTCACGGAGCTCCACCTCGACGGTCTCTCTCTTTCGGGTCATGTCGGACGTGGTCTGCTACGGTTGCAGTCTCTTCGAGTTCTATCGCTTTCGAACAACAACCTCACGGGAACCGTAAGCGCCGAGCTTTCTCGTATTGGAACGTTGCAGGTTCTTGATTTAAGTGGAAACGACTTGTCGGGGTCGATCCCAGAAGAGTTCTTTTCGCAATGTGGGTCGCTGAAGTCAGTTTCTTTCGCGAGAAACAACCTTTCGGGGCAAATCCCTGGCTCTTTAAGCTCTTGTTGGGGGCTTGCGGAGTTTAACTTCTCGTACAATCAGATTTCGGGACAGTTGCCTTCTGGGATTTGGTATTTGAGGACCCTTCAGTCGATTGATGTGTATGGTAATTTGTTGGAAGGTGCTATCCCCGAAGGAATTGGGAATCTTTATGATCTGAGGCATGTAAATTTTGGAAACAACAGGTTCTCCGGGAGGCTTCCAGGGGATATAGGAAGCTGTTCGTTATTGAAATATGTTGATTTTGGTTTGAATTATTTCTCCGGTAGCCTTCCTGATTCAATGCGGAAGCTTGTTTCTTGTACTCGGATCTGTCTACGCCGCAATTCTTTAAGGGGACAAGTTCCAGGTTGGTTTGGAGAATTGACGAGTCTAGAGAGTTTGGATCTTTCTGCAAATCAGTTTTATGGCAGAGTTCCTTATTCTCTGGGAAATTTGCAGTCACTTAAGGAATTGAATCTTTCGATGAACCAGTTTACAGGCAAGGTTCCAACATGGATGTTTAGTGTGTCATTTGATCAAGTTCTTCAAGTGTTGGATCTTTCTTCAAATGGTTTATATGGTGAAATCCCATCACAGCTCGGCGTTCTTAGCAGCTTGGTGTTCTTCAATATGTCGAGGAACCGGCTTTTCGGTTCTATTCCGTCCACCATAGGAGAATTGAAGGTCATACAAGTTGTTGATTTGAGTGACAATATGCTGAACGGAAGCATCCCTTCCGAAATCGGTGCTGCAGTCTCGCTCAAGGTGCTCATGTTGCAAAGGAACTTCCTATCTGGGAAAATCCCAACTCAAATTGTCAATTGTTCATCACTAACAACTTTGTAAGTTCTTTATATATACATGCATATACATTGTTTTATTAGGAACCTGAACACCTTACATATACATTGTTTCCTGTTACAATGGTACAGAGTTATGTCAGAGAACAACCTATCTGGCTCAATCCCGACCGCCTTTCCTAACTTGAGCAACCTCGAGTATGTTGATTTGTCATTGAATGATCTAACTGGAAGCTTGCCGAAAGAGCTAGCGAATCTTTCCCAGCTTGTGTTCTTCAATATCTCTCACAACCATCTTCATGGTGAACTTCCACTTGGAGGCTTCTTCAACACCATCCCTACTTCATCCATCTCAGGCAATCCGTCATTGTGTGGTTCGGTTGTTAACCGGTCTTGCCCGGCTGTCCATCCCAAGCCCATTGTTCTCAACCCCAACTCATCCAACTCGATTGGTGGCTCCTCTCCGGATCACCCTCGCAAGAAAATTGTGCTCAGCATCTCTGCCCTTGTTTCTATTGGTGCAGCAGCTTTCATTGTCATTGGTGTAATAGCAATCACTCTCCTCAATATCCATGTCCGTTCTACTGCACGTACTGCCGCAGCTCTCATGTTCTCCGGTGCAGAAGACTTTAGTTGTTCTCCTACCAATGATCCAAAATATGGAAAACTTGTAATGTTTTCAGGGGATGCTGATTTTGTTGCCAGCGCCAATGCCCTGCTTAACAAGGATTGCGAGCTCGGTCATGGAGGGTTCGGAGTTGTTTATAGAACAATCCTTCGTGATGGGCAGGCAGTTGCCATCAAGAAACTGACTGTTTCAAGTTTGATCAAGTCTCAGTTGGAGTTCGAAAGAGAAGTACGAACACTCGGAAAGATTAGGCACCACAATCTTGTAGCTCTTGAAGGATATTACTGGACTCCTTCCTTGCAACTCCTCATTTACGAATTCGTTCCGAGTGGGAATTTGTATAAGCACCTCCACGACGGGCCTAACGGAAGTTACCTAACTTGGCAACAAAGATTCAACATTATACTTGGGATGGCCAAGGGTCTGGCCTATTTGCACCAAATGAACATCATTCACTACAATCTTAAATCAACTAACATCTTGATCGATAGCTCCGGTGAGGCCAAGGTCGGAGATTACGGCCTCGCAAGACTGTTGCCAACATTAGATCGATGCGTTTTAAGCAGCAAAATCCAAAGTGCACTCGGTTACATGGCTCCCGAATTTGCTTGCAAGACGGTGAAAATAACCGAGAAATGTGATGTCTATGGCTTTGGTGTATTAGTCCTAGAAGTTATAACAGGGAAGCGGCCGGTGGAATACATGGAGGACGATGTAGTGGTGTTAACTGACATGGTGAGGGGAGCTCTCGGTGATAATAAGGTGGAAGAATGTGTCGACGGAAGCCTTCTAAATAACTTCCCTGCAGAGGAGGCAATTCCAGTTATAAAGCTCGGCCTAATCTGTGCGTCTCAAGTGCCATCGAATCGACCCGACATGGAAGAAGTAGTAAACATTTTAGAGCTAATCCAAAGCCCTTGTGATGGAAATGGCAAGGAGGAGGTTGAGTAAGCTATTACATATTAAGAGTGAGACACAACAAAACTTTGAGTTTCCCATTGAAAGAAGAAGCCAGTTTGTTGTATACAGACAAAAGAGTTCAAAAACTGATATTTCCCCTACGTTCTTTCTTTGTTTTGTTTATTTCCAACTTTGATTTATGGTATTTTCTTACATACAAGTTGAGTTTAGATTCATTTTCACTGTCTGCATATGAGACTTTGAATATCATTCAATGTCAAATATATACTATTTACAGCATCAGCTTTCTTTATTCGTCTCATAGACCGTTTGTTACGTTCATTATCACGATAAATATGGACCGATGGATCGAATAATAAAAAAAACAAAACATTAAAAAAGTAAAAGAATGGAATGGAATAATGAAGCTGGAAGAAAAAGTAGTCATCAGTCCTCATATTTCCTTTATAAAAAGCTACAATTCAATCTTTTTCTGCTTTTTGTGTCCCTAAACTATTCATTCAACCTTAACACACTGTTTTTTTATTACATAACATCATACATCAATTTGAATGCCCTGTTTTCAAAGGTTGTAACCTCTAGAAATCCTTTTGTTGCTTTGGGTTTACAATGTTGGTGAATTATTAATGCTTGGTTTTGAAGTTTAAACTTTTAATCCTTCAAAAAATGTCTTGAACAATGGGAATCATCACATAGGTTGGGGACTTACTATTTTTCTTAAAAAATAATATATATTTTTAAATATTCATTATATTACACAAAAATGTGTAAGATCAGAAAAGGTCTGTCTTAAGAATTCTTTAAATAGGTTTAGAAAATGTTTCATGAGTTATCAGAGAAGTATCGATCGAGAAATCTTCATCAAACCATTTTGTCACCATGTTTACCTCTAGTTTTATAAGTTTAAAGTCAATGAACTATTTTTTTTTCTTACAAAGTCAATGGATGTTGCTTCCAACCCTGGGCATTTGATGGGAATGTACAAAGAGGGAACACACAATGATTACATCATACAATACAAAGAGATAAGGAGGGAAACAAGATAACACAAATATAAAATAAAACAAGACAACATAAAAACTTGGAAACAGACATGCCAATTACCAAATAAAAATATGGTAATGAGTACATAGGAAGGATGAGGTGGTGTCTGCAGCCGGCTGCCTGCATGAATTATAAACAATAACTCCATATCCATCCACGAGACGACACAAATCATTGTCATCAAAAACCTTGAGACAAAAGCAAAACTGTATTTAGGTTTTAGGGATGGGTGTAATAATAATAGTGACTTAAGAAACAAGACAATTTTTTGTTCATGGTAGATGGCACTGGTGCTGGTTATTGCCTTTATGTTGATGGAGGGAGAGACAAAATGATCAAAGCCCCATCTCCAACACTCTCATTTTACAAACATAACCATACACAAAACTCAAACATGTCCTCTACCCAAGAAAGACAAACAATTCAAGTACAAGTCTCGTTCCCATAGTAATCTTAAACAAAATCAAAATTTAAATTTTAAACTCCTAAAAAAATAAATCTTACATTAAACCTCTATATACTAAAACAGACATGCTTGCGTATTGCAAATGTGGAATATGGAGTTGGACACACATCAATTCCTGGGAACTGCACTAAAAAAGGTTATCCAACAACCCTACACTCAGACCTCAGTCTCACCCTGGTGGGTTCATGTTTCTACTTCCCTCTCTTGTAACCCAATGAAAGCCATTAATTTATGTTGTCTCTATTAGGACAACAACATTAAAAAAACAATGAGACTATGGGTTTGTTTTTGGCAACTCAAAAGCACTTTTTTAAGTGCATTTAATAAATTTTGTTGTTTTTCAAATCAGTTTTAAAATTTTTTGGCTTTTAGGTTGAAAAATCTAGTTTGCATAGTAAATTTAATTTTTTTACCCTTTTAATATATTGTTAAAATAATATTTATGTATAAATAATTATAAAATAATATATATTTTTATAATATTTATATTAAAAATAAAATTATTTTATTAATAATTTATTTTAAATTTATTATTAATTTATAATTATTATGTCTGTATATATTAAAAATAAATTTATTATTTATAATATATTTTATAATTTATTTTAATTAAAATTATTAATTTAAACATCATCTAAGTTTACTTATACCTTATAATATCATGTTTAAAATAGATATTTTATCTTTTTAAAACCACCTTTTGACATCAATGACAAACACTACCTAATTTTTTAAAATCACTTTTTGTACAGCACTTTTAAAATCACTTTTTTAACCACACTTTTTAAAATCAATGCCAAACTAAACCTATATATGATTCTTCGATATCCCCACTCTTTCCATTTCCAGCAAATACATGGAACAATAATTATTATGTAACCATTTTTATTACATTTCATGTGCCTAGGTCCTAGGGTTAAAACAATGGATCACTCTAACACAAAGTGAATGCTCCTTTAAAGGCTAGAAGGAGAGGGAGATAAGAGACAAGAAAACAAGAAGACTTCTTAAGTAATTCTCATGGACAGATTGACCCAACCAGATGAGATGGAATTAATGTCAAATATTAGAAGGACAAAGTTATTTACCTTAAAAAAAACAAGGGACCTATTCAATCAAGATGGAACTAGTATCGAATTGAAGGATTTAATTGAATAGGATTTAAACTATTAGGGACCAAAAAAAACTTGATGTAGTCATGGCTGGATCTTGGCAAGGGGGGCTTATTTAATTTTTTTTTAAATAGATGTTTGGAACAAAACATGATTTGTTAGTTGCAAGGAAGGATCCTAACTCGGCCTGTGGCACAACACTGCTTTTGTCTTTGTCTCCACCTTCAAAGTTTATTAGACAACAGAAAGTAATGTTTCCTATGTCTTCAGAATCACTTCTCCCTTGTCTATGACTTCATTAATCTTGTTTATAAAACAACCTATTTTTAAATGGAATATGAGAATCAGGCTCAAGTCTAGTACATAAATATGTTTAATGGAGATTAAGATTTGAAAACATGTTACATAAGGTAAAAGTTTAGATTGAATGAATTGTTGTGGCGTATCGGGTTGTTTCGGTTTAATTAACGGAATGATGATATGATACATTAAGTGGTGTAGACTAAAACAATATCGTTTTATCAACGTTATTTTGATGTTAAATATCTTAAGCGACATCGTTTTGTCAAAGAGAATGTGAAGAAATATATACTCAATAAGATTTGAACCTAAAACCTTTAAAATTAAAACCATACTTTTAACCACTAAAACAAATAAACATTTTTATTTTTTTTTAACACAAATAATATGTATGTTAAACTACAGTTTATCATGTAAATAACATTATCATACACGAATAATATACATATTTTTAATATAAATATAATAGATATAATATTAATATACATATATTATAAAATTAAAAGTATAATTTTTAAAACTCAAAATTTACAAAATCCACATCTTAAACCCTATAATAATAAACTATAACTTTAAAATATAAATCTTAAGCCCTAAAATTTTATTTATAAACAAGTAATATATATAAACAAATAATATATTATCATAAAAACTAAAAAAAATAAATTTAAAAAAAATTTATATAAAAAAATCAAAATTCATCAAAATAAACTCCAAATCCATCCATTCTCAATACTAGTGGGTTTATAATTTTAGGTTCAAAATTTATGATTTAACATTTTAGGATTTATAAGTTAGAGTTTAGTATAATATTTAATATCATTAATAAAATATTTTTTATTTAATATAAATAATTTATTATTTTTACATATTAATATATTATTATACACATATTATAATATTATTTTTAATATATTTATGTTATTTATATAGAGTAATATTATTTATATAATAAAATAAATTAAAATATTCTTAATTGTAATTTAGAATATATATTATTTGATCTAAAAGCAAAGTAAAAATGTTAAGTTAATTTAGTAGTTGAGAGTTCGCCCTTGATTTTAAAAGTTTTATATTCGAATCGTATTAAATATATATTTTTTTCAAGGTCATTTAGTATCAAAATAGCGACACCAAAACGATTACAACATCCAAATTATCATCTCATGCATCATGTTATTATTTCGTTAAGAAATTAATGATGCATTGGCATAAATGAGTCAAAATAAATAATGATAAAATTAAATTAATTAAAAGGTTTATGACAAAAAAGTGATGAAATTGAATCAATTAAAAGGTTTATGACAAAAGCAAGTTAATAATTATAGTTTGGTGGTACCTAACATAATTTAGCCTAAAATAAATTAGAATATTTGAATGAAACATATAGCAAGTGTAGTTCAGTGACGCTTTGGCCTTTGCTGCTACTTTGCTTCGTGAGTTACGTTTCCTTCCATTGTCTTTCCCTGTTCTTCAGCCATAACAAAAAGAAAAGGTAAAGAAAAAAGAACAAAGAACAAAGAATCACACAACACATTATATAACAGAACTATGATTATGAAAATGGGTGTAAGAAATGAAAACAAATGCATGGAAGAAATATCAAGTGTTCGAACAAGGTTCGGGGACGAACAAAGCACATTGCTGGACCAGTTCGAGAGGCTTTCCTTTGAGATTCAGCTCAATCAAGCCATTTTGGCTAGGAGCCTATCGGAGACAAGCGTGTCTAAAAGGTCGCAGTTTCAAGCTCCGCCTCCACCGGTGGCTGCAAAGGGGAGGAGAGGGCGGAGAGGGTTTTGTTTCAGCAGGGTCCTGAAGAAGTTGGTGAGACCCATTCTTGGTCGGAAAGGGAATGGTGGGAAAAAAACAGTGCTCGATCCCTCAAATCCCTTGTCTTGGAAAGCCTTTAGCAGATCTCTACGGTTCTGATGATTTTTTTTTCCTTTTATTACAGAAATCATGTTGTTTTATTCATTTATTACAGAAATCATGTTGTTTTATTCATTTATTACAGAAATCATATATGATAAAAGACTAGGCAACTTCCTATCTTGTTTTACTGAAGAATTGCTGTAAGAATTTGGAACATTCCAAGTTTGATTCTAGATTGTTGTAAGTATATTTCCTAAGGTTTGAGTTAAATTTGAAGTCCATTTTGTTGAATTTTTTCTCCTTTGGATAAGTTTTTTACGTAGTCTATAACGACCTTATCTTTAAATATTAATTTCTTATTTATCTGATATTGTTATAAAAGTCTCATAAAATAAAATATAAATCAATAAATTTATTATTAAAATATCAATCTTTATCCTTTCAAAATATGACTTTCGCCTCTTGAAACACCACAGCAACGCTGCCAAAATGATGCTCACCTAATTGATCTGCCCGTAATCGCCCGGCGGTGACTTTCGCTGATGTCTTGGCATTCTCTATACAATATTCCAGTGACGAATGCAGGCACTTCGGGCACGACGAATGTGACGCCAGTCGTTGCCATATTCCTGTGGCCAGCAAGCTCACTTCCGTCGCAAGCAGGCGTCACCGTTGCATTTTCACGAAAGAAGAAAAAAGATGGTCAAAACTGAAGCCTTAACCTTTCAGCAGAGTATCTTTGTTTTTGGTTTAGAAGCCATTTTGGGGTTGTTGCTCCTAGGACTGATCTACCGTGGTGCGAGCTTTTTGAATATCGTTCTTCCTTCTTATGCCATGCACTTCAGGTATATTATGACTTATTTATGCTAAGTCATTTATAAGAACAATCAATTAAAAATATTTATTTAAATATTTTTTATTTTATTATTTTTATCAAGTAAATCTTTATTCAATAAAAAATATTTTTAAAATTTAATTTACAATAAATATTAATGAATATTCACTTGATAAAAATGACGAGGTAAAAAAATAATTAAATAGATATTTTAATTAGTTAGTTCTATGGATAACGTGGCGGGAATGACCTATAATATATTTTCTTTGTCAAGGATCAACCTAAAAATAAAAACTTGACACTCTTTACTCAACGAAATATACATGCAAAAGAAATTATTACATAATCTTGGTTCATTATTTAAATAAGAAAAAGGTGAATATTCAACTTCTAAAAAAAAGCATTAAAAAATTATTTTAAAAAATAAATAAAAATTTATTATTAGATAATAATATAGATAACATAATAAGTAAAGCCCATTTAATAATTTTTTGTTACGCAAATACATGAAATGACATGTATGTATGTTAAATTATATTCGAAAGCAGTCAATAATCATGATACAAGATGCATAAAAAATACTTTTTTAGGAGTCAATAATAGGGGTGTATATTTAGTTAATTCGGTCGGTGGTCAAACCAAATTAACCAAAACCGAATTAATTAAAAATTTTGAAACCTTAACTGTTAATCAAACCGAATTATCTATAATCAAATTAACCGAACCGAAATTATTTTAGTTAATTAACCGAAATTTATTATAAATTTTAGTTAAATTATATAATAAGTCACTAAATTATGCTAAACTAATTTTTTAGTCACTAAACTTTTATTTTATGTTAATTTGATAAAAATTTAGAGACCATTTTATATTTTTTAAAAGTTAAATGACTATATATATGTATATAATAATTTTGGTTAATTCAGTTAATTAATCGATTTTGAATCGAAAATCAAATTTTCAAAAAAAAAATTATTAACCGAATTTACCTAAAATTAACCGACCGAATTAACCAAAATAATTTCAGTTCGATTAATTAATTCGGTTAAAATCAAATAATACAAACTCTAACAGTCCATAAGCATTTCACTCGCCTTGAGTTGGGTTGGATTTGTATGAGAGATTTTTGAATACGAGCTACCCATTTATCTAGCTCATAGACTCAGTTCCTAAGGGTTCCTAAGGGTTGGGTTGAGTCAATTTAATTATATCATTTTTTTAAAATTTAAACATGTTTACTACGAAGGAGTAAAAATAAAATTAACTATAAAATTTGTTAATTAAATGATTAATATCCATAACTACTTCGTTATTTTGAGATTAGATGAGTTGGATTGGGTCTGTACATGATTAAAATGTCCAGATTAATTTAGTTTTAGGTCAGTTTTGGAAACGATATTCTTGAATTTAGGTCATTTCGAGTTACTATCATTCAATGATTTAATCTTTGTTATTTGACTTAGATAATATTAAATTCAAATCTTTTTATAACTTTTACCCTTATATTTTGTAATAACTTAAATTTCGAGTCAAAGATCGAACATTAACCCGAGTCTTGAAAATTAATTGTTTAGTAAAAATATTTAAAATAATTGTACCAAATTTGATCCATTTTAGGTGTTTTTAGACTTGGAATTAGGGGTGAGCAAAACTCGACTCGACTCGAAAAAACCGAATAACTCGACTCGACTCGAAAAAATTTCAAATAAAGTTTGAGTTGTAAAATGAAAATTCGAATAACTCGAATAACTCAAAATTTTTAGTAATTAAAGGATTAATTTTTAAGTTTGAAACGAATCTCTCAATTTTTTTATGATATATATACATTGATATATTAAAATATAAAGAAATATTGCTATATATGAATATATATATATATGCATATCTTATATGATTAGAGAAAGTCGTTTAAATTGGAATCAAATCATATTATAATATGATAAATAATTACAGTTAAATATTTATAGGAACTCGAAACTCGACTCGATTCGACTCGACTCAAATTTCTTAAACTCGACTCGAACCGAAAAAATTTCAAATAAAGTTTGAGTTGTAAAATATGACTCATCAACTCGAATAACTTGAAATTTTTTAACTCAACTCGACTCGATCGATTACACACCCCTACTTGAAATGTTACCTTTTATGAAATAATGACACTGAGGTACTTAAGGGACACTCTGTCCATTGATGAAAATGAGAGTTAACCACTCATTAATATGATTTTGTTTAACGTGGAGTTGGGATGCAAAAATCTGAGTGTGACAGTGTACTTTTTTGTTTCATCTTCATTCATATTCTTAGCCATATATTTTTCTTTCGGAAGATTTAGATCACGATTTTTTTGTTATCGTTAAGTGTTTGAAAGTATTATTTTTATTATCTTTTTATTTATATTATTGTTAAACTTAGATATATTATTAGTTGTATTATTAAGTATTTTATGTATTTTTATTTCCTAAATTATTATATTTAATTCGTGTTTTGGTTAATATTCGTGAAAAATATATTGTTTTGATATATTTTTTATTTGCAAGAATAAATATCTTGGTGATAGACTACCGATTTAGAAGGAAATTCAAGAAGATAAAATCAATTACAAAAACAAGGAAATAATTTTAGAAGATTGAAGTAAAGATGAAAAGACTTGATAGGAAAAGAATTTTTTCTTGTGATTATTTCCAAATCCTATTACCTAGTTGACTAAGCCAAGCCTTTAAAACAAGAGATCATGTCGTCCAATAACAGGAAGGCGAGATCGAGAGAGTGTGTGAGCAAAGGGGCTATTGAATCCCTTCTTGTTTTTCTTGTTTTATTCAAGTGATAAGAGGATTACTTGTTGGATTTTTTGTCCAACCATAAACTAACTTAAATTGGTTTGGGTTATTTTGTTTTATGGTTTGATTTCACTTTGAATTCTAAGTATTTGTAGTGTTCTTAATCAAGGTTTACTTATTCTTGGCATTGATTCGGTTTACGACAGAATTGGGAAAGGACTTCGATAAACAATACATGTATCTAGATTCGGGAGAATTAGATTCACGAAATGAATAAGTATGGTTCGATCCAAGTGTAAGAGAACTAATCTGACTTAGGGATAAGTGTAGGATTTCAACGGCTAATAGAAGCACAAGACAGTTGTTGTACACCTTTGATTAACGCGGAGATGTATCATCAAAGAGTGTGCAATTAACAGTATATCATGTTAGGGATAACGGAAACTATTGAAGAACGCTTTGCCGAACCTTGAGGATAGTTGCTTACATTGCCCGAGCAATTTCCTTAGTTGCAATTGCCCAAGCATTCGATGAACTGACTAGGCAGTCTGATTAAGCCCAATTACCAGAATAATTAAGTGGCGCGAGCACTCACTTACAAGGAAGAATTCAATCGTCTATCATTCTAAAATTCAGGACAACCCAACCTCATCTCTCTTATTGATTACTCCAATTTACTTAAATTTCTTGTTTTATTATTTATTTTATTTAAATATAAATTTTATAAACCATTTGTGTCTTTATTTTCAGTACCAAAGATTAGATTCCAAAAAGAGTCCCTGTGAAAACGATAATTATATATACTATAACTTGAAACGTGTACACTTGTATGTATTTGTGAAGCACGTTAAACACGCAACAGTTATATTTAATAATTTAAACAAGCGTTTATCTACTTTACAAACGAACATTTACTTACCATTTTTAACACCTAAGCGAATGTTTATTAATAACTATTTTTTTTATTTTGATAAACATGCGTTACAATCCCAACAACTGTTTAGTTGCGACCATGATAAACAAAACCTTAATTTTTTAAGTTAAAAATCTTAATATTTTTATGTTATCTTCACGTTCGAGATATTGTTATTGAAAGTCTTAAGAATGATAGTATTATTTTTGAAAGATTCGTAATCAAATATTATTACGTGTTTGAATAACAATAACGTATTAAGATTAATGTGTAACTAATTGATGATTAGATATTGTTATTGAAAGTCCTAGGAGTAATAGTATTATTCTCGAAAGATTCTTCATCAAGTATTATTATGTGTTTGGATAACAAAAATATATTAAGATTAATGTGTAACTAATTGATGATTAGATATAGTTATTGAAAGTCCTAAGAGTGATGGTATTATTCTTGAAAGATTCTTAATAATTATTATTATTATATGTTTGAATAACAATAATGTATTAAGATTAATGTGTAACTAATTGATTATTAGATATTATTATTGAAAGTCATAAGAGTGATATTATTATTTTCGAAAGATAATTAATTAAGTATTATTATGTGTTTGAATAACAATAATGTATTAAGATATTGTTATTGAAAGTCCTATGAGTGATATTATTATTGTCGAAAAATTCTTAATAAAGTATTATTATATTATTTGTTTGAATAACAATAATGTATTAAGATTAATGTGTAACTAATTGATGATTAGATATTGTTATTGATAAAATAATTTTTCAATCAATAGATGATTGTGTGCTAGAGAATAACATATTAGACTGACCCGCTATAAATATATTTATTAAATTATTATATGATAGTTATAATATTACTCATAGTGATAGATACGTACATGATCCTCAAATTTGAGATTGTTATTATCTAGTTATATATTTTAATACAATCAAACGTCCGTTGTAATTGATTATTCTATAAAAATTTTACGGTTTACAAATAAGTTTTATGTTTTATAATTTATAATTTAGGATTTTAATTTTAAGGGTATAATTTAAAGTTTATAAAAGAAATATATAATAAATTTAAAAATATATATCAAATAATTATCCTAAAATAATTATATAAAATATCTTTTTAAAATAATTAAAATGCTTTTTCAATTTATGTAGAATAAGAATTAATTTAGACCAATTTAGTAAGATAACTAGATTTCAAAACTATTTAATTTAAAATTATATTTATTAAAATTTATTTAAAATTTAATGGATCAATAAATTGTTTATATTTGAAATCATTTAGTATTGTGTTCATTCCTTATGTAGTTAATTTTTATAAAATAAAATGTTTTACTCTCTTAAATAATAACAATTTAATAAATTTTAACAAAATTAGTATCCAATTAATGGGTGACACTAAACTTAATTACACTTTTATATATAATATATAAAAATTCTACAACGGGCGTCAAACACCGCTGAATACTACTAACGTTGAACATTGTTGAATATCATTAAACTAATTAATAAAGATTAAAAATCTTAAGGATTCAACATATAATTAATAAATATTTAAAATAAAATTTTAGTTAAATTATTTTTTACAGGGAAAACTATATGGATGATCATCCAACTATCACTTTTTTCTTGTGTTAGTCACCTAACTAACTTTTTCATCAAAATCATCATTAAAATTTTATTTTGTTGTATTTTGGTCATCAACTGTTAAATGTTTAACGGAGACTATGATATGGTATGGTTTAATAATAATTTTAGTCCTTAAAATTATTACATTATATCAAATTAATCCAAATTAAAAATAACTCATCAAATATTTTAACTAAACCTCAAATTTTTCATCCCTTTTCTTATTCTTCTTGCAACACTATTTTAAAAATTAATTCGTAAACTCTCTCTTTATTTTTCTTGTGTCTTTAAACAACTTATTAAGTTTCAGATTATAACAAATCATTTTAATTTTATAATTTATTCTTTTAAAATTTAAGTTAAAAGAATAGTTTTTTTTCTTCGAATCAGGATGGCATTTTCGTCGAATAATTTCTTTTTTAGCCCAAAGAAGGTTGTGTTTCCGCATTTGAGAAGTCACTGATACTAAATTTGTGTGAAGTTGTAGGAACATCCATATGAAGATCGAAAATTTTATGTGAATTGATAAATCGAATTTTTTTATGAATCCGATAAACATAGAAAATGATAGAAATATATATATACTAGTAGTTTGGAAAAAGTCAAAGAAGCTATATTAGATTTTAAAAGAACAAATCATAAAATTAAAGTGTTTTTCTATAATTTAAATTTTAATAAATTGCTCAAAGACACAAGAGAAATAAAGAAAAAATTGATAAATTAATTTTTTTTAAAGTAATGTTGTAAGAGAAAAAAAAAATTAAGGTTTAGTTCAAATATTTGACGAGTTATATTCTATTAGAATTAATTTGATATAATATAATAATTTTAGGGACTAAAATTATTCTTAAATCGTGTGATGTCACATCTTCATTAAATATTTAACAGCCGATGACCAAAATAATAATGAAATAAAACGTTAACAATGATTTTGATGAAAAAAAAATACTTTAGTGACCAATTCAGAAAAATGAGTGATAGTTGGATGACCATTCATGTAGTTTTTCTTACATAAAATAATTTAATTAAAATTTTATTTTAAATATTTATTAATTTTATATTGAGTAAAATTGGAAATTGCACCATGCATGTTAGAATATTTTTAGTAAAATAATATTTTATAATTGTGTGTAAAATTGGAAATTGCACCACTTAGTTTTGTCCCCTTCCCTAAATGAAAAAAAAAACATTTATTTTGAAATGTTTTTTCTCCATACGTTTCTTCTTGTAATGTAAGTTTGCTATCAAGCTCTAGTAGTGATTGGAACAAGACATGCCTTACAAGTGGTCATACTTTTATAAGTATCAGAAATCGATAGGGATTAGTATAAGTGATAAATATTTTGATCGTTTAAATAAATTTTAAGTTCGAGGTATTATGTATATAAAAAATTATTATTAAAAGACTCAAACTTGAGATTATATGGAAAATATTTTATGTACTTATGGCGATTTCTTTTTCACGAGTGTGTTTAATTTAAGGTTTATAGAGTTCGTTTAAAATCTATAATTTAAAAATATGAATTTAGAGTTTATGGTTATAATTTATAAGATATGATTTATCTTTCAAGGTTAAAATTTTAAATTTTAATATAAATTTTAAGGGTGCTGATCGAGTGAGTCGATCACGATTTGGTTATTACTTGACTCGTACTCATTAAAAAAATTTTACTCAACTCGTTGCTCGTTAAGCTTGACTCGTTAAGTTCACTAAAAAAATTATCTTATTTTTAATTAAAATATAAATTTAATAATAGGATATAAGACTTAATATTAATATAAATTAATAAATTTAACCAAACATATCAAAAGAATGTATAAAATACTTTTAAAATCTAAAATTTATATTAACAATTTACGAATACACCAAAATAGCATGTTAAAATTAAAATAACAATCCATAAATTAATAATTATTATTTAAATTTATTTTTTGAATAAAATAATTTAAAAGTAACTACTAAAAAAAATATTTTAAAAAAAAGTTTTTGTACTATCAGATCTTATATATTAACTCTATATTATACGTATAATATTCTTCCTTATTTTTACTAAAATTGTCATTTATTGACATTTTTTTTGATAATTCTTTTTTATATATATTTCATCGTATTTAGAGAATAAAATTATACGAAAAAAACTAAAATATATTTGATTCATAGTTTTTAAAATTTATATTTCTAAAGTTCTTATTAATAATAAATTTTAAATAATAAAAATTAAATTACAATTATTTATAAATTTGATAAAACATAAAGAAGATATGTTTTGATACTAAACCGCACATCTATCGAAAAATCAGAAAACTTATTAGACATATTAATCACATGGGGGATTGATGGGATGGAATTTACTTGCTGTGGACTTTGGGAATCAAGTGGGAAAAAAAAAATCAAAATTTTATTTCACGTGAAAATTTTTAATTTAATTTAATTTAATTTGAGAGTTTTAAAATATAAATTTAAGGTTTATAATTAAATTTTATACGATAAAATTTAAATATACGGGATAATTTAAGATTTAAATTTTAAAAATATAAATTTAAGATTAATAATTAAAGTTTATGAGATAAGATTTAAGTTTTAAGATGGAAAACTTAACTTTTAATTTTTAAAATAAATTTAGATATATTTGTAGAAAAAAATCATTGTCGGGGTATTATGTAATAACTCCGTATTATACGAAAAATTATATCATGGGTCAGTCTTACTACGTCATCCATGAGACCGACCAATAAAAACTAGCCACCTCATTATTTTTTATTTTTTCAAGTGAAAAATCACTTGGAAAAAAATATGACATGGAAAGATGGGTAGTTTTTATTGGTCGGTCCCATGAACACATGATGGGACTGACCCATGATATAATTTCTCGTATTATACATATAATATTCTTTCGTATTTTCGATAATGTTATCATTTATTGACAATTTGATGATAATTTTTTTATATTTCGTCATAATTATAGAATAAAATTATACGAAAAAAAAAACTTAAAATGCGTTTGATTCATAGTTTTTAAAAAGTATATTTAAATTTTTATGAATAATAAATTTTAAATAATAAATAATTACTGATAAATTTGATGAGACATGAAGATAATATGAATTGATAATAAACCACGTATCTATGGAGAAATCAGGACAGATATTACTCACGTGGTGGATTGACGTGGCAGAGAGAGTCATCGGATTTACTAGATTTGGCCTACGGGAATCTTGCGGGGTTGTGCAGTACGGAGATTTGAAAGCAAGGGTTAAAAATTTGATTAGAAAAAAAATTATTTAATTTATTTTGTATAAAAAATAATTTTTTATCTGAAATATTTTTAAAATTTAAAATTTTAATAATTTAAAACTTTTGATAATTAATTAATTATTTTTTAAATTTTAGTCGAGTTAAACCAAACCTAAATCAAATATACCCTAATATAATTAACATGCATACTTTATTTTGAAGATAGACGATGAGGATAACCTAGTTCCTCTACATTCAATGAACCATCCATATCCAGTGCAGCTGATTCCCATCCCATCAAGGGACCATGCCCTTGCCTGAGCCGTCGGTTCATATGGTGCAATTAGGCCAACTTACATGATGCGGAGTCACAGTTTTCAGCACCGGACTGTACTCAAAGAAATTAGTAGGTTTAAGCTCAAACCCACCACTCAACGTCGGCATCATCGGAAAATCCTCTTGGCAAGGAACATGGTGGAACCCCATGGTGTACCACACCACAATGTCCTGATTCTCAATGTTACGATTCTTCTCTGTCCACACAGCCAATGTATCATCTCCTCGACTCTGGTCGACATATCGCCCGCCAGCCCATTTCTCAGACTTGTTGTACGGAGTCACCCACACGTTATAATTCGTGAAAGCGCCTCGGATTTGTGGGTAGTCATCGGCCAAGAGGAGTGGAGCAGCTGCAGAGCCAGGAACCAAACGATACCCGACATCGTTACCAGGTTTAGTTTTCTTGTTAGGGTTAACCACTAGGAGCTCCGGCGGATTCAACCCGATCTGGGTCTTTGCTTCGGATTCTGTTCTGACGATTTCATGTTCCACGTTCCAGTAACTTTTTCTAGGGATGTTCATGTTGTTGACATGTTTTGTGACCAAATGTGTTTTTTTGAAGGAATTTTGGTGACCGTCGATGTCGAGATCGAGATGGTACGTTAGGAAATGATCATGGCTCACACCGATGGTGTTGTCTGCTATTAATGTGCCGTAGATTTCCTCTTGTATTTGGTCCGTGTGAGTGTAGGGGACTGCCTTCACTTCCAAGACTCCTGTTAAACCAACCTGACAACAAATATAGAAGAAAAATATGTTATAAAAAAGTATTAATTTATTAAAATTTAAAAATAATTAGATATAATAATAATTTTAGTCTAAAAGTTTATAATTATAATTTAAAATAATTTAATTATTTATATTTAAAATTTTTAATATTATAGATCACTTATCGCGTTGGGTGTAAATCGTCTCGCGTTGGGTGTAAATCGTCTACCTTTTAACTGTGCCTCCATTAATGCTTTCACTTTAAATTAGTGGGTTTAGGGTTTAGAGTTCAAGGTAAGGAATTATGGTTAGGGTTTGTGGAATTAGGAGTAGAGTATATTTTTAAAGTATAGAATTTAGGGTTTAAGATATAAAAAATTAGGGTTAGAATTTAGAATTCAATTTTTTTAATTTTTTAACATGAGACACGATTATAAGACAGAAGATTTCTATTCCCCTGTTGTTGCCCATAAACTCGACGACTGACATATAAGTTAATTAGACAAAATTAATCATTTTATTACTAAATAACTGACAAACTAATAAAACATACTCATTATAATTTTAACGTTGCTTATCACTAGACATAAATGCTTCATCAATAAAATTTTTAAATATAAATAATTATTTTTTTAATTATTATGTTAACACCACTTTAATATAATATACAAATTTTGAGACAATACTTTTTTTATCAAGTCACGTTGGATGTTTATTTAGTTTTAACTGTTAAATGACATGTTCCTAACAAAAATTTAACTATGTAATTAAATTATAAATTTTTCAAAAAAGAAAATACCTATAAATGTCCTTGGTGGGTTCTACTTTTTCAATTTTAACATGTAGATATTATTTACATTTAATTTGTCATTTAAAATCTGAAATCAACTTTCCCTACACTACAGTAAGATGATTTTTGTTGTCTTCGAATGGATCGACAAAATCTGTTCATAGTTGATTGGACCATGTTTCAATTGTCAACTTCATTATTATGAGCATATAAATTTATCAATAACACCAAGAATAAATTATTTATAGGAAAGTTCTAACGAAAGATAGTCTTTAAAAAACAACTAAAAATACTTGTATTATTTTTTTATAAAAAATATAAAATTTTTTTGTATATATAAAAAATTTTATAACTTTTATAAGAAAAATTATATATATTAATTTTTTTTTAAAATATAAGGATTTCAGTATATATACTGAATATATGATTTGTTTTTTAGGATGTATTTTTTAGAATTTCCTTGATTTGCTGTATGAGTTGAAAAAAATACTTTTTTTTATCTTTTATCTCAATAAAAAATAAAAAATAAAAAAAATTTAAAATGAAAATACCCCAAATTTGATGGATCCACTTGGTTTGAACTCCCAATCAAGGACATAGTCATAGTTGCCCACAGTTGAAACCATTCTCACTACCAGGCTAACATCTGGTCTTGCTTCTCTGACCTGCACCATAAATGCAGGAAATATAAGTCATTTCTATAACTGTAAGAATCCATTACTGGTAATAAACCTTTTGATCTCGGAGCTCGGCCTCCGTATGTCGCCACATTACGTCACCGGAATGTCTTTCGAATATGCACATTGCGTCCGGTACTCTCACAGGTTTACCATCTTGGCCTGCATAGTAACCATCCATAAACACAGCATTGGATGGACAATCATTGAGGGGTTCCAATGAAACTGCATACACTCCAAACCCGAATTCCCCGCAGTCGAAGAATGTTATGTGGTACCATTCTTCGGTCGGATCCTGATAAGGAACAAAGAGCTCCGATATGAACGATCGATACATGACTTGGCGGTATTTTCTCTTATCGGCATCGTAAAAAGAAGCGAGAGAGACCACAGGACCAACTCGAGCATCAAACCCTACATGGAACTTCCAATTTGCCCAGCTGTTCAAAGACAAACGTTAGTTCATATATGATATAGAACATGTCTCATGTCATGATTCATGACAACTTACATGACATAAAATACACACACATAGTCACACAGACAGTCTGTACATCAAAATAATTAGTATCACCTAACAACATTTCCGTCCATTTTGAAACCTCTTAGGCCCGGCGGTGTGGGCGGAGCAGCATTGAAACGTGGACCGAAAGGCGGTGTTATCATCGATGCTCGATAATCAGTTCCCTCCGCTTTCGGCAACGGAGGCATAGCTCTGTCGGCGTACTCCGATATCTTCATTTGTTCGATATCGACAAGAATGGTAATCCCTTCAATTGGTCTCACATACATATTAATTGTCCCATTCAAATAGTAACATGTGACTTTCAGCTCACGTTTTGTTTCCACTTTTCCATACCAACCAATTGTTTGAGTCGAGCAAACAACTTCGGATATATTAAGCCCTCGGCGTTTAATGGATTCTAGAAAGGGTTGATGTTTAAGGGCTAAATCTGCAGCCGCTTCTTGTTCTTCGATGGTAAGTAACGGGTAGCCCAATCCGCCGTAGAGTTTATCGGAAACGACGGAGCGTTTCGATAAATCTACGACGAGTTCACGAGTTTGGTGGTCGAGCCTAATAACAACAAGTGCTTGTCGAGGTAGGGGTTTTGAGGATGGTTTTGATAGCCATGATTTCACAAGTGGTTTTTCAGGTTCCTCCAAGCCTACATACTGGAAGGTGAGCTTGTGGTTGGTGGTAGGGTAGGACTGAGTCACAATGGCTCGAACCAGAAGGAACTCGGCGGGGCTGAGTGAGTCTAGTGGGTGGGGCTTAGAGGTGATTGGTGATAGGAAGAAGACAGTAAGGATAGAGAAGAATAGGGCTATTTTCAATGGTGAAGCCATGTTATCCAACCTTTGAGCTTCTGGTTGCCCTTAAATAGCCAAAAAAACAGGAAAAATCAATGCATCTTGGATTGTTTTTAAAATATATTATTATTAAAAAATTATTATAAATCATTTTCGTCACGTCATTTATAAGATCAATCAATTAAATACATTAATTTCATTAAATTTTTATCTTATCTTTTTATCAAGTGAATTTTATTAATATTTATTTTAAATTAAATTTAAAAAACAGTTTTTACACTTGGTAAAAAATAGATAAAAAATAATAAAAATATAAATAATTTACTCCCTTGAATAAATGGACAAAGAATTAAAAAAATGCCTCAAGTTTTATTAATTTAGCCAATGGTATTAAATATATAAATAATAAGATAAATTATATAAATGGTCCCTTGATTACACCTTAATTATCTTTTACATTCTCTAACTATCAAGTGTTATAAATTAGTTTATTGACTAACTTTTTTGATACAAAATGGTCATGTGCCGTTAAAAATTTGACGGAAAAATAACGTAAACGTTAACATGCTGACTTGGATTATAGAAATTTGGGATGCCACATGGTTATCCAAGTCAACATGTTAACGTCCACATCATTTTTCCGTCAAATTTTTAACGGTACAGAACTACTTTGTATCAAAAAAGTTAGTCAATAGACTAATTTATAACATTTGATAGTCAATAGATATAAAAGATAATTAAGAGACCATTTATATAATTTACCCTAAATAATATATAAGAGATTAGCTAACTCAACGAACTAGTTAACTATATTAACTGGTTAATAACAAACTCTAACTATCTAACTGTTGCAACGTCCTCAACATTATGGTAACGTATGTCTTTTAATAAGAGAGAAGTTAGTAATTAAAATTAACTAGTATTATAATATTATAATTATTGTACTAAACTTACTCACTAATACACATCGAGTTTACGTAGCATAATACATACCCACACACATTTCATCCCTAAATTATAACTATTATTTTAAATTGATTTATATTTTTAAATATATTAATTTTATCGTTAAATTATGACTGATATTTTAAATTTTTTGTTAAACTTTTTAATATTTTTATTCATCTTAAATTATGACCTTCGATCTAAATCAGTTCTTTAAGTTTTGAAAATTTTAATTTCATCATTAAATTATTGTTTATGCCACAATATATTAATACATAATACACAACAATATTTACGATCGGTGAATGGTTTTATTAACATGAGATAGTGTTAGCATATGTTAATAATTTGAAAATGAAATTAAATTTTTTGAATGTGTAGGGATTAATTTAAAATGAAAAACGTAATTTGAGGATGAAATTAAAATTTAAAAGTTAGAGGAAATTTAGATGAACTTAAAATGTTTAATGACTTAGAGAGGAATTTAAAGAGAAAATCATAGTTTGTCGATATGTGATAAAATTAATTATATATTTTATTTTTATTTTAATATTATATTTATATTTGTATCTCCCGTCTATAATTCCATTTGATGATATTTTCTAGATTATTTTTGTCACGTTATTTATAAGATTATAAGATTAATTAATTATATTTATTTTATTAATTTTTTATTTTATCTTTTTATCGTATGAATTTTTACTAATATTTAATAAAAATTAAATTTAAAAACAGTTCTTGTCAAGTATAGATTCACTTAGTAAAAAAGATGATATAAAAAAATTAACACATTTAATTAGTTAGTCTCGTGGATGATGTGACGGGAATGACATATTATATAATTTTTCCTAAAGGTGAGTATTACCTGTTTATACATATTCTTACTCATGCGATAATATATATAATTTAACTCGAATATTTCAAAATAAATATAATTAATTTTTATTAAAAACACTTGTTGGTTCGTAAATAATTTACGTACCATTATAGAAAGATACGATATCGTAGATTATGTACCATCCTGGACCGCTCTATTAAAAACCTGGACCGCTCTGATTAAGTGGAAGAAATTTGGACCACGTTCTTGTCCTTTGATATGGATTGTACATCACAAGTTGTGGTGGAATTTGATATTGTTTTAAAAATATGATGGAAACAAAATATTTTTTAAATAACTTATTTAAATTTAAATAGTTTTAAAATAATTTTAATAGATAAAATATTTATTTTAATTTTTTAAAAAAGGATAAGATTTTGTGATATACGTGAAAACAAAATTGTCATTGTTAGCTCAAGCTTTTGGCAATAGAAACGGTAAAGGGAGTTTTAAAGATTAAATTTAGAAAAATAAAAATATTAAAATATATTTAAAAATATATGATAAATTGTACGATATAAATTTAGAACATTATTTATAGACGACGATTTGATTTTTTTTTAATTACTTTCCCAAACTGTCATGCACTAGACGTTTTTATTATAAAAATTTAAATGTTTAATTTATCGTAATTTTTAAAATAATTTTTTTTAAAAAAATCATTTTTTAAAAATTTAATTTCAAAAAGGCAATGCTTTTCTAATTTGTCCGTTCATAATAAAAATCGATATATTTAAGGTTGGGTCAACCAGAAATTCGTTTGCGTCTCAATTATCATCCTTATATATTTTGAATTTATTATTTAATAAATGTTTTTAATTAAATTGATATTTTTATTATCTTAATTTCAAATATTGTTTTTGTTAATTATTTTTCTAATTATTTTTATTATCTTAATTTATTATCTTAATTTGTTTTATAGTGATTATTGTGTCAAAGGATCAAAATTTAATATTTTTGAGGAGTTATTTTCTCAAAATCTAATATTAATTTTTTTTCTTCTTAACTGACTATTTTAAAAGGTTATAAATAAATTTTATAATTATTTTGATAATTAAAAAGGTTAAACAAATTTTACGTAATTAATTTTTTCTCAAAAAAATCTAATTTTCTTCGGTTAAATACTTTTCTCTTCTTCAAAATCTACTGGCAATCTCTTGATTTCATTATTTTTTATTTATTTTCAAACTATAATTTCTTATCAAAACCTAAGGATTTCTATTTGTTTTCTCAAGAAAACCTAAGGATTTCTAAATAAATAATTTTTAATTAATTTTAATGATTTATTTATGGATTCTTTATTTAATTGAGCGTTAATCGATGAAATTGGATAAATCTCTTAATAAATCTGATTAGATAAGATTTTTATTAGTTTTAATCATGATTTTGATGATTTATAATGTTAATAATTTGATTTTAATATTGGAGTTTCAAAACTATAAACCCAATAATATTCATTCTTATAATTTTTTATTTATATATATTTTTCGATAAAAAAATTATAAAAATTATACACTATAAATGTATAAACTTTCTTTATAAATTTTTTAAAAATATAATTAATATCATAAACATAAAAAATATAAGATAACAATATTACTCTCTCGTCTCACTTAATATGTCAATTATTGATTTTTCATGCGATTTTATAAAAAATTGATGTAAGAGATATGATATAAAATAATTAAAACGATAATTTTATCTTCGAAAATTCGAATTTTATTTTGTTGCGAAACTAAAGAAAGAGTAGAAAAGTAAGTGTGCCTTGTAAAAGTAAGTTTTTTCAATACGACAATTCAAGTGAGATAATTTCAATACAAAAAGGAACATATTGAACGGGACGGAGGAAGTATAAATAAAAAAAAAAATTATGGATTTGATTATAATATATATTCGGATTTTGGTGTTCTTATTTTTTTTTTTAAATATCAATGATAAATTTATTATTATGATTTAATTTTAAAGGAAGTTGAAGAGTTCTAGTTAGATTTATTAATTCGAAATATTTTTTTTGAACAAGCTAATAGTGATTACAAGTAGTATTTGTTCTAGAATATAATCTTCACCATTTATATTGATCACTCAATCACTCTGCTGGCATCGCTAGTGCTCAAACCCGTGACCTCTAGGAACATCAACCGTTCCTTTAACCACTTGGACTGAAGGGTTCGTGCATTGATTCGAGATATTTTTAATGAAACAGATAGTGAATTTACATTCAAGAGACCACAAAAGAGTGAATTAAATTTTTTGAGATCTAACGATTATCGACGACCGATAGCAACAAACATCGACTAATAATCATGATGAGTGATAGATTTCGTTTGAGATTTTGATTGAATTCAGGGATCGATGATATTTTATCTAATGTTTAGAGGATCAAAAAGATATTTCATCTAAAGTTTTTGGATTAGATTAGTATTCTATCTAAATGCCAAGTGTCATATTAAAAATCTAAGTCCTTTCACCAACGTTTCATGTCATCAAACTCATAGAAATTTACAGTTCAATAATCAAAATATAATGAATCGATAATATAACCGATCGATATATGATTTTTTTAAATCGGTGACAAAAATAAACAAAAGTGAGCATTCTTATAGTTTTCACTAGAATTGATGGGTTGCCGAGAATAGTGAGGTGTGGGTGTGTAAATCGGTTGATAATGTGGCAGGCAAGCAGGTCAAGTACATGAAGTGATGAGAATACTAATGCTGAGAGGGCATCACCCAATGGCGAGTCATTGAAATTTATTATCTGATCACGTGATAAATCCGATTTATCTAATAATTTTTTCGGGTGAGAAAGGCCTTTGGATGGACATGGAGTGGAATGCATAATGAAAGGGAACCATGTCGGAGATACATTGTGGTCTGGGATCAAACAACCTTAACATCAGTCTTCATGTCATCGTCTGACTCTGCCATGAAAGAACACCAAAACCAGTGTTTCTTCCACACTTTTTCAACCATGGAATCAACCGGAATCCCCTTTAGTCCCATTATGACAATCCAGGCAGCAAAGAAGAAGATCCCAGCCTGGGAAATAAGCATCTGTACACAGCAGGAAAGAATTTTTCAAGAAATCATCCATGGAGATTACTCCACCTGTCAATCCGAATCATATTATTTTAGCAAAACACATGCATTCGGAAACAATTACTGTAAATTATACCTGAAATGCCAATGTCATATCCAAACATCAAACTTCCAAAGGCTGATATGACCACACAAACTATGACATAGACTGTTAGTCTTCCTTCATAATCTGTATGCAAACCAGAGTCGCTTACGACGACTGCCGGCGACATTTTCTGTTCCGGCAAAGACGTAAGTATAGAGAACAATGATTTCTTTAGCTGAGATGAAGTTCAGTATCCCACACCTTAGTTTAGCATGGTTTATATACAAGAGTTGAGAATATTACAGAAATCTAAATTTGGCATCTCCCTCAAACTAAAATCACGATAAGATGTATCATTCTTGATATTCAGATACGGTTCTTACACTAAACATTAACCAACACAATTCCACATCATTTCATTGTAAGAGTGTATCACAATTTCTGTGTCTGTATAATTAGATGTTTTGGTTTGTCTGCATGTGTCGGTTTAATACCAACATCTATGTTGACAAAAATATGTGCATAACATCAACGATTTCAGTAATTGAGCTTAAATTTCTTTTAAAGCGTAATGATAGACACTGATATGAGATAACATAGTGTCGCACAATCACTACAGTTTGATTAGTGGCGTTTTTTTAACTTTTTAGTGGTGTTTTCGAGCATCGTTAAAAACTTTCGTGGTACAAAGAGAAATATCGCAAAAAACATCGTTGAAATCAATGTTGTAAAAGTTAATGGCGTTTATGTTTGAAAAACGCTACAAAAAATCATATTCTATAGCGATGTTTTATATTTAAAACGCGGTTATTACTTTGTTTCTACTGGCATTTTTAACACCCCGTGCAATATGTCGTTTTATACCAATTCGAAACTTGACCTAAATCCGAACCATGACTTGTGCCCTTCTTTCTCGGGCTTCTTATCGTGGCACATCAGTTTTGCATTTGTGCAATTTAATCCTTTTCTCTTCAATTTTGTTTTTTAATTTTTATTTTTAAAAATTTGGTACTTTTTATTTATTTTACATATAATCATCACCATATAATTTTAGGAATTAAACCCTAATGGTAATTAATGCTCAGAATTTTGATTCTCTAGCTTGGTTAATTGTTCAAACAGCTAAAACCCCTTAACTTCTGCTTCACTAAAAAGTATTTTGTGCTTAGTCATAAAATTAATTTTGTAATAAATAGTTTCTAGATTAGATTCTAAAATTAGGTTCATAAATAAAACTTTAAATTTAATTAAGCAGGCTATGAATAAACCTCTTAATTAATGTTAATCTAAATCCTTAAATAACCTACCCTATTAAGAAATTATATCATGGGTCAGTCTCATCACGTCATCCATGGGACCAACCACTAAAAACTATCTACCTCATCAATTTTTAATTTTTCAAGTGAAGATTCACTTAGGAAAAAATATATAACATGGAAAAATTGATGAGGTGATAATTTTTAATGATTGGTCTCATGGACACGTGGTGGAACTCTGACCCATGATATAATTATTTCCCTAATAGCCTTAGAAAACATTACACCATCTAAATCAAACTTTAAAAATTGTAGGCTTAGAATTAATTAAAATTTATGCATGTATAAACCTAAAACCGTTAAAAATATAAGTGACCAAATATAAGTGTCCCGAATTCCGTTGTCACACATCAAATTCTTTGTTCTTGTATAGTGCAACTTAGGAGTTGAGCTTAATGGCGGATGATAGATTTATTTAATTAAGTAGAACCATGGATGAGATTATAAGAATGATTCATAAAATATTTTTATTTTATTTTTAAATATAATTAATTATTTATCTTGCCTTTAATTTTTTTAAAATCTATTAAAAAAATTATTTATAATCTATTATATTGATAATGTTTAACGATATATATCACACATTCTAATTTCATTCTATTATATAGTCATAGTTAACACCGTAATCGAACTATTAAAATATTCTTGATAATTAATATCAACAATATTGCGAAATTGAAGTATTTTTTTTCTTTTGACGTTAAAAAAAAAGTATTTCTTTTTCTTGGATGACTAGGAAAGCACTAACAAAAATAAGATAATAACAAGTGGAATAATCTCACCGAATTATTATTTTTCAATAATTTACAATTATTTCACGCATTGTACTTTATTTAATTACACTAATATAAACATAATATAAAATGTTAAATATAGAGATGGGTACGAGTCGGGTCAGGTCGGATTTTAGGTTCATTCGAACTCGATCCGAACCCAAATACTTTAAACTCGATTTCGACCCGACTTAAATATTTTTTTTAAATATCTGATCCGACCGACTCGAAAATAAATACTCTAAACTCGACTTCGGCCCGGCCCAACCCGAACTATAGAAAAAAATAAATTTAGGGAGTAAATTGTAAAAAAATAATTTTTGGGGACTTAATTTAAAAAATATATAATTTTAAGGACTAAATTATAAATAAAAAATTAATTTTAAGGATCTAATTATAAAATATATATATATAAAGGACCATTATTATAAATATTTCTAAAAATTTATGAAAAAATTAAGTATTTAGTCTCAACTCGGATCGGATTGGGTCGAATATTTTACACCCTAAACTCGAACCTAACCCGATATCACTTTAAAAAATCCCCGACCCGACCCCGATTTTTTCATAAAAAATCCAATCCAATCAAACTGGGTCGGATCAAAACTCGACCGAACCGGATAAAATGTTGATCCCTAACTAAATACAAAACTTTTAAACTCATACAACATCTATTAATTAAACACTTTTTTAAATATGTTATACTATTTTTATTATTTTTGAAATTATATTATTTTTATTATTAAACATTATATACAACATATTTTTATGTTATATCTAAAATCATGGTCAAAAGATAAATAAATAAATAATTATATTGGTGCATCAAAAACATATCTTTATTCCTACCAAACAATAATCTATGGTGACATAATTTATGTTCAAGTTGCCATCAGAACACAGAAAAATGTCTTTCATCCACAGTTTTGTCATGTTAGAAGCTTGGAACCGTCTCCTTCAAGTTTTAGATTAAATTATAATTCTAGGGGGGAAGAATATCTGGGAGTAAATTTTAAATTAAAATAGTAGAATATTATTGTCTTAGAATATATCGAAAAGTGTAAATTTTTTGTAGTGTTTTTATATTTTTCATTTTGTTTAAGTAGATTGATAATTACACGAGAAAATATATTATGTATTAACGGTGAAAAAAATATTTTTTTATAAATGCTTTTAGTTTTGGAGTTTAAGGATTTAATTTAGTGTTTAGTGATTTAAGTGTAGGTGTTTAAAATTTAGGATTCGTAGTTAAAATTTATGATTAATGATTATAATTTAGGGTTTAAAAGTTTCTTTTATTCAGTTACAGTAGTATCTGTTTTAGAGTGTATACTCTCAACCATTGGACATTGATCGTTTAATCACTGTACTGACATTACTAATGTTCAAATCCATGACCTTTAGGAACAACAACCGGTACTTTAACCGATGAGGCTAGATGATTCGTGCAAGGTTTAAGCTTTTTAGTTATTATGATTAGATATTTAGGTTTTAACTTATAAACCCTAAATTTTAATCATAAATTTTAAATTCTAACAACACCATCTACTCATAAACAGTAAACACTAATCGAAGTCTTTAAACCCTAAAACTGAGATTAATGTTCTTATAGAAACTTTTTATTCTATTGCTTGTGTATGAAATAATTATCGTAATTATATTCTCTAGATTAATGCTAAAATTTAAACTCATATAATATAATTTTTTTACCATTCAATCATTAAATGAATCTTGTTTTATTACGTTATTTATGATTTGGTAATTAAATTTGTTTATTTTTAATTAATTATTTACTCATTAATTATATATAAAAAATTTTATTAATGGTTCATCTTAAATAAAATAAAATAAATAAATTTAATTGATTTAAACTACAAATAACATAATAAAAAAAAGTTTATGATATAATTTTTCGTTAGTGAGTTTTTTGGGAGTAATTTTAATTCAATATTTCATTTTTATTATTTTGTTAAATTATGTATTCTTCACGGTATTATTTAAGAAATGATCCTTATCAAATTACGTAAGGTACGTTTTACAGAAAGTAAATTTCAAAGTCATGTTTTACAGAAAATAATTTTAGGTTAAAAATGTGTAAAATTATTTTTTATTAGTTATATTTTTATTTTAGATTTGTTAATATTTATACCTAAAATTAAATTTAAATCTCTAAATTAATTTTATATATGATATGCATTTATATTTTAAAATTTTAAAATACAATTTTATTAATTTAATAATATAAAAAAAAATGAGATTGATATTATAATATATTTGTATTGATAAACTTTAATATATATATATATATATTCAAACATTCTAAAATTAATTTTATAATTATAAAAATAATATATATATATATATGAATTGAGTATTCGTCACTTGATTAATCAAGTACCCGTATTTTAAATATTTGATAATAGATATTAAATTTAAATAGATTAAGATACGAACCAACAATTATATACCTGAAAAAATCGAATATTAAAAAAATTAAATACCCAAAATCCAAGTACCAATAATAAATACCCCTAAAAAACGGTGTTCAGAAATGGCATACGAAACCACGTTGTTTTCAAAGTAAAATCTCAAACCTAAAATGATGACATTCGAAATATCAACTCATGGATTTTAATCACTTTTTATTTATATTAATAGTTTATTATGTATTTTTATATATTATATTATTTATATAGTATATAGTATATTTATAATGTATAGAATTATATTTCTTTAGTATATATAGTTTAATATTATATTAAAAATATTTTAAATCTTATTGAAATATTGTATATGTATAGTAATATATAATTTATATTATATTTTATAGTAGTATACATTGATTTTTAATTTATTCGTACATATGGTTATTTTATATAGTTTTCGTATTTCTATTCAAATACAATTTATATATATATATATATATTACTTTTATAGCGTGTATATAATTTTTAATATTTTTTATTATATATTAAATATCTTTATATAATCTATCTATCTATATATATATGGTGTTTTTTTTTAAAAAAAAAATGGGTCGAGAATCCGAGTCAATAAATTTCTCCGGGTCACAATTGGGTTATATGGGTATCATCCGGGTTACCTTGTTTATTTTTAGGTTATTAAAAAAATTTAGTTAAAAAATTAAAATTAAAATTAAAATAATTCATTCTCTAATATTTTATATTAATTTTTAAATCTCGTTCTCAAATATGTCACGCTAATGATAAGTATATAATTTTTTATTTTATTTTAGTTACATTTTTTTATTTTTAAATTTATCTTTTGATTATGTAATTTCGATTTAAATATTACGTTTGAATTATATTATTATTATTATTATTATTTAATTTAGACTTTTAACTTTTTGATTTTATTATTTCAAATTACATTAACTGTTATGAAAAAAAAAATAATCTAGATACCATGTAACTCAAAATTATAAATATTCGATAATTTCAGATACCGATATTAATGCATTGGGACATAAATTGATTTTTTTATTCAGTTATACATTGATTACAGTAATATTTGTTTTAGTATATACTCTTAATCATTAAACATTAATCGTTCAACCACTATACCGATATTACTGGTGCTTGAACTCATGACCTCTAGGAACATTTAGGAGTGCTTAACGAGTTGAGAAGCTAGTGAATTACTCGAACTCGACTCGATCAAAACTTGATAAATACTTGTCTCGGATTAACTCGACTCGATACCTTAACGAGTTGAATCGAGTAAAGTCTAACTCGATTTAATAAGTTTGTGAGCATCTCATTAATTTTTTAAAATATTTTTTAATAATTACTTTAAAATAATTTCATTCAAAAAATAAATTTAAATAATAATTATCAATGTGTGAATTGTTACTTTAATTTTAATATGCTAGTTTGGTGTATTTATATTTTACTTTTGAATTTAGACTTTAAAAATGTGTTATACACTCTTTATGATATTTTTGGTTAAATTTGTTAATTTAAGTTAATATTAAGCCTCATATGGTGTTATTAAATTTTATTTTTAGTTAAAAATAAGGTAAGTTTTTTAATGAGCTTAACGAGCAATAGGTTGAGCTTAACGAGCAACGAGTCGAGTTGAGCAATAAAATATTTAACGAGCACGAGTCAAGCACAATTTTAACGAGCAAAGAGTCGAGTTGAGCAACAAAATTTTTTAACGAACACGAATCGAGTAATGCCCAACTCACAATCGACTTGTTTAATAAACACCCTTAGTTACAACAACTGTTTCTTTAACTATTGAGTCTTAATACCTAAAATTATGTATATCGTTATAGGTATGGGTTATGTACACCCCTAGTAAATGTTGTTTTTAATAATAACCTAAAAAAGTGAGCCAACTGGTAATCACAAAAATGAGCCTTAGCACGGAGAAATTATATATTGAGCCCGGTTTACCGTGTCGGTCATGGTCTTATCTAATTATAATCATTTATTTTACTATTAATCTTCAACTTTTTTTTTTCAACTAATGAATTTTCACTCATGTTTTCCATGTCATTTTAAAAATATAGTTTCTCGAAATTATATTGATTATGGTTGATTAGTGGTAGAATAGATAGTTTTTATTGATTAGGAACAGCTGACGTGATGAACCGGGCCTATGATATAATCTCTCCTTAGCATGGAGGACAAAATTTTATTTGTTTAATTTTTTTAATACTAACATTATAAATTTTAAAGTTTTGATTTGACTCAAAATTTTATAAACTTTACTCAACTAGAAATTTTTTAAAATAAAGTTTAAATTATAAAATGAAAATTCAAATGACTCAAAATTTTTAATAATTATGTAATTTATTTTTAAGTTCAATATGAGCTTCTCAAGTTTTTATGATATATATCGATATATAAAAATATAAAAAAATATTATCACATATGAATAAATATGAAGAAATATATATCTTATATGATTAGAAAAAATCATTTAAATTATAATCAAATAATGTTATAACATAATACGTAACTATAATTAAATTTTTATAAAAATCTAAAAAATCAATTCCTCGAATTTTTTAAACTCGACTCAAATCAAAATTGTTTTAAATAAAATTTAAATTATAAAATAAGATATAACTCAAATAACTTAAAACTTTTAATTTAGTTCGATTCATTCGAACTTTCACCAACTCTCTAATTCTTGACCTCGAATATTAATCATAAAATATAAACTTAATTTTTAATATAGATCATAAATAAAAATACCAAAAAAGAGATTTCTCTTTTAGTACTCTACGGCCCACGTCTCTATACGTCATCGTCTCAGCTAAAAAATCATCGCCCAGTGTTGGACCCACCATCACGTGCCACGTCCTCCTTTTGGACTATTAATCTACCCCCCATTTTATTACTCACAAAACGACAGAAGTAAAGTGACGAAATTATAAAAGAAAAAATATATATTTACGATACTGCCATCAACAAATATATTTTCCCCTATAAATCGAATCGCCTCCCCCACCGTATTTCCATTCCTATATTCGAGCTTTTATTTATCATTTTTAGTTCCGACATAAAAAACAAAAAATCGCCGTTTATTTTGGGAGAGGAAATGTTGGGAGTATTTAGCAGTTCGATAGTTTCCCCGCCGGACGAGTTGGTGGCGGCCGGATGCCGTACTCCGTCCCCTAAGATAACGGCGGACGCTCTGGTGAAACGATTCCTCGAGACGAACTCCTCCGGCGTGTCTATGCAGATCGGAGATCATGTTCAATTCGCTTATTCACACCATAACGAGTCCCCTTTTCAGCCCAGGTAAAATAATACTAGTTATATGGTATTGACTGAGCTGGATCTTAATCGGTGATTTAAAGTTTAATAATAGGATTTGAATTTAAAACTTTAATTTGAATATTAATTATAAATCAAACTTCAGTTGATCAAACGAGTGCTTGCGAAAGAACTGAGAAATTTATATAATTAGATTAATCGGAGAATTTAATTATTTTTGGCTGATGATGTTTCGATGGCAAATCATAAAGGTTTGAATCAGCAACCGGGGACCAGTCTAAATGACAAGTAATTTAGTTTTTTAAGCAAATTTTGAATTTGAAGTATTTAATTATAATTTTTAAAAATAAATGATTGTAAATTATAGTATTATGAATAAAATTATTATTTTATTTAAAATATATGAAAATTTTGATAAAAAAATAAAATATATGAATTTATTATAAAATATATTAACATTAGAAAAAATATTTTTTTGAAACAAAACTATTTTTTTAACTTGTCTAATTGTGTAAATAACTGATTAACCTCTAATAAAGTCAAAAATGGAAGGGAGATTCAATGGCCATGATTTAATAATCATATCTTGGATCCAATAAAAAGGTGGGAAATTATCGGGAGAGAATTTGTTATTAGGAAGATCAATATAACTAATTTATATTTTTTAAATATATTTTTTTGTGATTTATTTTTTTAATTTTATATTTTATTTAATTTATCATTCAATTGAATTTGTTTATAATTTTTTATGTTAATTCGTTGATTCATTTATATTCTCATCGATATTTTATTTTTTAAAGTTTTTTATTTAAAAATAATATTATTAATATATTTTAAAAGTTTATAATATTTTTATCAAATAATATTAAAAATCTTACTTATAGTAAAAATATTAAAAAAATTATTTATATTAAAATCAAATTATATTATAACATAATAAATAATTATAATTAAATTTATATTTAAACAATTAATTTAATTCAAAATTTATAATTTTAAATTAAAAAATTTAAATTAAATTAAAAATGTTCACAATATTATATAATCAAACTCAAACGGCTATTCTTGATTTACTTACAAGTTACAAGCATGTGTCACATCCAGGGAACTCATGTTTTTGATCTTATCAGTTATCACTAACTTTTGATAAAGTAAACCTCAATTATTACAAGGTGCATTAGTGGGATACCCTTTTATAATCCAACTTTCAAAGTAGGTGAATAATATACAGTAGGACCATGTTTCTCTCCATGCTCTCATTTCAATTAATTCGGTCGAATTGAAATTTTAAATTTTTATTAATCGAAATTTATGTTACCATAAATATAAACTTTATTACTACTATTATTATTACTGATATGAAGTTGTATGTTGCAGATCATTTGCTGTGAAAGATGAAATCTTCTGCATGTTTGAGGGTGCCCTTGATAACTTGGGGAGTTTAAAGCAGCAATATGGGCTTGCAAAGTCAGCAAATGAGGTTCACACCTCAAAAAATTCTGTAATTACATAGAAAAAAATGGTGTTCACACCTGTATTATAAGTCTCACCTACTCAATCTTAAATAAGACTAACTTTAAGTCTCACCTACTTAATCTTTGGTTGGTGTCTGAGTCTGACAGGATCAATTTGGTAAGGTTCCTCTCTATTGGGGAATCACTGCTGATGGATATGTGGCCTTTGCTGATAATGCTGAATTGCTTAAAGGTGCCTGTGGCAAATCTCTTGCTTCTTTCCCCCAAGGTGGATTCCTCTAAACCAGTTTGCAGTTTGCATCTGTATTTATTATTTTCCACTTGATTTGTTAACTTCACTAGACAAGGTTCCTGTCATCTCCACAGGCTGTTTCTACTCCACAGCAGTTGGAGAAATCAGAAGCTATGAGAGTCCTAAGAACAGGATAACTGCTGTTCCTGCTGAAGAAGAGGAGATATGGGGTGCTACATTTAAGGTAATCAGCTGTAAAGAATCACTTAAACCACATTGTCTTTCATGTATAATTATTGCAACCAGCTTATGTTTGGTTTGGTGGTTTTGGATTTCAGGTGGAGGGGCCAGCAGTTGTTGCTGCCACAGAGTAGCAAATGGATCAGGCTCCATGTAAGAATGAAAAAAAATGGTTGGGAATGAGTGTTTGCTTATAAGAAATGGTAGTAACTTTTGTTTAGGTAGAGCTTTCTGTTGTTCTCAAAACTAGCTTTATCTCAGTTTCCTTGTTTGTACATCTAGTCAACTTCTGGTGTAATAAAAGCTTGTTTGATTGTTCAATCATTATGCTACAATATTAGTGTTCGAACTCGTAACCTCTAAAAACCACCGAAAAAAATAGTTTATGCAAATAATGAGGTTCTTATTTCATTTGAACCTTGCAATATGTTCATTTGGACTAATTTTGTCCAGCTTTAGATTTTATTATTATATTTGGGGATTATTAGTATTATTAATATAAAAAATAAAATAAATAAAAATAGATAAAAATAATCAACCCAATTTCCTTAAATAACAGTCCTTTTAAATTACATAGCCCAATAAAAATATTTACAATGACTCAATAGGTCCAAACCCAAAGATATAAAACCTAATAACCTAAACAAAAATCTAAGCACGAACCATCTAGCCTCGTTGGTTAAGAAAACTGTTATTGTTTCTGAAGCTCACAGGTTTGAGTACCAGTAATGTTAGCATAGTGATTGAGCGATCAATGTCTAATGGTTGAGAGTATACTCTAAAACAGATACTACTGTAACCACTGTAGTTGAATAAATAAAAAAATCTAACATATGATATCTAATCTTAATATTTATCTTTATTTGGTAGTTAAAATCTGGTCGTTGGATCAAATTGAAGGGTTTTAAGATTTAAGAGGATGGAGTTTAAGAAAAAAGAACGAAAATAGTTTTAATAAAATAATATTAATTTAATAAATATATCTTAATACATTAATAAATATTTTAATGATTATTCCTCCACTATAAAACATATAAAGTAATGAATAAATAAAATAATTAGTGAAAAAATAATAATACAGTAGGTTAGCTTGGTGATTTTATTTTAAATCATTTAATCTAATGGATGTGGGTTTGGATCTCACCCAGTGTGACGTTGGGCTACTTTTGATTTTATGCCAAAATAAAATAGGATAAATTATATAAATGGTCCTCTGATTATGTTTCAATTATTTTTTACATCTTAACTATCAGAAATTACAAACTAATCCTTCAACTTAAAAAAATAATAAATTGATCTTAAAAATTTAAGGCTTAATACCTAAATAAGTGCTCAAACTATGCTTGTGTGTCATTTTTTGTGCCTAAATTATTTTTAACTCTAAATAGGTGTCTAAAGTTTTAATTTTAATCATTCTAAGTGCTTAACCGCTGTTTTTTATTAAAAATATATTTTATTTTATTTTATTTTTAATTTATTTTTAACTTAATACTTTTTTAAAAATGATAATTTTAAATCTTTACAAAATCAAATCAAATCCCTAACTCAAAAACTAAAATCTCTAAATTATTGTCAATGTCGCCGTTTATTACCTCACTGGATACCACCACTAATGTCGTTGGATAACCATAACCATTTTTCTCAATCACCTATTACTGATAATCGACAATAGGTGTACTGATGATTTTTTATTCATGATTTTGACTTTTTTCGACGTTAGAAAGTCGATCGACATATCTACCATTAGTTACCGATGATGGATGATTGAGAGAAACAATTATTGTGATCCAGCGGAAGTAGTGATGGTATTCGATACAGCAGTAAATGGCGACATCGACGATAATTTAGAGATTTTAGGTTTTGAGTTAAGGATTTAGGATAGTTTTGTAAATATTTAAAATTGTCATTTTAAAATAAATAAGTTAAAAATTAATAAAAATAACAGTATAACGGTTATGCAATTAAAATGATCAAAATTAAAACTTTAGGTACCTATTTAAAACTAAAAATAGTTTAGACACCAAAAGTTACCCACAAGTATAGTTTGTACACCTATTTAGATATTAAACCAAATTTTAATAAAAAATAACATGACAATTAATATAAATCGATATAATTATATAATTAATCTTTAAGTTCTATACTTATTTTAATTTAATTTTAATTTTTAAAAAAATTAACTCACAAAATTTTAATAATACTTTAATTTAGTCTCATTTCCAAAAAAAAAAAAAACTCCTTCTTTGTTTCCCTTTCTTTCTCTATCTTTGGAGGGAAAACGTAGACCCCCAAATTTAGGGTTTTAATTTACTCAATTTTGCATCTCTATATGTCCCCATTTATGTTATTTCACTTTATATGGTAACCAATTTTTTTGAATTAAAAATTATATTTTTATTTTAGTTCATATTATTTATAGCTAAAGTCCGTAGCTTTAGTTGTTGAATACAACTGAGCTTTGATAAACTTTACTCATTTCAAGGGTTTAATTTTTTATTTTTATTTTTATTTTTTGATGTTGACTCTGTTTAACATAACTAAAATGTTCGGTTCAGTGTACCGATTAGACGATACTTGTTCGAGAATAGAGATAGATCTAAAATTTTATGTAAGAGATACAAATTATCAAAAAGTTATATTAGAAATATAAGAATATAAAATTATAAGAGTTTAGATAATGTAAAATTAAATTATCAATAAAAAATATAAATATATATAATATAAAAAAATTAATTTTTTTAAAAAGTACGATTACTCAGCAGTCCTAAATTCATCCTCGATCGAGAATCAATAGGGTTTAAGTTGATTTTGGTGCATTTCTTCATTGGGTTGTTTTGTTTGAAATATATATAAAAATATAGATATATATAATCACGTGTATATATGATAATTCTCTAAAACTTAAAACATGAAAAAAGTCAAAGGCTTGGACTAGACACCATAGTTGTGCCTAGCCACTTTGGGCTAGCATTTGTTGACTTTTATAAAAGTCAAAAGATGGGCCTTGGGCCTTTGGGGCCTTTGGTCTTGATTTCTAAAATGACAGATTTTTTTCTCTACTTTTTTGACTTTATTTTTAACAGATATTATAGAATTAAACCACCTTTTATGGAGTTGCAGACCCTTCAGCTGGTTGTAACCTCCAATTTATTTGGATTAATTCTCTAATAAATACCATTTTAATTTCTGGGAGTTGTAACTCTTTAGGAATTGTTAATTACAAATTAATTCCCCTGCATGAACACTATAAAAGGAGACCCTTTGTTCATATTTCAACACACTGAAAAAAAACCCACAAATATCCTATAACCAGATAGTGTTCAGCTTCTGTAAAGTTTGTTGTTGCAGTAAGGTAGCGTTGCTCTCCTTATTGTATTCTACTGTTGTATCCTGGGAGACAGACGTTCCATAGTAACTCCAGCACCGGGAGGGGACGAATCTGTTTTAAAGACACTGTGATAGCACAGGCCTCGGTTAAAGTTTCAGATTTTTTTTCTTTACGTTTTTAATTTATATGTTTTATTTCTATTTCGTTCACAGAATTGTGTTTAACATATTAATAACTTGCTTTGTTTTGTGGTAACAAAAGTAAGGATCTCATTTTAATAAATTGTATAGGCCCTCAAAATTTTAAACCGCCCTGATCTTAATCAGGATTAAACTGGAAATTTTACGAATGTCGTTGTTTTTAATTGGTAAGTTAAGATTCCATGCCTAACATGATCAGTCGTGAAAACTGCAGATGGATCAAAAAAATATTGTTCGAAAAATGTAATTAAATTGATTTATTATTAAAATTATATATATATTTTTTAAAATTAAGATTAAATTAAAATAAATATAAATTTTAATAATTAATTATATAATTATATTAATTTATATTAATCGTTATATGATTAGCTGTTAAATTTTTAATTACATTGAACTAGTTTGTTACCTTTTTTTTAAGTAAAAACAACTTTCGACTTCTCGAAAAATTATATCATAGGTCAGTCTCACTATTTGTCCAGGGGACCAACCAATAAAAACAACCAACTTCAACAATTTTTTTCATGTCATAATTTTTTCTCAAGTGAATCTTCACTTAAAAATTTAAAAATTAATGAGATGAACAGTTTCTATTGATTGATCTTATGGATGACGTGATAGACTAACCCATCATATAATTTTTCCAACTCCTCGTAGTTGAAAAAGTACATAAAGCATTTGTGTCATTATCACATAAATCTTTAATTTAAGGCAAAACCATAATGGAAGTCATTCAATTACAGATTGGGTTATACTTAGATCACTTAATTATTAAAAATTATATTTAAGTCATTCATTTATGGGTAAAGTTATATTTAGGTCACCAATTATTAAAGGTTACACTTTGATTGCTCAATTATAGATTATGTTATATTTAGATCACCTTTCATATTTAAAAAATTAATTAATACATATATTCGATTAATTAATAATTTCAAATGAAGTACTCTAATAAGGGTATATAAGTGGTTTGAAAAAAAAATGACCACAAACTTTTTAAATATGAAGGGCGACTCAATCGTAAACTTACCCATAATTTAGTGACCTAAATATAACCATTAATAATCGGATAACCTAAATATAATCTTACATATAAAAGACTGATTTAAATGTAATTTTTAATAATTAGATGACCCAAATATAATCACACTTATAATTAAGTGACCTCTGTTATAGTTTACTCTTAATTTAAACACATTTCAAATTTCAAAAAGCTTCAAGTCATTGCCGACTGGACTCGAACCCTGAACAACCGGCAGTTGAATTCACCAGGCAGTGCCGCGACAGCTACAGTCTTCCAAATCTCTTCCTTTTAAACTCCGATGCCCATCGATTCATGACGATCAAACTAACAATGGCGTTTTCAAAACTATCCATTTTCTCCTCATGGATTCTTATTTCCTTTCTCTTCCTCAACTCCCACGTCTCCTGTGACACTGGTAACCTTTCTTTCCTTTTTCCAAATCTGGATCTGGGTTTTTATTTTCCTTTTTTCTTTGTTGTTTGAGCTTTGAATTCTCTGGGGTTCATCTGAAATCTGTAATTTTTTATTAGGTTTTGGTTCTTTTTATCTTGTTTGGTTATTGAATGTTGATATTTTTGCTCATTTTAGACTTCCATTGGATGCATCTAGTTGAATTTTCTAAATCTGATTTTGCTCATTAGTAACTTAAATGTAATTGAAAATGGTGTTCCCTAATAGTGTTCAGGAACTTCATAGATCCTTGTGTTTGTGGATAATACAGTTGATCCCACGTAAAATCTATGACAATCTGATCTCCCAATAATGAGTAGATCCGGCCATGTTAAATTTTACACCAACACCTTTCAAGCTCATGGAAATCTTCAAAATTACACCCGGATCTGAATAACACCAGCAGAGGTTGATTTCAAATCTGATTTTCAATTTTCAGCCTGTCTTGTTGTTGCCTTGAGATGTGTCTTAGAATTGCAGGCAAATTCCCACCGTAGGGCAGATTTCTAGTTGCCCTTTGTAATCGAGCTGAGCCTAGATAATTTCATTTTATCTTGAATGTAGAAAATTATAACTGATCAAGCTCAAGTCGAACTCAAGCTTCACATTATTTGGGCTCGGTTTGGTTCGATTACAACTCTAAACTTACCCATAAACTCTGACATTTCAGAACATGGCTCATATGAACAAAAAAATGAACTAGGGGGCAGTTAAAATAGGTTTTGTTGGAGTGTCTTCAGTGCATCCATATAGCTAGAATCTGGGCTTTATTGATCTAGAAGTGTTCTTTTTCTCAGATATCCTAAGTTGATGGATGAAGTTTTGGTTTTTGTATTGATTAATTGGTTTGAATTTTGAGTAATTTCATGAGTTACACTGCTGTATCTTTCTTACATTTAGCTGTTCAGCAAGACAGGTTCTATAGCATAGATTATAATTTTATTTTCATGGAAATTTTCTGCCATGTAGCTATAGTTTTTTCTTATTTCAAGAAAGAAATTGATCTTCTTTGCATTTTGATTCATACCCGAAATTACTTATTTGTTCTTTTGAATACGATATGGGAAGTCGAACAATTTTGTTCACTAGATTTCATATTGACCATCCACAGATGAGGAGGATAATCTTTTTGAAGGCATAAACAATTACAGGGCGTCATTGAACTTGACAATTCTGAAGAAAAATGACAATGCTGAGTGTCTGGCCGATGCACTAGCAGATCAATTTAAGAATCAACCTTGCACAAACTCCACTGGTGCTAACACTGTTCCCGGTACTGAACCGCAGTTTGCCAACTACCCTAACCTTTTGGCTAAATGCCATTTGAGTGTCTCCGACACGAGGGATGGAGCCGTAATGCCTGCTTGTGTTCCTAACCTCGTTCCAAATATCGTGCTCACAAACTTTACAGAATCTCAATACTCTGAAAACCTCAATGACACCAAGTATACAGGAGTTGGGATCGGTTCCGACGGAGACTGGATAGTTGTTATTCTCACAACAGGCACCCCTGAAGGAAGTTATTCACCATCTACAGGTGCTGCTGGTTTGGTTTGCGTGATCAGTCTAATTCATCACTTGCTACTCCTCCTGGTGGCTGCTTTTTACTTGTTATAAGCTCCAATTTCTCATTTACGGCACCGTTGTTTGCAGAAGGTAAGAAACGAACCATATCCATTCATTTTAAAAGATAGAAAGACTAAGAATTACCTCACATATATACGCATTTCCTTTCGATGAATCGAGTCAATCTATTTGTAGATTGATGCTGTGATGTTGTCATTCATGCTACCATTTTATAAAGGATTTGATTACAAGTCATCATATTATTCTTGTTGTCATCTGTTTGTCTTGTTACTCTAGTTTTGGAAATGTCCTTTTTTTCTGTTTTCTATCTCCATATTAGAAATCAGAGAGAAGCTTGTTTATTGGATAAGCGAAGCTGAATAGAAAGCATAATGTATAATGTTGGAAACACTAGCGATTGATGGAAACTATTTATATATTCTATTAATTTAGACTCGATTTTAATTAAAAATAATTTAGTACTATATTTTTTAATTATAATATTATCAATTTGGTCTCGTTTTTCGGTAATTATTAAATTATTTTTAATTAATAATAAGAATGATAAAATACATAAATAATAAAAGAAATATATAATATGAATGACTAAATGTATTATTATAATTTTTAATTATAATATCATTCCTCAATGATATTCGATGATTTAATGATATTCGATGATTTAATGATTATTTTATAAGAAAAATAAAAATTTAATATCTATCTTGAGTAACATGACTGATCCCGTGGTAAAAAGGATTTGAAAGTCATCATAAAAAAATTTTAAGCTTGGATTTGAAAGTTTAAATTCATAATACTCATTTTACTCTTGCAAATAAGAATCGAGATTTATTTTTTAGTCTCTTTTTTGGATATTTGGTTGTGTAATAATTAACGTATTTTTAACTCAAATGATTGTCTTTCGAAAAATTTATTGCAATAGAATTCTCAATTGTTGAAGTTGTTCGTCTTTGCCACGTTAAATAAACCTCGTATGGCTCCTCATTTGGGTCATGGTACACTGATTTGGATGAACCTTTTCTCAAACTAGATTAAAGTGAATACAGATGACGCTAGAAATTCTTCTACGGGAGTTGCATCTTGTGGTGTGGTTGAAAAAATGCAAATATGTATCCGTGTTTTTATTTTTCTAAGAATATTGATATTTGATCAGTGTTTGAAGCCGAGTTATAGGACATTTATGAGGGTTTATTAACTGCATGGTCTTTTGGATATCTTCGGGTCATTGTGGAAACTGATAATAAAAAAAACATATGATTTTTTTTAAAGATAAAAAAAAAACATATGATTGTTTATTGTCTAACGACCCGTTAAAGATTCATTCCATCTTCTCTAAGGGTGCATATAGCATCGTTTCTTTGTAAAAATTGGGATGTGCGTTTTAATTGTGTGAACGGTAATTATAATATGATAGCGGACAAACTTACTAAGTTGACCAAAAATCTTCCGATAACTATCATAGATTTCTTGAACTTCGTTCTCGGTGGTTAAAGCTTTTCATATGATATGATTGCGTTCATCGGTATGCATGGAGCTACTATCCTTTTTAATAATGGTTAGCTTGTATCTTACCTTTGTGGCTTGTTTGATTTTATGATCTTATTTTACTTTTGTTTATCCTATAATATGAGAATATGAGTATTATTTTCTTTCATTTAGAATAAAGAGGTTTTAATACGGCTTATAATACCCTAATTCAAAAAAAATCCTTAACACCTGGAGTCAAGAATCCTAAATTCAGCTATCTAAAAAGGGGTTTAGGGAACAGACATCATCATCATCATAATAATAATTGAAATTTCTTTGTACAGGATGAAAAATTAATGGGACAAAACTATATTAAAAATTTCATGAGGTCCTACCTCAGTCCAAAAAGATGCTACTCACAATAACCAAATAACTACCTACATACCCTAATGCAATGGTGAAAGTCTAAGACCTATATTACACTTTTGAGGTAGTGGATCTTGTAGTGAAGGATACCATTCCCATACAGTGGGGCTGCATTACCATGATGAAGTTGAATGTTCTTTTTCAGAAAAATAAAATAAAATAAATGTAATTTATACTGAAAAAAAGAGAGAAATTGATAGTAGAACCTGTGGCTTAATCCTGTAGTAAAAATTGGAAAGTTGGATTCTCCACAAGTTCTGCTGCAGGTTTTACATCTGCAAATTCTTTTACTTGCATAGAACCGAGAACGTCCTCCGTAGAGAACGGAATGCTACATTCAAACACGAAACCTTCAATATTAGAGGAACTAAAAAGCATTTCTCAGTTTCTGACTTTCCCTTTAGTTATCTTACCTGATATCATCTTCCAACAGAAAGGTGCTGCCACCATCGTCTTCTGAACCCGACATTAGATGTTTCATGCTGGCAATGACCTGTTCGATTGAAGAGGTAGAAAGGAAAAAAGAATGTGGCCTTTGTCAATAAAAAGTTTTAGGACAGAATAGGTGTCTACAATTTAATTTTGGTGTGACTTACAGCTGGTGAAACATTTGGAGTGTTGTGCTTGTCATCCCTAAAAAGCCAGCATATCCGAAAAAGTTGTTGAACGCTCAGAACCTGGTGCAGGAAACAACGTAAGAGAAAGAGGAGAAATACGTACAAATACATGTACAGCCTAAATGCATTCCCTTTCGCTATCACTAGTGATTCGCACTAGCTCTTTAAAGAACCTTTTCTTAGTGATTTATCAAGTGGAATGTTCTATGAACCCATGTTCTTCACAATCCCCATCATCCAGTTGTGACTGAAGAAAGAAATAGGGAGAGAAAAAGACACTTACAGGACAAAGTTCATTTGTTATTTGATCATATGAGATGGTGGATTTTTCTTGCAGAACCTGACAACACAATAACAGATGCTCAGATTGGAGAAATGAAAGAAATCAGAAGAATCAATGCATGAAACAATTAGTGGTTACTTCATTGCAGTTCTTTTAATACTCCAAATAAAACAAAAATCTGATAGGAATTATAAAAATCTTGTAAAAGAGCTGCTTAGAACCAAAACTACATTTCTTGGAAGCAATGGAACTCAAAGTTGTTAAGAGTTAGAGGGTTAACTATCATATTTGATAGATCATTTTTACATTTACCTCGACATTTTGTAATCATTTATTTCTTTTGTTAATGCATTGGAGAATTTCTTGTAATTTGAATTTGATGCATCTAAACTGGCTCATCATTCTTACATTATTAAGAATGCATCATTAATTATAATACAGATAAAAGGACTTGTGTTAGCTAGATTGGTTTAAACGCAAACTAGACTGACTTCTCCACTATTACGAGGGAATTCAAGGATTATTGTGTGGATTTTGGTATTTGGTAAAATTCGAGCACTAATACTCCTATATGAATAGAAGAAACATACCAAGAAAGCAACTGTTTGCCTTGTGTGCTTGAGTTCACCCCATGATGAGCCTGCATACTGTAATTAGAGGAAACACCAAACCACCAAGTTATCGAAATTCCATAAGCAGAAAAAAGGGGGGGGGGGGGGGGAATTCCTTTGTGGCATGCATGTTCATACTTGAAAATGCCACCTTCAACAACAACCTTTAGTTGGAAATAAGAAATTACCTCTTCGGTCGCTTGGGCACACCATAGTTCTAATTCAATTAAGCCATACTTTACATACTCCCCATTGCTAAGTGTGCAGCACTCTCTACGGATAAGAAAGCTGTAATAGAAGATATTCATGTCATATTTTGTAATATAGTCTTATTATTTAATCTAACAGTAACAAGAACATAAAGATGAAACTTTGATTTACCTATTAAAAAATTGTGTGTTTATATATGCAAATATTTGAGTGAAAATTTTCTGAACAAGCACTGGAGGCACCTGAAAAGAATCTGGAAGCATAAGTTTAACATTAAACTGATGCTACTAGTCTACTTTAATTTCAAAAAAGCAGTAAATTACATACAAAATTTTCTTTCAATGTGCTCAGAAACTTGTTCAAGGACACAACAATTCCTTCCCAGTGACTAGCGGGAGAACAATTGCCCTGCGACTCTTCAAACGGGTTAATAGCATTTCCCTTTGATGTCTTAGGTACCTGATATGTAGGGTAATGCATTAGCAACAAAAATAAACAAAACAAATACACTTCCAAGATAAAGCTGCTTGCTACCAAGCAAATAAGCAGGGAAGGGAAATTGTTCAAGAATGACACTTTTCCACTCTATATAGCAATTAACATAGCTTTGAAAATTAACAAAATAAACCACTGGGGAAGTTCTATATAGCTCCTTATACCTGTATACACTGAGAAATGTGCGATGACAATTCCTTTTTCAAGTTGTCTCTAATGATTCCAAAAATCTTTTCTACATATGCTGTGAGTTGCTGCTTAAAAAGTATAGCTGGATACTTAGCGTCAAACTGGCGTATTACACCAATTGCAAGATTGGAAGAAGATGAACGAAAACTCTGAAAAACAACACCACCTTATCATATAATTTTCATGTATAAGCTGTAGAATCATTTCACAAAAGCCTATCAAAAATATTCTGAATCATGACCACTTCATGCAAACTATTTAGAGACATTGTAAATGAATTATTTAAATACTTGAGTCATCCTTGAAAAAAATGATGTTGGAACAGGAGGTTTCGCTGCACTTTTCATACTACTGTGAAGTAAAAACAGCAATGCAGATAAGTTCGACAGCCAATAAGCCATGTGATCATTGTCATCCTCTTTCTGCAAAACATCAAATGAGATCATGATGTTATGTCTGATTTATTTATCCTCCTCTTCTAAGTTGCTTATACCTTCTTAATCGTAACTTAAGAATGAGTTGAAGTAATGCGACATAGGTCCCCAGCAAAGAGGAAATATAACATTTATTCTGAATCTTCACATGTATGAATAATTACTTTCCAGCATAGGAGAACCATAATTGCATCTTCTAAATCCAACAAAAAAAGGTACAAGTAATTGATGTTGATACTTATTTCTTGCCGTCAAAAGCTAAAATAATGAAAACAATGACAACATTTAAACCAAAAACAAATTCAAGAGTTGGTGGGTAATACAAGGAACATCTAACTGCCAAAATATTTGCTGAACTCCTATACTTATGGGATAATTTTTAAGTTATTTAGTAGATAATCTTAGAATAATCAATTGAGATCTTTTAGGAAAACTTTTTTTAATCTTTTAGTAGTTTACTAGAATAAAGGATTTACTTTCTCCAGTTTAAGTTGTAAGTTGTTTCTATTTAAACGCCGAGCCTGAGTTCTTCACCTTATAAAACTTTCATGGCATCTAAAGCTAGGTTATTTCTCCAATAATAGCATGATTAAAACAGCCTTCAATGAAGATAAGAGACCCAGCAACTAAACTGAGGTAGAAAGCTCTGCTATTAGAATAACTACTGAGAGTACAATGACTCAAGGGATAAAAACATCTTGCAGAAATCTGGAAGATATTTTCTGGAACAGAGAATAATTTGTTCTCTGATATTTCTTGATTTCGAATACACAGGTTAAATGGCTATTTAAAGTAGGCTGGGTTAGAGATCCACTAATTGGCCGAGTGTCAAGGCATGTTGCCCAACTTTTGGGAATTGCAGTCTTAGAGCAGCTAACTTATCCAGTTAGACTTCAATCTAATAGCCTACTTGAAACAACTTTTGTCCATTTTCTTAGAGGAAGCAATAAACAAATACTTATTATCAGTTTTATTATTAAGGTATGAACCTACAAGGCAGTTACCATAGGGCAATTTTCAAATGTAGTTTGAATAATTGACATCACAAGGAATTGCTACAATAATTTTATCATATACATTAGTACAGTAATATCATAGTTATCAGCAAGAAAAGGTCAGTTAATATTGATGATAAAGATTTGGGACTGCACTAAATATGAGCTTTCTGTGATAAATAAGTTACCTCTAGTGCAGAGCCAATCATCTGAATAAGATTATCAAATACACTTGTTTTTTCAGCTTCTAATGATCTCCAATAAACAAGGCATTTGTATACTGTAAATGCTGCAACAGGCTTTTCTTGGCTGAATCCAAGATTCTGCTCAGAACATTTTATTAGAGTATCAACGCCCTCCTGTGCCTGAGTGATACATACAACAAAAATTAATCCCTAGAAACTTCATCCAATACAAAATCTTGAGAGAAAAAAGTAGGAAAGTTAAAATGAGTTCCATATCATTCTAGTTCATACTTGTGGCGACACTTCAATCTTAGATGTCCGCATTTTACTATCATCTCTACCAAACCTTAATGATGGACCAGAATTCAGTTGTGCCTGTCAAAAAGAGCTTTCTATCTCAGGGTCATAAAGCAACAAAGAATCAAGGATGCTTATATAACTGATAAAACTGAAGTAAAGTTAATCACAAAGCCTCTTCATTCTTCACTTACTTGCTGACCATTCTGCACAGGCTGCAAAGTGAAATAAGGGCCAACAAAGGAAAATAAGGAATGTGAAAAATAATCACAACCAACAAAACGATTCAAGAAAGATAAGAACACCAAGTTTAAACATGGCTTACTGCAGGTGTAGTAAATGACACTTGAGATGATATTTTTCTACCAGACGCACTCAGTAAAGCTTGCTGTCTCAAAACCTTGTCCTCAGTTTCCAAGTCCGAAATCTTTTCTTCTAACCTGTTAAAATATATAGACAATTATTTGCATGGAAGTTAAGCAGCTCAATTTAAAGAATGAACAATGCAATTGACTTAACATTCATACTAAGATAAACATCAAACATCTATTACCACAGCACAAAATAGGGATAAAACCTTTGCATTGCAGTTTTTAGCTCAATTATCTTCTTCTCAGCCTCCATAGCCTGCTTTAGACGATCTTCACTAAGCTTGTTTGTTTCTTCATATTTCTTCTCTGTTGCAGCTACCTGAGCCTGAAATGGCATTTTGGTAAAAAAATATTTCAAGAAACATAAATGAAAAATCACTAAATTTAAATGGCATTTACCAAGCCTTCGGTCCAAGTAAGATCCTTATCCAGAAGTCATAAATATCTAACAATACCTTAAGTTGTTCATTTTCAGCAGTAAGTTTTTTCATCGATTCATCATCAACAATCGGGACCCCCTGAATGACAGAAACTTGTCCAGCAGTGTTATTTGCGCCACCACGTTCCTTAGCTAGTTCACGTTCCTTAACTAGTTCACGTTCCAACTTTTGCAACTGCCATGTAAGTTCTTCAACTTGCTTTTCCAGCTTATTGTTGGTCTCTAGGAGGGCATCAGTTGCCTTGGCAGCCTGCAGACAAACATGGAGAATCAATTGAAACAATTATGCAAATACTGTCACCTCATGGCTAAGACTATAAAAACATCATATCAAACAAGTGAATACAATGGGAAAGTGTACAGGAATCTCTTGATCATCCAAAACAGAAGTTAGCAGTTTTAGAGAAGAAAAGAGTTGACTGGACCAACAGATTAGGGAGGACATGTTTAGAACCAATGGTGGATTAACATGGATGTATCCTATTCCTGCCACTATGGTGACTGAACCTTCAGCAATTGAAATTTTCCTATTGATTGACATGGAGAATAAGGACTAAAGTTTGAATGGTTATTTTCTCATTGCCCATCCTATTGACTGAAAAAGAGTTGCACTTTCGAGATAGTTGACCGTAAAACGTGTTGCTGCAAGAGCTGTGGAGGCTGGATTTAGATCAATTGCTTATTGAATGTGTAGTGTTGTTAATTAGAAGACTTAGAGATCCCTAATCCATTACCTATAAAGGTGTATTGTGACAACAGAACAGCAATATCCATTGCTCAATCCATTTGTTCATGATACAACTAAACATGCTGGAGTTGATAAACACTACATTAAAGGAAAAAATAGATATTGGGTTGATCTGTATACATCTCTACTAATAAGCAAGTTGCAGACATTTTAACAAAAGGGTTAGTCAAAGGTCCAACTGTGACAACAAAGACCCATCAGCATTGCTCACAATCCAGTTCAATACGGTAGGACCAAGCATGATTACATAGACCGGAAATTCATAAAGGAGAAGACTAAAGCTAGGAAAATAATAACTCCTTCTGTAAACACAAAATGGCAATTTTTAGATCTTTTCAACTAGGTTACAAAGTAACATGTTTAAAACATTAGCAGACAAATTGGGAATGCATAACCGGTACACATTAACATGCAGGTTGTATTGGAAAATGTAAATTGGTTTCCTAGAAATCATGGATTTAATATCACATGATAATAGAGTACATTAGTCAAAATCACCATCTATGAAGAACTTGTTGAAGCAAATTGAGACCACACCTATGCAAGAAATCATGAGCTTAAACTAATTCAAGAAATAAAAATAGAGAAATGAAAATCACCATTTTTAGTTTACGAAATTCTCTACGTGCAATTTTTCCTCTCCAAATGCATTGTGCGGCGAGTGCAGCTTTCTTTAACCTTGAGTAATAACGGCTCACCAAGAATCGACGACCTTGACTCTGTCAATGACATTAAATCACATGGTATGTGTATACTGATATAGACGAAATAGTAACCAGACATTGCAAAAACACAAAGCATCAGCATTTTTTCTTTTGCTGAACCAACCAGCATCAACGTTTATTGCAACACAACTAAGATAACACTTCATTAAAGATAAATGGAAAATCCTAGAAACAAGTACGACCAGAAATAAAAGGAAAACCAGTAGCTATTAATATTTCATTAAATGAAAGGTTTTATCTTTACCTGAATTACTATTGCAGCTTTCATCTGCTTCTTGGACAGAAATTGTCTACGAGCAGTCATCCCACGGATGCCTGCTTGAATGGAAACAGACGAGAAGTACAAATTCTTGTATGCTTTCCTGGCAAGAAACTTGCGTGAATGTTTCTGAATATTCAGACAAGCAGCTGCTCTTCTGACCTTCTCATACTGATAGCGTGCCACTTGTCCTGCAACCAAGTTGGAGAAAATAAACAAGTCAATAGAGACAGGGCAGCAGTTATAACTAATGATACTGACACAAATGGCCTATATGGAATTCTTATTACCTCGAGAGAAGGCTTGAATTTTTATGGAAGATAACCGCAACAATTTAAAGGATTTGTATTTCAAATATGCACGGGCTTTTCTTTGTATAACTATTGCTGAAACTCCTAAAATCTCACTTCGACGTGTATAGAGTTCAGCCATCTGACCAGCCCTTAGAAAAACTTTTGTTTTACCAACCTGAAACACCAGCCAATCTAAGAAATAGTGGAGGAGCATAGAAGAAGAAACAATATCAAAATGCAATAGATGCAAAAACTGATATGATCTACCAGCCAATAGGAGATGTGACATACAAGATATTCAACAACTATTAAGAACAGGGAATGACAAAAACTGTCCCCAATTTTTTTTTAAGAAAATATTTAAATTATAAGATGTACCTGACAACCACTGAGGTTACTCTTTTCCAGAATCTTCTTACAAGCAGCAACCTCATTATAGCTACCATCAAAACAGGTAAATCATGGATTAAAGTATAAAATAGAGGTAATAATTTTGAAATACAATAGAAATCTTGGAAAAGCTACCTTCCATTGAGAACCTCTGGAGCCAATATTGAAAACCGATCTATAAATTCACGAAACAGCTTTCGAGAGGGAAATCCAGCACAACTAATTCTAATTGCTTCCAACACTCCCTGGAATAAAAAATGTACCAAACCATCATATGGACAGGTTGGTTAAGCAAGGATTGACCAAAACATGACAACTCACCCCGCATCGAAGTTGCTGAAGTACATTGATTTTTTCAAATATTCCCGGCTTAAGAGCATTATTTGGCTTTACACAACGAACGTAGTGTGGTTCAGTGGCACTCAAAGTATCAAGTAAAGTTTGGAGTTGTAGCTGTATAAACAGATAGTACAAGTCAAAATCAAATAAAATATATGACACATATGATCTGCCTTTGTATAGACACTGGAGCAGCAACAGACCTTGAATCCAGAAGCTATTGAAGACAACTTTGATGATTTGCCAGATGATTCTTGAGGTACAGGAGGAAACAAGCTTGAAAGAAAAGAGCATCTGGAAGCACCCAAGAGAGCTTGATGCTCTGGTACAACTAAATCTTTGTTCTTCTCCAGGAAGAGATCAGTCTGGTAAGTCACCTGTAGCAAAAATCACTTCATAGTGAATAAGTAGAAATCATATATTTCAAAACTAAATTTGAGAATCATGTAGTCAATAGGTATTTCTGATAGGCTATAGGGATTTGGAACAGAAAAGAAAGAGTATTCTCTTCTTTTTCTTATGCCGAAAATAATGTAGGGTAAAGCCTTCGAATAGTTTTTTTACAACAGTTCTATTAGAATTAAAACTACTCTAGTTAGTCTCTAATTTACACTCTTTGAAAATATTAGAAATGTACTCTTTGTAAAAATTATCTATAGTAGTAGTGATGAGAAAAAAAATGTATCTAGTAGTAGTGGTGAGAAAAAAAACGTTCTCTCTGTTAATTTTTTAGTTACGTTACAAGAATACAAGGCAAGTCTTTTTATAGAAGACTTGTTACAAGGGTTTAAATTACAGATAACCTACAAAAGTCCTCATCTCAATCTAATTAGACATAGGAATTAGAGTTAATCATAACTGCCTCTAACTAATAGTAGTTATAGAAGAAATACAACTCTAATTTACGAACTCTACAACTTACAAAGATAAAAGTATAGTTTTCGTTATATTAAAACTCTATATCAGTCTATTTAAAGGCTTACTCTGTATACATTTGATAATTAAGATTAATAAGAAAATACAATGAAACATATTGTTCTCTCTGGAAATATCTTGTTCATCTCCTTCAAACAACAAATCCCTAATCACTGATCATATACAACCACCATCATTCATTGCATCTCCCATAAACGACAAGAACTATCCTAGAACAAAAGTTATGAACACTAAAAGTAACACATTGAATAAGTTGAAGCCTTCCCATAAACGACAAGAAATTGGTAGTCCAACTTCTAATTCTTTGAGTTATCCTTTCAATTAAATTCTTACAATCTTATTCCTTAAGATTTCTAGCTACCAATGGAATTTCAAGGTATCAAACTGGCATTGTGCCAAGTTTAATACCTATTAAATTCCCTATAGCCTGTAGGTTAGCAGCACTCAAACCAGTACAAAATGGTTCGCTCTTGGAACAATTCATTTCTAGCTAATATTGGGACCACTTTATGTTTATTTAAGATCCAATATTATTGTGAGAAAGGGGTTATGGTGTCCGGAGATGCAAAGAATGATATAGGCTGATATAGAGTTCTAATATAACTAAAATTATACTTTTATCTTTAATTTAAATAATATTTATTCCTAGTTTAAATAAGACTTCTAGTAAATCTAAACTACTGATTAGGAATAAACTTTAATTATATATTAAATAAAAACTCTTAACACTCCTCGTTAACTTCACTTCTCCTCAAATTCTAACACTTCTTGGATAACTAACAATTATCAGTTCAATTACTTGCGGTATAAAACAACGCTCTCAATTTATGTTATTTAATATCATGGATTGAGGCTTTTTAGGAGATTTTCCCTAAAATGGATTGTCATTCATAATTTGAGTAGAATTAGCTAACTGATTCACATAATCTAAACTTAGTGGAGCCTACAGATGTTTCTAGAAGCCTTATCTTTTAGCTTAACATTAAGTGATTCCTCAATGTGGTTCATAAGAATGCCATAGAATAAAGATACTTACATCACCAGCATAATGACAAATGGTGAAGTCAGTGCGTGCCAACTTAGGCTTAATGAAGCGTTTATGGTCTTTAAAAGTCTGATAAAGCTTTTGGGCAAATGTCTCATGTGTTGATCGAGGAAACATGCTATTGGAAAAATAACAGAAGTTATTGTCACAATTTCACAGGTTATAGAAGCAAATGAAAACTAAAGTTAGATAAATCGAACTTCTTAAAATGGAAATGTTGGTTTAACATTGTTATGTCTGAAACATACCAAGCCTCGTCAAGAAGAGCAATGATGCCACCAGGTTTCTGTACGCAGAAAAGTAAACATTAGTAGGTAAAAATCTATCACTCGTCATTGACAAATGAATCTCTCCCCTCCTTCCAAAAGTTCCTCTGCAGCTTTATTTTCAAAATCTTCATAATGGGACCAATAAAATAAAATTGAGATCCATATAAACTTATTCTCAACTCTAACGAGATATATATTTTTCATCTCTTTCAAAATAAAAGGAAAGTTCAGAAAGATCAATGGAAAACATTTTGACATGTATGGAGTATTTCTTTCATTCAATTCATATATTTATTTATCAAAGAAAAAACAGATAGAACAAAAATACAGTTGGACAAATTCTGGTGGAGATAATTATTTTCTGTCACAACTCACAACTAAAATACAGTTCAGGCATTAGGCATTACCAGGAAACATAACAAATACTGAAGCATAGTCTAAAACCTCTAGTTAACAAGATACATGGAAATTTCAATCCAAAAGCATGGCTTAAATTGCCATGTTCTTAAAAACAATAATAATGAAGGCTGTGTAAGGATCAAAATCAATGAATTAAACGTACCGTTCACCAAATGAACAGAGACCAAGATGTAAAGATATATAAATTTATTCATCAAAGATATTCATGAAACATAGATCTCTTCCAAACTAACAAAGCATGATAGAAGAAAGTCAGATTTCTGCTGACAAAATCAAATCACACGGTGATACAGAACCAGAACTACTGAATCACAACAAACTCATTCTTTGTGGAGCGTAATATAAACATGCTATCTATCAAACAAGGCACCAACGTCCAGATAGAGGCAAAGCTATTCCCCCTCCCCAAAATTCTCCCCCCAAAAGAATTGAAGAAAACAAAGAGGATCAAGGATACAAACATGGTAAACACATAAGTATACACAGACAAAGACATTGAAGGAATTATGTACACATATGATTTGTATTATATATTTGTGTATATGTGTGTGTGTGTGTCTAAAACCTGTATTTATTTCATTCAGTATGCATATTGGAAGTAAGATACAAGTCAGAAAACCTCTAGTTAGAGGTGGATATATAAATTGCATATTGGAAGTAAGATGCAAGTCATAAAAATGATAAACGGAATAGGAGTTGTGCTATACCTTTTCAATAAGATCAAGAATATCTTGATTATCAACAAACTCTATATAACTCCAGTCAATTTCCTCCTTTTTATATTCCTCCTGCTCCATCTTAAAAACGTGCTGGAAAAATGACACAGCATGGTCAAGTTAAGTATTGCTCTGAAAGCTAAAAGCCTAAAATACCCTAAAGACACTAGCATCAACCTAATGAATAAACCTGATTAAAATGCTGCTGCAGCTTTTCATTCGTTAAATTGATGCAAAACTGCTCAAAACTGCATACAATGAAATTTTCAAAAATTATGTAGGTATTGACACAGCCAAACATGGGTACATTGTCAACAGATCTGCACACCGTAAAACTTGAATAACAGAAACAATGTGCAGGAAGGATGAGTCCACACTAGCCAAGAGAGAGCAGTGGTAATACCCACAAATCTAATCAACAATATAGATCCTGCATATTCTTTGAGGAAAGTTTTAAAAATCATGGCCTTCAAATAATGAATTTCCCTATCTAGACATCCCAATCATGAAAAAAACACAGGGATATCATGAAAGAAACCGATATCTGTAAATGATGAAAACAAAGCATACCAGTTAAGCACCTGTTTGTCTTGAAACTCTCGAATCCATAAATATCCAGAACACCAATCAAGAATGCCGATTCCGGATCCTGACCAATAGAAACATTTATCTTCTCAACAAGCCTGTGAAACCAAAGTGCAACATGTCAAGAAAAAGATCATATGTAAGATGTGTCTTGCATGTGTCTCTGTGTGTTTCTCTCCAGAATAAATCTATATGGTACATAGAAAGTTACCAGTCAAATAATTTGGAATAAACAATTTTGGCCAAAGCATCTCTGCTTAGAGCTGCAGTATCAGGATCAAGTGCTTTTGTAATGCTTTCGCCACGAGTCGCAATAACACGTTTAACTAATGAGTCTTCAAGAGACTTTTCATCACACCTATACAATAGAGACATATTAGAGTTTTCCCATTCAAATGTATTCTTGAGTCTAATCATATGGATGTCTAAGGATAACAAATGACAATTCACATGAATAATTCTGCAACAATTTTTAGATGGAGCCTAGATTTATCATCTTTAGGTTCAGCAGCATCTGCTTCCTTTCCCTTTGCAAACTGAACATTTCCTAAATGTAGAATTCCAGCAACAACTCGGAATATTGCCTCCTGAGATAGTAGCAAGCAAGCAGAGAATTAAAAGAAAAGAAAAAAACAAAGTCCAACTGCAATAATGAGCAAGATGCATTACCTGCTCTGCCTGATTGATCCCAACAACTTCCATAGCTCTCCTAGTTTCAAGATACTCTTTAGAATCATCTAGTACTTCCAGCTCAATACAATTTGACTGATTCAAATAATGAAAAGTTCGTGGGTTTCCCAATTTGTACTTCTCAACATCCTGATAACATGTATTAGGAAATAAAACCAGAAAAGCCTTAGATGCCTTTTTGGTAACAAAAACCATTCAATGCAGGCAAAAATAATGTCTGCTGAATCTTTTAAAGCTACAGATATCATCAGGGATAAAAATGTTTTCTTCACATATATCATCAACCATATCCTTTACGAACCTAGATTATGGAGCTCTAAAACATGACTGTTATAATACCTTTTGGCTTGTAAAACAATTTAAAATAACATAATCAGAATTTCATAACCCCTAGCCCATAGAGTTTGAAAGTGCTGCAAGATAGATTATTAAAGACCTTTGAAAGTGCTAAAAATTTCATTCCTATCTGCTACCATCCACAGTTTAAATTTTAATAGTTTCGTATCATTATGCATCACTCCAATATTTTTTTATTCGGAGTTCCTCCTCCGACCTTTTTCAGTCCTTATGACAAAATGAATCCCCTGTGTGAGAGCTAATACAATTTGGAGACAAATATCCTCTTTTCTAACTCTATCCTTCCAAGTTTTATTACACATCCATCTTAACATTCTCATGTCAACTACACCTATCCTTTATATATGTTGATTCTTTTTAGCCCTGCATTGTGTACCAAAAAATAAAGCAAATCTGGTATCCCGCATATAGAAATTCTCCTTACAACTCTCACTCTAGCCTCCATTAAAACTCTCGTGGCCCCCTTTGCTTCCCTTTATTTCTCAAAACTCATTGCATAATATTATTTCCTAAGTTTATTCAGTAAATTCACTTTTTCTTAATAGTTGCATTTATTTCCTCATTCCACCATGACGTGTCCCCTACATGCTGAGCCATGCCCTTTGATTTCACCAAGTTCTTCCTTAAACCACCTGTTAACACAAACTCATATCTTATTACACATCACACTAGCATCAACCTTATCTTCCCAATATGCATGAAAGATGCTGGCCCATCCCCCTTCAAATTCCCCCTTTGATCCTAAGGTCTAGACATGTTTCACTTTCTTATACGACTTTCTACAACAAACATCTTAAACATCAAACAAATGATTAAACTCAAAGAACTATTACCTCTGGCGGTGCAGCACAAAGCATGTAAAAGCAATGATAGTTTCTTTCTGGATCAGACACTTGGCAAACTCGAGATCGTTCTAGCAAATAAGTCCTTATTGCAGCTCCAGAAATTCTACCTTTTTCATTGAACTGAATTTCCACAAATTTCCCAAAGCGACTACAAATACATCATATTCAATCAGTGGCAGTATTTATTCAAATAAAGCAAGAGACTTGCACAAATATTAGGAATAAATTATGAGAAAAGATTTCCTACCTTGAATTATTGTTTCTGACAGTCTTTGCATTGCCGAATGCTTCCAGAACAGGATTCGACTACAAATAAAGAACAAAAAAAACTATGAAAAAGAGTATTTGCACTCAAGAAATCTCAGTTTCCAAGAAGCAAGAGGGGGAACCTCACATCATAGAATGCAACATCAAATTGATAAATTTCACATTTTGCAAAACTGAACAAGTTAGGGAATTTGAGCTACCTCCAAGACCTTTTGCTCCACAGAACGTTTCTCTGAGTTTGTTACTTGCCCTCCCATAAAGGCTAGATACTGCATAAGACTCTTAGTACTCTCTGTTTTACCAGCTCCACTTTCCCCACTTACCAAAATCGCTTGGCTTATTCGCTCTTTAATCATCTGTCTGTTCACAACATTAATTACATAAATACTGCACATCAACAATGCAAAAGAAAGAAGAACAAGGAAATAGTCTACCTATAGGCAGAATCTGCGATAGCAAATGGATGTGGGCTCAGTTCACCAAAAGCTGCCCCTTTGTACTTTTCCATCATGTTACTTGCGTATAAATGTGGAAGTCTTTGAAAAGGATTTACAGCAATCAATATATTTGCTGTATAGGTCTGGAAGGGCACATCAGCATATTTAGCTTCAGAAAACAATGCCTTTATCTATAGACTAAAAAAGAAATAGCCGTGCAATAAATTAAAGCCACATATTGACAGTTGGCCATAATAAACCACACTCAATAGGACTAAAAAAGTAAAATGGGATGTGAAATAACTAATCTGAGTAAGCATTAAATCAAACAATATCCAAAGGAATGTCATTTGACAAACATGCTATGGAACAAATAATCAAGTGTAGAAATCAAGGATGTTAACGGGTATTTAGAGATATTTTAGGAGTATTTTTTATTGACAGGAGTTTGGTAAAGATATTTTAAGAGTAATTGTAGTATTTGTGCCAATTATTAGGTACTATAAATACATGCTTTGTAATAGTTTCCTGTTTTTGGATTTTAAGCATGCACACAAAGATGTTACTGTAACTAACAAAACCATATATGAAAGAAAAATTAGGGCTAACAAAAAGAAAATCCTAAAGTCAGTTATGGCCAACAACAGAGGAAACTCAATATCAGAGATAAAGTTCTACCTAAGAATCTCACTAAAAAAACGGTAATTACCCTTCTTGGGAAAACTAGCATGTGGATCATGGATTCAAAGGCATTCAATCTAATGACAAGATATCACTGTGTTTCATATATACAGTCTATTTTGTGATAGTGCACAGGTACTTATTGTGGATTGGTCTCCATAATGTGGCTGGACCAGCTTCAGTTATTATCTACAAGGAAATATCTCTTGGTACATTGCCGTTTGTGCTCAATCTTGACCATAATCTGTTATCTATAAGTTTACTAACGCCACTGATTGTGTTGCTAAATTCCTCCCAAATATGTGTGAATTTCAGGTCTTGGACTTGGGGAAGACAACTAAAAATGCTAGGGTCACCGATTGTGTTGCTGGTCTTGAAATATTTTCAAGAGCTTGAAGTCCATGTTGCAAATTATGGACAAGTGAGGTTTCCTAGAGATATTTTAGAGTAATTGAGTTGACTGGTTTTTGGAAGAGATATTTTAGGAGTAATTGTTGTACTGTGTGACCATTATGAGGCCCCTAATATCATGCTTTGTGATAGTTTCTTGTTTTAGGTATTTTACCACACATAAATGGAGGCTACCGTAACTAACAAAAACAAAAGAGAGTAAGAAACTCCCTTTTTTTCTCTCAAAAATTCTCTTTCATCACTGAGTAACCCTTACCAACTCTAAAATAAGTATAACAAGAAAAAGAAAAGGCTAAAGAGACACAAATCATCTATTGTACTTACATAAATCTCATTAATATCAAATCGACATTTTAAATTCTCCAAAACTCCTGGTTCATGCAAATATGCTAGCTTTGTCATATCCTCAACACCAGAGCGAGGAAATTCAGGGTCCTTTGGATGGACATTAGATGCCTTGGCCACAATCTACACAAGATGAAAGGAATAAATAAGCCACGAGCCTTTCAAACTCTGATTTCATGCTATATAGTGAAGGAAAATTAGAGCTCAAAAAGATGAAAGATGACATGCAGTGAAAGTGATAAACGGTGACCATGATTCTAAAGAAAATATGCTTAACCATTGAAAAGTCTACATTGTACACAATATAAGTTGAACAAGAAGTTTTAAATCAGCAGCATCAATAAAGCATGAGCTCCCAGAAGAAAATAAGGAGAAAAGTAAATATAAGGAACAATTCAAACCTTTTGTTATCTCATTAAACTAAGAATAAATGGAAGAAACAAAGCAAAAAGCCCTTCATGAAATAAGTAAATCATCGTTTTGCAACTAAACTGCTGTTGGATGGAAGTTTAACATATTTGACAATAAATGGTAATAGAAATATTGTGTTTTAGTTCTTGCATAACATAAAAGGTAAAAAAGGTAAAACAAGTACACACCGTTTTCTCTGTACATTTTACTGTAATTTCTTCCCCGTTAATTTGTTTAACTTCCCCATCTACCCAAGCTGCCTCGGGGTCCTCCACCCAAACGACAGATCCCACAACAATACTGGATGGAGCAACCTGTGACGCCATGTCAAATCATCAGCAAGTCAATGTGAAGGGATACAGACTCATATCAAACAATGAAACATAAAAATAAGTTGTATTTCTGGAATTATATATAGAGCTAGAAAAAGGGCTATACAGTGCATTTTGTGACCACCATCCGATGCCACATTGGTGAATCTATTCTTAGGTTTCTCTACATCTCTCTCACCCTATAATTCTCTAAAACAACTTTATTACACCCTTCAATTAACGAGTAAAATATGATTGAACTTTCACTTGAAAAACACATATTCAAGTCAATAAAACGAACTTCTTAGAAGACAGGACCAAGGCAGTGAACACCCTAATCTGCCAAAGTTTTAGTAAGCTAGTGACATCATAAGAGGCTATCGTGCTCACACTGCTGTAGGGAAATTACTGATTGAATTGCTTTAAGCAAATTATGATAGTGTTATTTGTCAATTGATTTCAAATAACAATTTCCAGTTTACTTATCCATTAAGAAACCTTCCGACCAAAAAGAAAATGCAGCTCTAGAAACTGAAATGGTTTCAAGAAGATTAAATTTCTTCAATAATTAAAATGAATTTTATTTATAAAAAACGAGACCCAAAACCCAACAATTCACATTTAAGTGGTGCACCATTTCTAAATCAACCCAACAACAAAGTGGAGGAAACAAACAACATTCAAGGGGGGGAAATAGAAACAATTAATTAAGGGTATATTTAATTATAAAGCAAATACATTAAAAAAGAAATAAATTTGAACGTAAATAAAATCAGAGAGGGTAAAAACAAATGCGCACCATTGTTTCTGATTAGATTCAGATCGAAGGAGGAGGCAATAAACACTTGATCCTTCAACGCATAAATTCGAAACGAATCGTCTTCAAAAAAATCCGTCCAAATCTCTTCCTTCTCACTCCTCGCTCTCTTTATCAATTGCACCCAATGCCTCCCTTCCTTCTCCCCACAATTTCAGATAATCGATCATCGCAATGTCCATTTCTTTCCATTCCGTTTCAATTCTTACAGAAAATGGAGCGAAAGGGAGATCACATTGATTATCATTAATAATAATATGTATTAGTATTTGATAATAATACAAACACAGGCCTTTAAACACCTAATCGCCAATGCATGAGAGCGGCAATTAACAGAAGATAGCCAAACACTCCCTCCTCTCTCTAACCTTTTCTTTCTCTCGCTCTCGTTTTTAGTTTTCCAGAACCACGTAAATGCCTGAACTCAACATTCACAATACGAAATTCCTTGTTTATCCTCGTGATCGGAGGATATCTACTGATAGAGCCATAGTTTTATTATTATTATTATTATTATTATTATTATTATTATGAGTAATATATTTATTATCATTTCATATATATTTAGGAGTTCATATTATACAATATAATTTAAAATAAATTAAAAATTAATTATGCATATGAATCTTAATATATATACATATATATGCAATATGGTTATAATTATAAAAGTATATTTTATAAATTATTTAATTTTATAATAAATGTTTATTTTTTTAATTATTTAAATAACTTAAAACCTTAAAAATAAACAATATTTATAAATACATGTAATAATATCAATAATTAATAATATAAAAAAATTAAAAAAAGCAAATAGAAACGTGAAATAAAAGAATAAAAAAAATTAAAACCTACGTTGACTAATTAAACATAAGCTTAGAATTAATTATATATATAAATGATATAGATGTTGATTAAACATGAATATTTTTTTTTATAGATTCTAGTAATAATAAAAATTGTTTAACAATTAGTGAATTGTAAATAAGGGGGAAATAAAATTATTGCAAATTTTATACAAGTTTTTAATAAAATATATAATTATAGAAAAATTTAAGAAATCTGTTTAATAAAAAAAAATTAATAACTTAAAAAATTAATTATTAGTTTATTTTTAAATTAAAATCATTCAAAAAAAATTATAATAATATAAAATTCTGAGATTTTTTTTAATCGATAACAACAACTAAAACCTAATGATTTTTATATACTAAATAAAGATCTAACATTAAAAATAATTATAGATAATTTATATTTATAAATACATATATTATATTAATTAAAAAATTTAAACGAGTATTCAAATGTTAACGATGATACTCAAATTGGGATAACGCTAAACAATGAAGAAAAAAAATAGTTAGTCATCTAATGTTTATTGAATACTTTATTATATATAGTTTATATACATTATTAAAGAGTTAAAAATAAGATATATATATATATCGTTAGTCATCTAATTATCATCGTTTTTCAATTTTGATTCTCTAATTATTTTTTTCCGTCAAAATCGTTCCTCTTATTAGATATCTTTATTGTTTTGCGCCAACTGGAGGGATAATTTTGAAAAAAAAATAGTTACAAGACCAAAATAGGAAAACAATGATAATTAGGTGACCATTAGTGTAGTTTTTCCTAACAATATCTATAAACAAACACTATCTTATAATCACCTTTAAACTATTAAAAAAATACTAAATTATAATTTTTAAATCTGGTGCAATGACGAAGTATATCACTCTCTCAAGAAGAAAATTTATATTTGAACCTTGGAGAAGCCATTATTAAAAGAGAGAATCATAAATCTTAAATATGGACTATAAAACAAATAAGTATTATACCAAAGGTGAACTTCGTTAGATACCATTAAACTATAGGCACTGACCCGTTTTTGCTATCAACCTTTTAATTGGTTCGATTTTAATACTAAACTTTATTTTTAAATTGTTTATGTCACCCTGCAAGTCATCTCCTTAATGAGATGATAACAAGGCTTATAACGTGATGATTTAAATGTTGGATTAAAATAACGTCGTTTAAATACAATTATTATAATGTTAAATGACCCAAAATAACATCCTTTTGTTAGAGAAAATGTGAAAAAAACATACACTCAATAAGATTTGAACTTTACACCTTTAAACTAAAAACAAACTCTTATAAATCAAGTCAATATAACATCTTTCTTTTAATTCTAATAAAAATATTATATATGCTAAAGTGCAATCAAGATAAATTCAATTTATTTAACATATAAATAATATAAATATATTAAAAATAATATACATATAATAATATATTAACATATAACAAAATAAATAAAATATCTATAATTCTGATTATACAAAAATAATAGTACATTTTCATGTTAAGTTTTGAACTCATACAAAACGAGACAATATGAATATCACTATAAGATCAATAAGATTTGAACTCATAAAGACTCTTTTGCCCCCCTTTATTATTAGAAAACTATTGCAAAACTACTTGTTACATATTTATTTATTTTATTATTTAATAATTATTTTTATTTATACAAAAATAATTTAAATATAAAATCTTTTAAAATAAAGAATCTCAAAATGAGTAATTGAAGCCTCTCCCATTGAAGCGGAACTGTGTGCAGTTCATAAGGGTTTGGTACTGGCTTGGTGTCTCGGAGAGAAACAGATTTTATTCGGGGTGGATAGCACAGCAGTGGTTCGCTGGATTCATCAAAGCAAGCAGGTGAGGGTACCTGTTACCTTATCAATCTAGTTTTACAAGTATTCTAGTAGCGGGTACTTAATTAAAGTGGGTCGAGATTGATTAAAGAGATTTTCGGATAAATCGGATATCTGATTTTTTAGGTATTCAACAATAAATAAACCTATCTTCATTCGAGTAAAAATTTCTTGTCTCTTTTTATACCTCTTGTAGAAAATTTTTAAAAAATTGAATTTTAAACCCTAGTCTTTACTTTTTAAATCCTAAACCCTAAATCCTAAAAAATATATCCTACCCCTAATCCCCTAAACTTTAACCACAACCTGTAATCCTAAACCCTCTAATTTAAAATAGAGGCATAGAAAGATGCATAAGAAAAAGATAGACGATTTGCACCCTTTCACTCACCTCCAAACTTAAGAGTAAAAATCGTTTGTTTCCTTATTATATCTCTTTTAGTGGTCTCATTTTAAAATAACAAGTTTAGGGTTTAAAGTTATGAGTTATGAAATTATGACTAGAGTGTACTTTTGACAAGCAAGGTGACACGTATCGAGCAACTCTAAATGTTATAATTATCAATTTTGATCCATTGATAAGATATTAAAATTATATCCGTCGTGATGAACATACAAAGGATGATTAAAATCCATAACTGTCATTAACGGAGGAAAAAATAAGTACAAAGAGAAAAAAATATAAATAAATACTTCCTTTCCCTTTTATGTTTTAAAATTATCCAAAGTAGAGAAGATGAACGTAGAAAACGTGATTCGAATCTAGCTCGTACGTTTCCATGTGAAATCTTTAACTAATTTTTTTAGCACATGTTGTCTCAGTGAATTAGTTAACTAATCAGATGATTAATAATTTTAAATTAAAATAATATTATTTAAATAATTAAATGATTTAATTGATAAAAAATATAAATTAATGGTTAAAATAGAATCAACTCTATAGTTTAATGGTCATCAACGCAGTTTACTCTAAAAAATAATATTGTCCAATTTGAGGGATTTACAACTTAGAAATCGGTAATGATCTGATCCAGTGGTTTCCGGCCATTTACCTTTTAGGTCGCCTTTCTTTCTTATACTCATATGGCTACTGCTCTCGTCCCTTTCATTTAAACTAAACGCTACGACGCAGACAATACGTTTAAGCAATCAAGTATCATTCTTCAGTATTTGTTTCCTCTTTGATTTGTTCCGAATAAGTGCTTTGATTTTATAGGGTTGTTCCTTTGTTTCCCCTATGTTTGCACACAATGAATTTAGTATTTTTTTTATATATTTCTGGAAAAAAAGAAAAAAAATGGAATGTCATCTAAATCTGTTGTTTATGGTTTATTTCATAGGGATATTTCTTTGTTTCTTGTTTTCGTTCAGTTGAAGTTTACAGTACACGATTGTGATGAGTATTGTCTTCAATTTGCGCACGTATTGCTCCATCTGTACCAGATGAATCGAACGAAGTGGTTTCACTGCCTGTCCGATGTTAGGGAATCCACATTAGGTGCATCATTCAATTATCATGTTTTGAAGAAACATCCTTATGGTATTTTTGACCCAAAAAAGCCTTGCATTCCTTATTGTATTGGAGCTTAAAGGTGTTTTCACCAGCAACTTTCACAGCAGGAATGTTCTTGGTACGGTGGAATGGATTTTCAAGAAAGTTTGATGTTTGGGAGAAATTTGTTTTCGAGATTTAACCTACCTTTCTCTGTTCAAGGAAATTCTCATTGGTCAATACAAGGGAGTCGGAGTTCTGCATATTGCCATTATGGAAACATTGCTGACAATGAACCTAGTTTAAGTAGAAGTTTTCTTGCACGACTTTGGGTTGCAGAAAGAAAAATGATAAAGGATCTTGAAAAAAGAAGAAAATGTAAGCACCTAAATTATGTCGGGGCACGAGAATCATTCCAGCATTCATTTGAAAAATGCTTTCCTGGCAGTAGAGATAAAGAAGAGGAATCTGGTGATCCTACTCTACCGATTTTCAAGCAACAACCAGTTAGTCAATCTATCTCGGGTTTTCTTCGGCCAACATCACAAGAAGAGGTAAATTCCATTGTAGTCTTAATTTCTTTTCATCTTTTTGTTTTTCATTGGGTGAAGGGAGATTCCAACCCAGCTCTTGGAGCAGGGGAATACATACCCCTACAGTTGAAAATGATTTTAGATGCTAATTCTGTTATATTTATCTTATTTTTTAGAGCTTTTAACACCTATAAATTCAAAAAAAATTAACTGACAATTGTTGTTTCTGAAATTATTCAGGCTCAGATTGCACCTCTTCTTGCCAGGTCCAACCTGCTAGTCACCAGGGATATTGAGTGGGCAAATCTTGTACTTGGTTTTGAGCAGGTAATTCCCCTCCCCCCTTTTCTTTACAGTAGACATTGTTAATTAAGTTATTTTTTATTTTGTACCTTTGTTTAATTAAGTCATTGTTAATTGCATATCAATTTCAATCCTACTTTGTCTTTGTGACAAACGCCTGTTCTCATTAAGGTGCCAGCATCTTAATAACCAAACATAAACTATAAGCCAAATTGTAACAAACATTGAATAATTTATATCTAAGCCCATGAGCAACATCTAGCAATGCGTCATAGTCTCCAAAATGTTAGGATGCTGAAAATAGATGGATTGAAACATGGAACAATCCGGACAAAGATACGTGGACAATAGAGAAATTGAGGAAGAACATACTAGAGCTAAAAGGAGAAATTACAATTCCTAATATTCAGATCTCTTAAATCCCAATACTTTAGTCCAGAATTTGTAGAAATTAAAATGACACCAGCTCTTATAGCCATTGTCCTAATTCCTAATATATTTCTCGAATTACCAAGTGTAATTGTAAAGTGCCCTCAGAGTAGAAAGTACAACGGATATAAGTAAATAACAGAAATAATCAAATAAATTGCTTAATAATTCATTTTCTCAATCTAACTTCTTTTTCTCCCATTAATGAACCATGCCAAATTTAAAAATGTTTGCTCTTCCTTTTAGAATCAACTTGATGCTTGAATTTTTTGGTTCCATATACTTGGCTAGGTTGGTTTTCTCCTATCACAGTCATTCTATCCATATATAATAATTGTTCTTAATTGAGATTTAACGCCATAGATTCCCAATTTAATCCTGCATTTTCATTCTTTCTTCCTTGTTGAGTTATTGCTTTAAACTTTTCAATGGAGTACTTCATATCAGGGAGAATTTTTCTGTACATTCTGATGTTAGAAATACTTATTTATTTAGTCTTCGTATTCTTTTTGGTTCTTTTACTGTTTTTCTTTTATTATTTGTTCTCTAATCATATTTGTTGAAATGCAGGAGAACCGATATGCAATAGTGGATGTTTTTTACCCTCAGTCTGTAAGTTTGATTCTAAGATCATTTTCTTTCATTTGCCTAACAAATAAAGTTGGTACCAAAATGGGAAAAAATTATGCTCTATAATAAAATGAACAAAAAATATCATACACTTATTTCTTCTGAAACACCTAATTGTAAGCTTTATTTTTGTAGCCTGTTGGTTTTATTCGTGAGTAGAGTAACATCATTACTCGACAAGTGAACTATTATACTCATTTTTTATTGGACATGAGTTTATCTGTTATCAACTTTACTGCTTTTATTATTTTCATATTTACATTTTTATCAAGTTTCTAAAAACAATTTATAAGTCAAACTACTCTCTTTCCTGTTGTTTATGGTTCATGCTTTCATTGAATTGTTTTGTATGTTCTTATATGAGTTGTGTAATTGTCCGTAGAATTCTATCAACAATACCATAAGTTCATTTCATTCATGATGAGTCGCAACAGTTACCTCCAGTTACCCCTTCTTTTGAAGAAATTAAGATTGATTATGTGATGTTTTTCAAATCTTCAATTTCTTTGGTCAGATGTGTGATAATCTTAATCATCAGATGTCATTACTTCTACCATCTTGTTCTCTGAATTATGTAAATTGCATGAAGAAAAAGCTTTTTTAAATTAAGATCCCAAAATAGCATGAATGGAGAAGTTAAGAGGACTTATATACCTTTGTAATAGTGACAAAGGTGCATCAATAGTTAGCATTTATGCGAACCAACTGCTTCAGCATGATGAATGACAATGATTGCATATCAATGTGGCTAAAGCTACTTTCTATTAATTTTAGCCTAATTTATACCTCAATAACTTCATTTGTAGCATTAGAAAGTTTTGTTTGCTTAATGATCTTGGTTGGTGTCAAATAGTTAGCTGTCTATTTGGTTGATAAATTGCACAAGGAATGAGTAAAGGATTGTGAAGTGCATACAGTAAAGAATATGCCTTATTTTTAATCTAATGTTTAGGTTTCGTAATCACTTTCTTACATTGTGCGTGGTTGTTGGATTTAAAGTTTCCTTGCCTTTTTTACCCTTCCAATGAAGCAAAGCCTTAAGTTTATAACAGCAAAAAGTTTACAGCCCAAACCTCTTGTTGAAGCGTATCTATGAAATCTACCAATCTCAATAGAAGAAACAAATGAGAGATAGATAAAGGTATAACACATGGAAAATGTTAGATATGGTTATCGTAGTTCCGGATGGGATAACTTTAAAAGAGATATGAATAGTGAGAGCCAAAGATACAAATTGATTTGAGGGCCCATAGGGGTTTATTGAATCACTAGGTCTAAATTGGGTGAGATTTGTGGTCTATTCCATTCAAACATGTATCTTAGCTTCATCCCCCTTGAAAAGAATTGTATTGCTAGATGCGATTAGGCTTTATCATGTAGTTTTTTTCTTCTTTTAGAAAAAATAAATGTATCTAAATTTTAACCAAAGATGAGGCAGGGGCACAAATACTGTAAAAAAACTTAAGCAAAAGATGAGAGACTTTTCTGAAAAAGAGAAGTTTTTCTCAGGTTTTATTTTTTTAATATTAAAAGATGTTAAACCTATTTTAGTAGAGTCCTATTATAATTTACAATCTTAGACTCCAAGTGGGTGATAACCTACTTAGACAAAAACCTATTCTAATTTCTACTTGGATGTCATAGAGTATTAGGTATTCATATCCATGTTCATGTAACATAGAGTCAGGTTGTAATATAAGTGTGTGAATATTGGAAAATTGAGGTGATGTTTACAGTTTTACCTTTTCTTATGTTTGTTAAATTTGTACATAAAACCGTGGGGAAGTTTTCCAAATTATAAATAAAGCAGGCCACTGTTTTCTGTTGGTACTATTTAGTAGTTTGAGATTACCAACTTGGGACCGAAGCCCTGAAGGACTGATTTTTTTTTAAAGAAAATTTCTTAAAAGTGGCATTAAGGAAGTATTGTCTGCCAATTTAATTGTTTGGCTTCAATGTCTTCTCTGGGTAATGATTATTTTTGGTTCTAGTCTGGTTCTGGTTTTTGGTATAAAAATTGCTAAAGACTTGTGCTTCATTGCATTTCTTCGATCACATGGTTGTTATTCTTTTCTTAAAACTATATCTTGCATATTGTTGATTGTTTCATGTTTTTGCAGTTGCTGCGCTCAAGGCGTCCTTTTGTTGCTTACATTACTAATGCCATGGGTCAAGAACTATTTAGGGTAATAAGAATATTTGCATTTGCTTTTGAGCAATTATATAAGTTTTTTTGCCCTTAAATATTGAAAGATGTCATCATTTCAGCTTTAAGGATTTGATTTACACATTCAGGTTCGTAGGCTTTTTTTGTGGGTAACGAGCTCAATTTATGTAGAAATTGATGGTAAGGTATGCAATTTTTCATTATTGATGTTCATTCTTTGTATATATAAATCTAGCACAAAAATCTAGTTTCAAGGATTTAAAATGTCATTCCTTTCTAAGAAATTGGTGTGGTTCACAGAAGGTGGCATCTTTGGAGGAGGGTGTATGATTTGTACTTGGGGTAATCTCAACAAGCCCTTTTCAATGTTCAACATTTGTTAAATACTATTAATATTAGTTTGTTTACCAGCAGTAGATTGTTTTAGTTCATTTTTTATGCTTATATAGTGATTCCCAGCAAGCAGTAGCCAGTATATGAAGTTTGTAGTATAATTTGGTATTAGTTTACTGAATTTTTGGTGGTTGGATACACTTTCCTGTTGAATTTGTATTTTATTAGTTAAACAGCAATATTACCAAATATGACATCCAAAAAAATAGTACCTACTTTTAAAAATGATGGATGGGATCATGGGACTACTTGCTTGAAAGCAATGAATATTTTCAGTTCTAGTATTTGAATTATGGATCCCTATATATTTAAGTTTTAACTGTCGATACAAATGATAAAAGTTGACTTATAACACAGACACACAATGCAAAATGTGAACGGTCACCTGGTAATTTAAAAATCTCTTTGAAGTTATAATTCCCATAGGTGTACTATACAAGTTACATCTCAACCTTATTTGGGGAAAAATACTTTAAAATCTCTTAGTGTAGCATTTTACTTTGCTTTTGTAGTCTTTACTTACAAGACATCTTAACATAAAAGTAGCATTGTAGTTATTACATGCCAAGGATTTACTGGTAGCATGATTGGGCCATTCTTAATTAGAATTCTCATGTGGTTGGCTTATAGATAAGTTATGGACTAGATATTGGGATTTTCTCCTTCTGTTTACATATTTTTAACATTGCCAAGATACAGTCACCTGTCGCTGTCAGCATTCTGTTGTAGAACAAGTAGAGAGGAGAATTCTTTTGAAAATTTAGGGAAGAACACAAAAATAGACTAGAAAGATTAAGGAAGAACAGGGGATATTTGGGATGAAACATCAGAATTTGGGGTAAAACAAGAATAAACTCTAATTACACATTAAATAAAAACTCTAACACTCCCCCTCAAGCTCTAACACTTATCGGATAACTTACAAGTAGGACTAGTCTAATGTAAGTAGGACTCCTAATTGTATTCTAAGTCTTATTCTAAGCCTATAGAAGGCAGTAACCTTTTAAGTTTTTTCTTCATTTAAATACAGAAAAAGAGTTTTATGTTTCTCTTCATGAACAAGTTAACGCTGCTTGTGGAATTATTTTTTTTCACTAACGGTGTATCAAATAATAACTCTGTTTTTTATGTATCTATCATATTTGTGGAACTACTATAAGTGTGAGATTCTACATGCATTCGTGACTGCTTGTTTAGATCTCTCATTAAGGATAGTGAACAATTAGTTAGTTTTGCCTAATTTTAATTTACATTTAAATGTAACATTAAAAGCTAAGATTATCCTTTTTTTTTCCGTAGGAATAAGCAATTTGTTGTGGTTGAAAATCCTGGCTTATGGAATTGGACTTTTACTTTGAAGGACATTGATGGACAAGTTCTGGCAGAAATAGATCGTGATTGGAGGGGTTTTGGCTTTGAGGTTTTCGTCTTTTTTCAAAAATATCATTGCTTAATTCTCACTTAATATGAGCTCTAGTTCCTTTATCATATTTTCCAGAATAAGTATTTGCTTATTTATTATTAATGTGAAATTATGTTTCCTCGTTAGATTAGAGCAGAGGTTTTAGACTTTCATTAAACTTGATATCCTTCTATTTTGGGATTTACCTGCAAGATATCACTGGTTCATCCAGGTGAAGGCTTAAAAGATTAATCCATTGTTCCATTTCCAAAATTCCTGGCCTGATACGGTTCCTTTTAGTTGCTGGGGCTGGCTTACTTTGTCATAGTCTCTGAATTATAATGGCACATGCTTTGTAACTTTAACATAACAAGAAACACCCAACTATCTTCTACAAGAACAGAGTTTCCTTCGTAATCGGATACTAGAATAAGTAAAAGCTCTTATTATCAGTGAAGTGTAATATTTGAGATCAAAGAACTTGGCAGAGCCCCATGTTTGCTTTAGGAATTTCTTTTGTAAGATTTCATTCATCATGTGAGAAAGATGGTAGTGGATGTGCAAAAAGTTGAAGTCTACGATTTTGTGTCGAAGTCAGCAAAAGAGTTAAGTGAGAAGAAGAAACACGGGTATTGATCATAGTAGAAATCTGGTTTTACATGTTTTGGAAGAGAAAAGGTTAGTTTGTGAGTTGTGATGATTCTCCTAATTAGCTTGGATGCTGTTGATCCATACATTTTTGCATTTCCCATTGAACAAATAAAAAGTGTGTTCTGTATTAGTTTTAATAAAAGTGAAAGTAGTTGGCATTGACAAACAGTTACTTTATGCTTATGAAGAGGAGGGGCTTATTGTGCATTTTTAGGGATCAATTTTCTTGAAAGCAGTGATCTGTACCATGCTCTCCTGTCCTCCCTGTTTCAAACTCTGCTTTCTTTTCTGATAGTCAATATTCAGTTGTTAGTCAACAACTCAGTAATTTTATCAATTTAAAAGCATCTAACATAGCAAAATATCTTTGAAAAATCCCAATATTACCTTTTTATCTAATCTCCTTTTCCTTTTATTTTTTGTATCCGTTCTGATGATTCCTATTGTCTTTTCTTTAATTAAAAAGAATAAATGTCCATAAAATGTTGGATCTGAGAGGAAAAAATCTTTATCCCCCTCTTGAAGCGAACTTTAGAGCTAAACCTTAGTGTTGCTTATAAGATTTACTTCCCAAAATGTTCAATGGAACAGAAAAATCTCCACATCAATTGGTGTTACTTCTTGAAAAATTAAGGCTATTAGTGCGTGGCTCGTTGTAGTCTATTTATTTTTTCTGGGGTTGGTTTTATTTCAACATTATTGTCATAATCAGGTATGCTACCTAGCTGAATTCCATTTTATTACATGAATTAAAATCACCACCAAGTAATTTGCATATATGCAGATATTTACAGATGCTGGTCAGTATGTTATTCGCTTTGAGAATACTGATCCCATCTTGAAGACAGGTCCAGCTAGCATGGTAATTTCTGCATTAGAGATTGAAAGTTCTTTGTAGATGGAGATTAAAAGTTTTTAGGCCTTTTGTTCACAAGCTTATTGATTTTGTTGCAGATCCAAGAGTTGGATGTAAGCCGTCCACTGACTCTATCAGAGCGAACGGTTGCTGTTGCACTTGCTATTTCATTGGATAATGATTACTTCTCTAGGCATGGTGGCTGGTAAGAATCCTTATTTTTAGTTGATCTTAATTAGAATTTTATTTAGAGGAGTAAGAAGGACAAATTTGTTTTCATTATTCGAGTGCTATCTACTTATCTCCTCTGCATTTTCAAATGAAATCTAAATTTTTATGATATGTCTAGGATGACATGTTAACAGTCGCATTCTGAAAACGATTAAATTAGGCTTGTTTTTGGTTCAAGAGTCTGCATTAGAGATCAAAAATAAGATCTCTACCTAAATATCCCACCTTTACAATTGGAGCTATGACCTGGCGGCAACAAACAATACTTTTCTTTTTGCATTCAAGAGAGCTCTAGGATTCAAACATCAGATCTAACCAAATATCTCACCTCTATCACTGGAGCTATTCCCCGTTGTCTACAAAAGGAGACTTTCAGAGCTATAGACTTAGGGTGCAATTGTTGTGCTTTCCTAGAAATGCAGTCTTAAATTTTACTTTACCCTAAGGTTTTGCTTGGTTAAGTGGAAAGAAAATTGGAACTATGGAAAATTAAAGGAGTAGAAAAATAGGAAAATAAATTCTCTTTCCATTGTTGTGCTTGGTAGGAAAGATGAAAAATTGAAAGAAAAAGTAATTCCGTCCATTCATGATTCATCCCTTTGTTTCCCTAGCTCATTTTTCCTTCTTTCTGAAGTACCTGTGTTAAATGCATTTATACTGTTTTGTTCTGTTCATATTTGTTTTCTTTTTTGATGGTTTTGAAAACTCTCAACTTGGTGTTTGGAGTCTGTAGGTCTGATAAACCAATAGAAAGCTGCAGATTGAGTACTAATACTACCTTTATTTTGCATTTCTACCAGGGGAATCCCTTTCATTGCAATGGGGGAGTAGATTCTTTCGTTTCTGTAACTAAAAAAACTCCCCAGAGAAACCATTTGGCGTTGCAATAATCAGATCCTACCATTTCTGTATTGATATCTTTATCCATGTTACTGTCCTTGTTACCATATGTTTATATCACATGACCGAAACACTTATGTTTTGAAACATTATTTTTACATCTATAACTAGTTTGGTTGTTTTAGAAATGAAGCACAATGGTTACACCACTAGTGTATGTTTTAGATATCAGCCTTAAACCCCACCACTCTTATCTTTCCTTTGTTGGGTGAGTCAGTGCAGCACTGGTGTGTGGTGGGTTGTTAGTCGTTAACTTCACAATACTGCCTGCCATAATCTACTAAATTGCGAAGTCAATTTATGTTGGATATGATACTGCAGTCTTCTCTGTCTCCATGCACCCAATTTTTATGTCTCCGTTAGGACTTATTAAATGAACCGGTCCAGGGTCTGTATGTGTAGCATCTTCACACGTTTCAAGTTTTAGTTTCAAACTTTATCTCTGCTCGATTCAATTGGTCCCACCACCTATGGAATTCCCCAAACCTATACACAATGAAAACCATAAAAAAGAAAAATAAATAAAAATACACACACGTGCAAAGCACGTGCTTCCACGACAGCCTGTTCTTAGTATGCTGGAAACGATCCACACTGTGCAGCCAGCTGAGAGCTGTGGTGAGGTAAGTGCTGTTATTTGTAATAATGATGATAATAATAATAATAATAATAATTTTTGACTGTATTATCTACGATATACTTTTATTGGGAGATAATGTTTTGAATGGGCAACTTCAATCATAGAACATACTTGATTTTAGGAATCAGTAAAATTAAAAATTAAATAATTAAATTTGATTTAAAGTAAAAATATAACTCGTTTTGATTTGATTTGAAAAATTTTTTAAATAAAATTTAAGTTATAAAATAAAATTTTAACTAACTTAAAATTTTTAGTAATTAAAGAATTTATTTTTAAGTTATCTCAAATTTTTTTGATATATGTACCGATATATAAAAATATGAAATATATATTATATGATTAAAGAAGGTCGTTTAAATCATAATTAAGTCATATTATAACATGATAAATAATTATAATTAAATTTTATAAGAACTCAAAAACTCAATTCTTAAATTTTTTTAAACTGAAAACTTTTAAATAAAATTTAAGTTATAATTTTTTTTATTCAATTCAACTCGATCGAAAACTCCCATTTAAACGTATACGAAAAAAAAAATAGTGTACTAAAAAGACAAACCTTTTGTCCTTTTTGTTTGTCCCCAACACATCATGTGAACATTTCTCTCCCAGAAAAATAAAATCCGACAACCCTCTTTAATAATTGGCGAATTGACATTCCTACCCCGCACCGACGCCTTTCCCGATCTAAAAGCTGTGTCTTTTTGCCATGTCGGTGCCGTATTCGGCGTTTCTAGATACTGTACCTCGCTGTCATTCTAGTTAAACATAAGGGTACTATCGTCTACATGCAGAATTATCCTACTTTTCTGAAAAATTTGTTAAATTAATTGTATTAGAATTTGTTCTTCTTTTTGAATTTGCTTCTCTAGTCGTTATCTTTGATAATTTTCTTTAAAGCTTATTTTAAAATGAAATTAATAAATGAATAAGATTTATTAAATAAATTTACCCATAAATTATTCACTCATATTTTAATTAATAAATGAAATTGTTCCAAATTCATGTAAAAAAAACATTCTTTCCTTTAAATTTAAAAATGTTACTATAAAATGTGGCCATAAAAATGTTATCATTAAATTTATATATGGATTCGAGAGTTGAATTGATTTTATTTTATTTAAAATTTAATATTAATTTAAATATGATATTTAAATTTGATCTAAGATTTAAAAAAATCAAATCAAAATCGACCCAATTATTAGTTGAATTGATATGGATTTGATCTGATTTTTAAGCAAACCGAATGAACCAAATTAATTTTTAAGCGAGTCGAATGGGTTCGAACCGAAATCATTTGAACTAAAGGTAACTCGAACCGATGACAACCCTCAAAAATATTAAAAATAAAAGATTTGACGTGAATCGTCGCACAACTTAACAAAAAAATCAAATATATTAACTTTATAAAGTTATATCTGGGTTTAAAAAACTGATATGACCTAAAATTGACTGAAATATATCGATCTCATATTAAACCGATCTTGACCCAACTTAAAACCAACCGACTTGAAAAATATCTATATCGAAAATCAACCGAACCGATGTGACCTGATACTCAATCCGAATCACTATAGACACGAATTAGAATCGAACTAAATCATATTCGACCTAAACTAAATCAAAACCGAATTTATTTTAAACCAAACTTGATCTGAATGATCTGTTTATCAGCTCTAATTATATTTAACATTTTCTTTAATTTTTATATACAACGAATTTTAAATTTGATACATTGTATATTAAAATTATATATATAATATAAATTAATTTAAATTAATTAAAATAAAATTTTAAAACCCGAAAAAATAATTAGAAATACCCCAGCAGAAATCCTAGTAAAGCTAAACTTGTCGTCTATAATTTTATATACTTTTCAAAATAGTATGTGTGTTCAAGAAAACCAAAACCATTTCGGTCCAATAAAAAAACAAGTTCAAGTTAAACTATGACGCGTTATTGGATTTGTCCTCCTTTTACATATATATTGGAGAAAGCAGGGAAGAATATTTCTTAGATTTCCTCAGCCATCTGTCAAAAACAAAGCTTTTCTTTTGTTTTGTAAACCTGGGAAGAAGTAGATCAACTCAGCAGACAATTTCGTCTTCTTTAGAAGCATATTCAGCAAGTAGATTGCAGGTTCACAGCTGTTTCCACTTTTATACTTTTTAATTCCTATTTTTTTTCATTGATAAACTCAAAAGCTTCGTGCTTTGAGAAAACTTTTATTGGAATGTGCCATGTCGTGAAATTATTATGTCTTTGTTGATTCTTTGGTGTTTGGAATAAAATAAATGTGCCATTGTTCTTCCTTGGTGGTGAAAAGAAAAGGGTTTCTTTATTTGTTGTTATTATGACTGTTCTTTCTGGGTTTTCACTTTGGTTTTATTTGCAGATGGCAGAAAAAGGAGGGAGCTTTGTTCCAGTGCATCAATGGCGTTTTGGGTTGTTAACAACTTTGGTCCTCGTTGGGATGGTGGTCGTTTGGAGCATAGATGGATGCACTATCAAGGACTTTATCAAGTCATGGAAGTTTGAACAAGATTACATTACCTTGAATGTGAACTCCTTGGCTAATTTCAATCAGACATATCGAAATCCCTCACATTCCCTTCGAAATCTTACCTTAAATCCCACTTTAAACACTACCCAATTCCCCCTTTTTACTGTTAATTCTTCCCTTGAAAGCAAAAATGTAACCCTGTCTGCTGATGAGAACTCAAGGAAATCCAGTGGTTTGAACTGGGTTTCAGCTGAGCTCGAGAACAACTTTACTGCAAATCTGTTGACCAGATGGTTGGCTAAAGAAGAAGAGCCTTGTAAGGAGTCTCTAACTGTGGAAATCAAGATTCCTGGTTTGGATAAAGAGAAATTGGTCGAGTTATCGGCTGGTGAAATCCATGATTTCATGTTTCAAGCTGTTGATGAATCTGGGAATGCTCGTTGTTTAGGTGGGGATTACTTTGAATTTGATCTTTCAGGAGATTCATGGAAATCTAGGCCTGTGGTGAAAGATTTCGGCAACGGTTCTTACTCGGTTTCCCTTCAGGTTCATCCTGATTTTGCTGGTGATTATAATCTCACTGTGATTTTGCTTTTCAGGCATTTCCAAGGACTTAAATTTTCACCTGCAAGATTTGTGTATGATAGACAATTACGCCATATAGGGATTAGATTCTTTAGGACTAAAGCTCAATTGCCTCAACTGCAACTTTGCCGAAAATCGGATTTCGATAGAGATGTTTGGTCTGGTAGATGGACTAGGCATGGGAAGAATGATGATTGTCAAATTAGTAACGATGGCCGATATCGATGCTTGGAACTAGATTTTCCATGCCAAAATCCATGGTGCAATGGTTCATTAGGACTTTTAGAGAGTAACGGTTGGGTATATTCGAGCCATTGTTCGTTCCGGTTGTTTTCAGTTGGTTCTGGTTGGGATTGCTTGAAGAATAGGTGGATTTTCTTCTGGGGTGATTCAAACCATGTTGATACAATCAGGAATATGCTTAATTTTGTGTTAGGTTTGCCTGAGATCAAATCTGTCCCGAGAAGGTTTGATATGAACTTCTCAAACCCTGCAGATCGGTCTCAGACAGTTCGAATCACTAGCATTTTCAACGGTCATTGGAATGGAACGCAGAATTACTTAGGTTTGGATTCTTTGAAAGATGAAGGGTTTCGAAATTTGGTAAAGAAGTACTTCTCGGAAGCCATGGTCCCAGACACTATCATCATGAACTCTGGCCTGCATGATGGTGTTCACTGGTCGAATATACGAGCATTTTCTCGGGGGGCTGAGTATGCAGCATCGTTCTGGAAAGACATTATGGAATCAGTGAGGCAGAGAGGGTTATTGGTGCCACAAATTGTTTTTCGGTCCACAATTGCAACCGGTGGGTATGCGAGATCACTGGCATTTAATCCTAGTAAGATGGAAGCTTTCAATGCAGTACTTTTAGAGAAATTGAGGCAAGCCGGGCTGGTTTCTAGTGTTATTGATAACTTCGATATGACTTTTTCATGGCACTACGATAATCGGTGCAACGATGGTGTTCATTACGGTAGGGCTCCCCTAAAGATGAAGTGGAGAGATGGTGAGATCGGACACCAGTACTTTGTTGACCTCATGTTATGTCATGTGCTGCTTAATGTTCTATGTGCATCATAGTAGAGCCTGTGCTAGGAGGTTTTACGGTCGTTTTTTGAAGCTTAGATCCCCCTGAAAGTGATGTTCTGCTTACTGTTCTATGTGGAAGATAGTAGAGCCAGTGCTAGGCGGTTTTACGATCGCTTTTCCAAGCGCAGATCCCCCAGAAAGCGATGTTCTGCCTACTGTTCTGTGGAAGATAGTAGAGCCAGTGCTAGTAGGAGGTTTTAAGATCATTTTCCCAGTGGAGATTCTCCGAAAGCGGCCTCTACAACACCGTAGTCTCATCGACTCTACCAGCAACGCCTGACTGCAGGTGGCAATGGCTTAAGTGGTGCTTGTAGGCACAATAATACATTTATTTTGAGTCTGCATTCATTATTTGTTTATTGATTCATCTGTAGATCATTAGATTGGATTTTCATATGGAATTGCTTGTTGCCGTCGCCTGTCTGGTTCGCTTCGACAGTCCGATTATTTAACATCGATTATCATTGCTCGAGTCATCTAACCTTCATTTGCCAGCTACATTGGCCAATATAATGTTTCATGTGAAGGATTTGCCTATAATATTGCATAGAGGTTAGTTTATGTTTGGATTAGGTTTGAACACTATATAAGATGTGGAAAAAAAATTAGATAATATATATTTTGAAGACTAAAATAGTAGGTAATGCCATAAAATTACACTAAATTATATATAAAAATACATAATTAATGTTTTTAGAAAAACTAATTTAATCCGAAACAATATTAGATAGAATAAATTACCTAAATAACCATTATGGTATGAATTTAGTTACGATTTGATTATTATTTTTTCGAAGTAATTAAGTGATCATTCTATTAAAATGGATTTAATGCGGTCACATGTGTGACAGTTAAAAGGAGATGGTATAATTATATATTTGGTCCTTCTATTTATGCATTCTTTTACTTTAGTCCTAATTTCTAATTAATAAAATAAATAAATTATTTAATTAAATAATGACATGCGTCAACATGTTATTAGAAGACTTTAATCATTTATATTTAATTTAATAAAATTATTTTCTTCCTCAAATTATATGCTACAACCTACTCAGAGGAGAAAAAAAAATCAATCCATCTTTGCTTGAGGGACTCAAACCAACGTAAATCACTAATTTTAATATATATGTATCATTATTTTTTTATATTTATTTTTTAATTATATATATAATTATCAAATTAATTTTTTTAATTTAATTAAAAAATATCAATTAAATCATTATACATAATAAATTAAAAATTTTAAGTTATAATAAAATTATTTAACAAATTATAAAACTCAAATCCTAAATATTAAATTCTAAATATTAAATAATTTTTATTATAATTTAATTTTTTAAAATTATAATAAAAATATATTTAACAAACTCTAAAGTTTAAACCCTTAGATTTTAGGATTTAATATTTAGAATTTAATATTTAGGATTTGAGTTTTATAATTTAAAAAATTGTAATTAAAATTTATTTAGCACTTAATTTTTAATATTTATGGTCTGAGATTTAGCATTTAAGGTTCATTAAATGAATTTTTATTATATTTTAAAAAATTTAAAATATGATAAAAATATTTAATGTTTAAAGTTTAATATTTAGAGTTTGATAAATGAATTTTTAATAGGATAAACTACCTAAATGACGATCATATTATGCATTTAGTCCCCATTTGATCACCATACTTTTTTTCCGAAGTAATTAAACAATCACACTATTAAAATGAACTCAATGTGATCACTTACCATTAGAATCTGTTAAGGGAGTAACTAGATAGTTAAAAATAATAAGATATAATTATACATGAATAAAATAAACAAAAATATATAATTATACATAAATAAAATAAAATAATTATTTAATTAGGTAACGGCATCAACACGTGTTAATACCTTATTAAAAGATTTAAATTATTTATATGTGGTATAATAAATTTATGTTTTTAATTTAATAAAATAATTTAATAAAAATTTGTCGACTTTGCTAGTGCTTTGCAACATATTAAGAATTCAATGTAGAAAGTGTAAGAAAAAAATGTCAAATAAGTAATTATTCTCTTTTTCTTAATTGTTTTTACGGTAATTACAGTTGTATATGTTTGGTATACTCTTAATCTTTAGACATTGATCGCTCAATCACTATACTGACATTATTAGTGCTCAAACTCGTGACCTCTAGAAATAACAATTGTTTTTTTAACCGATTAGATCAGATGATTCGTGTTTTTTTTTTGTCAGAGATGGGATTTAAAATGAAAAACTTTTATTTATTTTATTTATTTATTAAACGAAATTCACTCAGAAAAAACAAAATCCTCTCTTTTTCTTAATTGTTATATCATTTTATTGTTAAATTTTAATAGTAAATAATTACATTAAATTCATTTTAATAATACAAAGATCGATTACCTTGAAGAAAAATATAAGGGTAAACTACTGCGTTAGTCACTTTTGTTTATCCTCAGTATATTTTTAGTCACCGATTTTAAAAAATATTAGTAAGGTCACTATCGTTTTTAGGGTGTAAAATTTTGGTCACTCCAAAGTTAAATGTCGTTAAATATTGACGAAAAGATGATTTAGCATAATAAAAAATAATAAATTACTTAAATAGTCCTTAAATTATTATTATTATACTTTTATTTTATCTTTAATTTAACCCTAAAAATTTAAAACTTTATATTTTTACCATCTTCCTCAAAAAAAACTCTTAACCCTATCCCATGGCTCTATCTTCCCCTTGTCAAGCCATGAGTCTAGCCATTTGGTTTAGTAACAATCTAGCTCTGCTTTCATATATGGATTTCTCTAGTTAAAAGCATATGGCTTTCTGGCTATGCATGTTTAAACGGGGACAATAACATTATGTTGAAAACATTTGTAGGAACCAAAACTATGTAAAGTTTTTCTCCATAATGATGCTTAAATTTGCTCCAGCTACAAACATGTAATGCAATTGTTTTTCTGATGCATTTGCTGTTTTTACATTCTTCTAGTCTGGAGTTTTCACTGTTCTTTTTTATCATTGGGGTCCTGTATGCAGGTTTGATCAAACCTTACACTAGATTTTGAATTACTGAATCCCATGGCTTTGCTTCCACCAGATTTGATTTAAGAAATGACAAGAGAGAAAGGCAAAGTATTTTACAAAGGGTTAATCATAAAACAAACTGTTTATAGATACAAGGTCAAAAATCAACAGAGATTGACACGGCAAGTCTCAAGAGCTCAAAGCCACAAGAGCTGGAAAAAAAAGGGGCTTCTTCAATGACTTATTGAACCAGGAATCATGTGACTAATAACATGAAAAGATAAACTTCATTTCACTTCACATGAAGCAATTCTAAAGATCAAAGTTGAATGAGTGTGAAGAAAAAGCATTCAAATTACAGGTTGAAGAGTTCTGGTGAAAGTCTTGACCAGGTTGAAGGGGATAAAGGTTAGGGTTAGAGTTAGGTTAGGGCTAGAGGTTTTTTGGGAAGATGATAAAAATACAAAATTTTAAATTTTTTAGGGTTAAATTAAAGATGAAACAAAAGTATAATAATAGTTTAAGGGTTATTTAAGTAATTTACCATTTTTTTATTATGTTAGATCATATTTTCGTCAATATTTAACGGCATTTAATGTTAGAGTGACCAAAACTTTATACCCCGAAAACGATAGTGACCTTACCGATCGTTTTTCAAAATCAGTGACAAAATGCACTGAGAGTAAACAAAAGTGACTAGCACAATAGTTTACCCAAAATGTAATTACTAAATCGGGATTAACTCTATAATATTGTGGGTATTCATATAGTTTACCCTATTAAATACTAGGGTAAACTACATAAATGGTCCCTTGATTATACCTTAGTTATCTTTTATATTCTATGACTATTAAAAGTTACAAATTGTTCCATTGACTATTATTGTTTTGTTATAAAGTGGTCCTCTACCGTTAAAAAATTAACGGGAGTCTGACGTGGACGTTAAAATACTGAGTTGATTGCTGAATAGACTGAGATAAGTTTTATTTTATTACAATAATGTCACTGTCTTCACTTGGGTGATGGGTTTTCACTTTAATTTTATTTGCAGATGACAGAGAAAGGAGAAAGCTTTGTTCGAGTGCATCAATGGCGTTTTGGATTGTATTTTATTACAATGAGTCCTTGATAGTGCAGCCATCTTAACCATGACCATCCCAACGACGAATCAGAGTTGGTTGATTTTGGTGAGTTGGTTTCTCGGCAAAATTCTTTCTTGGGTTGAAAAGATTCATTGCTTTATGAAGTGCAGTTTCCAAAATGTTCATAATATGCATCCTTTGACTTTTAGGAAAGTGGCTATTTGTATGTGCCAGTGCTTCTTTATCTGGTCATTATTTGATTGCTTGGAAAGCCGAATCAGTTGGCCAGAGCCTAACGGACGAGCCAGATAAATCAATCCGAGCCTATTGGAGCAAACCAGATTAATCAGACCGAGTTTAATCAAACTGAGCCGATTCAATCTAGTCAGTTTAACCACTCATCAACTCCTGCTCCTACTAAGCATTATAGTTGGAAAGAGCCAACTGGTGCGACTCAGGATACTGATTCAATTCGGGCTAGTCAGACTAAAGACTGCAGGAAAGCTTTTAGGGAGGTTGTGATACCGTCTCCACCGGTTCAAACATATAGCCAACTGGTGAGTTGGAATACCTACTCGATTCAGGCTAGTCAATCTACTGAGTCACCAGGGCCTACTTTCTGGATGGCTTGTCCGTACTGTTATGTTCTCTATGAGTATCCGAAGGTGTACGAGGATTACACACGAAGGTGTCAGGCTAAGAACTGCAGGACAGCTTTCCATTCAGTTGTGATACGAACGCCACCGGTGAATGGAAGTAACACATTTTTGCTGCTGTTTTTTTTGCCAATAGCACGCGATGGTAATTTTCTAAGTTGGTCACCTATTTCACCCATTTTTGCTTGCCCCGACTACAAGAATGCTGGAAAACAAAACATCACCAAGAAGTCTGCTCCATGAGTGTTTTATGATGAATATAATACATATGCGGAAATTTCTGATTCGAGTGCGAGTTCCGAGGATGATGATGACCGGAGAAATGAAATGAAGGAGAAAAAGGCGAGCAGTTCCAAAGGGAAAGAATCTAGGTGGAGAAATGCAAAGAAAGTCCACAGGTTGAGAGAGTGAAGCAGGGGAGTAATGACCAAGTTACTGCGGATCACGAATGGTGCTGGAGGGTGTGCCAACTGTCAACTGTGGAGTCGAGCAGAAGGGAGGTGGCAAATAGTGGAAGGAATCAGATGAAAACGAGTGCCAACCTTGCTTTCTTTATAAATCAAAGGATCCACCAGACTTTATATATTTGTACTGGAATATCTAAAATGTTTTCAATTCCATTCAAATATCCGTTTCCTTCATTTTATATTTCTCACATGTCACATTATACCTAACCAATCAATACTAATCTTCCATGGAAACTGAATCTGATTCTCCACCAAGACTTTCTTTGTGGGGATGGAACATTTCTAAAGGGAAGAGTATAAGGGGATAAACAATTGCTAGAAGAAGATCAAATAGGTAAACAATAAGGAGAGATGGATAGAGAATTATCATGCTATCGTTGCGGCCAGATGTTCCCGGTGTCAGCCTACTCCGGGATAGCCGATTGCCCGTATTGCGGTAAGAGAAATGTGAATCCAACAGCAAGGATAGTATCATGTTGGTCTTCCCAACAGCCTAACACTATGTGGCCGGTACCGACACTTACCGACATGTCGTGGAGTGCACCGCGGCCAATGAAACGAGCAGTGCTGTGCGGTGTGAGTTATTACACGGAGGAGACAAGTCTCGACGGGACTGTAAACGATGTAATGATCATGAAAGATTTGCTGATTCAAATGTATGGATTCCAAGAGCATAATATTATACAGCTCACAGGTAATTTCTTGCACCCTTGTTTTTTTTATTAATATAATAAATTATATAATATTTTTCTTTTAGCTTTTTGTGTTAATGAAAAGGAAATAATAAAAAATAAGATGATAAAATAACATAGTGATTAATAATTTTTTTAATATATTCTTATTTTATTATTTATGATGATCGGTTCAATATTATTATTTTAAATTTAAGTTCTATACTTAAAAAATATAATGTGCCACCAAATTATAGAGCAACAATTTCATGCTCGACTTATCCCAACAAAGGCGAGCATTATGTATTGGTTGAAGTGGCTGGTCAGAGACTGTCGACCGGGAGATTCGCTAGTTTTCTATTACGCCGGCCACGGAACACAAGTGCCGGAAGCCATCTACGGCGATGAATATGATAAGCATGATGAAGCCATTGTTCCCGTTGATCATTTGAAAGAAGGCTTAATCCGAGATAACGACATTTATGCCACTATTGTGGAGCCATTGCCAGAAAATGTCACGCTTCACGCCATTGTTGATGCTTGTTGCAGTGGTACTATTCTCGATCTTGAGAACATCTACGATATACATGAGTAAGTACGTTACACTCAGTCTAATGCCAAAAAATTTCAAGCATATGATATAATATATTCGATATAAGCGTTAGGATATAAATATAAAACATATATATATATATATACACGAAACTTATCTTCATCCTAATTTTAACAGTGGATGTTGGTATGATAACAAACCTCCGTCAGGAAAGAGGAAACGAACAGGTGGTGGCAAAGCATATTCTATCAGTGCTTGTCAAGATCAAGAGACTGCTGCTGAAACTTTCGTAAGAATTTTTGTGCAAGTTTTATTTGATTATTTTTATATTTAAATTTAAATCTAATTCTATAAACTGTCCCCCTATGTTCTCAGTTCCATGGTGCCTTCACGTTCCTTTTAAACCTGGTTTTGCGAAGAGGATATAGAAATATAACCTATGAAGAGTTGTTCGACAAAATAGAAAAACGAATTCTTGTGGCGAACCGAAGAGGATACTTGGCGGAGTCAGCCGGGATGAGTCTTCAGTCACCTCTCACGCAGGTAGAATATCTGCAAAATTTACAATTTTAAGGTCAAGTTCGATAGGTATTTTATGATATAATATAAAAAAATAATTAAAATTTGATTGAATAGTCATTTATTTTTTTATTTTTTAAAATAATTCAATCTTCAACGAATGATCACTTTATGGATAAAATTATTAGTTAATTAACGTTAAATAATTCAAAATAACATGATATAATGGGGTGTAAATCGTCTACCTCTTTCTCATGCCTCCATTCGTTCTTTCACTTTAAATTAGAGGTTTAGGGTTTAGGGTTAAAGGTTAAGGGTTAGAGTTTAGAAAATTAAGGGTAGGATGTATTTTTTAGGGTGTAGGGTTTAGGGTTTAAGATATAAGAAATTAGAGTTATTTTTTAGGTTGTAGGGTATAAGGTTTAGGATATAGAAAATTAGGGTTAGGGTTTTAAATTCATTTTTTTAACAAATTTCAACAAGAGACACAAATGAAGGCAAGAAAAAGAGGCAGAAAATTTTTACCCTTATATAATGGGGTGTAAATCGTTTACCTCTTTTCCATACCTCCATCCGTGCCCCCGCTTTAAATTAGAGGGTTTAGGATTCTAGGTTAGGGGTTGTGGTTAGGGTTTAAGGAATTAAGGGTATGGTGTATCTTTTATGGGATTTAAAATTCAATTTTTTTAAAAAATTTAACAGGAGATATGGATGAATGCATGATAAAGAGGTAGAAGATTTCTACTCGATATAAGACACGCCAACTTAATAAATAATTTTATTTTTTATATAATTTTATAAAATTATTTGAAAAGAGTAAACGTGTTAATTTTTTTCCTATATTCTATTTAAATGTTTAGCTATACATATAAATATTAACATAAAATGTATTTTTTTAATATATTAATTAAATGTTAGGTTTAAAACACGACTGACATTAGTTTTGTTTTGGATGTCTGCAGAATCCGGTGCTTTCAGCTTCCGATAGGTTTCCAGTTTATAAGCAAATATTTACACTATAACTATAAAATAGACATTATTATTATTATTATTATTATTATTATTATTATTATTATTATTATTATTATTATTATTATTATATAAGGCATAAGTGCAACGAGTCTAAGAGCACGTTTCTACATCAGTAAAAAAATGTATTATTCGTTTGACTAATAAAACTGATCATTAAGGATTAAATCTTGATCAATAAATTTTTTAAAAAAAATTTAAATTGGTTTGGCTTGAATTCAAATTATTAATAAATAATATGTCTTTATTTATTTTTAAATTTCAAAAATATAAATACTAAATTCACGGGAAAAGAACTTCGGGACAATGACATTCTCAAAGAGATGTGATAAAATAAGCATGTGACTGATTAAATTGATGATCCAACTATTAGTATGTTTCTATTTTAGTTATTAATTAAAATCGAGCGTTTTGGTCATGCTTGGATTTGGGGACGATAATAACATATTTAAAGATTAAATTGATAAGATTTATAAATATAAAAATTAAATTTATTTAATTATATGCTCAAATTCTAATCCTCCTGTTAATATTAGTATATGACTATTTATATTAAACCGCGGTTCATGATTGGACCTCTCCAGCATAGCAGAGATACTAATTGAGTTGATCATGGTGTCATAGTTATCTCGTATTTATATTTATTATGACTGTAAATATAATAAATATTATCTCGATAAAAATTAATGTGTATAATTAATCATGAAAAATATAATTGTGATTTAAATCTTGATATTCAATATCCGGCTGTGTTTTAAAGAATTTTATGGGTGACAATCAAGTCGACGAATCTTATCAGAAAGGGGGAAAAGGAAATTGAATCTGGTTCTCCACCAAATTTTTTCCTTGTTAAATTGAAAATTTATCCTCTAAAACGATGAACGAGATTATATAAATCTAGCTTCCTCGCCTCTACTCCTGCTCACGGTTCGGCGGTTCCAATTCCACCGGTCATCGCCGCAATTTAAAGGCTCACCAGCTGATCGAACACGATGGCTAGAAGAGAGAGATGTAGCGGATGCGGGGTTTACATGTTGGTTTCGCCTGAGGCATGTGCCGTTCGATGCTCCAAGTATAACACCCTTACCAATCTCGTCACGATCAATGTTCGACCTGGCCGAACCGGGTAATGTTTAAGCATTGTATTTTTAATATTAGTCTCATGTGCTTGTTTTCGGTATCTAAATATGTCGTCGTTGTTTAAATCCATCGGTTTGGCCATCAGGGATGCATGGATATCCGTATGCGAACGGCTTGAAACCGCAACCTTCCTTACCTCCTGTTTCGGCTCACGGAAGAAAAAGAGCATTTCTTTGCAGAGTGAATTACCATGGGAGTAGCTACAAGCTCAAAGGAAGTATAAACGATATCAAGTGTATGAAATACCTTCTTGTGGAGAAACTAGGGTTTCCTAGTAAGTCTATTTTAATGCTCACAGATAATTCGTGTCCGACATATATATACTCGTATCATAAATTGTTATTATTGAAGATATTATAATTCAATTTGAATTATTATGCGGACGAAGAGAGATACCCTTTAAAGATTCCAAATCTTCTATTTTATTATACGATCCAACCTTCCATCAATATTGTTATTTTAGTCGATGGTTCCACGTCTTTTGTTATTGGTTCTAGCACTTTGTGTCTAACTTCATCTCTTTATTTGTCATCTGTTTTGAGTTTATCAAATCTATTCTTCAACCTGATGTCCGTTAGTAAACTTACTCATACTCTTAATTGGCGTGTCTCATTTTTTCCTGGTTGTTGTGTGTTTCAGGATCTTTTGACAAAGAAAATTATTGTTAAAGAACATGAGTTGACGGTCTCTACATCCTTGACACCCGTATTTCGAAATCTGTTGCTTGCACTAGTAGTGTCAATCCTTTTAAAGAACATGTCAATTGGGTCATCCCTCCCTACCTTCTTTAAAGAAACTTTGTCCTCAATTTTCTAATTTAAATTCGTTAGATTGTGAGTTTTGTCATTTTGCTAAGCATCATCGTCTTAGCTCCAGTCCTAGAGTCAATAAACAAGTTTCTAGTCCTTTCGAATTAGTTCACTATGATGTTTAGGGTCCTAGTCATGTTACTTATAAACCTGGTTTTCGTTATTTTGTTACTTTTGTTGATGATTATTCTAGAATGACTTAGCTTTATTTAACGAAATCTTGTTCTGAATTATTTACTCATTTCTCTTCCTTTTGTTTGAGATTCGTACTTAATTTGGTAAGTCTATCCAAAATTTCAGAAATGATAATGCCAAAGAATATGTTTACGATCTTTTTCAGAAATACATGATTGAAAACGAGATTATCCATCAAACTTCTTGTATTGACACCACTTCTCAAAATGGTGTGGTTGAACGCAAAAATAGACATCTCCTGGAAACTGTCCGAGCTTTATTATTTCACGTCCAGGTTCTAAAATGTTTTTGGGTTGATGTCGTCCCCATGGCTTGTTTTTTGATCCACCGTATGCCATCTTCTGTTTTGTTAGGTAATATTCCCTTTCTTACCCTTTTCTCAGATAAAAATTATTTCCTATATCCCCGAAATTTTTTGATTATACTTGTTTCGTTCGGAATGTTCGTCCTCAAGTCACCAAACTTGATCCTAATTCTTTAAAATGTGTGTTTTTGGGTATTCCCGTGGACAAAAAGGGTTTCGTTGTTATTGTCCAAGTTTAAGAAAGTATCTTGTGTCTACTGATGTTTCTTTTTTGGAACACAAACATTTTTCGTTTTCTTCAGGATCTATCGAACAGAATGATGATGATTTCTTATTTTACCAAATCAACTCTTCTTTGGAGTTATCCTCATCCTTCTTTATCAAGCCCCCCATTAAGAACATCTACACCCGTCGACCACCACCATCTCCTTTCGATCCAATTCAACATGTTTCGGATATTCCAATTTCATGTCTTGATGAACCAATTTTTTCGTCATCGTATCCACCTCCTCTAAATGATCTTGACCTTTCTATTGTATTTCGGAAATGTAAACATACTTGTACTTACCCCATTTTTTTCTGTTATTTCCTATAATTGTTTATCTTCTTCTCGTGCTCTTGTGTCATGCCTTGATACTATTTTTGTCCCTAAAACTGTTAGCGAGACACTATCTTATCTTGGATGGCGTGCGACTATGCTTGAGAAAATGACTACTTTGGATGTTAATGGGATGTTAATGGAACATGGACTTTGGTTCCTTGGCCCGCTGGTAAACGAACTATTGGATATTAGTGGGTGTTTAATATTAAATTTAATCATGATGGCTCCCTTCATCGTTTGAAAGCTCGCCTGGTTGCCAAGGGATATGCTCAGACCTATGGTGTGGACTATTCTGATATATTCTCTCCTGTTGCTAAGCTTGTTTCTGTCAAGTTATTTATCTCCCTTGTAGCTACTTTTGACTGGCCTTTGCATCAGTTAGATATCAAGAATGCTTTCTTTCATGGTGATCTTCAAGAGGAAGTATATATGGAGCAACCACTTGAGTTTGTTGCTCTGGGGGAGTCTAGAAAATATGTTTTTTTGAAGAAATCTTTATATGGTCTTAAACAGGGTCCTCGGGCTTGGTTTGGTAAGCTTAATCAAGTTATTGAAAAGTTCGGGATATAGAAAAACGAATCAGATTATTCTGTTTTCTTTAAAAAGTTTGATGGGAGAATTATTCTACTAGTCATATATGTAGACGATATTGTGTTCATTGGTAGTGACATTAACGAAATCTCCTCACTAAAGTCCTTCCTCCGCACTCAGTTTTACACCAAAGATTTGGGGCGTTAAAATATTTCTTGGGATTGAGGTAAACAGAAGTAAAAAAGAGATTTTCCTATCTCAAAGGAAGTATGTGCTTGATAGTTTATCGAAATCTGAAAAATTGGGAGCCAAACCTTGTAGTACACCAATGGTCCCTAATCTACAATTAACCAAATAATATGAATTATTTGATGACCCTGAAAGGTACAAAAAACTTATCGGTAAGCTAAATTATCTCACAATGACACGTCCTGATATATCTTTTTCGGTAAGTGTTCTGAGTCAATATATGTCGTCACTGACTGTTGATCATTGGAAAGCAGTAGAACAAATTTTATGTTATCTAAAAGGTGCTCCTGGACTTGAAATTTTATATGGCAATCATGGCCATACTAGAATTGAATATTTTTCTGACTCAGATTAAGCGGGATGCAAGGAAGATAAAAGATCTACTTCATGATATTGTGTGTTTGTTGGAGCGATGACCAAGTCTGTATGTGAGATTATATGGGTATATTAGCTCCTTGATGAAGTTGGAATGAAAGTACTAATATCGGCAAAACTTTGATGTGATAATCAGGCTGCAATACACATTATTTTGAATCTGGTGTTTCATGAAAGGATAAAACACATTAATATTGATTATCACTTTGTTCGCGAAAAATATAACAAAACTTGATGTTTACAGCTTATATGAAAATTGGAGAACAAAAGCGAGTATTGTTTGATATTTCAGCTTGGTGGTGGCTATCTTTTTGGATTACCTGTGGGATTTGTTGCAGATTCCATTGGTGGAACTCTTGGTGCAGGAGCAACATTCCTTGGCAGAACGATAAGTTGATTTATTATAAAATTTTTAATGTTGTCTTTTTACTTTACCATCCACGGAAAAAAGCAATTTATTCATATGTTCAATATCGTTTTTTTACTAAACTCATCCCTTGTTTTATATTACTTCCGTTACATATTTATTATTTTCTGGTGTGTCTCATTCAATTTTCGTCTTATTACGTTGTTCCTATACAGATTATGAGATCATTTGTTTCTTCCAAGTTAAAAGATTATCCTCACTCTCGATCAGTAGCAATTGCAATACAGAGATCTGTCTCTAAGGTTTATAGTCTTCTTGTTAGTTTCTAAAGGATGACTTACTGGTTTGCAGGATGTGTCTCAAAGTCTTTATTAAATTTAAGCTATCTGACAAGCTTTGGTGCATCAGAACATGGTAATAAATGTGATTGTATCTCAACTTAAAAACATTGCATGCTAGTTTATATCAATTAATGTTTTACCAAAAAAATAGATAATTACCTTGAGAAATAAAAGGGTAACTTGTTGATTTATTGTTTGAAACACTGCAGATTTCTAAATTTTCTTCTGCTGTTGGACAGATTGTACCCTTACTCCCATTCAACGTGATGAATTATCTGTTGTCAGTGACTCCTGATCCAGTTCTAGGCCTCCTAGTTAGTTTATGCTGAAACCACTCTTAAGGATCTTTCTGATGTGACACACATGGATTGGATAGTTTTGTTATTCTTCATATTTAAATGGTGTATAGTTTTCTAAAGTATCAGGCATGACTCATTTACGGGGCAAATCGTTTATTTTTTCCTTATGCTTTTATTCGTGTCTTCGTTTTAAATTAAAAGGTTTAAGGTGTAGGGTTTAGGGTGTAAGGTGTAGGGTTGTGATTAGGGTTTAGGGAATCACGGGTAGAGTATATTTTTATGGGGTGGGGTTTAGGGTTTAGGGAATTACGGGTAGAGTGTATTTTTTATGAGGTAAGATTTAGGGTTTAGGATAAAAAGATAAGGGTTAAGGTTTAAAATTCAATTTTTAAAAAAAAAAATTAACAAGAGGTATGTATAGGGTCATGATAAAAAGGTGGAGAATTTTTACTCTTATTTATGATACATGGAAGAATCGATTAGAAATTTGTAGAGAAAAATTTAAGAGAAAAAGTTACATCAAAAAAATAGTTTTGGAACAATAGTTATCCTTAATTAAATCTATTCTAGTTCTCTAATTAAAATACATTTAAAATAATTTTGGTAAATTAGCTCTTTAAAATTTTTAAGATTTGATCTTTTCAAAATAATCATTAAAACAATTTTACAAATTTTACAGGCAAAAATGTACAATTTTGAGACATTCTTTAAAATTGATTTTACTAAATCTTTTATTATATTATTTAATAATTAAAAATATTTATATTTTTTATCATTTAAAAATATTTATTTTAATTTTTATCTCAAATCTTTAATCTTAATCTACTAGATCATTTAAATAACTTGATTTTTTTATTTAATTTGGGTCATTGATTTTTTGTGTATGGTCGGATAGAATTAAATAATTACAATCATTTAAATTAGAATCGATATATAACAAAATATTATATTTAAAAAAAATTAAAATAATATAATTCAAATTTTATAAATTTTAAATAGAATTAAGTTATAAAAATTTGAATTATCGAAAGTAAATTTTTAACTAATGAAAAAAACCTTAATTTTATAAATAATTTTCTAGAAGTATTAAATGAATAAGAAAGTCCACAAACTACAAAGCAAAAAAAAAATGTCAACGATGGATTGTAGTCGGGAACTTTCGTTGGTTGACCAAACGATAAATAAAAACAACTCTATTCATCTTTCCATTTATTGGGAAATTTTCTTTCTTTTTCTCTTTCATTTTCTTTCTCTCCAAACATGGGTATTACATGGAGCAACACAAGCAATAGCAACAGGAGGAGAAATCAGAGTTACCTACATGCCCCTCCACCTCCACCTCCTCCTCCTCCTTTCTATTTCCCCCAAGAACCCACTTCCCTTCCTCCTCCGCCACCACCGCCGCCTTCAACTAGCCACCCTTATCCGGCGGTTCCCCAGAATCTTTATTCTACAAACCCTCCACCCCCACCGCCTCCAGTTCCCAACAATTACTACTGTTCCCCACCCTTTAATCCCTACTCATACTCAAACCCTGTCATGGGTCGCTACCCTAGTCAATACCCTCCATATTTCGCAAACCAGACTAGTGCGTGGCCCGCAATTCGTGCTCATTCCATGGTGGCGGCGCCTCCTCCTCCTCCACCTCCTTATGTAGAGCATCAGAATGCTAAGAAAGTGAGGAATGATGTGAACGTGCATAAGGATACATTGAAGCTCGAAGTAGACGAGCAAAACCCAGATCATCACTTGGTTTCTTTCGTTTTTGATGCCTTGTTTGATGGAAGGTAAAAAAGCTACCTTTTCTGAAAACATTATTTTTGCGGATCAATTTTGGGTCTGGACTGGTTGAAGTTGTTCTTTTTGGAGGTAAAATTGATGATGATTCTAGTTTAAGGTGCAGTATCTTATTTTTAGATGAAATAGATTCAAACAACTGAAAGCTGAAATCCTTTTTGTTTTGATGTGAAAAACCAAATTGACATTATAGGAATTGTTTCTGGATCATTACATGATAAAGAAAGATAGTGAATTAGATAATGTAATAGGATCTGGATGTTATATGGATTTCAAATTAGTGTTTGTAACTTCATTGCAATTGACATTAAACGAACCGAATTTGAAGGATTAAGACTCTGCAATAGTTATCATTCTACTAGTTAGAAGAACAGTCCTTATAAACCAGCATCATATGCTTATGAACTGATGAACCTTTTTATTAGAGTTTGGAATTGTGTATTTGGTTATTGATTTTGTAGCTTTAACTTATCAAACTATGAGTAAAATATTCATACAGGTATTAGGAATTATGAAGACTATATTAGTGAATGTGGATTGTAATTGGAAGGCTTGCTCTTTAGAGTCCCTTTGTAATTGAAATGTGTGATCTTGTATATGAGATAAAGCTAAACATTGCCTTCTTTTCAGAACATTAATCAAATGGATGAATTATAGCACTTTAAATGAAACTCTGGGAACAGCCTAGAGTCTACCTTAGCTTGATAACTAGGAAAATAAAGAAATGATGTGGGTAAGAAGATACACAACAGTAATCAACAGAAATAAAGCTGAACAAACGAGTAGGTAAGAATGTGGAACTCAAGAAAAACAAGGGTTCAAGGAAACCTCTAGTTTTCTTTTATTTCAAATAATATAATAATGATAAGTGGTAGCTGTAATATTTTTCTAGCTTATTTATACTAGGGTTACAAAATACCTCTACTTTTCTTTTATTTCAAATAAAATAATAATGATAAGTGGTGGCTATAATATTTTCCAGCTTATTTATACTAGGGTTGCAAAATAATTTAATCCCGGTCTTAGATTTAAAACATAAAGGAAACTTATAATACTAGCCATCCAAAATCTCTTAATATTTAATAAAACTGAAGTAAATGAATAGTACAATACTATAAGCTCCTGTATCAAATAACCATCCGGATAAGATTGCTAGAATCTTAATCCAAATAATGATCTTATGAATCTAGATTGTTATAAAATTATCAGATTCTAATTTCTGCTACACTCCCCTTCAAGTTGGGAAAAAAATTCAACTTTCCACTCTTGTCCACTAGCTTCTTGAATGCTCACAATTTCTCTCGTAAGTAGATCAGCAATCTGTCATGAACTCATGATATTGGCACATAGACTGTACAAATGGTCTCTTGTCTACTTTGTCCTTGATAAAGTACCATTTGTGAAATAGAGTGCTTTTGTTGAACTATTGTATGATTTAATGGTCTATTTTCGTGTTATATATGCAAATTAGTAAATATATCCTTAATTTTTATAAAGTGTGCCTTCCTTCAATAAGGTGTGTGCCTTGTGCCTAGGCCATAGGACCCCTATCAACTTAGTGCGTCTTGCCCATTTTTTACTTTGATGCAGTAGGTACATCATGTTCACCTCTTCCTTTTGCCAACATTTGAGTTCTTAAAATCAAATATTTGAGCAGAAATTTCCAGATCTGAGGATCCTAATTTGACAGCCTCCTAAAGGTTTTTTGTTGATGTATAGTATTGATAATTCTTCATAACATTATCAGTTATCACCCATTGAATTCACAAGCGACACCAAGCATATAGGATCAAAATTAGTTGGTCTCACAGCTGTACCATCAAGATAGCCCAATCAGGCTTGTTTGAACAGAATGTGACCATTGAAGATAGTTTTTTTTTTTTTCTGTTGAGTTTGTACTGTGATTTGGAGAGCTGAGTTCTCTTCAATTATACTGGGAGCAATTGTATAGGTAGGATATTTGCTCAAGTCATGGCTGTTTTGGCCAATGTTCCTCTCAATACACCAAGCTCAGACCCTAGTATAATGGTTTCTATTTGTCCTCCAGAGTTTATTTAAAGGCAGTAAGTAATTCATCCATTTGATTAGCATTCCAAAGTAAAGCTAATGTTTAGTTTTCACTCCTATACAAATTTATATGGCATCCGAGCATGGTATATCAGCATGCACATTTTTGTCCATTGTACTTGACTAGATATAATATACTTAAATACTCAAACGATTTTCCCGCACCTGTATCATTCTCTCAAACCCTTTTACTCCGTCAGACATCTAGAAATACACCTGCACCCGACAACCATATCTGAGTCTGAGTAACATAGTTTTTATCCCGTACAAAGCAAATATCACATGGGCATGACCGACTAGTCCGGTTTTCAGGAGGACTACAACTGTCTGATAACGTATGCAAACTCTATTGAATACTTTTATCTAACTGTGTTGTTTTCTAATGTACAGTATCACCATTTTCTACTTTGCAAAGGAAGAGTTGAACTGTAGATTTGTTCCTGTATTTCCTGAAGCCTATGAGCCTGTGAGAGTCCCATTTCAGAAGGGACTTGGCCAGAGATTCCAGCAACCTCCTGGAACAGGAATCGACCTAGGTTTCTTTGAATTAGATGACCTCTCAAAACCATCACCTGGGGAAGATGTATTCCCTCTTGTAATTTCTGCTGAAACACATATGCTGCCACATTTATCAGATAAGCATGTTGATGCACCCGAACAAAGTACATCTGCCCACATGCAAATTACTCAAGCCATTCTAGAGAAGAACAACAGTAACACTTTCCAAGTGAAAGTTATACGGCAGATATTATGGGTTGATGGAGTTCGCTATGAACTACGTGAGATATATGGAATAGGAAGCTCAGCAGCAGCAGAAAGCTTTGATGATAGTGACCCAAGCAAAGAGTGTGTTATTTGCATGACTGAACCCAAGGATACTGCAGTTCTACCTTGCCGCCACATGGTAAGAATTCCCCATATTCCTTGAATATAATATATGCTGATATAATAGTTTGAAATTAGCGCTTATAAAACTCGTGGAATATTGTGATTAAAATCTATGCTGCCGAGTCTTCTCTTTTCTTGAAGTATTAATGCTTATTCAGACATATGTATAGAGATATAATCCTTCAAAGACCATCAAATGCATGGAAATTTTGAAAAATATTAAACATATCTATGTATGACATTCACATTCGAGTCTAGTAGCATAGATTAAAATTATGTGGAATCAGGCATGGGTGTTTGCCATACTTGGATGTTGTAGGAGCAGTCATGTATTTTACTTGAAAGTTTTGTATAATTGTTCTGCTATGATGTGGGTTCCACTTGACATTCTCTATACCATCTTATCCTCAAAACATGATTTGTCTTTTATGGTTGGTGCACATTCATTCTTGCTATGAGAAAGAGTGTGTTGATTGGCGATAAAATAATTTACTTTGTTTTTTTCTGGAATTTGGAGCTTCTTTATTGGTTACCATGGGGACGTGATCCTCCAAATACTTCCTAATACATAAAAGAAAAACTTCAAAAAAAAAAAAAACTTAAACATATGCTCACACTGGTGTCTGAGTAACACAAGGGATTTTGTGATTCGAGATTGTCTAAAATTGTTGCTAACTTGCTTCTTTTAATAACTTTGGAGAAGTGAAAACGACTTTGATTAATGAGTACATGGAAACTTCTATATCATTGCTTGATTAGAGGTTAGGATACCTGTGTTTGTCTATTTTCTCAAATTATAACATTTCAAACTCTACTAAATTCTCAAGTGAAATGTTTTGCTTCAGTGTATGTGCAGTGAATGTGCTAAAGCATTGAGGCTTCAGTCAAATAAATGTCCAATATGCCGTCAACCCATCGAAGAACTTATAGAAATCAAGATAAATAGCGATCGCTAAAAAGTTCCTCCCCACAAGGTTTGATTGTATGGTACGACATTCTTCTATTTTGTTATCTGTATCTAATTCACAATTATTTTGTATATTTTCATCATCACATTCTTCATAATCTTTCATATGTGAAATTTGGACCCCAAATTTACTGTCACTCTTTAAGATTTGGTCTGTAACTCTGTATAAACCAATCAAGTTAAATCTTAGGTTTCTCTTGTGAACTCTTTTTGAAGTACACTTTTTTAGGAGTGATTGTATAAACTAATCAAGTTAGATCTCATATTCATCTTGTGAACTCTTTTCTAAAGTACACTCCCTATATATATATATATATAAAGCTTGCATATGTAGGAAGTTAACTCTTTTAATTTTTGGTTTTCCTCTTTAGGAAGCAATGCATATTATTGAAGTGAATAATATAGTTTTTCTTTCTTCCAAGTTTGCTGCTTGATGAAAGCTTTAAAGTTTGTGAAGAATATGTGAGAACCATGTAAAGTGTTCAAACTCCTCTTCATTCTTTGTCATGCTTTTTTTAGTAATGCTTTCGATAAATTGTTACTGTCCTTGTTCGAGAGTATAGGTGTTCATTGGTCGGGTCAGGTTGGAGATCAATTGTTTCAGATTGATCACGGGATGACCCGAATTCATTATTCCGAAATTAGTAAGCTAATAAAATGTTTTGTAAAGTAACTTTAAATTAACCAAAATCATTTGTATTATTAAAGTAGTAATCCATGTCCACCTATTAGCTTGAATTATGAATGATGATGTCCAAGGGGGGTTGGATCAAGCGTGCTGTAAGTGTAACAGGCAGGCATTATTTTTTATGTTTTCCAAAAGGTTTATAAAAGATGTAGGGCCAGGTGCAATGTGATGGATGAACATTCTAGCCTAGGCCAAGTTGATCTTTTAAGTTTTCATGTCTGTAAAGAAAATCCTGGAATGTCTTTTGACTTTTGGTGAGAAAATCTTTGAATTCATACAAGGTGGAAGAAAAGAAAGGGAAAGTTTTCTGAAACTTGGTTGGACTTGGGAGTTTCAACTTTGAAAATGGAAGTTGGAGAGTAGAGGGGAAGGATAGGAATAAGTTTAGGGCTTATATATACCATAATTTATATATTTTACCAGTTCGATCTAAACTTGAAATAAATAAATAAATTTAATTTTTTATATTTAAATTCTATTATTATTATTATTATTATTTTATTCTCTTAAATTATTTGTTCTTTCAAAATGTTGACTTTTTTAATATAATAAAATTTAATAATAACTTATTTTATGAGTTTGATAAAATTAAATTACTAATTTATAACTTTTGAATTTTAGATTTCATACTTTAGAAATAAAAATGATTGAATTCAAATTTTATAATACTTTTTTATGGAGATTACTTGAGTTTAAAACCAAGTATGTCTTTGTTTTCCTGAGTCAGCAATTTATCGTTCTACAACAGCCGTGGGTTCCTTATTGGAGTCCAAGGCGAAGTGTTGTCAGGCAGAAGAATTGAATTCTCTTGCCATCATCAGTATCGGGGAAGTACAACAAAATGATAGGATTAAAAATAATAGTTCTATGATTTTTTTTTTATAAAAATTATAAAAAATTTAGTATAAAATTGTTAATATATATTCAATTTTTTTTTTATCAAAAATGTAAAAGTTTTGATACATCAAATTTTTTATAAAAAATAAAGATTTTGATATATACTAATTTTTAAAAATATATATATAAATTTTTTGATATATATAAAAAAATTATACTAAAATTTTTATAAAAAATTTAAATACAATTATTTTTAACTATATTTTAACCTATCGTTATTTAGAAAAAGGGTGATTATTACTGTTACTCCCCTGCCCCACACCAGATTTGAGCCTTGTTATTCCCTAAACTTTGTCTAAACATTTTCACCGACAGTCTTAGCATAACAGCTTAGGACTCAAAGACCATACATTCCATGCCTACGTCATCAAAACATCACCAGAAACAGGAGTTGGTACTTTAAGAAGAAGAAGAAAATATTACGAAGGCTTCTTCAGATATAGATTTTTAATTTTATACTAGGAATATTTAAATTTTTAAATTTTTTATTTTAAGTTAAAATAAATTTTATCGATGAAACTCATTAGTCTATTAATAATAAATATTATTAAATATTATATGTCGACAGAAAAATAATTCTATTGTTATTTTAATAAACTATATGTTTGTTTATATTAATATGTATTGTTATATAGGTTTGTCACAACATTTAAAATCATTTTCTTTATCGATGGAAGGTCATTTTGATAAAAAAAAATAAAACATTAAGAATTAAAAAATATTTTTTAAAAAAAATAATTTTATTATTATTAAGGATTTTTTTTGCTATCTTTAAAAAATTGTGAAATTAAATAAATATTTTCATTTCTAGAATTATCTAAAAAAATCTTGAATCAAAATTTTTTAGGAAAATAATTTTTTAGTATACATAAGTTGAACTCACTCTTAGTTAAAAGTGAATTTTATATAAAGAATATAATAAATTAGAATCAATGGTGTTCAAAAAATCAAAATAAAATATTTATAATCGATTATTGTTACGTGTAGTATTAAGATGTTACATAATTTAACATCTATTAAAGTTGTCCTTTTGCTGAACTTTTGAATTATTTTTTAAACATGATTTGTTTGAATTTTCCTTGGGAAATTTTGGCAGACATAATTATTATGTTTGTTATTATTTTCGCAATGGAATACCAGAGAATAGAGAGATTATTAGTTAAATTTTATTAATCATATTATTTATAATTTAAACAATTAAAATCGTTCATTTTTAAGTAATTATTTATTAATTATCCACCTACTAATTATATGTAAAAAAAATAATAATTCAACTTAAAATAAATTAAGATAAACGGTTCTAATTGTTTGAGACTACAGATAATGTGATGAACAGAGTTCACCTAATAATTATTTCACAAAATCCCACGAAAATAAGCAGCAAAATCAGGGTAAAGTTAAGTTGGTAGTTAAACAAATTGTTTTTTTAATAATTAGTTTCCTTCAATGCCTTGTTACATGCAAAATGTGACCCAACATCACATGGAGGAGAAGAACAGTGCAAAGCAAGAGGATTTTAGGGGGTTGAGAGGTAATATTATATCAATATTTCTATTTTATGATTTTATTATATATTCGTACCTCCACCAATAATTTTTAAAATTCTATACTTTTATCAAATTTGTTTTAAAAAACGTTTTTTTATATGATGCAACTTCAAAAATCACTTTTTATAAGACGCGATTTTATTGTGATAAAATAAAAAAATAATTTTATATCTTTTAATACAAAAATTGTTTTCTATAGGATACAATTTTAAAAATCACTTTTTAAAAAAAATTAATTTCTGTTTATGCAGACAAGAGTATAGATTTATAATTAAAGTAGGGATATATATAATATGTAATAATTAATAGGAAATATTAATTTAATATTGCCGTTTTGAGACATAAATAATCAAGGATTGGCGTAAAAAAGAAACTTCAAAATTCAAAAGAAAACAAGAAAGAAGAAAGGACGACAAATAAACGTGATTTTACACCTTCCATCATTGCATAGAAGAGGGATAGCTTTCGTCAACCTTTCATTTGTTAAAAAGAAGATAATAACAAAAGAAAATATTTATTATAAGGGAATTTTTGTTTTAGGAATTCTAACTTCGAATATTTAAGGTGATTTTTTTGTTATCTTATTAATTTTTCTCGCTTTGAATTTTTAAGTAGGATTTAGATACATATTTATAATTATCGGGTTTTTGTTGTTGTTGTTTACGATTGAGTTATGATAATGATCGTTTTGTCAATATGTCTAGAGACGGAGTTAAGATTCTATGTTGGGAAGGACAATAGTCAATTAAACCTTTAAATTAAAAAATTGAGAGATACAAAATATCTTATTTAATTAACATTTAAATTAAAAGTAGCTTAAAATGCAGTTATACTAAAAGATTTGAAAGGGACAACCCCTCTCACGTATGCGAGAAATTATATCATGGGTAAGTCCCACCACGTCATCTATAGGACAAACCTTTAAAAATCATTAATCTCATCATTTTTTTTCATGTATTTTTCCAAGTGAATCTTCACTCATATTTTCTGTTAATTCATTTTAAAAACAGTTTTTTCAAATGAAGATTCACTTGAAAAAAAAATATGAGATAGAAAAATTGATGAGATAAATGATTTTTAGTGGTTGATCTCGTAGACACGTAGTGAGACTTACCCATAATATAATTTCTCCACCTATGCATAGTTTCGTCCCTGAACATACCATAAATTTATATACATTTTTAATGTTAGTGTTGATGACTTTATCCTTCAATTGACGATTTATCATATTGTTCATACCTATCTTTTGTTCTATTCTTTTAGTTGAATTTTTAAACTTTTTATTGCATGATTTTAAGTGTTTAATTATTATTTTTAATGATAATTAAAAGGTGTTAAAATTAAATTTTAATAAACTCTCATTCTATTTTTTTAAAAATAAAACTATATAAAAAATAGAATGTAAATAAGTGATCTATTTATAATCGGATGCCATTTCAGACACATTTATTTGTGTTTTAATATTTTCCCTTTTGGCATGAATAATGCAACTCCTCAGTGCACAAATTCTATAATCCATGTTGGGAAAATTTACCAGTTTTAAACACAAATCAGGTCTAGTCTTTCATACTAGAACATGCTAATTTCAACTTTGGATAATTTAATTAAGAAATAATTAGATTGATTTTGTTATTATTATTGTTGGAATGTTAGGAAATCATAAGTTTAAAATTGCTTAAATGTAATAATCTCTGATTTAAATATTACGAGCTTATGAGTAGTTTAGATATTATAATTTGTATAACTTTTAAGATATTTTTTTAGTAAATTATAATATTAGTCTTATTTAGAGAGAAGGAAAAGGACTCTAAGGCAGTGGGGTTCTGAACAGGTACAATAGGAGCGACCATACAAGACCCCAAAAAAAGGCTCTCAAATTTTGATAAACTATATTCATTAGATGATGTTAATCTCGAAATTCATTGAAAAATTTTGAGAACACTATTAAAAAAAATGAGTTATAATTGTTAAAACGTTATAATTATTTCTTAAACGTTATAATTACTATTGTTTCAGTAGAACTAATGAAGTTTTAGACATACGCAATAGAAACAATCACACAGGGACCCCTAGAAAAGACATTTGCTTCTAAGGGCTACAATTTTATAACTAATAAAAGTCATGAACAACCATATTTTAATAAATTGCACATGCCTCCAAAATTTTTGAACTGCCCTTGCTCTAAGGAAAGGAAAGGGTGTTTCTAGTGTGTTTAAAATCGTTAATCCAAAAAAATATAAAGGAATAAAGATAAACAACTTAATTAACCGACTAAATATACTTGTTCACTTTTAAAATAAAACTTATTATTAATTAATGAATTGAGTGAAAATTACTTTAAATTAAAAGATTAAAATTTTAACTTTATTATAAATGATTAAATAATTAAAAGAAAAAAACTCAGAATCTCTATAGTTTGTATTACTGTTGAAGATCCTCTTATTATTATATCCTGAGAGACAGACGACGAACGAACTCATGCACCATAAGAGTGACTGAAAATCTGTCATAAGAAAACTACATTCGTGAAGGCCTTAACACGTTTTCAAAATCGGTTTAATTTAAATATTTCATATTTATTGATTTTTAATTTTATTCGTTAAATAATAATAATTTAATTGATTTGATTATTATTTATATATTCTTCGATTAACCTCTTTTTTCTAACACTTCCTTCTTATGTAAAACCTTCCAACAAGGAAAAAGCATTTCTTTTTATAAAAAAAATTAAAATCAATATCGTTTTTAGAATTTTTACTTGATATGTATTATAAAACAAAGGTTGCACTCGTAGTATTATTTATATGAATACCATGTCCAAGTTTAGAAACTAGGACTTACGGCTGAAGATATAGTTTTTGAGGTATAGAATTGAAAATATAATATTTAAATGTAGGTTTTCGTTTTTAGTATTGACGGATATAAAATCTAATATAAATAATAATTAAATTTGTTTTTTTATATAATAATCTTATATTTTTTATCATTAATTTAATATTTATTTATTTATTTTATTGAATAATCCGTAAAAAATATAAAACTTTTAAATTTTACATTGATCTTCTCTGTATTCCTGTGTACTCAATGCCATGGCCAATTCTATTGATGGTGTAAAAGTGTGTGCTTCACTGCTCCTGTATATCGATACCTCCTGCAAATTGACTAGCATGACATGCGACCACCAAACCATGATGATCCCTAACCACCGCCGCCCATGGATGTACTTTATGTGCAATAAAACAAACATTTTATAGGCTGGTTTCAGAGGATATTCATCATCTTAATCTCCAAAAATCTATTAAAATGATGGAACATATCATTTTCTTTGACTAAAAAATATCCTAATTCAATCCTTGTAATAAGCTAGCACAAGATAAATATCTTGTCTAAGGATGAGCATGAAACCTGAATCGGATGGGGTTCGACCCGATCCGATCAGACTATGTTGGATTTTTTAGTAAAAAAATCGAGTCGGGTTTGGTTTTAAGATAAAAAAAATTAATCCGAGATTAATAATGTAATTTTTTATATATTTTTAGGGATATTTGTAATAATAATCTCTCCTTATATATAGTTTATACATTAGATCACTAAAATTGAACTTTTTACAATTAAGTCACTAAAATTTTATTTTATTTTTTACAATTAGATCCCTAAGATTTATTTTTTTACAATTAAGTTCCTAAAATTTATTTTTTTAATAACTTGGGTCGGGTCAGATTTCGAAGCTTAAAACTCGAGTAAAGTCAAGTTAATTGGGCTATCAAATCTTTCAAAGGTAAATCTCTCCTTGTTGTGATTCTTCGATTGGCTTGGTGTGCATTCATTTATTTTATTTGGAAGGAAAGGAATCGAAGGCAATTCCGCTATTCATGTACAGATGGACGATCCATTTTACAATCCATTAAGGGCATTGTACAAAATAGATTAGCAGGAAAAAATATAGTTAGCAATGATTTTATCAACATTGAGCTATGTAACAATTGGGGTATACGTGTATAGGAATACATAGGGTAATATTTACCATTGTACTTTGTTTCTTGTAGCAGTTTTCTGCTCTTGGATAATAAAATCAATCAATTATCCAAAAAAAAATCGAGTTAATTTTTTTTTACCCTAAACCTAGATTGAGAGTAGGTAAGACGAAAATTCGATCAAAACCAACTCATACCCATCTCTAATCTTATCTTTATTCTCTAAAGAAATATAATACCGAAAATCCTCTAAGTGTGAACAAAAGAATTCAACTAACAAATATGAATACGCTACATAAGACTTTAACGTGCTCAGTGGTAAAAAATAGAGTCTTTTCTTAAAAGATATTCGTCCTCGAATATGAAAAATAAACGTTATATGTGTATAACATCACTAATCCATGATAGTCGAAAACCAAATTAAAAATGTCACATTAATTGATATAGTCTAAATTGAATCGAATTCAAACTATATTCATGCAATACATGCATACACTTAGTAGAAGTCAATACATATTAGCCATCATTTATAAAGTAAGGACCAATTTAAATGTTTTCAAAAGTCAATGACTAAATAATTTTTGAAAAGTTTAGGGTCTCTCATATATATATCGAAAGATAACATGACTTAATTCGAGTCCCAAATAAGCATTTAACGATTTATATTTCATAATATCAAATTATTAAAAGATAGAGTCATAAATGAAAGCACAATAATTCTCGAAAGAAAATTATTAATCAACTAACGTTAAATGACTTCAAATGACTTTATAAAATAATATTTCAGTAAAAAAATAACTTATCGATTTGAACACTCTAACCACTTCAACTTGAAAACTCGAATTTTTCTCTCTTAACATCTTTGATAAAAAAAATACTATTAGTATCGATAAAATAATCTCAACGAGATAAACACAATAATATTATAATTGTATGGCTGAATCTCCATAAATTGGAGTTTAAAAATCTTCTATTTTTTTATCTTTTCTCTCTATTTTTTCTTTCTTCTCTCTTCCACCAGCCAACTTAATTTTATAATATCTTAATTTATTTATTTTTCTTTTCTTTACTTATTTATTTATCCAATCACTTGATAAAACACGTTTCACTCATTTACAATTATCATAAAACTCAAACCCAATTACTTTTTGTTGGCCTACGATTCGGATTCAAGACTTTGATTCTTTAATTAAAAATTAAGTCATTATAATTAACCTTTCTTTTTAACTTAATTCAAAATTAAGTATCTAAATTATAATATTTTTAATGCATTAAATTCTTATATTTTTAGTATGAGATGAATCGTTAATCGTTTATAAGCATCAAAGGTGAATTGTTAATTATTTGAAAATAAAATTTCGTGAGTTTTTATGCTCCTACAAGACTGTAATTTATGTCTTTTTTTAAACCATTGTTTTTCAACAATAAAAGAGGTTGTCATCAGGGACGGAATTAAAATTTAAGGTTGAGGGATAAAACATAAATGTTTAGAAATAGAAGAATAAATTTATAAAAATAATTTTAAAAAAATTAAATAAAAATAAAAAAAATAAAAAAATCTTCGAGACTTAGTTTCGTCCCTGAATGTGACGTAGTATTAAAAATACTTTGTTTTAATAATTAGATGGTTTCAATAATTAGAGATGTTTAAGCAATTAGTGGTTGAAATTTGGATTCATATCAAACAGTGGTATTCAGACAGTAATTATTGTGTCTTTGGTCTCACTTCTTGTCCTAGACTTGAGTAAAAACGTGGTGGGAATAAATTATAAGACTTGTATTCGTATAAATGTGATTTGAAGTCAAACTTTAAAATAGTTAAAATAATATTATGTTTAAGATTAAATTAAAAAAATTGTAATAAAGTGTCAACTATAAATAAATTAAAATGACTTGATAGAATGAAATATCAGAGGAAAAATATTTTGTGCTTAGAGGTGAGCATTTGATCAAGTTAAGTTGAAAAAATTGAGTTATTCAAGCTGATATGTCATATTTTACAACTCAAACTTTATTTATTTTTTATTCTAATTGAGTTTATAAAATTCGAGTCAAGATGAATTTTTAAACTTTTATACAAATTTAATTATAATTATTTATCATGTTATAGTGTAATTTAATTTTAATTTAAACGACTTTTTCTAATGTCATACATACATACATATATACATACATGCATGCATGCATTTTTCATGTGGTATATATCTTATTATATTTTTATATCAATATATATTAGCAAAAAAATTGAGGGATTCAACTCAAGCTTAAAAATCAATCCATTAATTACTAAAATTTTAAGTTATTTAAGTTATTCGAGTTTTCATTTTATAACTCAAACTTTATTTAAAAAATTTCGAGTCGAGTCAAGTTTATGCAAATATTGAGTCAAAATTTTTCGCCTCGATTCAAGTTTTGCTCACCCCTATCTTTGTTTATATGACAATACTATGTAGGCTTGTGATATCATTTCAAATCGTTTGTTATTTGTTGACTAATAAATTTTATCTATGAAAGATTTATTTTGATTAAAATGAAACTTTAAGGGTTACAGTACTTTAAAAAAAGAATAGAGATTAAAGTGATTATTCAATCAAATGTTAGGGGTATTTTTGACATTATACCTAAAAATAAATAATAAAAAATAGTCATTCACTTCAACTCATTTATAAGCTAAAATCAATTCGACTTTAGGTTTATATCCGATTTAGATAAATTAAATTTAGATTATTTTTAGTATGGGTTGCTTTCGGTTAGAGTTATTTTTGATTCGATAATATAAGGTACAAGCTCGTATCAATCTACATAAAAACTCAAGTCAATTTTAATTTAACTTGGTTTGTTTCAAGTTTTGAATTAAATTTGAATCATCGTATTTAAATTCATATCAAATTTTATATCAAATGAACTTGTTTAGATAATTAAATTCATATAAAATACACCATGTCTAAAAATATAATTATTAACCTAATAATTACACCATTTTATAATTACAACAAATATAATCCATCAGATATATTTAGTTGATAAATATAATTACAACAATCAGGAACGAACTTATGTTTAGCAACAATATAGTAAGAAAAATTCCAAAAATTCAAAATTATTTTACGAAATCTTAAAAATTTAAGGTTGTTTTTTAATAAATATTTTTAAATAATTTTTATAACCAATCATATAATGTCACAGTGAAATACCATATAGTAAGATCTGATTGATTAAAAAATTAAAAAATATATTTTTTAAATACTACATTAATAAAATATCACGTGGCATTATCATATTATCTTTCCATATTATGCAGACATGTTATGTTAATTACTTAATTTTATGTGTTAGTTATTAATTTACTAACGATTTTTATCTAACAAAAATTAAATATTAAATAATTATTTATAAATATATAAATTAAAATATTAAAAATTCAAATTTCGAGACTACTTTTAATTTTAGAAACTAGAACAAACCAACAAGGTAGATCTTTACCATGTCTTGTAAAAGTGAGACGTGAAACTGTAAAAGGTTAAAAAGTTACAGCGGTGACATACTTGTAATCATTAGTGGGAATGAGAGTAGGGACAAAACAGTCAATAAAAACACGAGATTCAAGAAGGGTGGGTCCTAACATCACATGACTAGTAGCTGGCTAATTTTAAAAAATATAAAAGTTTAAGTTTATTTTTAATATTATAAAAACGTTTAAAAAATAATTAGAAAAATAAACTAGCTATAATAATAAAAGGGTTTTGTCATTTTTTTGACGAGGTCTTCTCTTTTTTTTTAATCCACACTAAAAAGAGATGACGAGGTACTATTAATCAATTTAATTTATTCGATTGAATAAGAAAGAGAAAGAAAACCTCGTTAAAATAAATAACAAAATCCTTTTATTACTATAACAATTAACCTACTTCTTTAATTATTTCTAAACTCACTAAATCCTTAAAATTAATTTCAAACAATAATATTTTTCAAAATTTTCCAAGAGGATAAATATGTCTCATTATTCTACTTTTTATCTTAATTTTAAATAATGATAAAATAATTATATTAATATTAATTAATTAGAAAGAAAGGGAAATAAACTAAACTAAAAATTAAAAATACCATTTCTCAAGTACATTATGGCATCAAACTTGGAACTTCTTTAACTATGGTTGCCTTCATCAACTGAAATTAAAATATTTTTTTAGGGTAAATTAAATACAAATATCTTCACATAATAGTGCAGCTGGAGGTATTCTCATCACTAAAGAAGTGGGTATACGGGTCGGGTTGGGGATGTGGGTGTGGGTACGGGTATGGATATTGATATGGGTATGGTGGCATGTAATTCACAGCCGGGGGTGGCCTAGCATGCATCATGGGCTGAAACCTCTCATTGGCTGCTCCCATGGCGCGTTGCTGGTTCATCATGGCTGCCATGTACTGTTGTTGTTGATGGTATGGGTTACCGGGCATAACATCTGGACCCGCACCTTGGAAGTACCCGCCTCCACCGCCGCCGTTCATAGCCGCGGATGCTGGTAAACCTTGAACTGCTGGGATGTTACCCATTTGGTTCATGGGTAAGCTGCCCATTTGGCCCATTGCCATATTCATGGCAGCCGCTCTTGGAAGACCCATGTTTCCACCATTAGGGCCGGCACCCATGGTTGGAAACCCATTGGAAACGCCCATCGGAGCACCATTATTCCCCTTCTTGCCACTGTTTGGACCGCCGTGGTTACCACCTCCGTTCTTGTTTACCTCTTGGGGTAAAGCACCGCCATTTTTACCTCCGTTTTTACCACCACCGCCGCCTTGATTTGGGTTTCCCCCATTACTATTTCCTCCAGCAGGACCACCTTTTTTACCACCGTTTCCATTGTTACCACCAGCAACAGACACACCATTGGCACCGGCACCGACACCGCCCTTTTTACCGTTAGCCCCAACGTTTGCAGCAGCATTTTGAGGGTGATTACCATTCATCATGCCATTCAACATCATCATATTGATCGGCATTCCTTTAGGAGCATTTCCCATGACGGGCTTCATCTTGTTAGGCGGATGTCTAGGATCATCGAACTCGTCATCGTCGTCAAATTCGTCATCATCGAGATCGCAATCATCATCCAAGTCATCATCATCATAATCATCGTCGCTGAAATCATCCTCCTCGGCAAACTTGACAGCCTTGTGATTGTTGTTAGGATTAGGACCCATTTTCATGTCTTTCAACTGAGGCAGCTTCAGATCTTGAAACCCTTTCATCTGTTGAAGATGCTGCAATTGTTGAGGCGTCGGCTGGCCTCCTTTGGGCTGGTTATTGTTGTTCATGTTCCCTTTCTGGCCTTCCTTCTTCTTGTCGTTATTGTTGTTCATGCTTTTGTTGTTTCCACCTTTATTGCCATCATCAAGCATCTGCATGTTCTTGAACTGGTTGGCAAGGTGACTCTGGTTATTGTTGTTGTTGTTGGCAGCTTTAGAAGACCCCCATAGCTCTGCATGTTTCCCTGATTTTGCAAGCTTCTTGAGCAGAACATCTGGGTTTACATTTCCCAGTACTGTTACCTTACCTTGCTCAGAATCTATGGTGGTTTTAAAAACCCCTGAAAAAAAGCACAAAACAACCCCGAGTATCCCAAAATTAGAGACAAAATTCAGTCTTGCTGCCAGGAAAAACAAGGGGGAGAGTGTAAATTCATAGAAGAAATACCTTCAATCTTCTGCAAGCTTTTCTTCACTTTGTGCTTGCACCCATCACAGTGGATGTTAACTTTGAGAACACAAGTCTGCACAGAAGAAACAGATTTTGAGTAGAAGTGAAGTAAAGGTTCAATCTTTGAAAAAGAAAGAAAATGAGAGAAAATACTTGAATCTTCATAAACTCTTCTTTACTCATTATCTCTAACACTCAAAACCCAACAAGGGGGAAAGAGGTTGGAAACAGATCTGAAGAAAAAACAGAAGAAGGTGATGAAATTTACAAATCTCCACAAGGAAGAAAGCTTAGTTTTTGGGACTTTTCTAGCAGAAGAACAAAGAATGGGAGAGCAAAAGAAGAAGAAGAAGAAAAGAGGGGAATATATGTAATGAGCTAAGCAAAGAAACTGCAGAAAGCAAAGAAAGAGAGTGCCGGCAATGGAAATGGCAAAGGCAAAGCATAGCAAACCTTCACTCTTATCTTTTGGATCTTTATTTATTCATGTTTATATTGAATTTACTGGAATGGAATGAGTGTGATTTTCGTAAATCTCTAATTAGCCTATAGGTAATGGAGCCGAACTTAGGCTTGGCTTCAGCTTCAGCTTCAGCTTCGGCTTAATAGGCTTGCTTGTCTGAAAATCTTTTCTACCATTTTTAGGTTTTCACTTTTCACCATGGGAGTTGTCTGGATTTTAGTGGGTCCAAATCCAATAATAAATGGAATGTACAAAGATCAGAGGTGAATAAACTCTCCTACAAATATCCAATACAATAATGACAGTAGATGGGGGATTGCCATTGCCTAGTCAGTATTCACTTGTCTATTGTTCCTTTCATCCCATTTAATTTAACTTCAATTATTTCCACTTAATTTGATCTTACATTGGTGATTTATTTTTCAAATTATTTTCACTTTTTTATTGATTTGGGGCATTTAGATGGAGAGTTACCGAGTCCATGCAAGGACCAATGGAGGAAAACAGAAAGCTTTGGCCTTTTGGCGGAAAAAAGGTGAGTCATGAGGAGTTCGGACAGATGTTCCACATGTCCCATGTTGGTCCGAAAACGAGGTATTTAAGTAGTAGGTCCAACACTCTTAGCTGGTAAGTATCAGGGTTTATGCTTGCTTGATTGATCTCTAACGACTTGCTAGGTGATCGGGCAAGGTTGTGTGTAGGTAATAGACATGCCGAGTGATGGAGATAGACTTGTAGGATGTTGAAGGACTGGATTGTATCCCTTGAACGCATGTAGTCAGCGGCGAATGTATCCGATAGATTCAGACCTACTTTAAACTTTTTAAAATTCATATATTCTTCTTTAATTTTTTAAAATTTTATGTATATCTACCCTTAAATATTTTTCTGAATCTGTTACTGTCCGTAATATAGACCGGATCAAGCTGCAACCCTGTTCATTTCTGCCTATAGGCTATAGGCAAACTGAGATACTTACGGTGGTGGACCTAGATTGTGACTCTATTGATCTACAAGTTGAAGGACTAGTCTCCTACTGTTCGAAGTTACTTATTTTTCTAGCTGTATCTAAATACTTTATAATGGTACAATTATTGAATATATAATGATTGTACTGTGTTGAGCACAATATCTTAATGCACCGACTAGAAACATTGGATTTAACACCCTGGGAATTTCAGGCTCCATCAACAAACATAGTTTCATTACTCTCAGTTGGGCTAAGGAAGGACTTGAGTTGGTGACAACATATCCTATGGACATTACTGTAATAAATGGAGACAAATGGTACAGTTATGCCAAGAGCAACCAACTGACTTGAAAGATGCAAACCAGTTGTGAGTGATCTTTTAGAGATTGATGCAGGTGCTAGGGGAATATGAGCTATGTTGTTTAAGGATGACAGGCATATAGCATACTTGAGCAAAGCCTTAGGCCATAAAGATGCTGATCTATGTGAATGAATACTTGGTTAGTCTCATGACAGTGACCAAGTGAAGACATCGTTTGAAGGGAAATTTATTTATCATTAGAACAGATTATGAGTCTTTGAAAATATTTGTTGAGTAAAAAATAAGAATTACTAGACAAAAGAAGAGACTTACAGGATTATTGGGTTGAGCTTGGTGATTGTAGATAAATATACGAAGTAAGGATAGAGTTAATATTTTGAGTTGAGGGACAAAACGTAAATGTTTGAAAGTGTGAAAAATTTATAAAAATATATTTTTTTAAATTTAAATAGGTGACAAAAGTAAAAAATTCTTCGGATACTAATTATGATAATTTTTTTAGTCCTATCTCACCGTTATACAGCTATAGAAATTGCTAGAACTTATTTGAATGAAGTTTATAAATTATATAGACCCCCTAAGTTTGCTATCTTAAGTAGGGACAATGTATTTACCAGTCTGTTTTGGAAGGAGTTTTAAAAACATGTAGAAACTTTCACCCATTTCATCATATTTCTATCACTATACAGATGATCAGACCGAAAGATTAAATGTTTAGAACATTATCTTAGATAATATTAAATTAATATTTTTCATTAATTATTTTATCATAAATATATACATACCCCTCTTAATTTAGAAATCTATACTCCTATCAAAACATGTAAGTTGAACTCGTGTTTTATAAAAAGAATTTATAGAAGTCGCTTTCTACAGAGTGTTTTTTGTCCGAGTTAATAGAACTTTTCACATCGCCCTATATAAAATTCTTGAACAAGAAATCGCTTTTTGTAAGAAGAGACTTCCGCAAGATATTGAATCTATCAGGAATCGGAAATCGTTCCTTATAAAAAAACAATTTCAATTAAAATGAAATCGCTTTCTGTAAAAAATAATTCATGTTTGAATTACATTAATCGTGCCTTGTGAAGAGAGATTCCCGCTATAGTTATGTCGTTTCGAAGGAAGTTTTTTATAAGAAACAATTTTTGTGGAAGTCATTTTTATAAGAAGAGATTTTCGTTTAATATCGTTTTTCAATAGGTGTGACCTTTCCTATAAATAGACGACGTTTCTCTATTCAAAATCACTTCAGAAATCGCTTTCTATTGATATTTTTCTATTTTTCTGATCTTTTTAATTTATTTATGAAATATATTCGATACGATGATAGATTTATACAGACTGAATGAGAAACGTTGTTTCGATTATTCGCGTAAAAACGATGAGGAATATATTTTATTTAATTTTTGAATTTATTATGTTATTATTTTTTAAATTTATTTATTTACTTTTATTTTTTTAATTTATTTTTTAAAATTTATTTGTAAGGACCATGAACCAGCATTGAATTGTTATTGTCATAATATTGAAAAACCATCTCATGAAGATATAAATTATGATAGTAAATATATTAAATATATGTTTTTTTTTCTTGAAATTCGAGTAGTCTGCTTAAATATTCAGCCACAATTAGAGACTTTTTGCCCTACTACTAAACAATCTGCTACTTATCACTAGTAGTATTAAATTGAATTAAAAACAAATAAAAGTACATAAAAATAATATTTACATATTAAACAAATAATTAAGATATAATAATTATAAAGTCAAAAGTGTGGAATTCTAATTGACTTCAAAGCACAAGAACCAATAGCACATGGGAGACAGAGTTTGGTCCAATGGAATGAAATAGTATCATAGAGGGTGTAAGTCATTTTAAAACAATTTTACATGGATTTATTATTATATTATAATCAAAGGTGAATAAAATTTTATTTAATTTTAAAAATTAAATAATTTTATTCTAGACAAAAATATTTTATTTGTTTTGATTTGATTCAAAAGTTTATAAATTTGACTTAATTTTTTAAATAAAATTTAAATTATAAAACAAAAATATGGAGAAATATTGTCGAAAAATATAAATATATATATTATTAGAGAAAGTTGTTTAAATTATAATAAAATCATATTATAACAATGATAAATAATTATAATTTAATTTTTATAAAATCTCCAAAACTTAATTTGAATTTCTTAAACCCGACTCAAATAAAAAATTTAAATAAAATTTGAATCATAAAATATGACACGTGAATTCAAATAACTCGAAATTTTTTAATTGAACTCGACTTAATCAAATATTTTTCTCTAATTATTTTTTTATGTGTGTTCGATTGAATTCTTCCAAGATAGTTCGAACAAAAGCCTTCTAAACTCAAAAAAAGGGTAATTTTTTTATTAAATTCAAAATAATAATTTTAAAAGGAAGACAAAATACATAGAGAGAATGCTTCCTGTTTTTATTCCAACGAAATTTCGGTACAAAGTTATTCTCGTTATATTATTTATGAAATCAATTAATTAAATATATTTATTTTATTAATTTTTTAAATCTTTTTATTAAGTAAATTTTTATTAATATTTATTATAAGTTAAATTTAAAATTAATTTTTACTAAATAAAGATTTATTTAATAAAAAAAGATAAGATAAAAAAAATTAATGAAGTTGATGTATTTGATTGTTGATTTCATGGATAATGTGGTAGGAATGACTAGGAGTTTTTGAAAATATCCGATCCAAATTATCTGAAAATTCAGATATTCTATCCGATTTTTATTTTCAGACCGAATATCCAATCTAATTTTATTTTCTTAGATTAGATACAGATAATAATATTTCAAATTCCTGATTATTCGAAAATCAAAAAATCTAAAAATTTAATTTATTTGAGAAAAAATATTTTTAATAGTTTAATATTTGTTATATCCAAAAAATATTTTTAATAGTTTAATGTTTGTTATATCCTAACGTGTTTTCTCCGACGTGACACAATAAACACTAATAATAAGTATGATCGGCTCGTAAATTACTCGGTTAATTCAGTTAAAACTCGATTCAATCGAGATCTTAATAAATGGAATCAAACCGATTTAAACTCGTTTTGAAAAATTCATGAATATACTCAGAATAATTATATATATATTAAAAGTGTTTTTTATTAAAAAGAAAATAACAGAATAAATTAGGGAGAAATCATTAAAAAAATTAATTAAAATAAATTGGGTATTATGTGTTTGTATTGTAGGAGTATTTATTGGTTATTTAAAATAATCTATTTTTAGATATTTTTTTTAAAATTAAATTTTATTTCGGTGTTGATTATGAGAGGATTTTTAACGAGATTCTATCTTTTATAAAAAAATATTCATTTTGAGTCGAGCTTGAGCCAAATCCGACGAGCTTCGAATACGAACCAAACCTTATGATATTATTTTTTAGCTGGACTCAAACTTAAAATTTTAAATTCGTTAGTCCAAATCAAATTTAATATAATTGTTTTCATGTTGAAATTAGGTCAAATTTTCAGCTCGACTGATTATCGCCCACTGAACAAGAACATGAGAAGGCACGAGTAATGAATCGCGTTTCTCTTGTGTTTCAAGTAAGTTGTCAAGATTCATGACCAAAATGAAAGAAATAAAAAGTAAAGTAGACCAGAACAAAATTAAACAAATTTTCCCCAAAAGACACAACACATGATCTGTGTTTAGAGCACGTGATAACACATATGTGTGAGCCGGTTGTTTCAGACGATAACCAAATATGGGTGTTCCAAGCTCGTGCTTCCTATTTGTCTAAACTTGAAATAAAAATAAATAAATAAAAATCAGACATCTCAAGTAAGAATGGATCTATAATTTTATATAAAAAATATAAACTATTAATAAGATTTATTAAAAATATAAAAATAAAATTATAAAAATTTAAGGATATAAAATTAAATTATCAATAAAAAATATAAAAAAATTCATTCGAATCAAAATCATTTTTAAGTTAATATTTTCAATTCCTAGACCGGTTTTTAGGGTTGTCCCTCAAAGTGGGAAAACTACGAGGTTTATTTTCATCTTTTCAAACTTTGCACTATTACTCTTAAACTTTCAATTTTTATAATTTAGTCATTAAATTATTTTTAATAAACTCAATTAGGTCTAAGATTTATAAATTGACCCAACTAGAGTTTAATAATAATATAATTGATCATACGATCAAAGTCAATACACTATTTAAACTTTTTTGGCGTAAGATTTTTTATCGTCGAAACTTAATTCTAATTAAATTAATTTTTAAGGTGTTACATTAACTCCTTGTTTAGTTTCATTTGAGACTATGTTACGTGAATGTGAAATTATTTTATGAACCGGTTCCATCACGTCATCCATGGTCTCTAACCACTACAAAGTAGTCAACTAATTTTTATATTTTTATATCATTTTTTAAAGAATGAATCTTCACTTTTTTGTTGTCATATAAATAGAAGTGGTGGATAGTTAAATAGAAATTAATTAAAAAAATAATATAAAAAATAAAAATTAATTAACTATTTTTTATCGGTTAATAACCATTAATAACGTGATACATTTAAACAAATTAAGACAAAGCCAGAGTTTCATTTCATCTTTACATAATTTGTCTGGCAAAGCCAATAATTGCGGCGGAAATGAGACTACATTATTGCTTTACTATGTCTCATTGTTAGAAATCAAGGAAGATCAACTTAATTGATAAATATAAATAAATAATAACATAAAATTCTATAATAGAAATATTTATAGCATTTAATAACTTTTACATTTAATAAATAATTGTATGAACCATTTTGCTTTAATGGCTAGGGGATCAATTATTGTTCTTAAAAGTTATAGGTTCGAGCATCAGTAATGTTAGCACAGTGATTGAACAATCAATCTCTAATGGTTGAAAATATATATTCTAAAACAGATACTAATGTAACACTATAGCTGATTCAAAAAAATAATCATTTAGATAACAAACGACTATTTGTAAAGAGAAATTATATAATGGGTCATTCCTATCACGTCATTTATGGGACCAACTAATTAAATGCATTTATTTAATTATTTTTTTACCTCATCTTTTTTATCAAGTGGATCTTTGGTAAAAAAATGTTTTTAATTTTAATTTACAGTAAATATTAATAAAGATTCACTTGATAAAAAAATGAGGTAAAAATTTAATTAAATAGATGTATTTGATTGATTAGTCCCATAAATGATATAGTGAGAATGACCTCATGATATAATTCTTCTCTTTGTAAAGGGAAAATGTCCTTCGAGAATAAAATTATTAGATGAGTCTGACTCATCACGTTATTTATGGTCTCATCTAATAATAAATTTTTATCTTATTTTTTTTAAAGCGAATTTTTAACTCTTTCCTTTTTTTACAAAGTGAATTCTTTCTTTTACATGTCATTAAATGAATGAATTTTATTGAATAAGATCATAGATGACGTCACGGGCGGAACTATGATCAAACATTGGAAGAGACAAAGATCTATTAAGCCTTTAAATCTAAAATTTGAAAGAGACAAAAACCTTATTTTATAATTATTTAAACATGACTCCGTCCTTAGATAACATGGTAAACCAAGACATGAATGTAATAATCTATTTTACACATATTTTTTTACAATTATTTGTCCCCTTACACCATAATTTTTACCAATTGCAAGAAATAATAAATAAATTAATGAATTGTTTCCATTGCCAACTTTGATTCTTTCTCAAAGCAAATCTATTGTCATTAAAAAGTGATATTTCCATGTCTCAGATTTTGACGACAAAAAAATGAAATGTTTTTGCCATTATTATAAGGAAATAAAAAGAATTTTTGTACGGAGTAAGGACAAAAAATTCAAACAATTCATGTGAGTTTGACTTGCAGATACAATCTTGTTGTCCGAAAATGTAGGTAATTTTATTTTAAGATCGAATATATTTCTTTCAAATCTTTCGATTTACGTTGATTTTTCAAATATCTGATAAATTTCACGTGAACTCAATAGTAACATCTACCACTATAATGATACACGATAAAAATAATTTAAGTATGATAAAGTGTAGAGGTAAGGAGTAATTTAATCCATGAATTCATACTAAATATTCAGTTTAATTTTTCTGTTAAAAAGATATTTAATTTGGTTACACCTGCATCCAATAATTTTTAGAGATTACAATTACATCTTAAATTTTTCTTTTATGTTCATCTAAAATAATTTTTCTTTGATCGTCTATTTTAATAACTTTTTTATAAGGTACAACCCTATGTCACGCTTGAAAAAAGACAAAAAATATTAATCTCATATTAAAAAGGAAAAGAGAGGTCTTGAGATATATAAACAGCGACACTACACATCCTATTAAACATGTCTTTTACGAAGAGAGTAATAACCCCGTAACACCTACCTACCTTTTAATTGAGCAATAAATCCAATAATCAAAAGGTCTATTATAACCTGATCACTAATTAAATCATTTTAGAGTTTATAAATATTTAACACTATCATCATTTATTGTAATAGGCTAACAACTCCTAATAAAACTCTACAATCCCTTGTACGAGGAATTTACTTCTCTTCAAAAAGGATGAGATGAAAAAGATTCTACTTTTTCTCTTCACTCTATTAAAAAATCAAAAGTTATAAATCATTTATTATAGGTAAAAATCAAAAGCAGAACCTGTGCTGGAGGCAACACTCAAGACCAAACAGAGGTGGCAAGTGGTTATACTTCACTTCCTACAACATTTCACAGGGAAATTACTTTTACAGAAACGGTATGTTCCTTAATGTCTTAAGAATACCAGAAAGATGAAGTTGAAGGTAAAGAAATACCGGTCGGGTTCGGTGATACTCTTGATACAGAAAGAAGTTTCTTTACCAAGTTTTTTATTTAACACACTGAGAACAAGACCAACGAATATAAAAGGCTTGCATGAAGCAAAAACAGACCGGTTCGGTCAAAGAGTTTATGGTAAGGTATCACCAAACTTCAGGACGAAGCTCGCCAGATGCAGGTGGCATCCATTTCCCAGAATTGTAGACATTTTCTCCTACTTTCCAACCTGGCACATCCTTCATCACTTCGGCCTCATACTCCAGATACTTCTTCCATTCTTTCACAAATCTAAGAAATAATAGCATGCAAACAAGGAAATAATCAAAACAAATTTCGGATACAGAAATCTTTAAAGTGGTCTGAATAGTTCAATACCTTTCATCTTCTTCAGCTTGAAGCACGGGTAATATTGCTCTGCGTGCAGCAAACTTTTCTTCCTTCAATGCCCTACAAAATGTTGAATATTTCAATCTTATTTTCTTTTAAAAAATGTCATGTCTCAATTTCCAATCTATTTATTTAGATTTGAAACATGCATTTCAGAGAAGTGTACTTTTAAGTGAAGAGAAAAGCAATCCAGTTCCTTGAGCACGAAAGAAGACCCACTTCTGGAACCAAACTTGAACCAAGCAAACAAAATTCCACACCTTTCCAACAACAATTTACCATTGACAACCAATCAATAGCGTCAAGGTTTGCGCGTAGATACATCTATGCCATGCACCTTAGCACTAGATAATAAAGGCTCAATAGACTTTCCGGACAAGGTGCAGGTGTGCTTTCTTATAAGGGGATAGGCATAAATAAAATATAACTAACTGGAGTTCTCTTTAATTTTGATTTTTAGCCTTTTTTTGTTACGTGCAACTTTACTGGTAAGAAAGGAGATAGTATCAAACTCTTCACTTAATATATTTAGCAACATGTTGTGATCATAAGGAAATCATACATATTGGCCAACAAAAAATTTGCAAACTTTGTAAATCAACTAGACCACACATTACTCATCAGATCTTATGATTGTAAGTTTGTAACTATGTACACACACAAAGACATACAAAATCACAAACATATAGTACCATAGTTCACGAATGCTAGAGCCCCTTTTCACTCAAAACATATTGTTTCTTTCTAGATCAACTACGCCACACATTACTCATCAGAGTTTATATATACACACACACAAAGACATACAAAATCGCACACATAAACATATGGCACCATAATTCAGCTAGTGCTTTTTTGCACTCTGCGCCTGAGGCAATATAAGGATTCGAACCCCTAAAGTGTGCCTTGCAACCTTGACAAAGCTGTTGACAAATGCATCAACTTATGAATACACAAGTTAATGCAGTTTTTTTAATCAACTTTTATATCTGCCTTCATTTATACCACACTATGATAGTAAAACTTCTTTATCTTAATCAAACGATATCTAAAGCACATCCTCAAAACAGAAGCAACTAGAGCTTATTCCATTCATTCATTCATTCATTTTATTTATGTATTTATTTATTTCATTCTACTTCATTATGATTCTTTATCGCAAAGATCCATTAAACTAATGATGCAGAGAGAATTTCAAACATCTCCAAACATCAAAGATAAAACCAATAGATGACTACTTAATTGAAATACATAAATCATCTTGCATATCTCCCATCGAAGAAGCTAGGCTATGTTGCAGAGGCAAGGAAGTGTCCAACATAGGTATAATTTTTCCAAATTTTTCATACATTTGAAGACCCCACGTACCCATTTTCGAACATGTGTCAGTCTCAGTCCAGATCCCGAAAACTGGTACTTTAGGAAAAATAAAAGGTCTGGATAATATAGAAGCAAAGTGCCTCAGCTAGATAAAAAAATAGCACTTAATCGCTAATGGCATTAAGTTTTCCAACACTTAGCGTAAAAAGGAAAAGACAGTATATCCTTCAATCTAGAAACCTTTTGTCCAAGTACAGGCTGTAACAGCTAAGATGGTCAGAAGGCAAGAAAAGGAAAAGAGAGTTCATGCTTCAATCTAGAGTCAATAATATAGTGTAAAGCAATTTTAAGAATCAATATAATCCATTAAGTACTGACATGGAGAAACTGTCTCGTACTGGTTTTGTAATTGTTTCCCAACTGTCGTATCTTCCAGTGTCATATTCTATTTTTTTCTAAAGTGTTATATTGTAGGCTCTCGATTGGGTAGTAAATGTTATCCCATTCCCATGTCTGTGCTTAAAGGAAGCAATACTTGGCCAAAAGTTGTAGAATAAATAAATAACAATTTGAATAACCATGCAAGCATTCATACACATTCCCAACGGACTGACAGTTTGAAGATCAATAAATCATCACTAACCAAAAAAAACAATACCATGTTCAATGCAATCTCTTCTATATTTATATACACATGCTAGTTTTGACAATATTCCATAATTAATTGCTAGTCTAAATGCAGCAAAAACACAATGGGATTATGAAAGATGCCTACCTAACACAGTAACTGCTTGTTTTACCCTGAAAAAGGCTGATGATTTGCTAAAATCAGACTCCTGACATTATTACACCTTGTGTATGTGTCAAAACCAAATAACAGCATTTTCAGCACATTGTAGTATCTCTCAATCTATGTTACTCGTCTTTTCATTTTTTTTTTTCGCGTGCTAATGTTTGCCACATGCTTAGACATGGGCATCCCTCCAAGGATCCCCAAATACATGGAAAAGCTTTAATAAATACCTATGTTGGACACATATAGTAATCAACATTTATGCCCACATCCAAAAGTACACTAAACGTTGGCTATTGTTTTCCCCCTCCTAACAACTTCTTCACAGATTACATACTAAAAGCCATTTGAAAAACAACAATTATAATAGCCAAAATACACCGAAGATAACAAAAAGCCAAGACTAACATCATTAAACAATCATAAAAATTCAAACTTAAACAGTTAATTGAACAAAAAACACAAAGCTGCTACCTGAGAACGCACGTCATTAGGACCCAAATTAACAAAGAATAATAACAAAAAAGAATTGGCCCAATAATCACTTCACTCCCCAAAACACCTAATAACTCCATCCATCACTGGTGTAAAGAAAGCAAGTAAATCCTCAAAAGAACACTAGAAATCAATTACTAGCCTAGAAAATAATAATAGCTTTGTTCCAGCAAGATCCTGAAGGACAAGAAACATGATGTAATAAACAGTAAAGCCCTCCAAATTTCCAAACACTAATTTGAAAATAATTGAAAAAAAAAAATTGAAAAAGGCCCCAACATAAGTTAAGCAATCGAACAAGATAGAACTCCAAGTTCAATGAAAATCTAAAGAAAAGCTTGAATTTCATCAAAGCTTTTAATAAAAGATAAAAGCTTTTGATGAAATTGATATAACGATCATTTGAGATCATAACAATCAGTTCAAGCAAAACTCCACTTAAAAAACCAACACAAAAACGGATTAATATTCCAACAAATTGAGTATATATAAACAGAATACGAAATCAATAAAAGAAGATAAATGAAGGATTTTCCAAAGAAAATAAAAGCAAGGACCTGCAGATTTATCACAATTTGAGATCGTAACAATCATTTCAAGCCCAAAAAAGCACCAAATGAAAAATCAGCATAAATTTCAAAAACAATGTAAACAGGACTAGAAAATAAATAAAAAAAAGATAATTAAAGGGGCGTCCAGAGAAAACAAATGCAAGAATCTGCGGAATTTATCATAATTTGAGATCCTAACAATTCAAGCAAAAGAAAAAAGGACAGACCTGCGGATCTTGTTTCCTTTGCCGACCTGATACATCCCATAAGAGAAGGCGCCAAAAGCAGCAAGAAAAATAGCCATAGCACTGGGTCCCTTGTTGGGTATCCGACGGGCGTATCGTACCGGTGCGAACCCACCCGGAGGAGGCCCGTCTTGGAGAATCGGCATGTCCTTCACGCTTGCCATTCCTGGCTTATTCCTTATCACAGACTCCGTCATTTTCCAGTTGTCGATCGGCGACGGCGAGAGCCACAGAATACAGAAAGTTGAGTACAGTCTTGGGCTCTGCTGTAGGGGTAGTTTTCTTATATATTTTTGCCAATTTGGGGAAACTACACGTGGCTGCTTAAGGTTAATTTGGATAAACGGTTAGGATTTCTTCTTCTCTTAAAAGACAAAATAGCCCTTAAACTTGTTTGAAAGAACTATAAAAACTAATTTATCATTAACAATTACAATTTTTTTAGATAATTTAATTTTAAATAACTAATAAAATTAAATAAAAAATATAATTTTAAAATAAAAAACTAATATATACATATAAATTTAGTAATTTATTAAAATCATAAAAATATACTTTCACAAATAAAAAATTAATCTATACATCCTTTATATATATTTAATAATTATATTATTTTTTATAATCTAATTAATACTAATAATATAAAATATTATTAATTAATAAATTATTTAAATAAATATTAAATATAATAATATTTTTATAATTTATACATTTAAAATAAATATTTTATCTATTTAAAAATATTTTTAATACTATTATTAATTTTTTTGAATTAAATAATATATAAATATGTTTAAAATTACTTTTCAAAAATATTTTTTCTATAAACTTAAGTACACCTAGGATGGGCACGAAACTCGAATCCAAAGGGTTCCAACCCGACCCGATCTGATCGGGTCGGATTTTTTAGTGAAAAGTTTGGGTTTGGGTCGGGATGAGTTCGGGTCTAGGGTAAAAAAACCCGACCCGACCTGAGACTAATAGTGTAATTTTTCCATATATATTTTAAGGATATTTATAATAATGATCCCTTTTTATATATATTTTATACAATTAGATCACTAAAATTATTTTTTTTACAATTAGATCACTAAAATTATTTTTCTACAATTAGATCCCTAAATTTTATTTTTTCATGGTTTAGTCCCTAAAATTTAATTTTTTAATGATTCAAGTTGGATCAGGTCAAATTTTTTTCACCCTAAAACCAAATCGAATCCAACTACAGGTAACAAGTATAATTTTTCGGGTCGAATGCGAATGGGCCAAAAATCTGACCCAACCCAACTCATGTGAATTCCCTAAGTACACCGTTTATAAACAAATATGAGAAATTCAAATAAAATCCAAGATTTATATTTTTATTTGATTTAAAACTCATTTTTAATTGAGTAAAATTTACATAATAATTATATATGATATCATCATTATTATACACGACTCAGTCCAAACTCAACTCGGCATTGTCATGGCAGCCTCATCTTTAAGATTCGAAGCCCAAACCAATCAACAAAACTGGGAAACGACCCAATAACCAGAACAAGTTTCTTCTTGGTGTATGGTTTCTCAAGTCTAACTCCTCCCCCCGCCCCCCAGAAAACGTAGCTGAGTTTTCAGAAAAATGGGTGACGCTTTGTTTGAGCTTGAACGAAATCTAAGATCCCAAAAGGTAACTTCATTTCCTGTTCACTTTCATGGCTTCAATTCCTTTTCTTTTTTTTAATTTTTGGGATCCATTGCAACAGAAAAATGAAAAGGGGTCCCAAAAACACCGATTATAACCAGTACAATTTGTTTCCGAACTGTTAATTTGTATAGACATTGTTGTGATTTCGATGCTTTGCATGATGTGAAGTCCTATAATTGTTTTAAATTGTGTCTTCTTTTCTTAGGAGCAATTGACCCCACAAGAAGAAAGCATTTTTCAAAGGTGCAAGTCCTCAGCACTTAATCAGTTCACGGCTGGTGTAATTGCTGGAGGTGGTCTTGTTTGGGCAGGTATCTACGTTTTGCTCCTTCTTTTTGGTTCTTTGTTTCTAACGAACATCCATGGATATGGGTTTTGATATATAGAGAAGGCTCGATCTTGATTGTGTTCAATCATTTAAAGCTATGTTACTTGGACTCGGTTATGAATGCTGGATATGGTTTGTGACCAATCCAAGTATATCTGGAGTCCCTTGTAGCCTATAGGGTCATATCATCATACCCATATATGAAAATGTGTTGAAAGCTGTGTCGGATACAAGTACTTAAAAGATGCATGTAGAGTCAGAGCAACATAGACTAAAACACTATGTCTTCTGCAATGAATGTTCTGTTTAGGATCACTGTTATTGATCTTTGTTTTCCTGAACTTTCAATATTTAGATAAATTTGAATTGTTGTTGCATGTATCAATTTTTTCTAGGCTCATAATATTTGGTCTTTGAATCCTGAAATTTCTCTTACTGTGGTAAATGGAAATCTGTGGTCTCAAGAGTTGAGACTATGAATAATTGGACATAGTTAAAAACCATATGGCATGTACAAGTGACATGCATGCAAAGCTTTTTTGAAACTTCTCCAGACCATTTTTTGTTGTTGTTAGCACTATCTGGGTAATATGCCTTTAAAATATGATCCTTTATGGTTACCTACGAGTTTGAATAGCTTGCTTGTTTTTTTGAAGGATTATAAAATCATCATGACTCTATATTGATGATATTATTGCTTTCCTCAAAATAATGGTTTTGTGTCCAATGATAAACGAGAAGTTTGGTTCGTCTACAAGTTGGTCTTTTCCTGATTGTTGTTTAGCAATCCTTTCCATTTTTTAAATAAAGCTTCATTTGGATAGTGCAATAATTATGAAGGTAAGTTCTTTGTTGAATGTGCACGCACATGGTATCTTTTCCCTTTGTTATTGATGTTGCTGCTCTATTTTGACGTGTTACATATTTCTGTAAAATTATCTTAATAACACCCAAATCACTTTTATAATTGCCAGGTTTTGTTGTTTCAATTTATCCTAGCAGATAGGTATTTCATTTATACAATTTTCTGACTTTTTTTTATCCTTTCTGGCAGCAACATGGAAGTTGCATAGGTTACTTCGGGTAAACCTCTCTGGTGGTAACTCTCTTGTCTCTTTCTAGCTGATCACGTTCACCACCTGACTTGTATGAACATGCTGACACACTCAGTACACTATTTTTTTTCCAATAACAAACAAGTCTTCATTTTATGCAGGAGCTGCGATAATACTTGGATTTTCGAGATTTGGGAATTCACTAGAATCAAGTGTTGATCATATTCTTGGGTTAGATGGAACTCGGATGCAAAGTGAATTGGCAAATATGTATGTATCCCTCTTCTGTGTTGAAATTTTCTAGTTAAAGTAATATGAAAATTATTATGTTTTAAGGGATTCATAGACATATCAAAAATACGGTGATTAAAATACTTGCTTGATTGCTCGGATCCTCTCTGCTAAGTTAACAGGCTTAACTTAGATATACTGTTTTTACGTTGCCTTTAAACTTTAATATATGTCTGTAATTTGCATTCTGAAATTCTGGATACTATAAGATTTGGATTAATGATAAGTATAAATTCTAATTACATCAACAACTAAACTAGATGTCATTTTCTTGAATTAATGATTGCAAATTTGCAATGCTTCATAGATTTGGGCGTATATTTCTTTAAATGAACATAATTTATTCTGAGTAGGTCATTTTTGTTCTTCAAGGTAAAGATGAAAATTGTATTGATATCGGAAATGATCTTCGGAAAATTTCATTATGTAAAATTTATTCCCTCTTTTATTTTAAATATTCTCAAAATTGTTACTTGAATTTTTTCCCCTTGTTTGTACCATAAGTATATGCGTTCTGATGTTCAGAAAGTTTGTATCCCATTTATTCATTTCTAAAAACTTTTGTTTTCTTTAGGGGATGACTTTCAAACAAAGTTTGTATCGTATCTGCCTCATTATGACTACAAACCATGTTACTTGGGCTTGGGTGTAAGATTCGGGTATGGGTATGTGTCTGGCTTGAACGGATTCAGTTTTTATGGGAAAAATTATGTATTTGGAGGGGGGGGGGGGGGGGGGGATTGGATGGTCTAATCTTAACAACCATGTCTGGATATGCATTAATATGGGTGTCGGATATGGGTACTTCAAGAAAATTATAGTCAGAGCAACATAGGGCTACGGATTTCCATCAGATGGTGACTTGAATCTTTTGTCTTCATTTTGTTTCATTCTTTCTTCCAATTTAAACACAAAGTTGGCCATGGATTATAAATAAATGCTGATTCAAGTTAGGTATCTTCTACTGCACTTTAAAACAGTCGATGATTCTTTGACATCTGCGTATATGTTCTATTGGTGCATGTATTGCTAATAGATATTTGTTTAGTGGTACATTTGCTAAAGTTTCTTATCCATAAGTTGAATGTCAAATGCAGAATAGTGAACAAATACCGGCATGATCCTTGGAAGATGTGGATTATCTCTAAACATTTCTATTTAGAGGAAGTATTTGATGATTCAACGTTGGGGGTACGGTTAAGGTGGCGTTACCGAAATTTCTTTGGTGATAATGTTGACCAGGATCAAGGCACTCATGTTGATTCTCGGGATGTTACTCATAACTCCAGCCCCAGTGATATTCACAATAACTTCGACAGAAAAAAATCAGATTTGAAGTCTGAGCAAATTCCGGTAAGTGCTCTAAGTTGCATTGTTGCAACATTTTCTTATCCTTGGAATTGAAGTTGGACAAGAAGGTGCATTTAGATATGTACGAAAGAGTCTTTAAAATAGGGGTATAATCGATATGTGCAAAGCTCAAGCCATCATAACAGCTCGAGGTAAAGATTGAGGCATTGAGCTGCTAGAGTTCGGTTGATTAGGCTTGTCTACCTAGTGAAAAGCAAGATCTCTTTTCGTTTGTTTTGCCGGTGATTATCCTAAATGTATATGCCAATTACTGTAACGGAACAAATTTTTGGGATTAACTGATTATTTTGACTCACTTCAGCCATTGCCTATTATTCCAGGTGAAGTCTTATTCTGAGTTGATGGCAGACCCGTTAGAGTGTGTTTTTGGTTATACAGCTGCTTCAGAGGAGACTCATCACTCTGCACCTTCCAGTTTGTCGAGCCGAGCACAGAGCCGTGCATATAGGAGAGCTCATCGAAGGCGTCGAATGCATCATCAGGAGGCTCCATTGAGCTCACATGATGGCAAGTATTCCAGGTTCGATGGAGTGTGACATTTCAGTCTACTTTCAGTACACTGTAAAGTAGGGAATAAAAAATGACTTAAAGACGGTGGATTGGGGATCAAAACCTTTCTTTTGAAGCACCCCAGACATTGTGGGTTACTAAATTTAAAGCTGACATGAATTTTTTGCTTGTTGAAATTATTATTATTTATTAGTACTTTAAAAAATTTCAATATAATAACTGAAGAATGAATCAATTTTTTCTTTAAACTATAAGTTAAGAATGTAGTATTTTTGGAGAACTTATCCATTTGAGGTTTTATAAACCCCAAATCTTAAAAAAAATTATTTTTGACATAAAAGGCAATTTGAATATTAGAGAAGACAAGACTTTAAAAAAATTGACATCTGATTTGCTTTCTTTCAAGGATTTTAAGGCCAGCTTGGTAAGGTTTATTTTTGAGTTTTTGTTAAAAAAATAATTTTTGATTCATAAGTTAAGAAAATTTACATAAATATTGAATTTGGTTTTTTATTTTTTTTTAAATATTGGATCATTTACTTATTTCTCAGTACTTTGAACAATTTTAAAGTTGACTACAAAAGAATTCGATTTTAAATAATAAAATAAATTAAATCGAATAAAAAACTAAAATCGTCACTGAGAAGTTCCGATTTTGAATAGTGTTTTGATAATTTTTAAAGTGTTGTCTGCAAATTATTATTCAAAGTTGGTACTTTTTAGTATCGACTTTAATTTTTTATTCTATTTAATTTATTTTATTGTTCAAAATTAGATTATTTTAAAATCCTTTTTAAAATTATTATTTAAAGTATAATATCTAGGAGATAAAATAACTAGTTCTATATTTTAAGAAATATTTTAAAAAAAATCATATTTCTGGAATTTTACCCATAAATTATGTCAAAAACTTTCTTTGAGAAAAAAATATTAAAATCATTTTTTATGTGAAAGTATTTGTACTCTTAATTATATTAATATAATAATAATTAATATATTAAATTAATATTTCAATAGTAAATACAATAATTATTAAAATAATATTAAAAATTTAATATTTCAAATAAAAATAAATAATAAATAATAATATATTATAAAATAATATTAAATATAATAATAATTAATATATTAGATTAATGTTTAGTTATATTATAATAATATAAAAAATACATAATTTAGAGATTAAATTTTTATATTTAATTTAAAATTTTATCCTCTTATAATTTTATCATTGAGTTGCATGTTCTTATCCTCGTCACCCTATTCTCTTTTACTCTTGAGAATATAGATGTTCGAAGATGGATTATGACTCCATGAAGTAGTTTCCAGAACTAGAGGCCATGAACGAATTCTTCGTGATTGATTGATTATTCTTAATTTTTTTAATCTTTTAATAACATATATAATATATAATATTTAAATTCGAGTCACATAAATGAAATACATTATCTTTTATCATTGATACCACTCCACATGTTCTTTCGCATAACCTATAAAGATAAAAACTATCGGACTATGATTAGCAAAATGATAGTTATAGAGAAGAAGAAGAAGACTTAACAAGGGAGAAGTTTCGGGGAAAAAATCATATACCTTTCCCAACCCCATAAAATTATGTTATCTATAAAACAAAACGAAAAAACATTATAAACTGTTGTGAGCCCATGAATCCTGCTACTGATATGCTTCTGTTTCAAAGTGAAAAATTATAGTGATTAACATCAGGGAGCATATCAAGACCGCCATAGCAGTCATCGAAGTTAGTTGAAATATCATCGACACTCCTCGTCATACCACCCGACGATGTCGCAGACGTTTGCATTTGACTGTCGTGATGTATCCTATGTGAATTATTAGCAGCACCCATAGGTGAAGTCATGATGAAGTCGTTAGGTTCTTGTGGTTCATTGTGCTTCAGCTGTTCTATAAGTAATTCTAAAGATGCTTCTTCGTCATCTTTAGATGCCACATAAATATGATTGTTGTTGTTGTTATTGTTGTTTAATCTATTGTAGTACTGTTGTTGATTGCCTGAAGACTCGATAGCAACCGTTGCCGCCTTCGATATAGAGAAATACTGCGATCAAAACAGTAAACAAGTGAGCATGAGATATTTCAAATAAGGTAATTTGGCATTTAAAAGAAGTGTGTGTTCTTGCTTCTCAAATATGGTGAGAAAATTCCAAACTTTCCCTTACGTTAGAGAAGAAAAAAAGGAACCATTCCTCCCCACCCACCCATTTTCTTTACTCTCTTCACTTTTTTGTCTGGGGAAAAGGGATCAAAATTCAACAGATTTTGTCTATATTTGAGTATTTGAAGTCATGGGGAACGTGATGATATATGACAAATGATACAGATATATATATACATATACATATATATATATATGTATGTATGTAGTTTCAACTCCTTTTGTCTTTATAAGTATTACACTACAGGTTCTATATATACACACTAAGCCTAAGATGCTAATGTTCAAAAAATAAAACCTGAAATGCTAATTAGCTAATGTTATGAATAGAAATAGAGGTGTTCAACTCTATTTCAAATTTCAATATAAACAAGTTAATTCGACTCAACTCGATTGAATTATACCCTTATCTCAAGGCTAGTCTGGCTCAGTTTATACTTGGACTAGTCCAACTCCACAAAGATGCAGCCTCGTGCCAAATCCTAGCTGTATTTTAAAAGGCAATTCTACTGCCAACACATCGTCAGTTACGTGTCAATTAAAGCTATAGTGTTATGTCAATTCTAACCCTCTCTTGTTTCAGTAGGCGTATGGGGACTACCAGCAAATACAGAGAAAAGGCAAGGGTATTACTGTCCTCCAGTATAGCTATAACCATTTTTTATTGAATATTCAACAAATCTTAATCTCTAGGATTAATATGGTATAACTAATAAGCAACAAAGAAGTGAAACTCACGAGATTCTTGCTTTCATCTTCATAAAGGGTGAGAGAATCTCCAATTCCCAGTCCATTTTGCTTGACGAAATCTCCTGAGGAATTGAAAATGAGATGACAAACATAGTGGAATTCAAGAAATCTTATGAGGGGGGGGGGGGGGGGGTTCAAAAGAAGACATGTTGGTTTACCAGTGTTTTCCAGCACATACATTCTACTTTTATTATTGATCCAGAACCTGAGACATGAATAAACAAAAGAGTTGAGTCCGTCGCCAAAACTAGATTTCCTTGGATTGCAATCTCTATTGTGTTTGTACCAAAATACTAGTCAAAATCGAATTCTAGGTAGTTTAGTACTTACTTGTATTTGAGGGTCCACTCATTGTTAGAGTATACATCCTTCATAGTCACTTGAATGCCTTCTTTGTCATATAGTGTTGGAAGGTTTGCCTCTGTCTCTCTCTGGTTTAAAGTTGCAGATAAGCACCATAGATAAAGCTTAAGACTAGAGTTTTGTTTAGAAGATCAAAACAATATAAACCGGCATGCAAGATAATGATTTTTTAATGTGCGAAAATCGAGAAGTCAAGAAAGGATTAATATTAGTTACTGCACAGTGTAAGATGACAACAATGTAGCAGTAATCAATGAGTGGAAACGAAGGAATAGTTATTGGTTGGCTCTTCATTTTTTTAAGAATTATTTCTCTTCTTTCAAAATCAATCTTTTAAAATGGAAGAACAGGCCTTGAGAATGCCCTTATGTTTCAATCAAGTAATTTAACCTCACCTTTGGAAGAACAATTCTCCCAAGAGACCCCACATCACTGTTCTTCAACTCCTTCCTTAGCAACTCTTTCAGTCTCTGCATTATTCCAAGTTAAACAATTTCAGTCATTACTTAGATAAAGAAATCTAAAATCAAACTTCAACAAGTTTTCAAAATGCACCTTCTTGTCTGGTGTTATAAAGTTATAAAGATCCCTTTTGGTATCATTACTTTGTCTCATATCAGTGTTGGCACCATAGTTGATTAGTCTCCTTGCATCCACCTGCGTTGAAGCCCCTGGAGTAGCATTTCTTTGCAAGTTGAGGCTTCTTTGCCGTGCCAGCTTTCTATTAATTCTTGCCATCTTTGTTCTGTAAGGATCCATTATTCTTCTCTCTTGTTCCTTCCATACCCCAAAATCAAAACAAGGATACATTGGAGCTGCTTGCTCCATGGGATGTCTATACGGGACTTGCAGACTCTGATAAGGTGGCAAAAGCAGTGATGGGTGTTGAAATTGAGAACTCGTTGGTTCAAAGGAGGAGAAGTCTGAATTCGGAGAGCAACCCACGTTTGAGGTGGTATTGGTGCCTATGGTGGTGGTGGTGGTGGTGGCGGCGGCGGCGGCAGTGGAGAAAAAGGGCATGTATGAGTTCTCCATGAGGACAAAGGTGCAATACGATGATGATGAGCGTCGGGGACTGCAGTGGTGGTGATGATCAGAGGAGGTTGATGAGAGTGCACTACTTTGTGAGTGTTCTTCTTTTCTGTTTTGAATGAGAACAAAGTATGGTTCAATAAGGTCGCGGGGATGTAAGATGCTGCCATTAGGGTGAGTCCAGGTGTGAAAAAGGTATGAGAAACGCGTCAAGAGGTGCAGAGGGGTTGGTTGTGGAGAGAGAAAAAGGCCATGGAATTGCTTATAGAGAGTGAGAGAAGCCAAGAGATGAAAGGTTGCCAATGGGGTGGTGGGGTGGCTGACAAGTGGCCGGCGAAAGCTGGTTTTGGGATACCCATCTGACCAGTGAGTGGGCTTGATAGAGTGTTGGCGCCACCTTTGGTTTAAATGTAGCTCCACTATTGACCTCATTTTGCAGAAAACACCATGCATTGATCCTCGCCTAACTTATAAACTTCTGCATTCAACTAATTAGTTAATGGGTACAAATTGGGGTTTTAGTTTTAAAACTCAGTAAGAAAAAAAGGTGAAATCGTGCCTCTGCCATTTGCTAGAACCTTAAAATAATACAGAAATAAACAGTGTTTTTCTAATTCTTTTTTTGGCCTTTTTTTTTTGTAACCGGTGTTAGATAATACCTCTATTTGTCAGTAAAAGGATGGTTGAATGGTTTGGATCAAAGTGTGGCTGAAACCGAAGTAGGAATATAGGCTTCCAAGAGGGTTGTCTTAGATGTTAGTTTAACTTCACAATGTCCAGTATCCACTCCATTATGCAGCATTTTGGACGCCATATCCGGTATCTTTTGTCATCTACTTCAAGGAATCAAACCTGCCATCAAATTTCACTAATGGAATAGAGAAAATAAACTGAAATTTTGATGATCAATGCATGAAATGATCGTCTAAAACTAAACATGAACCATATGCCTTTGAAGTGGAAAATTCGAGGTGGGAATTGGAAAATGCAGTAATTGGGAGCAGGGCCATGTTTCGAATATAAAATTGTCAAGGATCAAGAAAAGCAGTTCAACATGATGGTATCAAAACAAATTATGATATGTTTATGGTAATATTAATATGAAACCTGCAAAGTCCTGAAATTAAGACACAAAAATGCACAGAAACATACTGTCATCTTAACAAGGACAAAAGGCACTGCCAAACAATACATGCAGATGCACCCTGCAGCTTAATTATAGTTAAAAGAAACTCAATCCTCTTGAACCCGGCTAGATTAATTCAAGAAAGGAACAAACAGTCCACTGTAACATGCAGATGCTAGATACAGCTTGTATCAACATCTTATCAATCAGGAACAAGTATGCATCTAAACAAATCAAAATCTTGTCCTTACCAGAAAGCACCTAATTGAGAAATCTTCATTTCAATAGCACGATCCAAAGATGAACCTGAAATTTGGATAATCATACGCAACATTCAGCATGGTAACTTGAAAGTAACGGAAGAAATAAAGCATCAGGCTTTTACTTTATTTACAATAACGAGTATGCATAGAAGTGGTCCAAAAACGAAGGCCGGAAATCATAAATTCTTAAAAGCAAATAAGCAACATAAGAAAAAGGGAAAGGGTATATCAAGTTTTGACAAAGAAAACTAGGGAATCAACTAAATATATCAGCTACGATAAGAAAGCCTTTTGATTACTTACAGAGTAAGTCTCAATTCTCTGTTTGCATAGGAATCATCGACAAAAGGCCTCTATCCATCACTTATAAGATTCTACACCTAAGAACTTTGAATGATTTTCAGATTTTGAAGCAAGAGAAGAAAATTCAGAAATGGTAACATATAAGAAATTATTTTTCTCAGGAGAGAACTTGAGATCAAAGGGATTTGAGGTGATTTCTAGGCACAACTTTGAACTATATAGACCAAGAATCAGAGCTTCATGCAACCAATGAAGCATAGGTATGAAACACTTGCCGAAGATGCCTATAGCTGTCAACGTCTAGAACGTTACGCTGGACACGTTGAAAGAGTGCCATTGATTTCACTCCACGAAGGCAATATTAGGTAAGACGTTGAATGAGTGCCATTGATTTCACTCCACGAAGGCACTGTTAGGTAAGAAGGAATCATTTTATCATTCATGTAGACTTTAATTGTACATTCGTTGGGATAAAAGTACAAAAAAAGGCTCAAAAGTATGTATTGGCAAACATGTCCAACTACTGAAGCCAAACTAAGCCAATTTCCAATTGCAGGTCACCAGGTTTATAAGTATCATATTGTCTGCAAGGTAAAGCGATTCAAAGACATCAGCTTTTGGTACAATAAACTAAAATGTCAAGGCAGCAGTACTAATAAAGAAATCAAATCAGAAAAAAATTATAGTTACAGATTTCCAAATTGAAAGTGTAGAGGAAGGTTGAAAGGTATTGTGAAACTTTAACTTAAAAAGGAAACTAAAACAGAATGAAGTTATGTTCAAAGGTGGAGGTCTATGTTCAGAATCTTATTAGCCTATAAAACAATCAGATTTTTGTTTATAAACATTATTAAGCCAAATTAGGCACTTTTCTATACCAAAAAGAACTTATGGTTGACTGCTGCAGGTCCTAATAACTGGCTGGTAAAGCTTTATCTGTAAATGCTTAGATTATACTTAATGGTTAGCGTTGAAGTTGCCATAATTGTCCAAAGTCCAAACTTAATACTAGTGCAATCCTAGGAAACCAGAGTATCAATCATGGCAAAATTACTATATGTAACAGATGTTGTCTGATTCTTCAATTTGATAACAAAATTCACAGAACTTAGCCATGGTTTGCAGTTTGCATTATCACAGCAATTTCTTCAGTAAGAACTGAACTCCATGTCAGAGCAAAAAAGATTTTATGATCATCAGCAGGTCACAAAATATTTAAGCACAATCACTTAACGTTTCATTGAATTCCAAATATTTCAATTAAGGAAATGTTTAAAGACAATTTCCTATCCATATCCATAGGACACTGCATTTGACTACATGAAATAAAGCTTGTCACCACATCATCCGAACTCTAACATTCATATCCTATGCTTATTAAGACAGGGACTGAATCATCTTTATGATTAGCCATAAAAGGATGCTTAAGTTTGTACTCCTATTAAATAGTAATAAATGAAAATATAATGATGAGAGCTTTACCCCAACTAAATGGATGGCGGGAGGAGCTTTCCCTAACCCAAATTCTTGGTTTAATCAAATATAATACAAAATACATATACATATACGGGTAACACACATTAAATACATACCTATCCAACATTCATCTCCCAATAAATCTTGTTTTCTTTTTCTGGGTAAACGTTACAATTGTTCGAGAGAGAGCTGTATAACAGGCTTGGTATTGTTGTAAGCAATGGAAGAGGGTTGAAGCAGTGGCCCAAACCAATGCCGTGTTGTAGTCACAACCAGTACATCGTCCTGGGCCATTGAGAAATAAAAGCATCATTTCAAAACAAGATGGACCCAACAAAGCTCAACCCTTTCCTAGACCTAAACTTACAGGACCGGGTCAAGTTTAGGCAGAGGAACGTAAAAGGCCGAAGACCCTCATTGCCTCACTGGCTACACATGTCGAACACATGGTATTCATAAAAAATGTGGATCAATCAGGCTTCCATCTTAATTATTTCTGCTTCGATCCATATGGTTTGCGAGGTTAACAGCCAGGGTCAATTTGGGACGCACTATAAGGACTAAGAAACTATGTTATAGTTATACTCACATGAATGAAGATCCTCAACCATGGCAGCCGTGTTTGGAGCTGAGAGTGCAGCTTTCTAAACCGTTCCTTTAAACTATTTTTCTCTTGGCATAGGATCATGGGACTGAGATCCATGGATTCCTATGTTTTGCGATGAAGAAACAGTGAGGGAAAGCAGAGGAGAATGAGAAGAGGAAATTGAAGGTTTTATGTCGCTATAAATTAAAATTTGAATCGGATAATAGGGAATCAACTTCTCGGTGTCAAACTAATTAATTTGTTAATTAAATTATTAATTTTTAAAATATTTTTATTTTTATTAATAAAAATAACATGATAATTTATATAATTATATGTTTCATCTTTACTATTTATTATATTATATTATATTCATTTTATTTTATTTTATTTTTTATTTTAAAAAAATAAAATTAATTAATTCAATCAGACATGTGCACCTGATCGGATGGATATACTTTAAATTAAATAGAAAAATATTATTCTTAAAATAATTATTTTAAAATAAAAACTCTATTATGTAATTCTTAAAATAATAACGTAATTCTTTATTCGGATAGATTATTAGGTGAATTCTATTCTCTATATCATTCATGGTCAAAATAATCAGAATCGTTCATCTTTAAATAATTACTTAATAATTATCCATCCATTAATTACATGTAGAAGAGAGGTGATGATTTATCTTAAAAAAATTAAGATAAACGGTTCTAATTACTTGGGACCACAGATGATATGGTAGACAGGGTTCACCTAATAATTTTCATTTATTCAAGATCACCAAATTTAAAATTCTTATAACTTATGATAAGCAATGACGGATCTAAAAATATTTGTGAGGGTGGACACAAATTTAAATATTTTTTATAATAGACACAAATCATAAAATCTTAAAATTTTAGAATGAGTACAAATCATTAAAATTTAAAAAATTTAAGGACTAATTCATAAAACTTTAAAAATCAAAGCTAAATATATAAATTTTAAAAAGTTTAGAGCGGGTAATAAATTGTTTACTAAACTAAACTCTTAAAAGATAATATTATTTATTATGAAACTCGTAAGAATTTTGGTACCCACACAAATACTTACATAGAATCAACATAAAATCTTACTGAAATGATAATAAAAAAATATGAATTCAAATTCTTTTTCGATATCACCAAATCTGAAACTCTTTCAACTTACAGTAAAAAATTATATTATAACCTAAACTTTTTTAAGATAATTTTATTTCTTATCAAACTCATAAAAATTAATATACCTACACAAATTCTTGTCTAAAAGAAGGTGGTGAAGCAGAGGCATCAACTGATGTTGTAATATCAATTGAAGGCCTTACCGCCGAGGTGTAATTCTCTTTCAGTGCAATGTTTTTCCTAGCTTTGGCACGCCACCTATTCAAACCTTCCACCACATTTTCTGGAAAGACAACTTTCTTCATTGATGTTCCCATCTGTTCAAAATTAGTTGACATCATTAATTAATCAATTACTACCAAGGAAAAGGGTGTTCAAAACTGATTTAATGGGTACCCAACGATCCAATAAATCTAATATCAATTTTATATTATTATTATATTTCAATATATTTTTTTTTAACTTGCATTATAAGTTTATTGGATTGTTAGGTACCCATTGAGTTGATTTTGAACACCCTACCAAAGAGAGGGAAATTGTAAATTTGCTCCTAACCCGTGACTTAGGAGAGAACGGAAAGTGTCAACTAAAAACTTTTAACCGCATGTTCTAGAGATTGTTAATAAATTCATGTAAGATGCCATTAGAAAAATTTTACAACAAGCGTTGAATATCACTGAACATTATTAATGTTGAACATCGTTAACAACATTAAATTAATTAATAAAAATTAAAAAACTTTAAGGACTCAATATAAAATTAATATAATTATTAATCGTATGTTGAATCCTTGAGATTTTTAATTTTGATTAATTCGTTTAATAATGTTCAGCAGTATTCGACACACGTGATAGACTCATCCGATTACGTTAACATGAAACACATGCAATTGTTACCTGAGTGACCAAAGCATATAAAGGCAGAGTAACGTATCCGCAAAGGATTTGAACCAACACTCCCATCGCTAATCTTATCACAATGTCTTCGGTCTTTCGATGGAAACATGATCTTAATCCAAATCTGTACTGAAATTTTAAACCAAAATCGGAAAGAAAGAAGGGAAAAGGTAAATTAATTTCATGAATGAATTGAAATAACAGTGCTTACCCAAGTCCAAGTGAAGAATGCCAGTTGAAATGAATTCTGCAAACACAAAATGTGGTTTAGATTAACAACTTAACCATCAAATTCTAATGGATTTTAAGTTCTGGAAACTATAAGAAGATAATACAATGGAGGGGATTGAAGATTGTTTTTAAGGGTTGACCTGAAACAATATAAAGTGCATAAGGTGGAGAAGCAATTTGGGACAACCAAACCAGAAAAAATGATCACTAGGCTTAACAAGAAAAGTTCCTCTCACAACTTGAGATTTTTCATGGCTTTCCAAACACATCTTTGTGATGATGACTTGAAGTTGAGTTCCCACAAGCAGCAACATCTGTTAAACAAAATGTGTTTCAATGTTTACTCTTAATTTATATGTGGATAGATTATCAACACTCTACACACACGAGACTCCCATAAGTTGGGTATCATGGCTCTCTTTCAATGGATGCCATACTATTCATTTTTTTCTTCTGAACTTTCATGTTTAATATGTTTTGATTCGAGTATGAGACCATATTCCTCTAAATATATAACAAAATCTTAAGAACTAATGATCATATCTTTCTTGGTTACCTATCCATATATGACAATCACATCAAATTTTGAATTTATGAATATGTTATATCCATACCATTCAGATTTTCCAAAGTATTCATGCATATTTAATACTAAACATTTGGACATTAATGTCATATTTTTCTCCATGTATATGAAAGAAATAAAAAAAGTAACTAATATTCAGTCAAATTTGGATATAGTTTTTTGGTATAGGAACACTCTTTAGGCAAACTGAATTAGTTTTACTTACCAATAGTGGAATGAAAGGAAGCCATAGATAACTATAAAAGACTGCAGATTACATTAAAAATGAAAAAAAAAAAGTAGCATTAATACCAATGTAATTATAAAAGTGCATATATTTACGTTAATGTTAAGTACAATCTTTGAGTTAATTACCATGTGCATTCAAGAATATGAAGAACATTGAGAATATCCAAATCCAGAGGCTGAGAAAAAGAAAAAGAAAATCAAAAGTTAAATATTATTTTCAAATTCCAATATCACAGTTTAATATGGGATAACTGAGAAGCATCAAGCCATCAAGATTTCATATCAAACACACTAACCTTATTCCCACAACCACTCCAAAGTCCTTTTCCAAATCTCTTTTTATGTACTTTTGGAAGTCAAAGTTGCTTCCTTCAGAAAAATGTGCCTGAAATATGTTGGTTCAAAAGGTCTAAGCAATTTATATTATTTGAATTTAATTGTGAGGGTCAGATAATGTTTCAATTTTTTAAAAGATTTTATAGTTTTAGAGTCACTTCTAAGTTATGATTGTTTCTTTATCTTAAAAGTGAATATTTAAAGGAAATAATAGATGTTAAAAGTACAAATTTTCATAAGAAATAAAGTAATTAGTATTATTTACCGTGATGAATCCATGTCTAAGAGTTAAGTAGTCAACTTTGGAGACAGATGCATAGAACTGTCGGAGGAAACACGCCTGAAAACAGGTTAAACACACCATATTTAGATAAAGATAATTATTCTATGTCCAAACCACAAATACCTTAATTTTAAATTTAAAATTTATTGATAGAATTTCAAGATTAAAGTTAATTACAAGTTAAACTCACCGGCCAACGAAGAAATTTGTGTTCACTCCAAAATCTGAGATGTCTCCTTGCAAATGGTGTTTGACGAATTTGGAGGAACCTCCTAGGATCTACGTAGTGGTGGAAGGTAAGATGTTTAGTAAACCAATCTATTTTGCCACATTGTAGCTCAAGGATAAGGATTAAATATCAGACTCGTTACATATTATATCAAGAGTAGAGCGGAAATC